>JASJFJ010000004.1:2459176-3073970 GCA_030412805.1 Westerdykella aurantiaca
CAATTTGGGTGGCGTTATCTTGCGTTGAGGGCTGTTGGGCAGTGTCTGCCCCCGGCGTGGCATGGGCATCTTTCTTCTCCTCTTCTCCCAGCGGGCTTCCTAGAGTCCGGACTTCTTCTTCCCTGTGAGAATCCATAACGGGAATATTCGTCGGATTCTCCAACGTCGGTGGAACATCAGATAGATCAGACATGACATCCGTCAACTTATCCCATTTTGCGCCTCCGGTTGCTCCAACACTGTGATCTTGTCCTTTCTTATCGATTTCAATCTTGCTTTGTTGCAAGGGGGTGTCCGTTTTAGCTTGGAAGAACTGCGTGGGCGTGGGAGTCGACAGGAACGGACTTCGGGTGTCTTTGTCGGCGCTCGCAGGTTCATGCTGATTCTCGAGCTCATTCTTCGGCAGCAACTGGGTTGAAGGAGGATTACGTTTGGCCCCATGGCGGGTATGCTGTTCCGATAAAGAAATTGGTTGGCTTTTGACAGAAGTAGAGGGAGGCGCTGCCGCGGTCTCTTCTGAGGGACTGGAGATGTTGCTGGCCAGCATATCTTGGATAGCGCTCTCTTCTGGCATGGCATTGACACTGTCACTGGTTTCAAGAAGAGCAGTCAATAAAGTCCGTCCTTGGATGGATGTAGGATTTTGTAATTTCTCGAGATTGACACCCGTGTCAACTGAATCTGAATTTGGCGTAAACAACAGATGTGCTGGAGATTCGCGTCGCTGCACCGGCACATATGTGACAGGATGTTGATATGCCTGTGCAACATCGGCTCCCATTGGATCCAGACTCAAAAACGGCTTTCCTGTCCGTTGACTCGCCTTCTGATCGAACGTCTCGTGGGTGGAGAAGGTGTCCCGCAGATCTGCACCTGCTGGAAGAGGCGTTAAGCTGCCACTTCGAGGACCTTCCGATTTCGAGCGAGTAGACAGAGAACTCGAAGCGTTACTTGAAATGGCCCATGCGGTGTGAGGAATACACGCCTTATTTGACTGGCGGCAGCGCTCGCAAGCTACATCGAGTTGATACGGATCACGCACGCATTTCTCCTTTCTCCTTCTGCATTCGGTGCAGGCGACGTAGCGAGACGGGGAAGATTTTGCATGAGCATTCTCAATGACCGGAATTGGAGTAGCGGGGGCAGGATGAAGCTGTTGCTTGGCCATGACTGCGTATGGGCTATAAGGGGTTCCGGTAATCTGGTGCCCTCCGCCAGGTCTTAGGGTCCCTTCTGGACCACGTCGATTATCTTGGCTGACCTCGCAGGAGTTGAAAATTGACGCATTTCCAAGTCCGAATCCGAGATCCTTAGGGGTGCTCATACCAGCCTTGGTCGAATTATCCGACCTCTCGTGCGGAGATGTGGACAGGATATCCCGAATATCTGGTAGCACATCCCTTTCGACAATTTCGTAGTCTCTCACCCCACCAGCGTGATTACTATGAGAAGATCCCAGTTGAAGCAATGCCTCCGCAGCAGCCTCTTCCAGTCCCGACAGGAGCGGTTGTTGCATAGTGTCGACGTGGTCCGCACCCGCCGGGTCAGCTTCACTATGGGAAGACACACCGTCCCCCTCGCCGGCTCTAGGCACTGTGGTGGCACTTTTGGAGTCTTCATGAATATCATCGTAGTCGGGATCTACGCCGTGGAAATTAGCGTCGTCGTCGTCGTCGTCGTCGTCGTCAAGCCTCTGGCAGTCTTTAAGAAGTGATGCTGCCTGAGGAATAGCTGCAGGGCCGAGTGGTATGGAATGGTTGGGATAATTGTTATTTCCTTCTCCATATTGAGCCTCAATGGTAGGGTACATAGAGGTATTGGGGTAATCAGGATTTTCGTGTTCATTTGGAACCCTGACCGGAGCGGTGAACTGGGGACTCAAAGCCGGCGTAGATCCCACCGTGTGAACCACGGCAGAAGAAGATGGACTGATAGGCGGAAGAGTGGTGGTTGATGGAACCTCAATCTCGGTCTGTTGGTTGTCTTTCTCTTCGACAGGAAAACTTTTCGTATGGTTTGCTGTAGGTATATGGTGCGAGAGTGCTGTTCCGTGTGTAATGGATAGAGAAGTCGTAAACTGCCCTGCCAGATTATCCACTTGCTCACCGTTGATGGTTTTGGATTGAAGAGGTTCAGCCTCCCAGTCATCACTAGCGAAGTGTTCGGACTCATCGCCTTCGCCCTCGTGGCAATCATCCATGTTGCTTTTCCGCTCTTCCTCGCAGGGAATAGAACCTTCGGCGCGACCTTCGTTGCACTCGGACAGTCGCAGTTCTCCCTCACATTGAGTCACTTCTGCATTTCGATCTCGCTCCAGGCGCGGAGATGCTTCAACAATCTCGCTGCCCTGTTGCTGCGTTCCTTCATGTGAAGGTAGAACGGCTGGGCCCGCAGAACTGGATGGTAAGATCTCTCTTGTAACCTGTGAGCCTTCCTCAGCACCGTGCTCTCCGACGGTTTCCAACCTATTCCAAGTGTTGCCATGGGAAAGTTCAATCGGCGATATCGTGGAATCTGGTGCTTCGACCATCGGTGTCGGTATCAGGAGCGACAAGGCCGGTGGCACGTCATGAGAGTTATTGCCATCCTGCTGCTGTATTCGCTCCTCAGGATCCTTAACAGCCTGCATGCACTCACTGTATTCCTCGTGTTCGACATCACCTTCCTCTGCTTGGACAGGGTCGACAGTCCGAAGCTGCGAGGAAGCATTTCCCGCAACACGATCAGAAGCATGCGCAAACTCCACGCCTTGCATCTCACGCTCAGCTTCACCTTCACCTGCCTTTTCACCATCGTCCTTCACCTTCTCCCGAATATTCTTTTCTTTTACCACTTCCTCTTCCCTCGGCGGATCACCAACCTGCCACCCCCAATCATACGCGTCAATCTCCTTGGCCCCATCCTCCCACGTCCATCCCTCCATCTCGTCCGGCGGAATCCAACGCAACACAGCCGCAGCACCCGGGTCCGCTGAACATAGACTCGCTGATTCTGAAGGCTCAACTGCGGGTGGCTTTCTGCGGCATGGATATAGCAAGTTGAGAGTGATTGCGTCGCCGAAGCTGATAGCGTCTCCGCCGACGGGCCATTGCATGTGCGCCATGCGCGAGTCCGTAGGCGCTTGGTCGAAGTGCACCGCGGGTGGGGTTGAACGATGGATGTGGTTGTTTATGCCGGCAGCAGAGGTTGTAAGAAGTGGTTGTTGTTGTTGTTGTGGCGTAGTGTGTGTTAGGGAGGGCCCCGGGAGTGCTGTGTTGAAGAAGTAAAAAGAAGTCAAAAAAATATAAACAGTCGCGTTGCCGCCGGGAGACGCGTCCCGCTGTAGAACAGGCGCCAGTGAAAGCGGAAACAGACATTTGAGTGGCAAACGGCCCATTTTGAAAACGGACGGAATAAAACCAATTACCACAATCTCATGGACTCATTGTAGCCACAATAGCTTTTAGTAGTAAACAGTTGAGCCTCGCTAGCACGGTAGAGGTGCGGTCAGTTGCGTGAGGATCTTTGCAAGGCTTGCCAATTGAATGTGACCACTAAGTACCACCAAGAGCATCAGGACCCTTTTGCTACCCACGAACTTGTTTCAAATAGACATACAGCCATAATAGATGCAGCTACCCGTCAGGCCACGCGGCTCGGTACACATCCTATCAGTGAGAGTGAGAGGCGCCGCAGTCGGACATCCAAATCACCTACCCTAAGCCTTGACCTAGATGCCTGCAAAAAGTGTATCCAATTCTCCCAACCTAGTCGATGCTTTATATGCCCACATGTGGTTATGACTGTCAAATCGTCAAAAAGGAATAGCATCACTGATCGCATTGCCGGTGTCCACTGGTAAAGCAAGAACCCTACCCTCAACATCAGCACCGCTTCGTCCATATTGCACACCCCCAAGATCAACTTACGATTTCCCAATGTCCGTCGCACAGCAGCAACACAGGATCGAAGCTGGCCAGCAGAATATCTAGGTGCGGGTGGATGGGCCATTAGTGGTCCGTGCGTACAGTTGCAAACATGATCATGAACTGAAGATGGTGAACGGATTATGACGGAAGTGAAAGCTGAAAATTTACCGCCATGCCGACGGTGACAACGAAGCCGATTGTTGGGCCTACGATCTTGCAGCGGCAAGGGTTTTGGTTCCTAGGTAGGTCAGTAAGCGCAGTGCAGACCGTGCAGCCGTTAAGGCGGTGGTATGGATGACGTACGTTCCACATTGTATACAGATAACTGGGACGGGGAGGCAGTCAGACATGTTTGAATAGTAGCCCGATTGCAGTAATTTTGAACTTGGAATTTCGGTCGATGGGCCCAATTGGTTAGGTAGAAGGCTAGGCGGCCGAACGCAGAATGCGGAATTATCACGAGGCTGGGGGGTAGGTGAAGCTTGGAAGCTCCAAGCCGCTGCTGCTGTATGTTTCTATGATTGTCATGCCAAGGCTGCAGGGGAGGAAGCTACAAGGCTTTGGTGGTTTTGATTGGTCGTCCGTGGGATCGACGTTCACTCCTGCGCCGAATGGGACTAGACCGTGAAAAGCACAAACACCATATTCGCCTAAAAGACCTCTCAAGGGTCAGATAGTTAACTTCCGTTGATGCCAACGTTACATACGTAGTACTCTGGATCGTGCTCTCCAGGCGCCCTGGTTCTGGGGCCGCGTAGGTTTTGTACGTGCGACCCGCGACGCGCTTCAGTTGTCTCGTAGGGGAGCATAGTAGAAAAGGGGATCCCAACTAATATGAACAGATGTTATGGGAAAACACACAATTGCATGTAATCAAGCCCACCACGGGCAAAATTCTGTGCGATAGAAATCAATATGATATTATGAACTAGCAAGCATGTTTGGAAACACCGCTCGCTTCGAATGACTGTGTATAAGGGTATTGACGATTGTAAAGCCTCATCTTCGGGCAATCAATCATCTCGGTTCTTCACTTGGCGTCTTGTCAGACCCAAAAGTCCCGCTACATAGGTATCAATACGCCATTACCGTAAATCTCCCAGCTCCTTCTCCGCCGTGCATTACGGTAGGTTTTCTTCATTGCATAGTAATTACCTCATGCCGCAGAGGTGGACAATTCCAGTGTCACGGGGCTCCCCTCTTCCAGTTATCCACAGTATCGGAAAGACTTGGGACATGTCTTGTGAAATGTGGCAGCGCATCCTCGCCTCCGCTCCGGGTTGAAGATAGCGCTCATCTACCAGAGCCCTTTTAGCTCCCAAGTCACTGTCCCTGGACTCGTGGGCCTCTGGGTAGCTGGAACTTTTCTCCGCTCTGCTTCGCCAGCGAGCCTATCCTCGGCAGAAGTCTCCAAGCTCGCAGCATGACTTCCTATGCCACATACCCCTTCTCTGCCCACTCGCCGTCCTCGGCAGAAGTCTCCAAGCTCGCTACATGACTTACCTATGTCACATACCCCCTCTCTACCCACTCGCCGTCCTTCCCACCCTTCGAGTCCCCAAACAGCGTCAGTGAGCGTCTCAGCTTTCCCAGACGTCCCGTCTCATCCAAAACGCGCATCAAGCGTCGAATAAACCCCACAACCTTGTCGCGCTTCCTATTCTCCCTTTCCACCTTGCCACTCTTCACTACGTCTTCGCCTGGCAATGGAGGGAGTGGTTTATCCGTATGTACGACCCTGAACTCCTTGCCAGAATCGTAGAGCCGAGCGTCGATAGCGTAATACTCGGAATACGCGCTCGAACTGGCTCGGGAGGCGCTGCGTACCAGGGCGGGGCGGTGGACGTGAACTATGCGGCCGTTGTAGGAATAGCTAAAGTTGGTGGCAGGATCGTGGCCGTGGACCTTGTATGCTCGAGAGCTTTGCGGGTGGAGAATGGGGTTAGTATGGGGACGTTGGGGGCGCGTGGAGGGGGAGGGAGAGGGGGACTGTGGCTGGCTGTAGGGCGTTTGGGGTGGTGGCTGCTGCGGCGGTTTCGGCTGGTCCTGCCGAAGGTGCTGCCGAAGGTGCTGTTGCTGAAGCATAGAAGTAAGTGCAAGCGGTGATGAAGAAGTAACGGGCCTACGTCGAAAGTCTTTGGGATTAATGCGGACGTTCGTCTCCTGGGGGCGGAAATGCTCATCCCGATATGTCGTAGCGCTCTGCCCGGAGGGTACACCATGAACCCTAGAAGTGCGGCATCCGGCATCAGAGGATTCCGAATAGATCGTCGAATCTCGAATACTTACCACGGGGTCGTTCGTACCGTCCCAGTCCAGGAAGACGGTTCCGCGGGACGGAGGGCGAGAGGGTCGAATATCGGTTCCAACTCCATCTTCGTGTCCTCCATGCTCGTACATCTGGTCCTGGTCTGACATACACTCGTCTATCAGAGCAAAAATCTCGTCCAACGAGTCCACCGGCATCTCCTTTTGTTGAGAGTTTCTGGCGAGGTGGCCGCGCTTGTGTGAGCCGGGAATTGGTGCGGTCGTGCGGTCGTGCTGTCGTGTGGTACGGGTTCGCGTTCCGCGTTGCGGTTCGTTTGTGTGATATTCCCAGTTCACTAGACAACTCTGGCAGAGTGAGGAAGTGACGCGTGAGGAAGTGACGCCTGCGTAAGTCCTTGTCCTGTCTGCGAAGTTGTGTGGTTGGAGGAATCTAGGAGAAAGTTGAGAGGAGAACGATAGGAGGGGCTTTATGCCAACGCGACCGACAACTCCGTAGGTGAACATCGTTGAGTGGATCCGTGACGAGTGTCCATTGTGCAACTACGAAGCGATGGGGTTGATATGGGTCGGTAAGCTGTGTACGCTGAAGCGTACCTGCATTGTGCAGGAAGAAAGGAGAAGTGAGGTGGGAGCGCGGTGCCTCTGCAACAACGAAGTTAGCTATGTGTGTACAATGTGCGAGACACTTACAAACACGGCGCAATACCACTCACCGTGAACCATTGACCCAGGGGCAGTTTGCTCAGACACATGCTTCACTTTCTGACCAACGGCTCCAATGAAAGCACCCAATGATTACGAATCCTGACATGACATTTCACAATTTAATTACATCTGGCCATCAATCTCGCATCCATCACTTCCACATCCACCAAACATGCCAGCATCCTTCGCTTCACCTCTGCAGCAGATTCATGTTGGAACAATGCATTCGCAGCAAGCGGTGATAACGATGGAGGAGAGTACCAGGCGCAGCTAAAAGCAAGAAAGCAGAAAATGGGGGGAATATGGACCGCCAAACCCAACGATGGAAATGGATAGTGGTATAAGCCAAGGGACGCAAGAGCTAGAACTCCGAAACATCGGCAACGAATGAATCTATGCAGATCCACAATTAGGTTTAGGGGAGGGAGGTATGATAGGGATTATAGACGTTCGAATTAGGAAGTAGACTCATCGTGCTGGCGTGTCTAGAGGTCCTTGAGCTTTTGCTTCAGCTTGCCAAAGAAGGAGGTTCGCTTCTTCTTCTTGTCCGTGCCGGCGGCGCTGCTCTCGGGAGTGCCCTGGGCAGAAGAGGGGGTTGCTTTCTGGGGTGTCTCTGGAGCCTTCTTCGTCTCCGTGGCCGCGGGGGCAGCTTCGGTCTTGGCGGCAGTGGTAGCAGTCTCTGTGCCTGTGGTAACCGTGGGCTGAGTCTGCTCAGCGGTCGCGGGTTGCTTCGACATGGGAGATACATCACGGGAGTCGGCAACAACAGCAGGTTGGGTGGAGGTCGACTGCGCCTGGTGGGAGGCAGGTGCGTTGAGGGCCCCCGCCGCACTAGCAGCAGTGATGGAGGGAGCAGGCTCGCCATGCTCCTCGGTGGTCTTGACCTTTTTGAGAAGTTCCGCCTCGACCTCCTTCTTTTCCTCGACGGCTTCCTCGTAGGCGGAAGCCTCGGGACTCGCGTGGGCTTTCTCCTGGCTCTCAGCGACCACTTCAGGGACGTCCTTGGCAGCGTGTTCGTGGACCTCGGTGGAGGGACCAGGAGCCGTGGTGGCGGTAGCGGCGCTAAGAGTAGGGGCAGGCTCGCCAGCCTCCTCAGTTGTCTTGACCTTCTTGAGCAGTTCCTCTTCGACCTCCTTCTTTTCCTCGACGGCTTCCTCGTAGGCCGAAGCCTCGGGACTCGCGTAGGCTTTCTCCTGGCTCTCAGCGACCACTTCCGGGACGTCCTTGGCAGCATGCTGACTCTCCGTGGGCACCTCCGGAACGTCGGCGACGAGGGCCTTGTTGTACAGCCCACCTTTTTGAGGTCCAGGGTTGCCCGAAGCAGGGGCCGGGGCCGGGGCCGGTTCGCCGTGTTCCTCACTCGTCTTGACTTTTGTCAGGAGTTCAGCTTCGACCTCCTTCTTCTCCTCAACAGCCTCCTCATATGCGGAGGCTTCGGGGCTAGCATGCGCCTCCCTCTGGCTTTCGGCAACCACCTCAGGTACGTCGCTGGCCGTGGCTTGACCGTTCAAGCCCACGGCTTCGGCGCCCCTATCTTTTGCAGCAACAGCCGCGGCGGCCACGGCACCTGCAGCAGCGGTTGCTCCAGCGGTAGCAGCCGCCGCGGCCTTTTGAGCGGTAGAGCTATTGACGACGGTTTCCTTTGCCGACTGGGCAGTATTTGCCACAGCAGTGGCGGCTGTCGAGGCGCCGGAAGCAGGGTTTTCGGCCACCTTGTTTGCGGTGAGATCCTCCGTCGCGGGTTCCCTGGGGACCTTCGCCTTCAGTTCCTGCTCAACCTCCTTCTTCTCTTCCACGGCCTCGGGATTCGCAGAGGCCTCCGGTGGGTAGTGCGCTTCCTTCTGGCTTTCTGTCACAGTCTCCGGCACACCCCTAGGTTCCTTGGGAACCTGAGCGGCGAGTGCAGCCGTAGAGCTAGTAGGAGCGGCGGACTGGATGGTGACACCCGGATCTTGCTCAATCTCAGCATTGCCATCTTTGGGGAGACTCGACTCGGGGATCAGGGTTCCTGACAAGGGTGGGAGGCTAAACATACCGCCTTTGGCTTCCCTCTCTGCCTCTGGGGTCAGTACCACCGGCGCAAGCTGAGGAGGGAGAGCATCCGACTTCTCGTAGGAAGCAGCGTCCGTCTTCACCGTGCTAGAGACGGTATTTGAGGTCAATGTGCTCGGGTCTGGGACCTTCTCACCCGGTTCAAGATGGATGGGGTTGCCAGGTCCGGCGGTGGCAGGGATTGGGGCAACGCTGACCGTGGCGTCTTCGGCGGAGCTGGGGGGCTTATCATCCTTGACGGTAGATTGAACCGTATTGTTGGTGAAGGTGGCAGGGTCCGGAACCTTCTCTCCTGGAGCGAGGGTGATGGGATTTCCTGGGCCGTCGGTGGCGGGCAGAGGATTGACAGAGAAGGTGTGCTCGGTCCCGGGAGTCGCGGCGGCAGGTGTCTCGGGGAAAGCGCCGGGCAGGCCAGCGCTCACAGGGGCTCCATCTCCCTTGCTGTCTTTGGGGTCCTTTGTTTCCTTGGGCACGTTGGCGGCCAGGGCAGCGGTTGAGGAATCGGGAGCGGCCGAGGAGAGGGTGCTGACGGGCTCGTCTTGGATATCATGAGGATGAAGGATGTTGTTATAGATGCCGCCGTCGGCGTGTTCCTTGGGGTGGGACTCGTTGGTCAACCAGTTACCATCTACGACAAACTGGCCACGGGGTTAGTGCAAGGGCTTGGGAGAGGGGCGAAATGGTGTGGTGCGCGGCGGCGGCGCCGAGGTTGGGGGGCTCGGACCTTGTAGTGATGCTTCGCCTTGGGAAGCTCAATTGTCTTCTTGAAGACACCGTCTTCCTTGTCGAGCTTGATGGTCTTCTTCCAATCGTCGAAATCGCCGGTGACGAAGACCTCGTTGGCGGGGTGGGCCCTGAGGAGAGTGAGCGAATTGAGCACGAAGGCGGCGGGGTGCAAACGTACCATGTAAAGGTATATTTTCCCATGGTGGGACAGGGCTTTGGGCAGGGCTACGGTGTGGAGACAGGAGTGAAAATGGGGGTGGAGAGGATGCTGTCAAGGTGGCTGGGGGTTGTGCAGGGGAAGCTGTCGCGAAAGGTGCAGGCGCAGAAGGGGGATCGGCGCACGAGGGTGAGGAGGACGGGACAGCGGGGGTGTTTTTTCTTTTCCGCAGCAGTCAATGGGCGCAAGACAATGAAGGAAGAGAGGAAGGGATGATGCGCTTGAAGGAAGAATGGTGGGTGGGTTGGCAGCTTGCAGTCAGAGGAGGTGTTGGAGGCGTTGGCGCAAATTGGAGTCCGCCAAGGCCGGGAGCTGGCGGTGACGCAGCTGGGCATGCAGGTCACAGGTGACCGGTGGCCCGTGCACAGGTGGGCTGCGGGCTGCGGGCAGGCTGGGGTGAGTGGTGAGACGGCTTGCCATGATGACGAAAGCTTCCAAGGTTCTCATGTCTCTTGGGCGCGCTGAGGAGTTGCTGGAGTTGCTGGAGTTGCTCGAGTTGCTGTAGTCGCTAGCACTACTCCGTACATACAACCATGGTGCGTGAGCACTGCACGCCATCAGTCCTCGGTTGCAGCGCCTTGGAATGACCATGTAAAGGCATGAATGATATTATTTTACACAGTACGGGCTGGTTGGTGCAAAGCCCCTCTGGTTCCTAAGGGATGCATCTTTCATCTTCCCCAGCCCTTCCACTACCTAGGAATCTTGGATCTAGGTTCCCAGTAGGCGACTGTGCCCAGGGCAATTGACTCCATTTGACTGTTGACTGACATGTCAGTCTCGGCCCACGGGTCATCAGAGACCAGTGGTAGCTGTACTGTCATGCCAGGTCCACGTCAACGGTGCGCCGGAAGCATACTGTCTCTCAAGTGCTGCCGCGGGCGGCTGGGAACCTTGGAAGCTTCTTTGTCTCTGGAGGCTGGAGCTCCCTTTCTCGGCAGGGAGCTTTGGGCCTCATCGAGTCCGTGCCAGCACTTGAGCCCTGGAGCTGGAGGTGTACGTTGCGGGCCCGAGGGTCACGTGGGTCACCAATCATCCACGACTTCACCAGTATGGAACACGGTACACAGTATGGAACACGTACACAGTATAACACGTACACAGTATGTGCGACCTCAAGGCTCAGGAGTCAGAAGGAAGACGGCTGTTTTCCCTTGCATTGCGCTGGCGGCTGCAGCCACCAATTGGCACAGGTGCCTGCGTACACACGTACAATAGTACCTCTAGGTAGGATGCATGTACCGTACCGTACGCGTACAGTAAGTAGTACCTAGTAGGTACCTAGGCAAGCTTCCACCGTGATTCCACGCATGCCATGGAACCTTGGAACGCTCCATGCAACAGAGTCGCCATGTTCTAGCGCCGCGCCCTCTCCGTTCCCATCTGATAGATCATGTCTGCCGCGTGTCGTGCCTGTCTTGCATTCACCTGTAGCTCCCCCCAAAGCCACCTTCAAATGTTCGCCCGCCCCTTTGATGCACCCCATATCTTGCCTCCTTTCTGGGTTTTTACTCTGTCTCCCCGCCTTCTTCGTCCGAAAAGAAACAAAAATAACAAAGGTCGCGCGCCTCTTCGTCCTGCATTCCTTCCAGGGCTGCCTCCTCGCTCATCGGTCGCCCTGTTCGCCGCCTGCCTTCCCCCCCGGCCTCCCTTCCCCCCATCAATTTCGCAGCCTTCTTCCTCTGTCTCTCCGTCTCCTCTCTCTCCCACCCACCCGTTCAACCGCCCGACCCGCCGCGCTTCCACCACTCCAATTGATTTTTTTTTTCGTTGTCCTCGACCGTCTATTATACCTGTTGTCACCCCACACTGCCCGCCCTGCCCTGCCCTTCCCTGCTCTGCGGCAACCCCCCAACCCAATCATCCATCCCTGCTTGAAAGGACCCCTCCCCTCCTCCACCCGTCACCCGTCACCGCATCATTCTCTCCCACCATTTTGCCCGCACCCTCCCGCACCCTCCCGCACCTTTGCATACCCCCACAAAGACCAAGTCCACGCAAGGCGTTTTCCTGAAAAGCGGTTTTCTCTCATTTTCTTCTTCTTCTTCTTCTTCTTCTTCTTGTTGGGGTTATGTCACTGCCTCCCGACTACTCCAATGAGATAAAGACCCTCACCCGCCAAGTCGTCCAACACCAACCCCACGACATCCTCCAGTTCTGCGCAAACTTCTTCAATCGCCGTCTCGAGTCCCAGCGCGCCGAATTCCTCCTCTCCCAGCACCATTCAAACTACCCCTACTCCGCCCGCACAGGCCTGCCCGAGTCCACCTTCCCCGGCAGCAACCCCTTTGGCACCTCCCCCGGCACCGCCTTCATGAACCGCTTGGAAGAGGAGGAGGAGACGGATACCCTTGCCTCCCCCACCGCCTCGTCCTTCGCCGCCGCCGCCATGTCGAGCCCCCAGTCCAACCCCCAGTCCGAATCCGCCTTTGGCAACTTTGCGGGCTTCGGTGCCCCAAAGTCCTCCACCCCAACCCATCAATTCGCCCCCCAAGACCCCCAGAGCTTCCCCAGCAACTACAACCTCAATCGCCGCACCTCCGTCTCCGCAGAGTCCCTCAACCCCGCCTCCTCCGCCCACGACAACTGGTCCCCGCCTTACCATCACAAGTCCGACGACCAACAAGCCCGCCTACGCGCCGCCGTCTCCGGCAACTTCCTCTTCTCCCACCTCGACGATGACCAGTCCTCCCAAGTCCTGGGCGCCCTCCAGGAGAAACCCATACCAACAAAGGGAATCAAGGTCATCCAGCAAGGCGACGTCGGGGACTACTTCTACGTCGTCGAGAAGGGCTCCTTTGACATTTACGTCAACCCTTCCGGCAAGCTCGAGCCCGGCCCGGACGGCCTGGGCAACAAGGTCGGCTCCGTCGGCCCTGGGGGCTCCTTTGGCGAGCTGGCCCTCATGTACAATGCCCCCCGAGCCGCCACCGTCATCTCCACCGAGCCCTCTACCTTGTGGGCCCTCGACCGTGTCACCTTCCGCCGTATCCTCATGGACAGTGCCTTCCAACGCCGTCGCATGTACGAGGGCTTCCTCGAGGAGGTCCAACTCCTCTCCGGCCTGACCCCCTACGAGCGCTCCAAGATCGCCGACGCCCTCGAGACAAAGAAATTCCCCCCAGGCACCACCATCATCCAGGAAGGAGACGTGGGCGAGTCCTTCTACATGCTCGAATCGGGCGAGGCCGAAGTCTACAAGCGCGGCGTCGACAAGCCCGTCAAGCGATACAAAAAGGGCGACTACTTTGGCGAACTGGCTCTGCTCAACGACGCCCCCCGCGCGGCATCCGTGGTCAGCACCACCGAGGTCAAGGTCGCCACCCTGGGCAAGAACGGCTTCCAGAGGCTGCTCGGCCCCGTCGAAGGCATCATGAGGAGGAATGACCCGAGCAAACGACCCGAGGGGGAAGGCATTGACCCATTGGCCAAAGAAGCGTAAGGAAGGAACACGGTTGCGCTCGCTGGGCCGGGCAGCGAGAGAGTGCACCGTCTAGGACGCTGGTTTGATATCTCCTGTTAGAGTGCACGGCAATGCGGGCGGAATGGACTCGGAAGACCCAGACAGAGAGCGTTGTGGTACTGATGGGGGCCAGGAACGGCGAATTCCTCTCCCTCATGTCACGGGTCTACAAGGGTTTCATCGCTGCTCTCGCTCGCCGTCGACGTCCTCGTTTGGCTCCGCATGCCTTTTCTGCTTTCTTCATCACAATCTCTAAAGATCTGCTCGGGTTGGTTGGTCGGAGTTTTTACGCAAAGCAGAGCGGAAGATGGTTCATGCCGTGGTTGGGCACTGGTAGAAGTCATGTTTTGGCGGAACCGTCGTAGTCAGTCAAACTATATACACCCAATCGCATTCTGTTGTTCAAGAAGCCCCTCGGGCCCCGGTAGCATGCATGTAACATGCACCATGTGTGGAGGCTGCCCAAGTCGGCTGTCGACCCGTCGACGACAACCTCATCTGTACTCCGTACTTGAACACAATCCAGGAGCCTCGGAAACGTCAAGCGACTTTGTCTGTCACGGGTAGTGATATGTACCTGTATAAGTCAAGGAGAAGGCTGAAGCTGTCCAATTGAATTCCATTGCCGAGACCCCTGCGGCTCGTGGCATCCGCGGATCTGGGGCTGATATGTTCCTTCCCGCCAGGAACGGTCGGACCAAGAAAGAGGACGGCAGCTGGCTTCCACGGCCCACAGGTCCACCACCCGCATGCTCTTGACACCCACATCCTCACCCCGGGGAATAATGGCGCGAAGCGGCGAATACGACAAATCGAAGACCGACCGTTAGCGACACTCCGAGATCCTTGCTGGCCTGGTCTGGTGTCCTGTGCTCGGTAGCCTTTCATCCCACAGTGTCTGCGCCGATTCCATGATTGACGAATCCCAACCTAGGAACATTGTCAAACTCTGCCTGTACATTTTGGATCCGCTATCGGATACTATTCCTGCTTGGAGGTTCGATTCCCGGTCATGTTCGCGTCCCAGCCCAGTTCAACTACTACGTACTCGGTTCGGTGTTCGGTCCTGGAGCCTCCATTGCACGTCTCCACACTTGCGGTTGCCGTCGCTGGGCCCGATTATCTGCAGCATTTCCAGAACAATGCTGGCGTCATTCGAGCATTGGAACCCTCGATAAATATACTGTGTCTGGTGTCATGATCCCGTGTCGTCGCTCTCGCGGAAGCCACCATCGGCCGAGCATCTGCCTTACGATGCCCAAGAGTGGCGCAACTGTAGAAGGGTTCCGTCGCGCATCATCGACAACTCAGCTGACGACAGAGCCGGACGGTGAATATAATTAATATCGTCCGCCTCCACGGGCCAGGTCCTTTCGGTGCTTGCTCACGCCGGATGGTGGCTTGTCGGTTTTCCAACGTCGCTGCTGACCTGAAGATGGCAGGGATCATATACTCTAGCACAGAAACGGATATTGGGCTATCTTGGCCTTTGACTTTTGTTTGTTGAGGCGGAATCCCGTCAACCGACTCAACCCTTCCCACAGCTGAAGCCGCATGAGCTCCTCTCGTCAAGATGTTTCCAAAACTTCGGCCCACCGATACCAAGCTTTTTCTCACCGTTGCTCGGGGACAATTCACTAGCTTACCCCTGGCCACCCTAGACGCGGCGCCCTACTGTGGTACTCCAGCTAGAGCGTCATCGTGCTTCGGCTTTACTTTCGGGCCCCTTCATACTCTCGTGGCCCCCACTGATGGAGGCCCGAGAGACGGTACTAAGCTAGCTACTGGTCAGCCACAACATTAGGAGTGCTTGATACCCGGGTATTGTGGCCTCACTGATCTGTTCTGACCCCACCATACCTCATCCGAGGCTTGCAAGAGCTGAGATTCTTCAGCTTTTGCGTGTGGTTCTTCAGAGACGGCCTTCCTATCTGTCATGTATCCATGTTTTCATCCTGCGGCCGGCTTCCCCGACTACGCACCACACCGCAACTCGCAATAGGTCAGGCGAAGCCAAACTTACTACTGGTTCGGGGCCAGTTTCAAGCCTACCATTCCCCAACTCGCGTTAAAACTTACCACCGGGCCCTATACAGGCCATTCTAACACTGCTCCATAGTAACGACAGGGCGCTGGACGGCCTAAGTCCATGGTCATTACCATGTGGAGATCTCTTGGCTGTGGCGCCAATCTTTTGGGCACCGTCCTGACCATGTAGCCTTCGGAGCTTTGATACCTTCAAGTCCAATCTCCTTAAGGTAGTTATCAACACAAAATCGTCCCTGCGCTTTTGAATCTTCCCACGGCAATACTTCAATCACTCTCCCCAAAGTGATCCTGAACCGCAACGGACCATATCTAATCCGAAAAAGCGCCTCCCACCCCCCCTTTCTGCTCCGCCTGCTGCTTCGAATCGCCATCATGGCATCCACCAATGAACAGAAGGCCACCAAAAAGAGAACTGGCAGAAAACGTCTTCCTCCACTTGCCCCTGGTCCCGCTTTACAGTTTGTGGTCGCAAGTCATCCAGATGACTTCAAGGCAGACAACACGATGCGGAATGTTCGATCTCATGTCATGTACAAGCACCGGGAGCACCAGGGAAACAAAAGATCGCGTTCTGCTTCTTACAGGGCAAAAAGCGCCGAAGGCGAGACCCGACCGGCATCACTGACTCGCACTCCGAGCCCTATGAAAACAGTATCAGGGCGAGCTTCCGACGACCGTGGTTTTCTCGTGCCATCATCGAGGCAACAAAGCGCACTCTGGGACAGTGAATTTCACAAAATACTTTCACGATCGACTTCGACAAACCCGGCACGTAATCTCGCAACCAGGATCATTGCGGCAATAACTGCAGACCCGGCAAGGGGCTCTCCTGCGGCATCTGGTCACATCTCTGAATATCCTTTGCCCTGTGGAGGGTCATGCGAGACTGTGTCCCTAGAAGACCTCAAGGCGCTCTACATCCAGACCAATGATTTCTGTCAATGCCATGGTGAGTGCGCTTAAAAGCGGCCTCCAATGTTGTATCCCGACTAACATGCACAGATGAGGCGTGGATGCGATTCGTTTGCAGCACCGACATGTCTTTTCTCAGCAATCTCAGTGCCGCCTGTGTCTTCCATGATCTCCAGGATGGCCTCTTAGATGACAGTCCCCTTACAGTCTACGCGAAAACCAAACTCCTGTCCATGATAAAGGAGAGCCTACAAGAAACGGAGACATCAACAAGCGATTTCACCGCCCTTAGCATCCTGCATCTGCTCGTCAGCGAAGTTGGTGGCTCCGGCGAGGAGGCGTTCGATGCGCACATGGAAGGGCTAGTCCGCATAGTTCACCAGCGAGGTGGCTTGGAATATCTCGGGGCGGAGGGCCGCATCGCCGCCTTCCTGACCATGTAGGTACACTTCGAGGCCTCTTTCATGCGATACTGACAAACGCAGTTTCCTGCTTACTTTCGCCATACTTCGTAGTCAACCTGAGCCCTCCATGCTTCAAGGCTTCCTACCAAACCTGCCTTCGGCTCCGCTCGTACTCACGAAGCCCCCAATCTCGCCCATTCACGCGCCCAATGCCGACCTCTCCGCACTCTATCCCGCTTGTTCGGACGCTTGTTACCAGATCATCTGCGACATGCACGAATTGACAAATGTTTTCATCCACCGCTGGACGTATAATAACACAAACCCATACCCACAGGCCAGTCTGGAGCTAGCTTCATACGACGTCCACATGCAGCAAATCTATAGCCGGCTCCTCCTACGCCCATCAACAGATCCACACCGCGACCCGGACTGGGTGTACGAATCATGTCGTTTGGCAGCACTGATCTACTGCCGCTCCATCGTCCAGGGGGTCCCACTCTCGGATTCCGCAGGTGTCATGCATGCCCCTAGCGGAGGCGGCCCAGGAGCGCTATCAGGCGTAACTCTTCTTACCGCCCTTCATGAAGCGCTCGGATACACCGATACCGCTAACAACTGGGGCGACCTGTATGGTGTTCTCCTCTGGGTCTGTTTGGTTGGTGGCGCGGCGAGCTGGCATTCTTGTGCGCAATTTACTGCTTATGTGGGAAGTCAGAATCATGATGGCGATTATAGGGCTGCGGCTTGGGCGAGGAAGTGCTTTGCGCTTTTTGCGGTCAGAAGCTCGCTTGTTTGTGGGTTCCATCAGGTGATCGCGATGTTGGATGGGCAGAGGAGGATGTTGAGGGTGCAGGAGTTGATCGAGATTAAGAGGGGGATTGCTAGTCAGTGAGAACCCGAGAGGTGCTAGGCAGGGACGCCATTGATGTGTGATGAGAAGAAACTCCAAGAGAGAGGGTTTGGGCGGGGCAGAGGTTCTGTGATTTCAAGATACCTGTTCATGAGCTTCGAATCGTCCCAGGGGCTCTTCTATTGCAAAAGCGCCGAAACCAGCTCACTTTCTGTCACTGTCACTCTCAGCCCGGTGGGGATACCCCTTTTCCGCTTTCTTCGCGCCTGTCGAACTTGGAGGATAGCATACATAGGATTCGGGTCAATGCGCAACGGACGGGGAGTTTCTCGACCTGATTCAAATCGCACGGGCTCCATCGGTAAAGTAGCTCGGCATACCATGCGGAAGGTCTACGCGACCAATCGGTAATTTCCCTGGATTAGGTCGTCTAGCTGGACTTGCTCTTACTTCTCAGGGACGATAGGGAGACCACTGACTTAGCGCGCATAGTTGCATCTAAAAATTTTGGCGTGGTGGCGTCGATTGAGGCTTCTAGAATACCCTGCCTTGTGTAGGAGCAGGATCACGAGAGTCCGTGGAATCTTCAAACTGAGGCACAACGGGAAGGCGTCGACTCGCTGTTTGGGCTGGTGGCTATAGCTATATGGTACCGTTACCTGGGAGCTGTGCCTGGATTCATGTAGTACGTGAATTGGAGACAGCATAGGGGGCGCTCCTAAAGAGGCCCTGATTGGTGCGACGAGTACCTAGGGGGTGCCTAGGAGCGTGCTGTTTCCAAGCGGAGGGGAGCAGAACATGGTTCTTCTATGTGGACGGATTGAGGGAACGAGATGAAAGAATAGTCATGTAGATGTTGGGAGCACCAAAGTGCACCTAAACAACAAGTCTTCGCTCGCGTTGAAGCTTAAGGGGACTTTCGCTGTCAGTCTCGGTGCCCATCAGTTGATAAGAGATATGAAATCTACATGCTTTCCGCCAGGGCAAGCTCAAGTGCTGGATCCAGCAGTCGTCACGTGGCTTTGATCAGATTCCAGCTGCAGCACTTGAGGTTCACCTGCAAAACTTGAAATGTTCCCCAGTCTCAAGTGCTTCAATAATGTCGCACGTGTTGCAATTGGGGTACAAACGGGCCCAAGCTCAAAGTTAGCGTGGCGTGCCAAGGCAGATCTGGGCCCGTGCGCCAAGATGTTTTGGCATCAGATTTAACTTCAGACGGGCATCACGACCTTCACTTCCCCACGAACAACACAACCACACCTTCCGCGACCACATCGTGCAACCAATCTCGCGCGACCAACCCCCAACCAAACAAGATGAGGACGCGCTCACAGGCGGCGGCTTCCGCCTCACCTCTTCAATCTCTCTCGCAGCAGCCTAAGAGAGAAAGGCGCGCAAGGGTCAAAAAGACAGAGAAGGCGCCCTCTCCTGCGCCTTCTACACCCACTGCTGCAACCATCGCCACCACTACAAAAGTCGTCAACACTGCAAAGGTCACCAAGAAAGTTACAAAGAAGGTCGCCAAGCAAGACGAACCAGTTGAACGACCTGAACAACAACCGACGCGCCGCCGCAAGGTTCGCGCTTCACCCTCGGAGCCATCGCCGGTCAGGACGACCGAACTTCCGCAACTCTCCGGGGAGGAGCTTCTGAGACACATTGAGAACGCGCGCGAGGAGTGCAGGCGCATTCAATACGGCAGGTCCGCCAGGGCAGCAGAGGAGAAGCATGACACGGAGATCCTGGGCAACGAGGAGAACATTGCACCTGAAGAGCCTCCGAGGACGCCACCAGCCGCGATTGCGACTCCTTCTGCGACTCCGCGATCTACGGGTTGGGGATTTCGGTCATTGTTCTCAAGCATCTTGCCGCAGGTTTTCGCACCTTCCCCGGCGGCAGCGACCCCGACCCCGACCCCGACCCCGAAGGCCATTGCCCCAGTAACCACGACGTCATCACAACAGAGTCAACAGTCGCCTATGGCGCAAACACAACAGTCGCCTATGGCGCAAGAAACACAGCCCGCGCAACCAGTCACGCCGACTCCAGTCGTCCTCCAACAGGCACAAGTCGATGCAATTGGCGCTGCTCTCACTCCCACTCCGGCCGTACGGGCGTCGTCTACACGCGTCTCCAAGTCTGCAGTCAAGCGCCGTCCAAGGGTCACGAAGAGAAACAGTACGCAGAATGCCGTTGTAGCGACTGCTGTGCGCAACGTTAGAGAGGAGGAAAAGGCGCTCGCAGCCGCCTGGGCTGAGAAGGCCGCAGAGAAGCTATCCGAGGAGGCCACTATTACAATTGGCTCCAAGCGTCGGCAGCTCGAGCAGCCCATGAAGCTCAAAGACGTCAAAGTCATTCCTGCGCGCCGTCCGTGGGAGGCTACTGGGTCCTATGGTCTGCTGCCAGAGTTCTTCGATGATTCAGATTCGGATGAGGAAGCGGAAGCTCCTGGATGGTATCTGGTCGACCAGCTCATCAACGAGCAGCCGCCGCTCAAGAAGCGCAAGACTGTCAATGGGTCGCCTGGTTCCGAAATGTCCATCTCCTCGGTCCGGACCCCGAAATCCAGCCCGCAGCCCATTGTCGATTCGCAAGGCTACTCCGCCAAGATCAATGACATCCACCCTCGGCCTTCCACCGTTCCATCTCCCATGTTCGACAACGCAGCCACTCACCGCGAGGGCAGCAACGTCTTCGAGGAGCACCAGGACCACACTGCTCCTGCGGGATATGTGGTTGGAGGCAGGACTTTCAGAGACCGCGAGGAGTTCTTGAAGGAACTTCGCCGCACGGGTCATGTTCCGGGAAGCGGCTCATTCTGTGTCCCGGAACCCGACTCTGAGGATTCCGACTCCGACGTTTCTATGACAGAGGACAGCACTGTGACCTCTCCTGGCGCATGGACTCAGCCACCTCCACCTGCGCCCACGCCGGCTCATGCTACCCTTCCTGCCCAACCAACTGAAGTCCCTGCCATCACTCCTATGCCTCAGGTCGACCCCCTCGAAGCCCAACGTGCCAAAGCCATGAAGCACACTCCCGCCAAGCAGAGCCGCCTTCGAGAGGTCATGGTCCCGTCCCCCAGCCTTAAGTCGGATGTGGGCGGTTCACCTTTCCCCGCGACTCCGACCCCAACTGCCGCGGTTCAGACAGTAGATGAAGACGGCATTCCAGACCCCATTCCCCTCGACCTGGGCGATGATGACCTACTCAATTTCGTCACCCAGATGGTGGCTAGTGCCGAGTATGCTGCTCTCAACAGGAACGCATACCTGGATGATCAGGTGGAGCTCACATATGATGACGATTATGACCTCATCAGTGAGGAAGGGGACGATGAGCTTTGATGAGTTGGCTTTCACGAATGATGATTTCCTCAGAAGCATTCCCCTTGTTCACGCATTGGTCGGTATTGCATTTTAGCGATTGGGTTTTGCATGGGCTGGCGATTGCATGGCGGAAGGAGGGTGTGGGTGGGGTCTTGGGTTTAGGCTTTGTTTTTTCTTTCGGGTCTTTCTGCTTTTTTTTTCCTTCTTGTTTTCATTTTCGGCTTCGGTTTGTTTTCTTCTTGGAGGGGATATGGGGGTTGCAGTCCCCCGTTGAGGGTTGACTCTCCTTCGGGTTGAGGGCCTCCTTTGGAGTGCACTCCCCTTTGGATTGAGTCCCCTCTTGGGGGTGACTCCCCCCTAGCTACTTTGGATTGGGCTTGGTGTTTTGGAGTTTGGGTGGTTTCTGTTTGTTTTCTGTTGATTGCTCTTTGGCTCTCGGCTGCTTTTCAGCCATCGTAGTATACCCTTGTGATTAGCCCTGACGGAACCGCCCGTATGATGGGACAGATGATGGAATAGTACAATAGACTGTACACTATTAAGCTTTGTTGGACATGTGATTCGCATCTATTGCTGTGACCATGTGTTTTCCGTGCTGGATGAGTGGCTCCTTCCCCATCTATAGATGCGCACTCCACGGACTTTGTTTGCGCCCCTCGTTCATATCCTACTACATATACAGCTCACGACGTTTCACCACACCCTCTCTGAAACCCAAACCACCCGTCTCCTCGGCGCTTCAGGAGATGTTTTTTGGTGAATTGTTTGTTATACTAGCAGTAATACCACAGTTCGGCGCATTCGCACGGCCGAAGAGGTGTAATCCGGAACTTGAGTAAGATACGTGGGCAATAGAGTTGGTTAGCTGGACAATAATCACAGACGAGTCTTGGAACGGATGATGGTCAATAATGAAGTGAATTCGATGTATCCCGGATCCGGGAAGACACTAGACAGTATCTACCAAGCCATATTGCAGGTGGCCGTTGTAACAATGCTGAAGAGCGTGGAGAAGAGAATGGAAAATCGAGGGGTATGTATGCATGGCGATGCAAGTAGCCTAAAGAAAAAGAGAAAATGCAGTGGTATCACTTCCAGTATAACAAACAATGCACCAAAAACATCTCCTGAAACGCCGAGGAGGGAAAACTTCAGTTCTGAGAAGATGGCTCCATCTCTCAAAAACATCTCCGAGTTGAATGTCCGATAGTCGTGGTGGAAGTCCTTGGTCAGGGGCAAGTCAGGCTCCGCCTCCGCTCGATCCGTCCGAGGAGTTCATTCCTGAACTTACTGGGCACTGCGGCCTTTGCCCAGCACTGCAGCGCGCACCGTCGCATCATCTCCATTTCTTCCCCCTTCATGCGGAGCTGTCGGCTGGCCAATCTGCTCTTCTTCAGCTTTGTGCCCTCCTTGCGAGGGGATTCCAGCGTGGTGTAGATCAGCCCTGGCCTCGTCACACTACGGGTTGTGGGGGGTTTGGCGGAGGTAGGGGAAGAGACGAGTGACTCGAGATCCCCACAGGAGGTGATGAGGGCTTCAATGGCGGCAGAAAGCTGTGTTGCCCGTTCGAAGAGATAGGCCCAATACTCGGGGCCCCAGAAAGGATCTTTGTCTAGTGCAGCATGCATAGCGGGTAGGATTTGGGGCAGCGGGGGTAAAGTCGGGGTAGGGGCGGTGGACTGCGGGGGTGCGGCGTCTCCTCTGAAGTCGCCAATTACAGGCGACGAGGTCTCAGCGTAAAGCTGGGTTGTGGAGAGTAACGACGCCGCAATCGTAAGTCGAATATGGGATTCGGTGCTCATTGTTTCCGCCGTGACGCAAGCTAAAGAAAAGACGGCCTGGGCGTGAGTGACACAATGGATGGGGACGGGAAAGGGGGGAGGAATGCGTACCTGGACAGCCTTTGGTCTGGCACCAATCCGCCTCCTCTCCGAGGAAGCAGTGAAGCCAAAGGAAGGCTCCTCTTGCATCGCCGGCAAACGCCAGCTCGAGGTCTTCCGACTTGGTGGTACACAGGGCAGCTTCTGCGAGAGCCGAGGCGCGCTTATAGAGGACGACGATTGGCATGATCAGGGCGTGCAGAATGTCTCGATGCAGGAGCCATGTTTTCTGGGCGTGGGTGTCGCAAGTGGAATGGCGTTGGCAGAAGCTGTCGAGCGAGTCAGTGGTTGGTCGAGGTGAGTCGTGACGGGAACCTTGGAAAGATTGCGGGGAAGCTCGCTGGCAGCGTACCTGTGACGATTCTGGAGCCAGGTCCTCAGCAGCTGGAAGCCGCGGGACTCGGACAAGACTTGCAGTTCGTCACGGGGGATCTCGAAGGGGGAGGTTTCGGTCGCGTAGCTTGTGGAGTCCATGGCGGACATGTACGGCGGGTAGATTAACGGTATGAATAGGCTCGGCGGGCAGATGAGGAGCGAGGAACGGGGTTTGCATTGAAGATGGGCGGGGGGATTTGCGGGAGTTGTGGCGCAGGACGGGTTGACGGGGGAGGTGCAAAGGAGAGTGAGGCAATTATGGAATCTCAAGGTTGCAGGAGAGAAGGAGAGGGAGAGGGGGTTAACAACTTAAGGAACCTGGGGAAAGGAGGAGAGGAAGACATTGATGTTTAATAAAGCCACGGGCGAGGACTACTACTTGAGGGCAAGCGCGGAAGGGGAGTGAGGGGCCCGTGCACCCCCTATCAATGTTATGTTGGGAGAGTGGGAGGGAAGGCATTGGAAGGAAAGCTTGGAGCTTGGAGCTTGGAAGCTTCCAGCGTTGCCAGTGCTGCCTGTGTTGCCAGTCTCAACCAATAATGCGGAGGACGAAAGGACGAAAGGATTGCACTGTGTACACAAGAGGTAGATGCATCGATTCAAGGGCAGGATGGTTGCGGTGGCTCCACGTCTTGCGGCAGTCCAACAATTGTGGATAAGTGCACCGTACACGGTCAGTAGTAGTGTGTGTGTTGTGCAAAGGTGGGGGGCGCGGGGGGGAGGGGTTGATGAACTGGCCAACTTGGAGTCGTGAGCTGGCGGGAGTTTGGAAAGGAGGGTCGCGGAAGAACGCCATGGAGCACGACAGCCAGCCTATGCATATGCATCGGGCGGGCAAGTCCACAGTCCACAGTCCACAGCAAGCACTTGGTAGAAACTGTTGCTTTGGAACGCGCGGCGAGGGAAAAGAAGGAAGAGAAAGGAAAAGAAAGAGAAGAAAGCAAAGGAAGCGAAGGAGAAGTGAAGGAGAAGAACCTTGGAAAGCTGAGAGGGCTTGGAGGCTTGGCGGGATTGTGACTGTAAAAGCGCATACCAGCCGCATCGGGACTAGCCCGGTTGGACAAAACAGCTGGCACCTGGATGATGGCCCCGGGCAATAATTGCGAAATGGCCTTTCGGCGCCGGTGTCACCCGATGGATATGTGCTGGCGCGGATGCATCATGCAACATACCAGAAGGACCCGGCCACGACCACGAACCGAAGAACTACATATATTATCATCACAACCAGCACGAAGGCTGAAACAGGCGATGGACAATTCTGTACTGGGACGTGATGTATACAAGTGTACATAGGCAGGTACAGAGTTAAGGGGCGGGGTCAGGGCGGGGTCAGGGGTCAAGGGTCAAGGGCCCAACCTACTGCAGGGAGGCACAATATTCCTCAAGTACATAATGTACCTACCTACAGTGGTCACTGGTCACTGGTACCCGGAAGGGGTTTCTCCTCTGAACCATGTGCTCCGCGGGCACATACTGTACTCGGTAGGTAGAGGATCACACAATGTTATAACCCGAATGCGATATAGGGTCTCCACCCCCCTCGTGTTCACTACGGTGTACACAGTATCATTGGTGGGTAGTTGCCCCGCTTCGGCTGCGTGTGGCACGGTGGCATGGTGGCATGGTGGCACGGTGGCACCGGAGATGAGGGGACAGGATCGGGATGATGATCAGGATCTTTTTGAGATCGATGGTCGCGATGCACTACCCAATCCCAAGGTCCAATCAGAATGTGCGAATTGGGGAAGGCATCCGAGTATCAGGACATCAGGGCACCACAAGCGCCCAATTTACACAGACTACAGTCGCCTACCATACCATATCGCCGTAAATCAAAAGAATCGTGCCTAGGGCGATTCGGGGGCCCCCTGGACGGTCTGGACCCGATGGACTCCCAACGGCGCGAGATCGGGAAATCACCCATGCAATCTCGCTGACCTTGTCACCTTCTTTTCAAGTTCCTTGAAGTTCCCAGGGCCCACCCGGCCCTGCCCCTGGACATTGCTTCGGAAGTTGCCGACTAACCCGCATCGGGATCTGGCTTGGGGCTAAGCTTTTTCCCTCAAAAAGCTTGTTCCATCGAGCTGGCGGTTCAGGCGCGGTCTGGACCTCGATCCTTTTCGCTGAAATGCATCAACATCAGGCCACCGAAGACCGCTTACCTTTGCCGGAACTAGTTCAGCCTTTTCCCTTCCCCCCAAATGGCCATTTGGGCCAAATCATGGCCCAAATCGTCCCATGCCCTCCCATGCGTCCCATGCGTCCCATGCGCTCGCTTTTCCAAGGTTCCTTTGCCATGTTCACGTTCCAGACAGTCAAATTCCCGATTCCCATCTTGCCTCTACCTCCCCTACCTCCCCTACTCCCCCTACTCCCCCGACTCCCCGACTCCCCTCTCCCTCGCCGCCCTGCCTGCTGATGAGCCCTGTGGACGTGGACGCTCAAATATGCATCCAACCCCCATCCCCCTTTCCCCACGACCTTGTACGTCTCCGTTGCGTCACCCCGCTGCCGTCCTTGCCGCTGCCGCCGTCGCTGCCGCCGTTGCTGCCGCTCCTGCGGTTCTTCCTGCCCTTCCCTCCTCATGGCGTCCTCGCCTGAACTGAGCCAAGTCCTCGACCGTCTTGGTCTCTCCTCTTACTTCGACATCCTCACCCACCACGGCTTCCACGACTGGGACACCGTCCTCGACATCACCGAAGACGATCTCTCCAGCCTCGGTTTCAAGCTGGGCCATCGACGCATCCTCCAGCGAGAGATTGCCACCTTCAGAGGCCTCCCCCCAACAGAGTCCCTAGACCTCACCAATCCCTCCCCTGACCAGTCCATCCCCTCCCCCTCAGCACCTGTCCCTCCCCCTCCCCCCTCCCACGCTTCTCCGCCCCCCAGGGAAAAGAGGAGGTACAGACGTCATCCTCGTCCGGATCCTAGTGCCCCAAAGAAGCCAAAAACCGCATGTATGTCCCCCGCCCTTGGCAGCCTTTCTGACTGCTTTCGTTCTTGTTTGTTTTCTTTTCCTCTTCTGGCCCAGTCGCTCATGCAACCCTTCCAGACGTCAATTTCGCAGACTCACTACGCACACATCCCGAGTTCAGCGCCTTGTCCTTTGTCGACATTGCGAAAGAGGTGGGCCGGAGATGGCAGGTCTTGCCCCCAGAACAGAAGCGCGTTTGGGAGAGCCACGCTGCACGTGCCATGCAGGAGTACGAGGTCCTCCTCGACGAGTATAAAAAGACCGACTCCTGGCGTGCCTATCAAGCCTATTTGAACGACTTCAAAGCACAGCAGAACCAAGCAGCAAAGGCCAAACGCCCCAGTGCCCATCGCATCGACTCCTTCGTCCACGGTCCCCCTTCACGTGCAAGCCCGGCCTCCTCAGAGAGCCCCGCCCCCGTCGCCCCGCCCTCTGCCCCCTTGGGAACCGACACGGAGCTGTGCCACAATGCCCTCACCCTGGCCTTTAACGAACTCGTCTCCCTCAGAGGAGAGGTCCTCGTCCCGGGAGTCGCCCCCTACGATGCCCATCACCTTCCCCCGGAGCATCTCACTCGTCGTGCCATGCACGCCTTTGTCCAAGGCACAGGCTCGCTTCTCTATATATGGACATATAGTCAAGCCGACGAGATTCTAGACCGCGTATATAGGCCTGTCGTACGCGTCGATCCAATGACACTGGCAGAATGCTTTACCGTCGCTGCAATGGGCGCTCACTACGACGCCGAGTGCTTCCCGGACCATGTACGTCAGCTTCTCTACGCAAGCGCCACTCTCCTCTTCCACGAGAGGACCGCCGCCCTGGACTATCTGCGCACCACCCGCCTCCTACTCTCCATGTCCTTCTATGCCCTGTTGGAGAAGCACATGAGCGCCCGATACCTCATTGGTAAGTGATCCCCTCCAGGCTCCGCCCCACGGCCTCTTCACGACCCCTAACTCCCCCCGTTAGCCGCCGGCCTCCAGATTGCCCGTTGGCGATGCCCTCCTCTTCGACCGGATCACCCCTCGAACCAGGATGCCGTGTCAGACATCTGGAGGCGGCTCTTCCAGAGTCTGATCTTCATGGATTGCTGGCTCTCCTACACGCTCGGATACATACCTGAGGTCAGATCGGAAGACATTGCCGTACGTCCACCCTATCTAGATCCAGACTGGCAGAGCCAACTCGCTAATGGCCCTAGATTGCATGCATACCTTGTAAGCTTGACCGGGCGACAATCGACGAGATCGTACACACGCAAACCAGCAAGATTGGCCTGGTCGCGGCCGAAATAGTCAAGACATTGGCGTTCCCCGAGCTAGCAACAAGAGAGAACATCGAGATGCTCTCCATCAAGCTCGAAGACTGGCGCAAGGGCGTACCGCCGGCCTTGCAGATTGCAGCCTTGACGTCTGCGGCGCCTTCGACCCTCACGCTCTATCAGCGACGCACCATCATGATGGTTCACGTGCGTTGCCCGAATGCAGTATTGGCATGCGTTTCGCTAACCGCCTCCTTATTAGATCATGTATCTCGGCGCCCTTATCCTCCTCTATCGCCAGCCCCTGGTCGCCAGCACCGAAATCCAACTCAACGACGACGCAAGCTGGAACATGGATTTCTCCCCGGACGACGCCAAAAGGTACAGGAACGAGTGCGCAGTCGCCGGCCAGGAAGTCGCTCGTATCCTACACCTCATTTCGTGTGACGGCCCAACCTCCAGGCGATGTTGGTTGCTTATGTAAGCATCCCTTATCATGGTCGATGTACAAGTGCAAGCGGTACAGCGGGCTAATCTCCCATGACGTAGATATTGGTCATTTACGGCCGCCGTTGTCCTCCTCTTCAGCGCCACAACGAAACTCGTCGACGGCCTGCACTCAAGCGCTGAACAGGACCTCTCCTCCGCCAAGACCTGCCTGGACATGCTCGAGCGGTCCCGCGAGGACGAAGCCATTGCCCGCCAGTATTTGGACCTACTGAAGCCCTTACACCAGTCCCTAAGGGAGATTCATCAACGCGTGGTTGGGAAGGCAAAGACGAGTATCTTCAGCCTCCTACGCGTGGATTCCAACACGACGCCTAGTCCGGGCGTGCCAGTGGAGATGCACGAGGTTCGAGGGCATCTGGAGAAGCTGTGTGCTTTGCTGATGGATCCATTTGGGAGGAATGTGGCCTGTGCGGAGGGGAAGGCCGAGTGGAAGGGGAGGAAGGTGACGGGTAAGGATGGGAAGGAGGAGGTCTTCTGGTGGAGGTGAAGCACTGGGCCCCGGAGTTTGAGATGATGATGACAGGTCATGGTGACGGGTTATGATGAGACGATTTCGGTTCGGCCTGCGCCACTTTTGTATTTTCCATGTTCTTCGTTCTTGTTCGTCTGTCCGCTTTTTCTCTGGGACGGGACAGGACGGGAGATAAGATACCCCTTTTGATATCGGATTTGCATGGGGGAAGAAGAAGATACAACGCGACGGAAGCACTCGCATTCCTCTTTGCAGAACCGTCCCCAACGCGTGCAGGCTTTCCGGTGAAACCACGTGTGTCGCCGCACCCTGCACCCTGCACCCTTCGCCTTGCAAGGCAACTTGCCGGCCGCTAGACACTTCTTCTCCTCCCCCACCCTTCTTTTCTTCGAAATGGCAACGGAAACTTCTGCGTTGACCTTTGTCATTATGTATCTATGATTCATCGATTCCCTCACCCCTAACCTCTTCTTCCGCCCGGCGAGATTCCATCATGTACCCATCATTACTTCATACCTCCAAAGCCAACCCAGGGGAAAGAGAAGGGGGTGAAAAAAGAAAGGAAAAGAAAATGAACGCCGAGCAATGCTATGCGAAAGGGTATAGCCGTGTACCTGCGCTCCCGGAAACTCAACGCCTTGCCAAATTCCCCTCCGTCTTGTACAAAAGGTGATGGATGGATGACTTCCCTCCGACTCCAGGTCGAGTTCAGCATGCAGCCTGCAGCCTGCATCCTGCAGCCCTCGGCCCCTTCCTCCCTCCCCATCATGCCGTCTTCCTAATCACAAATACGCCCAGCTCCACCCCTCTCTGCCTCCCTACTGCCGGATTCTCCCTATGCGCCACGCCATCCAAGATCTCCTGGATCAGGTTGGTCGGAGTGAGTTCCGAGGACGGCAGCTTTTTCCTAAAATACTTGGTCACGAGTTCCCTCACGCGCGGCTTCTCCTGCTTGATCCACCAGTCGCTGGCCCAGGCGCGGCGGTCGAGAATCAGCTCCTCTTTGGAGGCGTGGATGATGGTGTAGGTGGCTTTGGAGGACGAGGACGAGGACGAGGACGAGGGCGCGGAGGCCGAAGGGGCCGAGAGGTTTTTGGGCCGCTCGGTGAGCGTCTCGCAGAACTTGGAGACCTCGGAGCGGAGCGTGTCGTAGTCAGCGAGGCTTTCCACGGCGCTCATCTGACCCAGCGATTTACCCAGGTCGGACGAGAGGTCGTGCACCACAGTGACACTACGCAGGAGGGGATCTATGATAGGGCCCAGATAATCGGACATGAATGTCCTTGCACCGATTCGGGTGGGGTAGATGAACAAGAGCAGGCCGTTGTGCGAAGACAGCTCGACGAGCCGGTCGTAGAGCAGCGAACGACCTTGCACCTTGAACATCTCCGAGAATTCGTTGACATTGGTTGCGGGTATGTAACGCTCGACAATGGAGACATTGACGCTGCCAGGAGGGACCACGGGGCGTGGGGAAGGCGACAGGAGTTTCGAGTCGAGCTGGTAATCGGCGACCGGCACGGCACTGTCGAACACCTTGCTTGTGAAGTATTCTTCTCCTCCCACGGCGGGGCCTGGTGTCGAAGGGGGCGATTTTGGCAAATCGAAGAGGGTGTAGCGTCCCGGAAGAGCATGGAAGACATTGATCCAAGCAGTAGGGGTGGTCGTTTTTTCGTGGATGCCGGCGATGATCTGGCCGAAGAGGTGGCCTGTCAGTGAGGGGCAAGGGAGCGCGTGCGACAAGACCTTGACGGAATCCGAATTGAGCGGCTGGAAGTTTGACGCTTTGAGGGCGCGAAGTCAGCATCACGGAGAGGGCAATGCGCGGGAGGGGGCAAGGGAAACTTACTGATGATGACCTTGACGGACTCGATCCAGGCCGCCATGCCCAGGGCGTCGCTCAAGTCGGCGACTGATAGGGGATCCTGGGCGGGGCCTGGAGAGGCGGAGCTGGCGATGGTGTTAATGCTGGGCGAGATGCCCGGATCCGAGCGCGGCGGGGAGCCGACGCCCACGGTTCGTACGTTGACAAAGGAGCCCCAATTGAAGATGCCGGGCTCGTTGGGAGGGGTGACGGTGGAGACTTGGTGTTGGAGGTGAGGCCTTGCCAGGTCGGGGCTGACGGTGGGTGGGGGGTGGTGAGGGGCGGCCAAGGGGGGACTGAGGGCATGAAGGGGATCCTCTGGTTTGGAGAGAGGACCGGCGCCGAGATGGTCGAAGGTGGTGGAGAGGGTGGAGTGGTGGAAGCGGTCGGGATGGGGGTTTGCGATGCCGAGAGCGTCGAAGGAGGGGAGACGCAGGTTGTGTTGGGACTTCACGATGGGCGGGGAGGGCAGTGAGACATGGGTGGAGGGGAGGGCGGTAGCAGCAAAGGCGAGGGTGAGGTCCGGGTGGATGTGTTCCTGCAGCGGCGTGGGGAGCGGGTTTGGGGTGGAGACTGGGAGTGGGAAAGGCTGCGAGGGTTGCGCAGAGTGGTCGAAGGAGTCCGGGAGAGGAGTGAAGGCGGTTAGGGACAGCGGCGGCGAGGAAGCATGGTGTACCAGAGGGTCGGGACCGCCACGGTCGTCGGGCGAGGAGGGCAGCAAGAGATGGCCGGGAGCGGGATTGCTGAGGAGGGTGGAGGTGGAGGTGGAAGTGGGAGTGGAAGCGGAAGCGGAAGCGGGAGGAGAAGCAGAAGGAGAAGTAGGCGCAACAGAGTTGTCCAGGTGGGCGGGCAGTAGTGGGCCGGCGATGGGATTATAGTCGGACAGGTGGGACTCTTCGCTCTGACCCGATGAGGCCATGGCCATCCCCATCCCCATCCCCATCCGTGATTTGTTTGGCTTCACGTGAATGGAGGAGGGCGGAAGCTGGAAGGCGGAGGGTGCACACGCCACACTTTTGGGGATCAGCGGGTGTGGAAATCGGAAAATCCACTCGGACCTGGAGCCTTCCCCTCTCCAAAAAAAAAAGGAAAAAAAGTGAGGTCGCAGGAAGGATCCGGGGGGGGGATGGTCACTGGTGCGGGGGGTTGGGAGGGAGGGATGGATGGATTGGGGAGAGAACCTCTGGTGGAGGAAAAAAAAAAGGTAGCCAAGAGCCAGTGGGCGGAGCGGAGATTGGATTGATTTGTTTTGACTGGACTGTGAGGTTGATATCGGAGTCGCTGTAGCACAATACGAGGACGGGCTGTAGTGGTTGAGGCCGAACCAACGAGGGCGGCCGAAGCGTGTCTCCCGAATCAGAAGCGGCGGGAGAACGAGGGAGAAGGACGGACGAGATCGGCGGTGTGGGGAGCAGCAGCAGCAGCAGCAGCAGCAAAGCAACCACAAGCCGGGTGAAAGCTTGAGCCAGCTGGCACGGATTGGGCGAACAGATATAAAACAAGACGAGTGAAAGATAAAATAAAATAAAAAGACCGAGTTGGTGGGATTGGTGGTGGTGGACGAACACAGCCAGCACAGCAGGAGGAGGAGGAGAGCTCAGAGGCGGTGCAGTGCTGCAGTGGTGGTGGTGGTGGTGGTGGAGGTGGAGGTGGTCGTCGTGGTGGTTTGAGGTGAAATGCAGTGGAAGGGTCCATGGAGGGCTAGAACACCTGCCGTGGGCTGATTGGGCTGATTTTGGGCTGATTAACAGTATTAGTCAGCATTGCTCCCGTCTTCTTGAGTTCTCACTTCTGTCCACGTTGCCTGGTAATAAAGTAGACTATACACACAGTACGGAGAGTATGAAAATTGAAATACTCTTTTCCTTTCCATGTACGCGGCTCTCTCCATGATACGGATTCGGTTTCTTTTCTTTTCTTTTCGTTGGCTATATTATTTCCATTACAAGAGTGGATTCAACACCCAACACCGAAACACCTCGCGTCCCGCCAGTAGCGCACACAATAAAGTCCTCCCAGACGCAGCCATCCGCTTCGAGGACTCAGGATCCCTATCAAAGCTGTGGCCATGATGGTCCAGACGCTCAAGACGTTCCAGACTGACCCCAGGATGTGGTATTTTCGCCTCGCTAGCGCTCACCTCCTGCTGCTGTTGCCAGCCTGCTGCAGCTGCACAGTGCACACAGATGACATGCCTTCCATAGCGCCGCCCTGCCTGCTTCCTCCATTTCCCCATCTCTCCCGTCATCATCGAGATCCCAACCCATTCTCTGCTTTCTGCTTTGCGCCCCGGCACTGCCAGCTTTATTTTTAGGGCTTGCATTCGGCCGAGTTCCGAGTCGCCCTCAAGGCGTTTGCCCGTTGCATTTTCTGCCTGCTGTTGCGCAGACTTTGCCAGAGACTGAGAACCCACTGTAGCCTACCGACTAAAACTTATTCATATCAATCCGTCCCTTGCGCGCGCCCGAGGCTCCCAGCAGTGAGCACAGGAACAGGGACAGCAACAGGAACAGGAGCAGGAACACTGCCTCTAGCCGAAGCAGACACTGCTACCACCTACTGTACTAATCTGCAAGGAACTGCCTCAAGAGCCACCGTCATCACGGTCCATGGCCCATGGCCAGTCCCGAGGTCGTTGACCGCTCGAGATGATCAACCAAACACTAGACACACTTGCTGCTTGCATACCTGCTGCGTGGCTCGGCTCCAATTGCCATCCCTTCCCTCCCCCCAGCCTCCAGCCTCCAGCCCCGTCTTCTAAAGTTCTGTGCACTCTCCCAGCCCCGCGTCGTCTCACTCTCAACAGTTGGTCTCCGCGTAACCCCACAAGCATCCTGAATACGAGCTCCACCCTCATTCGTCGGTTCTCCATCCCGATTCCTGCCCTCTTCTCCCCTCACGCCTCCCTTCACCTGTTCGGGAAACCGTTCGCCAACCTGGCTGAACCCCTCTGGACGTTGTGAGAGGATGGAATTGTTCCCCAGTCCCAAGTCACAATTCGATTGCAACGCCATCGCATTTTCGAATTGGCAGGGGAGCACGTGCGCAATGCGGATATTGGAGCACGCCATGCGGTGTTTGGGGAACGCCAAGGTATCAGTCGGTGGAGGGAAAAACTCTGCTCCGACGACTGATCTCGGATTTGATTCGCCACGAGAGCCTGCAAGCACTTTCGACTTCGACTTCGACTTCACTGCATTTGCATGCGCAGCATGGCCGTGGTGAAGCCATGATTGTGGATGAGGACAGTGAATAGGTCAGTCATCCCACTCGTCTGAAGTTGCCTCCCTCCCTATACCCAATATGCATCATCTTCAATGTCCATCATTTTTCGCCACAGCCAGCCTTTGCGTTCCAATCCCTGCGCTTTCGTGTGCACCTTTCCTCGGGCCATGGAGAGAGACATACCCAAGGCTCAGCATGCTAACTTGGGGGAACCAGTGACATGTCTTGTACCCTGATCATCCTTTTTGGAACAATATTATTATAAAAGGAAAAAAATAACACATGAGGTGAACCCGAGCTTCATCGAGCTTGTGGACCTGCCCAACCGGCGCCAATCATGCATGTGCGTTGCAGCCTTCCTTTCACTCACTCACATCCCTCCATCGCGCGTTTGCATGTTTATCGAATCGCCCGAGTCCAAAGTCCTCTTTCACTTGCACTTTGCCATTCCTTTCATGCATGTCATTTCCCGTTCAGTTTCAGTCACTCTCCCGCAATCCTTACTCCCCATCCCCATCCACCCGCCATGTCCTCCCACCCTCTCTCTCCCCTCTCCAACTTTCCCTCCCCCACCACTTCCAAGGGTTCCTTCTCTGTTCCCACCTCTTCTACCTGCACTCCACCATCCACAACACCTCCCCACGGCACTCCGCCCCCCACCCCCAGTACCCCCAGTACCCCCAGCACCTGCAGCCAAACCCCAACCCCAACCATGTCGCCCCTCAACACTCATAACACGTTCAAGCCTGACCGCATCCCGGGGCTACAGATCACAAACCCACAATCTGCGCTGCTCTCCAATCACGAAGTCCTGCTCCACTTACAGGCGCAGGAGGCAGAGTACACGGGAACGGACGGCACAGGGAGGAAGAGGGAGAAACCCGCAGGCTTGAAGGATGCCCTGAAGGATGTAGGTTGCATCTCCTCCACTGCCCAACACACATTCTAAAACCATGCCTACGCAGTCCCTAACATACCTCACCACTTACGACCGCAACTGCGCCCTCGCTTCCCCGACCGAACGGCACACCTCTCGGCCTATGACCCTCTACAGGGGCCCCCATTCCCTCTTCCGTGCCCTGGCTCCCCATTACCGCCTCAACAAAGCCGAGTTCCTGCAGCTGTACAATCTCAGGCCCACCACCGAGGTCGAACTGCAGGTCGTCCTCGAGGAGGTAAATCCATGCTCGCCCCACGGTTCAAAACCAATCACTGATATCCCCTCCCCTAGCATCATGCCCGCTTCACCGACGCCCAACTTACCGACATGCTCACCCTGATCAAACAGGTCTTCGAGGAAGAAGAGTCTGCCATCCCCGAGGGAGTCGAAGATCTGCAGATGGAGAAAGTGGCCAATAAACTAGAAGGTGCGGGAGCAAAGAGAGGGAAGAGGAGGCCTCTTTGAACCTCACCCACAAGCGAGGGGTCGGTCGTTCGTAGAGGACTCATAGAGCTCGTCGCAACCCAAAATAGACTGCCCCATACCTTGCACCTTGCACCTTGCACATTCTAGCTGGCAAGCACAAACACCAAAATTGTTGAAAATATTTGCCCTATTCACTATTGCGCACGGGTATACATCTCAACCCCTACCCTTTACATGCTCATAGCATACATAGGTCCTCGACACATGCAAGAACATGATCCATATCGGTTTCCCATCCTTCCCCCGCATTCCCGCGCCCATACGCCACTATCAATGGCAAGCAAAATAAAGCCCTTTTGAAAAACGCCCGGCCTAGTGTGACATGCCCAAACCCAGAGAAATAACGACAAAGAGACGGAGGGAGATGGAGAAACATCAGGCGACGGTGATGCGACTCCAATAAGAAGCGCCAAGACAAGTCCCCTACTCCTTGTTCTTCTTCTTCTTCTTTTTCTCTCCCTTCTCCTCCTCGCCGTCCCTCTTCCTCTTCTTTCCCTCCTTCTCCCCCTCCTCCTTGGCCGCCTTCTTCGCAGCCTTGGCTTCACGTTTGGCTGCCCTCTCCGCCTTCCTGGCCTTCTTCGCCTTCTTCTCCGCCTTCTTCGCAGCCTTGGTATCCGGGGTCGCAGAGACATCCATCTTGGATACTTCCTCTTCAGACTCGGACTCGGACGTCTCATCGCCGTCAGCCATCGTGACATCCTCATCGGGCTCGCCATTCACCTCCTGTACGAGCTGCTTCTTGCTCTTCTTCGGCGTGGTACCGTTGACCTCGGTCTTCGACTTCTTCGCCGCAGGCTCGTCACCCGTCAAGCCATCAGCATCCGGGTTGTACTTTCGCGCCTCCTTGATATCAAACTTCTTCGGCGCCGCAAGAGGAATCTCGTTGGCGTTACCCAGACTCTTGAGAGGCTTACCCTCCAGAGCACGGAGCCTCCGCTCAATCGCCGACCGAGCATTGCGGCCAATCTCCGACTTCTCCTCCTCGGTGGGCTCGTTGGACGTATCTTCGGAGGTAACGCCCCACGTGCTGAGTGCATCAACGCGCAGACCAAGGGCCGATTTCGCGGCAAGCATGCGCGCGATCTTGCCCTTGTTCTTGCCGGTGGCTTGGCCAATGAGAGAGGCGTGGTAGATGAGTCCGTATTTGGGGGTGTCGTGCTTGGTCTTGAGGGCACGGAAGAGCGCCTTCTCGGCACCCAGGATCTGGATGGTGGAACCAGGAGACTTGGCCAGGTTCATGAGCGAGCCGGCATGGGCGATCAGACGGGCTCCAACAAGCTCTCCAACAAGCTGTGTGAGGTTAGGTGCCAAAGCGTTCATGCGTGTGCTGAGATAGTGAGAAAGGTTCTGGCGGTGCTCGGTCAGGTCGACGACTTGCTCGGCGAGAGCACTGATGGTCTCGAGATCCTCATCAGAGATGTCGGTACCCATACTGATTTCTGCGGCAGCTTTCACGGCAGTCTCGATCTCCTCAGGGAGGATGGAGGAGAGGTCGGCGGTACGGCCATTGGAGCGGAAGCCCATCTTGAGAACGACCTTCGCATACACGAGGTTGTCGTTCAAAATCTTAGCGAGCTCGGGGAAGTGCCATCTATGGACGCCGTTAGACAAGGTGTTCTCGGTGTCTCATGTGCTCCAATACTTACCCATACCACTCCTTTACTCTCATCGCATACGTGTTGAGCTGCTTGTCCAGAACGTCCAATGTCCCGATCGACTGGATGATCATGGTATCCACCTTGTCAGGGGAGAACTTGAGCTTATGACGCGACAGTGAATGCGACAGACCCAGTCTCGTGGAGTCGGCTTCAGCAGGAACGATGTCGGGGATCAGTGAGCTCATGTGCTCACGGATTGCGCGGAACACATCCTGTGTCGAGGAATCTGAGATGGGCTTCAGGGACAGCCCGGGGATCTGTGTGATGGCGTTGCCGAGCTTGGGGTCCATCACAGCGAGTGACGATTTGGACTCGTCCTTCAACTCGGAGAGGAGGTTCGACAACATGGGCGTAACCTTGCTGTCAGAGAGCGCGGCGGCTTCGTTGAGTGCGGTGACGGCATTTTCGAATTTCTAGATTCGCAGAAACGTTAACCACAACGCGGCTCGCGCTGTCGCGGAGGTGGGCTATCGTACCAGGAACTTCTTCAGCTTCAAGGCATTAACGGCGCCCTCGACAGATGAGATATCCTCCGCCAAAGTCTCGCTCTTCAACAACTTCTTGTCCTTGGCCTTGAAGAGCGCATAACCAGCGCTGTACACTCCATGTTAGTTTCGCTGCTGAACAATTTGCAGAACCGGATATCCTGACCTGGTCTCTGTTAAGATAAACAATCCCATGGCTACCTTCCTGCTATCGCTACCGTCGGACAATGGGTAGGAAGGATGCGGTGTCGCGGTATGGTATACTCGAGATGTGTGCACCGACCGAGTTGGAAGCTTGCACGAAAAGATTTCTGAATTTCAGGTTTGCCAAGTCCCGCTAGCAGGGCTGAGGTCGGACCAATCGTGGAGCGTTGTCTGCCCGAAGATAGCCCGGGGCCATCAAGCGCTGCAGCTCAAGGACAACACGGACGCGTGGTTATGGATCGATATCGAATTGGACCTCTGGGGTTGATCTGTCATGGCTTCCAGTGCCAGCAGTGAGCGGAAAGCCTCGGCGTCACACTCGCGTTCCATCAGAGGCACAACCCCACGACTTCACGACCTTGCATCGACTCCTGAAGGCCCTCGGACTCCTCCGCTTCTTCGCTCAACGTCGTCACTATATGGCTCTCCCGGAGGCAGCTTTCGAACCGAAGATGAATATGTCGTATTGGAGCTCGGTGCACGATTTATAAGAGGCGGATTCCCTGGCGAAAGCACACCCAGATGCACACTATCGTTTGGACCTGAACACCAGCGAAGAGTTGGCGATTACAGAGAATGGGATCCAGAATATGCACAGAGAAGACGAAAGAGGCGGAAAGACCAGGAATGGTGCGAAGACTTTGAGCTCTACCGGATGGACCTCACACATCTCGATCTGGACTTGGTGGCTGATAAATTCGACCGAGCGATTCGGGAAGCATATACCAAGTACTTCTTGCTGGATCCGAAGCCACGAAGAATCCTTCTAGCACTTCCACCGCGAATACCTCATCCTCTGATCTCCACCATTCTAACCGTGCTCTTCGAGTCCTGTCACGCACCCAGCATAACCCTCCTCTCCTCCCCTGTTCTTGCAACCGTCTCCGCAGGCCTCCGCTCCGCCCTCGTTGTCGACATCGGCTGGGCCGAAACCGTCATCACCGCCGTATGCGAATACCGCGAAGTGCACGAACGCCGCACCATCCGCGCCGGCAAGCTTCTCATCCAGGAAATGGCCAGACTCCTCAACGCAGAACTCGAGGCCGACCTCCCTCCCACAGCTCCAAAACCGGACGTGTCCTTTGAAGAAGCTGACGAAGTCCTCACCCGCGTAGGCTGGTGTAAAACTCGTCCCAAGTCTAACAGACGTACTCTGTACTTTCCCGCCCGCACCTCTCCCATTCTGGAGGAATTCGAAGACGCGCCGGAGACGCCCGAACCCAGCGTGACCATACCCTTCCCCCGCAATGACCCACCCACAGATCTCACCATTGCGTTCGCGGAGCTCGCAAAACCGGCCGAGAAGGCTCTGTTCGCTACAGATACACCGCTGAGTGACTTCGACGACCACGAGTTGCCCCTCCATCATCTCATTTACCGCACCCTCATAGCCCTCCCGATAGACGTGCGAAGACTCTGTATGTCGCGCATTGTCATCACAGGTGGGGTCTCCAACCTGCCTGGCCTGAAAACCCGCATCCTCGCCGAGGTGGCAGCGCTTGTCCAACAGCGTGGATGGGATCCCGTACGCTCGTATGGTTCGGCCAGTGCACGACATGAACACATGTTGCGCCAGCAGAAGGAGAAGAGGGAGATTCAGACGGAGGAGGGCGGAGATAAGGTGTCGGAGTCCCTAGATGCCGGCGCAGAACCTACTCCTCTACCTGCCGGTTTGAGGGAACCGGAAAAGGATGCTCTAGACGTCAAACTCGCGAATATGGCGCTCAGGAACGGTCCGCCACCAATGTGTGATGTAGGCGGGGAGGTTCGCGGGTTAGAGACCTTGGGAGTCTGGGCTGGTGCCAGCTTGGTCGCCCAATTGCGCATCAGAGGAATCGTGGAGATTGAGCGAGAACGGTTTCTAAAAGATGGACTGTTTGGCGCGAGTAGGGAGAAGGAGGTTAGTGTTGTACCGCAGAGGCAGAGTATGGGGCCCGGCGTTGTTGGAAGAGGAGGCGGAGATAGGGCGTCCTGGACGCTGGGGGTGTGGGCATAGACGATGGATTTTGTTGGCGTGACGTGGAACTTAGCATTGCGACTCTAGAGCGCTTTGGATTTTGATACCCCTACTAGAGCGAGACTCTATCAAGTATGATAGAATCAATAAAAAAAAATCTATGCACAACCCCTCTTACAAGTAGTCCGGCTAGAGGTTGCCTTTCAGATATTTACGTATTCGCTTTCCCACTAGTCATTACAGTAGCCTTACTACCACCATGCCCAGCAACAATACACCTTATGCATCAAAGTTTTCACCACCATTGACGGGGTTGGTACAACAGATCTCCCCTGTGGCCCATGTTCATGTGTTTGTATTGGAATCGAATATGTCCTCTTACGTATTGGATCTACTCTTTGGGGGTCTTGCTGAGATAATCCGTACGGGGCTAGACAGAGAGAAAACCGTCTACCCCAGTCTGAAATTTGGGGGCAGATATGATCTTCGCGATGTCTCAGGACAGGGCCTTTCGCACCGGGCCATTCGGGAATAACAATTAGGAGCTAGGCTTGTTTGCTACTAGTTGCAGATCCTTAGCAGTACTGTACATAGACAGAATTTGTAGAGCTAAGAAGTGCACACTTGCTTACCTACAGTCTTAGCTAAAGGTTGGAAGTTAGAATTAGAGTTAGTAGTTAAAGGTTAGAGTTAGCATTGTAGCTGCAGCGGCAGGTTTACCTGCCTTAATTGCAGAGGCTACAATGTTCTGCATATTCTATCTGCCTATTACGTACTAGTGTAGGGCTGAGGATCTACATGCGCGCATTATTCCCGAATGGCCCGGTGCCAAAGGCCCTGTCCTGAGACATCGCGTATGATCTTTGTATCTATCTGGCAGATATCTTGACCTACCATGTTACGGGGGCTTGAATACAAGAGATATTAACTATACGATGCCTTACTACGTGTTAACCAAGTAAACAAACCGACCCCAACCTCTCTCTTCTATATCATATGAACCATGTCGTCTATACCCTCAGTATCAAGTGAAATATCAAGATCCAGACTAGTAGGTTGATGGCTAATCTTGTGAGAATTCCGAGCTGAGGAAAGACCATGAGTCTCTTCGAAAACTTGGGATCTCGGATGCTCGAGACCGGGTTCACTTCGCAGAGGGTAAATTTAACGTATCAAAACACTGTGTGTGCATCTATATGGGGGGTTTTTTTTTGCCTCGCGCAATATAGAAGGATGCTACATGCCTTGCTGGAGTTATAAGGGCTTACTTAAACTACTTAGGCTTGTCACCCCGTGGGACGCCTTGGCTGCCGTATCTGACTCTCTGGATGCTCTTTACGATAATGCTTCAAGCGCGCATCCTTCCTCTTGTAGATATTTGAACAATTTGGCTCCATACAATGATATTCCTTCCTAATTCCCTCAGCTCCGCCATGCTGATTCCTTTTGTGGCGACCAAGATTCCCTTTGCGGTATTCCCCGGTGAAGCGCGCCCCACAAGTGCCAACATCGCATATGAGAACGGACGGTGTATCTGGATCCTCACAATTACTCTCACTGCCTCGGGAAGAAGCCTTACCGCTACCATCAGTCTGAAAAGGCTTTACTACGGTCATCAATTAGGAACCTTTCTTTGGTGTTAGGAGCTCACTCACTTCACCGCGAGGCGGCGGTGGCATAGGCCTTCCGCCGTGCACTCTAGTTGCGTTCCAAATTTCAGCTTCGCTGGTAGTGTCACTTGAAGGTCGAACGGATCCCATAGAATAAGGGCTGGAGATGCCGACAGTAGGAGACTCAAGGCCATCGATTGGAGCAAAAATGAGCTCATATGGCGTTGAGTATGTAACCCTCGGGAGGTCGGCCGAAGAAACGTTTAACACTGGTGGGACAGCCTCCTGTGCTTGATTGATATTCTCTAAACGACCGAAGACCGACATTCGTTGATTAGACTGCGTAGAGCTGTAGGTTGGATCAGGGCGAAGAACCTGCGTTGGAGGCCTCGGTGATGCATCCAGGTCTGCATCCACAGTCAGTATATGAATCCGTATGTACGTTAATATCCCTCACATGGGCCAGGGAGAGCTTTCGCGTCCGGGAAGAGAGCACGACAGAGCTCTGTCCACTGTGCCTCCACCGCAACGCCCCTGCATCCTCGCCGTGGGTGGCGACACTTTTCACCCTTCGAGCCGTGTACCTCCTCGAATATCCTTTCGTCCAGTATGTTCTCTTGGCATGTCCCGCAACGCTTGATGAATTTGTGATGTGTGCGCTCGATATGACGACGCACCTCCGACATGTTCTTACTGCTATGTCCCTGCTTGCATGTGCGCGGTTCGCGGTTGAGGAGTATATCCATCTGGTATATGGGACACTGTAGAAACCGTTCTTGCCTTGCTGTAGGAGTGAGGGTTGATGAGGTCACGGGTCGTCGTCGCGCACCTAGCCCGTCGGCCATGAAGTCGGCAGGTACCACATCCCGCGGAGTGTTTGGTTGATAGACACCTATGCTGGGCCATTCAGGCATCCGCGATCTATATGGAGAACTATAATAGGAGCTTTCCATAGACATTGGCGCGAAGTTGGAGTTTGAGAAGTGAGAATTACGGTATTCGGCTCCAGCGCCCTGCGTATAGGTCAGACTTGTAGAGGAGGTGCGGGATTCCTCAATCACCTCAAAGAATGGGTATAGGTTTTGATTTAGGGCGCGGCTCTGGGTAATCCAGGGTCGATATTGACCATCAGTGGTCATAGGCTGCGACGTTCGGTTGAGATCGGTGTTCGTGGAGACATCGGGATAGTGGAGGTCGGAAAATACGATTCCATTCGCTAGCCAATCGTTCGCGTCCTGAGATGGGGTCATTACAGGCAGACTGTGCACGAGAGAGGGACTTCGGAAATAGGGTGGAGGACAGTATCCAGGCCAGAAGAACTCTGGATGGCGGAGGCGAGGGCGAGGACCAGGACGGAAGGAATGAAGGACCACTTGGAGGACACAACAGCCATGATATAGGCACTCTCGGCTCGGCTGGGTTGCTGAGTTGAAGGGCGCAGCTCTGCAAATGTGCGGACGAGTTGACGTTTGCTGAATGGCCCATCAACGTAGCCGAGCTGCATGAAGTGAGCGCTGATTTGCCGGTGAGTTGCGGAGTTGGCAGCTGAGATGCTGAGTTACTCGCTGAGGTGCTCAGTTGCTCGCGGAGTTGCGGAGTTGCTGAGTTGCGGATTTGTCGAGGCGTCCGCGCCACTGCGTGAATGTTAAGCGCGGTACATTTGACTAAGGTCGGCATGCGCATCGCATAACGGGCTCTAAATGCGTCATTCGATATGGAAGAAAAGTTATTTGAGAGAAACGAAGATGATTTACCATGCAAAATTCTCAATAGCGCAAGAGGACCGTTGCGAGGGACATTTGGCACGCGGCGATATCAGCTCCCATATCGAGAAACTGGTACGAAAGTTGACAACAGAGTTCCACTGGGCATGATTTGGTTGATATCGCCCCGTATGTGACCACGTATCCTTCTTTGTTCTGCAACTTTGTCAAATTAAATCGTCCACTTCTCGAATTTCGAACTTGACTATCAGTGAATTTAAATATGACGCGATGGTCAAGGCCATCTCACGGGATGCATGGTCCTGTTTTGAGCATAGAATCTCTTGCTCGTCATCGCGACCTCATCCATCCACGGCTGAGCCTAGAGATCATAGTTCGTACTGCCGAATCCCCAGAGTGATGAAAAAGCCTATCACGGTTAAGGCAAGGGAGAGACCTAATATTGTAAGCGCCTCCTACACGGTGAACACAAAGAGAAACTTACCATGTGTCCAAGTTAACGCATCCACATACGATTTGACCACCACTTCCGAAATCCGACGTGTGGTATGGTCGATGTAATGCACATCCGATGTCGCTTTCTCGATAATCTGACATCCTAAAGTCAGCTCTTCCCTCTTAAAGGGGTCCAAAGCGTAATCCAGAAGCCAACATACAACCCCATTCACACAAGGAAAACTCACCTCTTCAACCGCACCCCTCTCCAATCCCAATCCCCCTGCTCCCTTGCCCAGCCTTCTCCCCAACCCCCACCTCAAAACCCCCTGCAAGACGGCCGCACACCCTGCCATTCCACCCATCATTCCAACACTCGAACTCAGATACACCGCCGAAGCCGCAACAGCCGTATACTGGGGCTCCTTCACCGCTGCCTGCACACTGATAAACAGCGCCGATTGCGCAATTCCGCTGCCAAAGCCTCCTGGGGCAATGTAGAGGGATTCTATGAAGGAGGTGTGACCATGCCAGCGGAGGAGGAGGAGAAGGTATGCGAGGGAGCCAGAGAGCGTTGCGAGGAGCGTGAGGGTTTTGTATTTCCCTGTTCTATGTCGGGGTGAAGATAGGATGTCAGCATCGTGGGGAGAGAAGGGGGCCAAGCAGGAATGACGAACCGTTTGATGATTGCGCCGGCAATGATACCGCCAATGGCATTTCCGGCTACGGCGGGAACGAGGTGGGCGCCTGCTACGGTGTTCGAAGCGTAGGCAGTTATTTGGAAGTATAGGGGGACCGCAAACATCATCTACACGCGATTAGCTTTATATTCCCGCTCCTTGTATCATCCAGAGAGAAACATGACGGTAAACACTTACTCCCATCTGCGCCGCCGTCTGACAACCTTGCACAATCACACTCCCCACAAAATCCCTATGTCTCAACAACTCGAGCGGAAAGATGGGCTCCTTCGCCACATACTTCTCGCTGACTAAGAACAGCGCCCCGAATACACATCCTGCGCCCAGTAATCCCGGGATTACGGGGTGCGTCCAGGGGACTTTGGCGCCGCCGAGTTGCATTGGGAACAGGAAGGAGAGGATTGTGAGGGTCATGAGGGTGGCGCCTAAGAAGTCGATACGGGCAAATTTGCTTTGGCGCTTGGGTTCAGCATCGAAGTCGAGGACTGGAGCTGGGGGTGTCGTGGCGGAGGGGAGGGTGAGGATAATGAGGACGAGGCCGAGAAGGACGAAGGGGACTTGGCCTAGGAAGGACCTGTTGTTTCAGTTACTACTTGATCTGGGTCTGTCCGTGACAGGGACAAAAGTACCATCTCCAGCCGACCGTGTCCGTGAGCCAACCACCAAGGGGACCACCAATGCTACGTCCAGTCGTAGCGACGATGTTGACGTAAGATCGCCAGGACGCCACGTCCCTGAGAGGCAGAAGATCTGATATAATGATGGAGACCAGGACGGTCATGCCCGATTGTCCAGCACCAGAGATTACACGCCCAAGGATAAGATGCGACATGGACGTTCCCACACCCACGAGAAGCCTGCAAAGCATTAGCCACGAACGTCCTCTACAAGGAAACTTTGCCTCTCAAGAGTGCAACTCCAGATGGTCATTCGGACCCTACTTACAGTCCGGCAGCGAACAGGATATAGGAGACGACTAAGAGCGTCTTCCGCCCATAAATATCACTCAACTTGCCATGCAGCGGCTGTGTCGTTGCCGAAGCCAGCGAAAAACTGGTAAGAAGCCAGGAAGAATCATCGAGTGCGTTGAACTCAGATGCGATGATGGGGTGTGTGGCGAGGAGCAGGGAGCCGTCGGCATTGGAGATGAAGCCGCCTTGTATATACATTAGAGAAGGCCTTTTGGCGGGGAAAGGGGTTCAAGGGAAGGACAGAGATTTACCAATGAGAAGGACGGATATAATGCGCGTAATCGAGGCAGTGACTTTTCGGGGGAATGGGACATCAGGATTGGCGGGCGCTTCCTCGTCGACTGATGTTTTCCTGTGTGTCGACAGCACTTCTACGCGTGCACTTGACTTGGTAACACTGGTGATGGAATCAACGCTGGCATGATGCCGTAACAGGGGCGTGTGTTCGGTCGCTTCGACCGCATTTTGAGGCGTCGCCATGAGGATGCCACCAAGAATGAGAATGAGAAAAGAGCCTTGGGGAAGGCAGTGCAAGACCCCACAGCAGGGACCTTATCAAAAGAAGGGAAGAGAAGGGAAAAAAAAATTCCCTACAACACCTAAGAAGAGTCATATCGTATGTACCCCTTTGTGTGCCTTGCCACGCGGTACTCGGCGAACCGAGTTGCGGCTACAGGCTGTGGGCAGCTACTACTGCACAGTCATGCAGTGCGGATGTTGCAAGTCCAGTAGGCGATTACGCCATCCGAACATCGGGACAAAGACATGCGATGCGGCCGGAGCCGGATCTCGAAATAAAAATGCGAATCTCGTTTTCCCGCCATTTTTAGCATTGAGCGTGGAATCCTTGCTCGTTACTCCGTCGTACGTCTAGTCGAATCCGCCGTCCTAGATTTCGCCTCGGAGTCCTAACCCTTCAAGTCCAATGCGACCATGCCTGCCCACCCCTCTCCACCAAACCCTCCCTCTCAAACTGCGGACCCTCAGCATCCACAATATATCCAGCTTCACATCTCGTGTACTCTACGCGTTTCTGCTCCGTTTCGTAGAACCCATCGTACCTCGGAGATAACGCGTCGTGCAGATTTTCCACATTGCCTGCCGGATGCAGGGCCTTCCATGGTTTTGTGCAAGCCTCGCCTTTGCAGCTTTTGAGGACGAAGAGGAGAGAGTCCAGGCGCGCAACCACTTTGGGCAGAGGGTGGTTGAGCAGACTCAAACTGCTGGCGTCCTTGGCTAGAAGGTTATTTAATTGTCCAGGGTCTTCCTATCTGGTTGTTAGATCGGGGGGCGCATGTTGTTGTTGCGATTGGGACTTACGTTCAGGTCGTAGAGCTCGTGCTCGTTATTGCACCAGACAGAGTAGTAGTAGTTGTAAGTCCCGGACAGGATCCGCAGGCCCTTGTACGTGTTGTTATGATGGAAGCGTTCCGCTCCATCTGTCAGTCCATGCGCCGTTTCTTCGAGGAAGAGGGCCTACCTCCACCCCAATCCTTCCCTTCGCCCACAGCAAAACCCCAGTACTCAACATTAACATGCTCGTGTCTTCTCCCCTTCTCCTCCTCCAAGCTTGTTTCCGTCAACGGGATCGCAGCCCCGTCGAAATCTTCCCGCAAAATGGCGCCTGTCAAACCGAGTATGGTAGGAGCAAGATCAGTATGCGTCGTGACTATCTCGGTTGTTACGTTCCTCGGGACTCCCGGTCCGCGGATGATTAACGGGATGTTGATGTCCTCTTCGAACCCGCATTCTTTACCTGGCTGCAGCCTATGCTGCCCAATGTGGTAGCCGTTGTCGCTGGAATAGATGATATAGGTGTTGTCCAGCTTCCCGGCGCGATCCAAGCGAGCCACAACACCATCGACAATCTCGTCCACACCTTGAAGAGCGCGCAGTCGAGAGCGGTAAAAGTGGTCGTTGTACTCCACGTTCTCTTTGCTTCGACGTGGCAGTCGCCGTACCCAGTTCACACCGGATGGAGCTTCCGGATTGAAATTTTTGGTTCGGGGCACTTTGGCATCGGGGAACAGATGAGCGTGTCGCTCTGCTGGTATCGGCTCTGTGAATTCGGCGACAATGTCCCCAATGTCGCCCTCTAGGCGCTCAACTTTCACATTGCTGTGCGGTGCTACTGGCGCGATGGCTAGGAAGAACGGAGCTTCGTTCCTCACAGCATCATCGAGAAAACCATATGCTTTGTCTGCTAGAACGTCTACGCTGTGTTGCCCCTCGTAGCTCACTGGGGGGTCTTTGTTGCGTTGATACGAGCTATTCAGGTACTGATATGTGAAGGGATCAAGCAAGAAATCCTGGACCCATTAGCAAGGTGGAATGAATTGGACATCATGGACCTACAGAGCCGTTGAATCCATTCGCATAGGGCGAATGGTAGTTGTCCACCGTATGTGCATTAAACAACTTCCCCGTGTAGTACGTACTATATCCCGCCTCCTGAAGCCACACGGGCAAGAAATTCTCATTCAATCCCTGGCTCACAAACTTCGGATATCCTCCATAGGGAGGATTTACATCGGTGACGTTGGTATTGTGGGCTGCTTTGCCGGTCCAGAGGGATACTCGTGAAGGACAGCAGAGAGCTACCGTGCAGAAATGACGCTTATAGAAGGTGCCTTGTTCTATGAGGTGTTTCCGGACAAACGGCATATAAGATAAAGAGTTGAGGTGGAGGTCTTGGTCGTCGGTGAGGATGAAAACAATGTTTGGGCGGGAGGGATGCGGCCCGAGAGGGGTTTGAGAGAGGGCGTTCGTGCTTGGGCTCTGACCAAAGAGTCCCAGGTTGAGGCTGCTCCAGAGGAGTGGAGACCTCATTATGCTGCAGATAGGGGGGAAGTCCTAGCCCTGCTGATCAAGAGTGTGGAAAGAAATTAGAGTTCAAGATGACGAAGAAGAAAGGGGAGAGTCATTGAAACCCGAATCAAAGACTCGGACTCTTAAATAGAACTCCATCACGGATCTGTGATGCCGACATGTCCAAGTGCATGGACAATCGGCGCTAGATGGCGTGCTCTCGCACCGCCATCACGCCTCAGCTCCAGGGCCAGGCTTCGGCACCAACATGACCATGCAGCTCTCACGCCTGCATGCATTTCCCAGCCAATAGTCTAGTCATTCAGTCTTAGATTGATCGAAACGGAAAGTAGGTGAGAAAATTTAAAGAAGAAGGTCTCGAAAGGGCAACCTGAGAGAGTATGTGTCGTCGTATGTGCCCAGTCATCTCTTACATAATCGCATATACTCGTGGAAAACCACAACTACAAAGGCCGCCGCAAACGACAGGAATGCACCAGTCAACAGAACCAATGGCAAAAATAGCCCTCGGTAAAGCAGAGACATACTGCTTGATAAATTATGTGCTCCAGCTATAGTTGACGCGTACTCATATACAAAACACATCCAAGGATGCAACATGGCTATAAAAAAGGAAAATAAGGAACAAGAAGAGATATCGTGCCATGCGAAGACCAGCCGCCGTCATTAATTCATCCAGGAATCATGATTCAGGAACTGCAAACCTTGCAAACCCGCTTGTCCTACCCAAAAACCCTGCAATCCAAATCCAGTAAAACACCAAGTCTCTAAACAAGAACAAGAGACGAACTTGAAGAAGGGTCAAGCCCATGTCCAGCAAGTGCGTCGAGCGTGCCCAAGCTCCACGCTTCATCCCGCATCTCAGATCATTAGTTATCAGTCGCTCATTACCTTATGCCACCCTCGACGTAATACCGACTCCCAATGCTCTTCCTAATCGCCTGTCTTCTCTTCTCCGCCCTCCGCTCCCTCAGCCTCTCCTTCACCCCACTCAGGCCAATATACTGCACCTGCAAGCCCCTCATCCCCGGGATCTTCTTTCCGTTGCGCCACGCTTCGCGGCGACCGCGCCGTCTTCGCGGACTTTCGTACGACCTCGAACTCCGGAGGGTGGGTCGCGATCCCCGCTTCTCCACCCGCGGCGAGCGCGCATGGATAGGTAGTGTGGGACGTTGAACCACGATCATCGGAGGTTCAGATCTGGGTTTGGACGCAGCTTTGCGTTGCGAAGGGAGCGTAATATGCGGTCTTTTCCTATTCGTCCCCGCGCGTTCCACACCCAAGGAATTTCCAATCAAAAACCCACCGGACCCCTTCAATCCGTTCGTCAACCTCCTGCCCAAACTTCCCAACTTCTTCCCACCCGTCTCAGGCCCATCCAGAGGCTCGATATCGGAGGTATCGCCGCCTCGCGGCAAGACACCTTCGTCATCTGAATCGCTGTCTTCGAAGCCGTCCCAGAAACCGCGAGGGCGCCAGAAAGGATGTAAAGAACCGTCTCCGTCGTTCACTGTTGGCACACGAGGCTTTTGCTGATGGGCGTGCGATTCGCTAACGTGACGGCCACGGACGCTGGAGGCGCGAGCGAGGATGGGAGTGATGAGGTTGTCAGAGTAGCGACGGGCGCGCTGGACGAGGGACAGGCGGCGTTGGGGGTGAGAGTTGGAGCGGGTCGGAGGCCCAGGTGGGTTGGGGGCGAGTTGTTTCTCGAGCTCTTCTGCGGGGGTTGGAGGAATGAATTTGATAACTGGAGGTTCGGGGGCAGCACGGGGATTTCTGAGCGGCGAGTCCACTGCACCTGGGACGGGGAGGGTGATTTGTTTTGGGGGAGTTGAGGGCTCGATGTTGACGATGGGTTGCTGCTGAAGGGCAGGCTGCTTTTCAGACGCAATGTCTGCAGAAAGACCCGGGGAACCGAAGGCCGAAACAACCGGATCCGAACGTGGCGTAACCCCACGATCAGGTACCTCTTGATGTTCCAGCGAAAGTGCATTCGATCGCGCGACTTGCTGCACGACGAGTAACGAATGGTTATTATGGGGATAAATGCTCACAGCCGTGGCCTCGCTCACTTCGATTGGAGTGTCTGAGAACTGTGAAAAGGGGGTGGTCTGGGCGAAAAGATGTCTAGCCAAAGCGTGCTCTTCACTCCGGGACGTAGACCTGTCGAAACTGACCCGCCTGTAGTCGTGGGGAGATAACGAGCGCCATTCTTGGCTACGGCGCGGCAGTTCTTCGGTGGGGATTCGATCCAGGCTCGGACGGGGGTTAGTATCGCGAGACGTAGACGTGCGATCGCGGCTGGTGGAGCTCTTTCGTCTCTCCTCAGAGCGTCCGCGGGTGGAAAGAGAGCCTTTTCGTAGCATGGTGGGAGACTCGGCGCACTGCTGCTGTCTTTGCGGAGGCGATTCGATCATGCTGGGCTGTGTACCAGGCTTGTGTTCTGCTGCTGCACTTGGGGTAGATTCTGCGGGAGCCTTGGGCTCTTCGCCGAGGTTCTCTACGGAAGCGCTTGGTATCTCTGGGAGAGATTTGTTCAGGTTGACATGGCGCATGGACGGCAGAAGCTGTTGTATACGGGGCGCCTTTCTCGCACTCTGTATTTGCCTGGAGTCTGGATCCGTCTGGATCGCCGTTTTGTGGAAGTCGGCCTTCCGAGTGGGCTCAGGAGCAGACGAGATTCGTTTGTGGTATCCGGTAGTCCCCGGAAGTCCACGTGACAGTGAGTTCGACCGGCTCATGATCAGCGCAGCAGGCTGCAGCACATTCTTCACGGCTTCTTGATGTGCTCGAGTATACGCGGTACTGTCCTGGACAAGGCTCCGGCGCGAGAATGATGATGATACGACGCTACCCTCCCCAGTGATGGGAGAGTGGATACCAGGCATGTTCCGTCGATCGCTAACGCTTGGCCTCTTGTGGAGCCGTTCGCGCAGGGGGATATCTTCCAAATTGAGAGAGCCGCGATTGGACGTCGTTCTTGAGCTATATAGTGTTACGTTGTCTGCATCTGTCCTGTATGCTAGGTTCTTGCCGGAATGGCGGAGAGCGCGCCTTGTCTTTGGAGGGGTTACAATCACCACGGCTTCCACCACAGTAGAGCCGACGGAAGACCCAGATAGACGCTTCACGCTTGACTGTGGTGCAGGCTCGCCCCCTGGGTGTTTATCGACCAATTCGGTCGGCCACCCAATCGACTGAGCAAATTGCTCGAGGGAGGACAGGAGCTGCGCATCATCTTCTGTGCGTGCAGGCAGTTTTGATCCGAGGGAGATTGACCGTGGGGAGTCTCCGGCTATTGCAGCGCCCCTATCAGGTGCAGGCTTGGGATTTCGCTTTTTACGGATGGTGACATTGCGCATGAGATTGGGATCCCATTCTCGAACGGGGGTATGTGGCGAGTTGGGAACGTCGATCGCAGGAGTAGACTCGCTCTCGTCTTGCTCAAAGGCCAACCCCAAGCTCCTTTCTTCAGCGACGGTGCTCAATCGATCAGCCAAGGGGGTGCTGGAGCGGCTATTGCTGATGTCTGTGGATTGATCTTCTCTTGCGGTTTTGAACGAGTCGGCGCGTGAGGAAGGATATTTGAGCATGGGAGGGCGGCCAGAAGGCATGACGGGCTCACCCGGTCTTTCTGGGCTTGCGTCAGGAGTTGGGGGGCTGCGCTGGTTCAGAGGGGTGCTCAGAGACGACTTTTTGGAGACGAGGGCCGAGACTACGTTATCTGCGTGCGTGGGAGGGCTGAAGGTCGCAGGAGGGTCGTCGTCGCGGGGATTTGCGGGCGGAGTGGGAGGCAGGCCCGTGTCAGCCGGATTGGAGACGCTGGGTGATGCGAGAGGGGTACGGTCGTGGCTCCCGAGGTGTGAGCTGGCTTCATCGTCGGCGCGAGGACTCTTGACGTCTTGAGAGCTTGGAGGGTGCTCAGGGAGGTGGAATTCCGGGCTAGACGGGGAGTGGTGAGATGTGAGGTTCGGCGACGGGGTAGAGGGCTCTAGGGACGTGGGTGCATCGGGCAGCGACTCGGGCATGTTCGCAGGTCGCAGGGTGGGCAGGGAAAGTGGCACAGCGTCGGTTCTTGTCAATGTAGATGTGGAATGGGAGTGCGCTGGTCTTGCATGCCTAAGCAGCTCTACTCAGCGGGTCGAGGGGGTTGGGCCATATCCTTTGGGCGCAGTTCAGGTGGTGGGAGGGGAGGGGTCCGTGTATGGAGAAACGGGGCGATGCAGGTAAGGCGGCGCAGTTCGACGGTAGACGGTAGACGGTAGACGGTAGACGGTAGACGGTAGACGGTAGACGGTAGACAATACACAGGAGGGTGCGGGCGCTAGGATCGATGGCGCGGAGGGACTGCGGCGGCGCGAAAGGGGAAAAGGGTTGGAAGAGATGTTGGTCGAGGGCTGCCGTCGCAGACCAGTAAGTATGTAGCGATGGGATTCGATTTTGGGGGTGGATGAGCAGAGCAGGCAGTAGTCGCAGTGGTAGAGGAGAGGTCGTTGACTGGCACTGGCACTGGGCTCAAGCTTGGAACTGTTGGAACTCCGAACTGCCCAGGTGGTTGGGCGCAAAACACGTGACCCATGAGAGGGTGACCCCTGCCCAGGTTCCCTACGTGGGATTGGTTACGGGCACGGGCCGCGGGCTTTCGTCATGATTCGCGTGGTTCCAAGGTTCGCCCGCCACCACATGTGGAATCTTGGAACCGCAAGACAGCGGATGCTTGCGCAGTGCAAAGCCCACAAACGGTGCAAACATGAAGACTGCTGGTTGTATGTTCGGGGGACTCGCACCAGATGATCTGGCTTCGAGGACACGCACAGGGCCCAGTACACATAGTACACACAGTACACAGTAAGCCCAACGGTTTTCCCGTCACACGGATCGCACAGCCACATGCAGCTCGGGCCCCGGTGATGCAAGCCTTGCTAGCAGGACTTCCGTGGGGGTTTTCATCATGTTGGTGGTAGTAGATACGCCCAACGCAGCTCCCCAAGTCACCATCGAGCTCTTGTAGTATCTACCTACTTTTGTATGCTTATGGGGAGCAGTGCTGAGGTCACAGGTCATTGTCCCACATTATTACCAAACCAGCTAGCTCCGCCCTACCCAAACCAGCTAGCGCCGTTTGATAAGCGACTTGGCAACTTGAACCTTCCAAGCGGACCAAGCCTTGCAAGGTACCTAGGTCCTAGGTAACACGGCGGACCTAAATTCGTCTACATAGACTAATACGGGGAAAGAATGTATATGATGACCTAGAGGAGGTTATCTTCTGATTTCAGACAATCCCAGCTCCTCAGCGAGCAAAGATCTGGAGCCGAATCCCCTCCATTGGCAAGACCACATTCCTCTGACGGGTTCCATCGATATCGATCCATGGATGTTCGAGCAGCACCTGGTCAGTGCCCCTGGAGCCCTGGAGCCCGTCACAATCTCCTGAGCATGTGACATTTCCCGATGCGGACTAGCGAAACACAAAAGGGTCGTGTCTGGGGATGTCCCGCTCTCCACTGTCCAGTAGTGTCCACTATCGCTGGACCCGCGGATGGCGCAGCGCTGCCCACCCACCCTCTCCCGTCCCTCTCCCGTCCCTGGCCCCGTCCCTCCCTCTCTCTCTCCCTCTTTCCCCTTGTCTGTCCTTTTGCCTCTCCCTCCTCTGTCTTTTTGCTCTTCGTTTTCCCTTCCATTCTTCTCCAATCTAACGTTGCAGGCCACGTCTTTGTCCTCCAAAGAGCGTGCTGGCCGCCCTGGCACGACATGAAACCCGCATTGAGTCCCCACGCATCCCGTTAGAGAAGCCGCCCGCCAGGGCTGCCGCCAATCCACCTGGCAACCGGTGCAACCTCAACTCTACAACCACACTCGCGTGCCATCCTCCCCCATTCTACCCTCCTGCTTCCACTACTGTGTACATCCAGTAGCCCGCAAATTTCGCCTCTTCCTCCCCGCCACCGCCGTCTTGAAGGGCCTTGTTTGCGGGGCCCCGCATCAACAACCATGGACACACGCGACAGCAGCCACAAGTTCCTGTCCAAGAACCGCTGGCGCACAAAGTTCCTCAACCTCGACGAGCCTACCGCAAAGCAAAAACCAAACCAAGACGACGACGTCAACGATTTCCTCAAACCCTCCACCGACAAGGCCCAGGCCCACAAGCAGGCCGCCGCCGCCGCCTTTCTCGCCAACGCGAAGCCTCGGATAGACGTTGCAAGAGCCCAGCGATGGCCTGGCGCCAGCGACATCATAAACACCGTGGGCGCAAAGAGCCCGAGTGTCGGGGCCATGAAGACGGGCAAGAGGAACAAGGCCGTGAGCGTCAGCTTCGCCCGCACACAGCCAGATATCATCGGTGAAGGTGGGGACGAGTGCCAGGAACCCTCCATTGAGGTTTCCAGGAGGAAATCCAACAGCCTCTCGCACGGAGACAGGCCCCAGGCCCAGACGCACCAGGATGACATGAACGTCGGCACCCAGACATTCAATCCTACTACCAGCTTGAACCAGGACGCCGAGCGCAGGGGCATCGTTACCAGGACCCTCACTTCACATCACGAGTTATCACCCCCGCTCCAGAAGAAGATGGAAATGGGCCGCATCAACACTCACGCAACTCTGCCCCCGCCTCCTACACGAGGCCTGGGACCCATGGGTCTCGGTGAAAGGCCCAAGTCGCTGCAACGAGCCCCCACTGGCTTCGATGTTGCCCAAGACGGTGCAGCGGGGAGGGCGAGTCTGGATTCCACCCATTCCTACGATTCCGAGAACGTATCCCCGGTTGTCCCCATGAAAGTGCCTAACCTACCCCCAACCCTCGAAGAGGGTCATCAAGGCCAGCCGCGGCCCACGCAGCGAACCCCACCCGGATGGAGTGAGAACAGCGCCTCTTCGGGCCAAGAGCCTCTTCCTCCACTGCCGCCACGTCTCCCGGAAATGGCCTTGAAAGAGGACGATTCCCCACTCGAGTCATTGCCTAACAAGTATCTCCAGAGCGAACCAGCCGATCCCAGCTCTTACTCCGCAAGAGTGATCCACAAGATGCGAGCAGATGAGGGAAGGGCCTTACACGAGGCGGCTGCTCGGCATGCCGCAGACAAGTCCGCAGGAGACTCGGGTTCGGATTCCGACTCCTTCAAAGCAGCCTCCGTAAACTCAAGCACGTTCAACGTGGGCACCCCGCCTACTCAATTCAACATACCTCTCGCTGGCAAGACACCTCCGAGACTGCCGGCACGCGCTGCGCCTCATGCAGCTCCGTCACCACGGAGAGAATCGGATGCAGAGTACAAAGCATATTCGGCTGGCCCCATTCGCGGTCCGTCCCCTGCCAGGAGACCCATGCCGTCCGATGTCTATCCTATCGACACCAATCCCCGACCCGTTTCTCCGTCTTCTTCCCAATATACCGTACCTTCAGCAGCATCCCGAACGAGGCCCTCACCACCTCATCGCATTGATCCTACCTCTGCCACTGCCACCAGCAGTGCGTCCGTTCTGCAAGCGCCAGCCCAATTCGAACGACGAGAGTACAAAGAACCGAAGAGTGAGGCTCCACCGGCACCCCCCGCGCACAGGCACGTTCCCCACCAACAAGTAGCTCCTGTTAACGATGCGCGGCCGGATTCTAGACAGGAGTCGGAACGCGCGCATGCTCTTGGTCGCTCGGATACTAAGTCGCAAGGTGAAGTGGCTTTCGCCGACTTCTCAGAACGTGTCCAACACATGAAGGGCATTTTCGTGCTGACCGCACAACTCGCCGGTCCTCTAAACGACCACACCCCAACGCAGTGGTTGCGGGTCGCTCTCTGGTGGTTCCTAAGGGGGCGGGCGGGCATGGAAACTTTGATTCGCAGTCGACCCAAAGGAGAAATCCAACAGGAACGACTGACGCAGCCTCACGTCGACCTGGCAAAGGCTTGGTGGATATTGACCGAGATCTTGCCCAACCACAGGGGTTTGAGGAAGTATGGCGATCAACGCATGGAATCACAAGCAAGGCTTGCGCGGGATGCAGGAGACGCCGCTTCAGCGGACGTGTACGACGCATACGATAGCATTCTTCACACCCTGAAAATGCTCCTAGGGTCAATGAAGCGACATCAAAGTATGCCCCCAACTCAAGCTCTCATTCAAGGCCAGGATCAGTCCATCTGGGTCGACTACCCCAAGTTTGCGCCCGATGCGCAGAGTGTCCTGGCTGGGAACCCTTCGAAATCGGTCCTAGCAAACGGACCAGGGCAGCGGCAACCCAATCCCGCCACCATCATGCCGTTAGGAGATACCAAGTCGGACTTCTGCTATTTCCGCATGTTTGCCAATGTGTCTTTGTCCACCGACGACCCCAATACCGACCGCATACCGCTACCGGCGGTTATTTCCGTGCTCCGCCCCAAAGACGACTACAGAATTAAACTCACCATATGCAGCCAATCGGAACTAATCAACATCGTGGTAGGACCCAATCCGGATCTGGGTCCCACGTGGAGAGACGTGGCTTGGAGATCCAAGAGCCGCGGGTTGACCATTCCACTGCGGCACAACTTCAGTCTCCTGATCGATCTCAATGAGCAGGATTTTCGCGGCCTGTGGTCGATCGTCGACCACACGAACCGGGTGGAGAGCAATCTACGAGAGCATACTAACGAAAGGTTGCAAGCTACACTGTACCTTCGTGATGTGATCTATGCCGACTCCTCAAATCCGTCAGCGTTCCCGACTGGGCGGGTACCTGGCTGCAAGCTGCTGGTGTTCCGCAAGTTCGAACGTAGCAGCGAGGGTACAGGCAAGAGGAAACTGCACAGGGGGTATAGGCTGGTTGTCGTCACCGGTACGAATGTCCGCACTTTGAGTTGTGTGGATCACGAGATGGGAAGCAACCAGGAGCCGATGAATTTCGAATACACCAAGGACCCCGCCGACAACGCATCTGGAATGACACTCCGATTCAAGGAAGAGACCGCAGATAAGAGACGGAAGCTCTGTACGTTGAACATGATCTTCAACGACCCGAAAGAGAGAAACCAACTATTTGGCACGTTCACCTCCATGAACCAAGGCGAGGACGAGGCAGTCTTCGCACAGGTCCCTCTGAAAGGCTTCAGCATCGAGAGTGCCGATCCGGCTGAAGGTTTCAGCCAGAGTGGTCGCGATGTCCTCAAGAGATTGAAATGGATCGAAGCCAAGGCGCTCAACCAAGATCCAGAGGCTGCCGGCTTGGAGTCCGCGCCCACCGTCATGAGCGAGAGTCTGAGGATCGTATGTCGACATAGTGCTGGAGTCATCTCCGACCGGATGAACCTAGGTGGGCAGACATGTTTCATCGTCCGGATAGCAACCGCTGACTCATTGTTTCAGGGCCAGGCGAACTGCTGGTTCGCCTTCCCATCGATGGCTCCCCTGAGCTGAGCCTTCTCCGCAATCCGCAACACGATATGTCGGTCGCCATCGATCCTTCCCATACCGACAAAGACGTACCGGATGCGCTGGCTGACCTTCTGAGAACTCTAACGAATGCATCCACGATACGGAGACTTACTTTCAACTCCTTCAGCGATCTCCACGCTTTCCAATTAGCCGTCACAGGCTTCCATGTCCAATTTGATGGGTAAGATGATGATGGCTCTTCCATCTGTATGCTGCTCGATGCTAATCCATGTAGCATCGCCTCCACATTTTCGGTCTCCCGCCGCCGTATGGTCGTCCCCATCTACAAGCAATGGACTGCAAACACCATCCGCATCCAGGTTGTCGTCCAAGACAACATCGTTCAACTGCTTGCCTTCTTTGAAGACTTCTCCCACGCCGACGCCATGAACTTCCAACTCAAATCGATGGACGTCTTCGAGAAAACGGAAAAGGGCGGCAAAGCTTGCGTGCGGCTCGTCGACGCCAAGTTCGCTCTGCCTGTCGAGGAGAGGCGGGGTGAAGGCAAGATGGGCAAGGAAGAAGGCAGGATCAGTGGATGGGCGGGAATGAAGAGAAGGTTTGTTTGTCTGGATCAGATTGAGTATCCAGGTGAACATGATGATATTTTGATCGCCTTCGACAGCGTGGAGAGTAAGTCCAGCAAGTCGTGAAATGGACCGTGAGCCAGATTGCTAATGTATGTGTAGCGCGAGATCGGTTCGCGGAGGCTCTCCCTGCGGCTACGCAGGTGGGACGCAAGTTCACTGTTCGCAGGAAGATTTGAGGTGGTTTCTTGCCGTCTCCGCCTAATCTTACAAAACCTACCATTGACTGGATCCTCCATCCCAGAGGGGGAGGCTCGCAGGCTTGGAGTCTTCTTCTCTTCTTCAAATTCGGAAATTACCATGGCCGGTCCCCATTCCATGATTGCTCGCTTCTGCTTGAATTGCAGGCGAGAAGGCGTCATGCGTACAGCATGTCCCTGAGCATTCCTTATTTCCTTATCCGTTTACCCCATGGCGATCATCGCAGGGCGCGGCCTCCATCCCCAGCATTTTTGCTTCTATAACTTTGATTCATCGAGCGCCTGGTGGCTGCTCTACTGCGACCGCGAGTCGTGTTAGTCTCTCTACCTTTGTTTCTCTTACCTCGTTATCTCCTTTCTGTTTTCTTTTGTTATCTGGTATTGGGCTCTGCATAGCATGCGACTGTTGCTTATTGGGCTTGAGGTTGGATTTGCCCCCTTTTTGGGCTAGGTGCCCAGATTTTTGGGCACTGAATGGATGATACCAAGTGAAGGGATAGCGACTGCGATCCGAGCAGCGGAAGTATTTCTTTGACATGTGTGGTGGCGGTTGAATCTAGGCGCTTATACAGGCGTAGCATGTGCGATGCGGTAGCGACTGCATTCACAACCTGAAGGTTCTCTAAAGAGCCAGTATCAATTCCAACTTCGCGTGAAGCATGAGCGAACATATTCTCCCTTCCCGCTCGGGGATTATATATGCAAGATACATGCTCGTTGCAGTAGACCATCTATACATATAGGCGCTACATCTTTCTAATTCACTAGTTTCATCCCTGACAAAGTCCCATAGTGACGCATTATACTGTCGACACATACACTTACGGAACTCTCAAGGGGGCAACGCAAAGAAATTCCCCAACCTAGCCCTTCTGCGTCGCCCAGGCGGCTATTCGTTGGGTCTTGCTGGCGGTGACATCGGTTCTGTACCAGGAAATAGGTGATGTGGCACCATTTCGCGACATGGGACTCTCGACATCGATCCTGCAGAACCGATTGTAGACTTACCACAGTCAACCTTCAATCGGATGGAGGGATTGGTAGCCATGTACGTTAGATGCTTCTGGAACTATGCACACATCAGCCAACATTGTCGCTGCCGATGGCTCCCAGTTTGTGCCACGTCGCATTTTCCGCTCCGTCATATGTTGTCTTGTGTTTTCTAATTGAAATCAGGTGTCACTATTATTACCTTTGTATTTGCTGCACTTTACTATCATTCTCGTATTATATTGAACGATAAATGGTAACTCTATACAATTCCCAGCGCGCAGGCTTTGTACATTTGCTCGTAGTACGAAAGGAAGGTTCAATGTTGGTGTCTGCAACGAACATATTCACTATTACGCGATATTTGCAAAGCCCGGTGTTTTTATTATTATTGCTAATAGCCGTCTCCTAGTAAACTTCAATTCGAACTTCTAGTTGTGCACATGTCTACTGTCTATGTAAGACTGTAGAAGACAGGCTATGAAGGCTGCATTAATCTACTAAAGTTGGTACATAAGGTAGCCTTTATAGTTGTCTCTCAGCTTCTAGGTGCCTAATTCTTGTACTTGCTTTTTCTACCTTAAACGTCGGCACTACAGTATCTACCGGCCTCCTCTACATCCGTTGGCTTCTCTGTATCTGTCCCAGGTCTGCTCCCTTTGTAGCTGCTTAACCAAGGCTAACACACCCCCTTAATGCGCAGGGTACCAAGCATTAATTACAGAGTACCTTAGTAGACAGCCCTTTGTCTTTTTGTAATAGCCTGTAAATAAGATGCCTTACATCTTCTAGCCTAAGTTGCCTTAGGAACATCTTATGCTTCTGTTTTAGCAAGCACTTTGTAAGGCTATTAGCGGGCATTATATTTGTAGGCATTTATTCTACTTTAACGCAGCTATATACTACCTCCTGCCTTAGCTAGCAGAAGTAGATGTCTACATGCTTTAGCTTTGTCTAAAGCCTTTCTTTAGCAGCAGTAACTGCTTGTACAGTCTGCTAGTTGTTACAAAACAGCAACACCTCTGTATCTAGATTAAAGTAGATATTCTAGAAAAACCTGTTCTACTATTGCTATTTGCTAGCTATTGCTAAGAGTAATATTAGCTCTGCTTTAGTAGTTAATTTAGTAACGCATTTCTATAGTGTAGCCTTCTATTTAATAGGCATGCTATAACACATAAACAAGTATTTCTGCAAGCTCCTCCTAGTAGACAGATTATTAGCAAATGCAGCATCTAATGCTCTAACAAAGGGCACATTAATTAGGTTGCCTAAAAGGAGATTATCTTTTAATGTATTCTACTCTTTATGTTAGTTAACGTCTCTAGAGCAGGTAAGAGCTCTATACTTGTTGTACGCTAGGTACTGCTATACGCGTTCTAGAGTCTTTAGGTGCTTTGTCCCTAGGTTAATAAAGTGTTAAGATAAGATAGAATGCGCTCTAGCAACATCTACTCTTGTACAGCAGGCTGCAAAGGCTAGGTTTCCTGTAAGCTTGTTATATCGCCGTGTTCTAGCTATATCTAGCTCTTCCTAGCTTGCTTTAAGCATGTTGTTGCTTATTAGCGCTCTAGAGTCTCTTTCTAGTGTATAGATGTTGTATCTAGCTACTACCTTGTTAATAAAGGAATTCTAGAGTAGCTATAGCTTCTTTGCCTGTTAATCTCTAATTACCTAGATGCCTAGAAACTACCTAATCTTTTCTATTAATCTAATATCGAACTTACTTATAAAAAGCTTTTTAAAGCTTTTTTTGCAGTATAGCTTTAATAGATATACAAGAACAACAATGTTGTTAACATAGAAAAAGACAATTAGATTAGAGCTACTAAATATACAAGGCACTCCTTTTACTAGTCTTAAGCTAAGCTTATTAAGCACCTTTGTAAGTGTAACATACTATAGCTTTAGTGCTTCTTTTAAGCTATATAGAGCGCGACGTAGCTCTAGTAGTCTACTTCTATAGCTTTGTAGAACTTGTATATATACAAGTTAATCTATTTCTACGTTAAAAAAGGCATTAGTTACATTGTATTAGTATGCTGTTAAGTTAAACGCAGTAGCAAAAGCTATTAAGAATTAAAACACTTTAAGAGCTAGTGTAGCTGCGTACGTGTCTAACTAATTAAGCTGTAAATCTCTTCTTACTACAAAACAAGCCTTGTATTTAGTTAAGTAGCTGTTTTTGTTAAACTTGTAGGTAAACACCTATTTAAGCAGCAAGATCTTAGCTTCTACGTCTTTAGCTGTTACTAACGTTTTTTTAAACACTTCTTTCTACTAGCACGCGTTGTACTTAACTGTAAAGGTCTAATAGATAATAGTATGTTCTCTATAGATCTTAGTTAGTTTTTAGAAATAAGCAATAGAGTTCTATGCACAGGTAGTTAATATTAAAACAGTAAGTAGAATTCTTCTAAAAAGGATATTGTGTATTAAAAACTAAGTGTACTATAAAAAGTACTAATTTAGGTTAAATACAATGTGCTATAAAAGCCTATCGTCTTTCTCTATATACGTAGGTAATCGCTCTAATTACTACAATTACAATAATTAATACATAAGTGCCTAGGTATGTTTGCTTAAAGCTAAGTAATCTATCTTTATCTAATTACTGCGCTTACTGTAATTACTGTAATTACTCTTGCTTGTTACGTAATCCTTACAGCGTAGTTGTGTTGTCTTTGTTTTCTTGTATAACTTTTATTAGTAGTCTATAAATGCTGTAACTGCGCCTAGTTCTAGTGCTGCTATTTATAATACTACCTTTCTTTTTACTAGAATCTGTCTTTAGATTACCTAACTTAGCTCTATTTTAGTTATAACTCTAGCTATAGTACAAAAGCAAGTAGAGTAAGCAAGATGTTATCTAACTTTTCTTTCTATTGCTTTTGCCTTGCTATAGAGATTCTACAGGCAAACATTTTTTCTAAAATTTCTTGCAATTAGTGCTTTAAAATTAGTTGTCCTTGCTTTATTATGCCTAACTCTAGTTTGCGTTGCGCAGAGTGTACGCGCTTAGGTTATTGTTGCGTTAATTTGTTCTAGAAGTCCTTAGACAAGACCTGCAAGAAATATTAACAAAAAGTTAAAGCTAATAAAAAGTTATTAGCTAAAGTAATTTTGCGCCTATTGCAAAATAAGAAGATTTTAAAGCAAGCAGAGAATTAAGCAAAGCAAAAGGCTCTTTGCCTTGCTGCTAAGCTTTGTAAGTCTAGCAAAGAAGTAGATGCCTAGATAGTGTCTATTCCTTCTAATTGTCCTGCTACTTTAATAGGTGTTGCCTTTTCTCTTGCAATATAGAAGACGTTAGGTTTACTAGATTTGTACGTTGCAACTAAAGAGTCTGCGTTAGCCTTTGCTAGTTCTTTATAAGGTTAAAACCTTGTTTTGTTAAGTTTGTTCTCTCTTTTCTTTAGTTTTCTTTATTCTATGTAAGAATAAATATAGTGTCTTTTGTAGTATTTTTTAAGCAGTTGCTAACAGTTAGTTAGGTTAGCTTTAGGTTTCTAAGTGTTTTTAGATTCTAGGTAGCCTTTCTATTTTACTAGCTATTTCTAATAAAAGTTGTTGTTTTAGAAGTCTTTCTACCTAAATTCTTAGTATTTCTAGAAGTCTTTAACTTTAAATTTGTTGTCTTCTTCTAGTTTATAATAAAATGTTTTTTGTAATAGCGTTGCTAGGTTAGCTAGTTCTAATTGTAATATATAGAACCTTAGGTAGATCTTTGTATCTAGTAGTAGGTTAAGTGTATAGTTAACTAGTTCTATCTAATTAAAAATTAAAAACAGTCTAACTTTAATGTTGTTAAGTCCTTTGCTTAGTTTTTTAGTGCGCTAGTTGCTTGTAAGTAGGTAGACTTTATCTTCTTTCTTTAGCTAAGGTGCTGTTTTTTGTTTCTTGTTTGCATAGAAAATACTTTAGCGTTGTGCCTGTTTAAGTCTCTTGCTTATTTCTTTGTATGTTTTCTTTAATTCTTCTACTATTGTAGTAGCAGCTTCTACTTTTAGTCTAGGTAATGTTCTTTTAAAAAAATGTAGGTGCTTTCTATAGTTAGCATAGAACAGTGTTTTACCTATTAATTCTAACAGTTTGTTGTTGTATAAAAGTTGTGCTATAGGCAGTAGTAAAACCTAATTGTTTTGTTTCTAGTTGCTATAGATTTGTAGATACGTTTTTAATGTTCTGTTTGTTTTTTCTATTTGTCTGTCTGTCTATAGATAGTACGCTGTTAACAATTTTCTTTTTGTTTCAATTGCTGCAAGTAGTATAGTCTAATAATTCGAGGTAAACAGCTTGTTTCTATTGCTAATAATTAACTTTAGGATGCTATAGTATCTAATTAGTCGATCTAGAATTAGATATCTAAGTTAAGCGGCAGTATAGTCGCTTCTAAATAGTATTATTTCAGCGTATTTAGTAAATTAGCACACGATTACTAGAATTGCATTGTAACTAATTTCTATAGCAGGATTCTTTAAAGCAGGTAGCTCTATAATAAAATCTATTAAAATATTAGTCTAAAGTTTTTCTAGTAATTTAAAAGCTTGCATTTCTCTATATAGTACGTAAGTACTGTGCTTATTTCTTTAGCAATTAGCATACTTTTTAATAAATTTAGCAACTTTTTTTTTTATCTTGTTAAAGTTGTAGTTTCTTTGAATAAGTTCTATTGTTTGTATAATTCTAGGGTAGCTATGTACTAGGTTATTATAGTGTTGTTGTATAATTTGTTTTTGTAATTTTTCTAGTACTTTAGCAGTAATAGATAGAATAGCATTGACTGTTTTTGCTAGTCCTAATAATCTATCTTTGTTAGTCTGTAGTATTGCAGCGTTAGTAATTTCCTTTGTGCCTGCGATGTCTAGTCGTTGGCTAAGAGCGTTGGCTCTTCTATTGTCCTTTTCTAGCGTGTATACAATCTTAAACTTGTATTAACCTAGGAGTTCTAACTATTGTACCTATTGTTAATTAAGTTGTTTTGTAGTTGTAAAGCTAGTTAGGTTCTTGTAGTCTATAAAGATTGTAAAGTCTAAGCAGCCTTCTGTGTATATCCTCTAGTGTTGTAATGCTGCAACGATAGCAAGTAGTTTTTTGTTGTATACGTTGTATTGTTCTTTAGGTTCTATAAGCTTCTTTAAGTAGTATGCAATTAGGTGCTATTTCCTGTCGCGTTCTTGTAGTACTGTTGCTCTAATAGCAAGGTCTAATGCGTCTATTTTAAATTGTAGTAGTTCTCTACTTCTAAAGGATACTAGAACTAGTAGTTTAGTGCTTGCTTGCTTAAGCTCTTTAAATACTCTTTTCTAGTCTAAGTTCTACTTCTATAGCATATCTTTCTTAGTAAGCTTAGTAAGAAGTATTGCCTTTTAAGAAAAGTTTTTAATAAATTGCTAGTTAAAGTTAATAAATTCTATAAAGGATTGTACGTCCTTAACGTTCTTAGAATCTAGCTAGTTTTTTACAACTTAGATTTTCTTTAGGCTTATTTTAATCCTGTAGACACCTACAATGTATTCTAGAAATTTAACTTTCTGTTTGTAGAATTCGCACTTTTTAGGTTTAATCTATAGATTAGCATTCTTAAAGCATGTAAGTACAGTCTTTACGTGCTTAATATGCTTTTTAAAAGTGTTAGAGTATACTAGAATGTTGTTAAAGTATACAAAGACGAACTTATCTAGGTATAGTCTAAGTATATTGTTAACTAGTTGTTAGAACGTAGCTAAAGCATTAGTAAGTTCTATTAGCATTACCTAAAACTTATAGTGTCTATATCTTGTTTAAAACGCAGTCTTCTATTCTTTTCTTTTTTTTATGCGTACAAGGTAGTATCTATCTTGTAGATCTATCGCAGTAAAGTATTTCGCGTTGCTTAATTAATTCTATAATTCTGCAATGTTTAGTAGTAGGTATTAATCTTTAATTGTAATGTTGTTAAGCTTCCTATAATCTACACAAAGCTGTAGGCTTCTATCTTTCTTTTATGCAAAGAGAATAGGTACTCTTGCTAGTAATTTTAATTTGCGTATATATTCTTTCCTTAGGCTTTTTTTAAAGAACTTTTGTGTTTCTTTAAGTTTTTTTTTAGATGTTGCGTATAGTAGGCTAAAAAGTAGTTTTTTTCTTTTCTAGAGCTTAATTTTATAATTCTAGAGTTAATGCTTAAGTAGTGTAGCTATACTTATCTCTTTCTAAAAAAGTTCTACAAACTCTTAGTATTCTTTAGAGATAGCTAGAGGTGCGCAAGTCTCTAATACTCTAGTGTTAGCGTTCTTGTTCTAGGTATTTTGTTGTTCTTTTGCTAGATAACCTAATGCCCTGTTAGTATCTACTAAGTTAACTACTCTCTCTAGGTGCGTCTTGTTTAAAGTAATATACTCTATTATTATCTTCTTATCTGCTATTAAACGCTGTTAATACGCAGGCTTTAAACTACAGGCGCAGTTGCAGTTTGCAAACAAAAGCTTTTGTGTTTTCTAATTTATCTGCAGATTGTGCTTTTGTAACTATAGAAGTTCTAGTATAACGTTTTAGGCAGCTAATCTAGTAATATTAAGAATAATTTCTTTCTAGTAGTTTTAGACGCGTAGTGTAGCTTAGACTTCTTTTTAAACAATAAAGATTAGCTCTTTGTTAACAGCGTGTAACAAGTATAGTTGCTATTAGTTTTAGAGTTAGAGTCTAGCTTTCTTTGCTACTTCTTTAGATATAAATTCTACTATTAATTCTAAGTCTATTAGTGCGCTTATCTATATTCTATTTACTGTAATAGGTAGTTTGTAGAGTCCTGTAGAGTTAATAGCGTTGTAGCTTTTAAGTTAACTCTAGAAGCTAAGCGTTCTTCTAAAAAAGACTTTAGCTAAGCAAACCTATTGCTCTCTTTTTCTTTCTAATGTAGTGTGCAGTTAGAGTTTAGGCACGTTTGCTAATTCTCTTAGTTATACATCTAATTGCAGAGTGTCTTTATCTAGATAATATCTTGCTTATTGTATTCTAGAAAGTATAATACTAGTTGTTTGTTCTATAGGTGTTTGCTGCAGATATTGTTAGAGCAGTTTATCTAGAAAAGTTTGCAAAACTGTTTTCTCTTAGAAAACTATTCTAAACTTTCCTTCTCTAACCTATACGTAGCGTATACGTTGTAGAAGCAAACAGTTTAAAAGAGTAATCTATGCTTAGAATTGTAGTAGTTCTAATTGTATAGGTAGTATATTAGCTAGAGTTAATCTTTAGGCTTTCTTTGTAGCTATTGCTCTTTACACTAGTTAATTTAACGTTGTTTAGCTTGTTTTTGTATATTCTATTCTTAAGTTTCCTTCTAGGTTTGTAATTAGAGGTTCTGTTTCTGCACAAGGTTATACTAGTTGCGTTTATTGTTAATTTCTCCTTGTAGTAGGTGTTAGATAGCTATAGCTAATAGTTTCTTGTACCTTCTAAAGTAGAATTAAACTTTAGCAGGTATAGAGTATAGTGTAACAGGCTGCTTATTTTCTAGTGTTTTTTGTCTAGTAGTATTTTCTTTAGCATTTTCTAATAAAGAAGTGTTAGTATTTTTACTTTCTACGTACTAGAGTATGCTGTTTTTAGCTAGTTTCTACAGTTAGTTAGGTATAACTGTCTATTTAGGCTTGCTATCTTGTCTAATAGTAGCGTTTTTCTAGTTAAGTATAATAAGAGTATTTAGCTGTTAAATAACCTTGTTCTTAGATTAACAGTTCTATGCAATGTAGCCTAGCTTGCTACAGCTGTAGCACGTTATTAGGCTTTTGCTTTTTCTATCTTTTTTTATTATAGAGTTCTTGCTTTTAAAGGCTGCGTTAAGGTGCATTAGTTCTAGTCTTGTTAAAGTGTAGTATTCTAAAATATAGGGTTGTAGTAGCATGCGTTGTTGTCTAGAATTAGAGTAGAAGGAACGTTAAGTGCCTTAGTTATTAAGTAGGTAACGTCCGTTGTTTATTTCTATAGCTAATTTGTAGAAGTTGTTGTTAACTTAAATAGATTTGTTAATTAACTTGTTAAAAGTATCTATAGTAGATCTGCTTTGCATAAGTTCTACTTTAATAGTGTTTTTAAAACTTTGTTAGTACATTTTTATAAAGGCTTTGTTGTTTTATCTAGTCTCTATAGAGTACTACTAAAATTTGTTAGCGTAGTTAGTAGTAGACTTAGCTTAACAAAGCTTCTAGATTTTTTGTTTAGCTAGAGAAGTCTTGTTAGCAACTAAAAAGGTTTGTTAAAGCTTTTCTTTAAAGATAGAGTAGTTGTTAAACATGCAAGTAATAGCGTTTTTGTTGTTGTTGTTGTCTATGTATTTAATTAAATAGAGTTAAACCTATTTGCTAGCTTGTCTACGCATGTAGAAAGCAACTAAGGAAGCTTAGTTATTATTGTTAATGTTGTCTTTTTAAAACTTAAAAAAGAAGTTAAACTAGAAAAGCTAGTTTTTAAGCTTGTTGTAGTTTCTATAGTAGAGATTAAGTTTAGCAACTTTGTTGCTTCTTCTTTAGGTCTAGGCTAGAGTGTGCATAGAAGTGTTGCTTATTTTAAAAGTATTTAAAGTGTAAAAGTCTAATAGATAATAGTATATCTTCTATAGATCTTAGTTAGTTCTTAGAAATAAGCAATAGAGTTCTATGCATAGGTAGTTAATATTAAGATAGTAAGTAGAATTTTTCTAAAAAGAATATTATGTATTAAAAACTAAGTATACTATAAAAAGTACTAATTTAGGTTAAATACAATGTGCTATAAAAGCCTATCGTCTTCCTCTATATACGTAGGTAATCGCTCTAATTACTACAATTACAATAATTAATATATAAGTGCCTAGGTATATTTGCTTAAAGCTAAGTAATCTATCCTTGTCTAATTACTGCGCTTACTGTAATTACTGTAATTACCCTTGCTTGTTATGTAATTTTTACAGCGTAGTTGTGTTGTTTTTGTTTTTTTGTGCAACTTTTATTAGTAGTCTATAAATGCTGTAACTGCGCCTAGTCCTAGTGCTACTGTTTGTAACATTAACTTGCGCAGCCTTTTTAAACTCTTCTCTATATAGATAAGTTTTTAACTAGCTTTAGCGCCTTAGTAGGTCTAGCAGCTAGTTTCTATGCAGCCTTGTAATAGAAGGCTTAGTATTTGTACAAACTAGATTCTCTAGCAACACTACAAACGTTCTAAGATACACTGCGTGTGCTTTTTCTAGGCGTTGTTTTGTAGACTTTAAGTTTCTAGAAATAATAGTAGAAAGATCTATACCTTTCTTTGCGTTTAGATTAAGGCTGCAACAAGGTGCGTTATTTTTTTTTATTTAGAATCTTTTTTCTAGGCTTAAGCTGCTAAAATCTTTTCTAAATTAGATCTAGCTTTCTACTTTTACTTTTTAGCTAACCTAGCTTCTACCTTTTAGTCTGCTCTAGCAACTCTAAGCGTTGGATTCTTAAAGTATTTGCCTAAACTTTTTGCTTTTAGTTCTTTTTACTCTCTAGGTCTTTTTTAATCTGCGCTTCTATTTGTTAAAAAAAGCTGCTTTAAAAATCTTGCTGTATATAGTGTAATGGGATAGACCCAGAGGGCTGCACAGATAACTGTACACGGATAACCGATCAAAGATGCCGTCATAACAGAGTGGATTTGCTAGAGAGCTAAGGGGTAGCCTTAGCTCGACTCTATGTAGGCTGCTACGGAACGGAACAACAATATACCGATTAGAACCAATGTCAGGCAATATCAGGCCAATCAGAACCAATGTCGGGCAATATCAGGAGCCACGTGATGCCAGCTACGCCCTCGGCGTAGCGCATGTGATGGAGCCCATCACAATACCCCCCTTCTAAGCCCTAAGGTCCTCCTTAGGGTGTAGCAACCTTATCAAGCAGCGTTGACAAGAACAGGGCTGGTAGAACGGGACTGTTGGGACAGGCGGGACTTAGGGCAACTAGTAATCCAATGATCGCTAGCCCCACAGTAGAGGCAGAGGTTATTCTGGAGTCGATAGGTGCGGCGTTCGCTAGAAGAGGACTCTGATGTATCAGTAAGGACAGGAGATGCTGGTCGGATGACGTGGGCGGTGGAAGCACGGATTGGGGTCGTATTCGATAGGGCTGGTGATATCGGTCGGGCTATTCGGGCACTAGCTACTCGGATTGGGTCAACATCCATAGGCTCTGGCTGGCGCAGAGAGGATGGATTCCTAGAGGTAAACCTCTGGGCTGACTTCTGCTCTGGGTTCGATGCTGGGTTCAGGACTACTGGGGGACGGCGGGAGCGGCGATCAAGGCGCTGGACGTGCTCAACATAGTCGTCGTACGATAGGCTAAACAGGGTGTCACTTGACTCTTCAAGGGACTGGCGGAGGGCAGGACGGAGGCCACGGTGGAGCGTGGTGACCCGGGATATATCTGGCCAGGAGCTAGCACTAGCTTCATGTGTGAGCCGCTCAAAGCGTGCAAGATACGCAATAAGTGACTCTTCATCCCTCTGTCGCACAGAGGTGAAGCGCTGGACGGCCTCCTGCTGTTCCCTTGGATTGTGGCAGAGGCGCTGGAAGAAGGAGAAGATGGTTTCAGGGTCCCAGGACTGGGTGTCTTCGGCTATCTGGCGGAGGTGCAGGATAGAGGCCTGCTGGGACTGCTCTAGGCGGTCCCACACATAATCAAACGCGTCAGCTCCTGTGAGCTGATCCGATCGCAGCTTCGCTTTGACTGACGGAAGCCATGTACGCAGTGTGAGGGGCTTGCCATCAAAGCGAGGCGGGTCTGGTAGGCGGGTTCGAGATACGGTTGGGGTAGTGAGCTGGAGCTGGAGGCGCTGGACATCGGCCCGAGAGGCATCGAAATCGGATCGCAGTGACTGTAGCTCAACTCGCTGGTTCTGGAGCTCCTGCTGTAGCTGCTGCACAAGCAGGAGGAGGGCTGACTGGTCGTGACGGCTGGCCATCGTGGTGATGGAGAAAGGAGAAAAAAAATTCTGGTCTGGTATCAGTGAAAACTCTGCGCTGAGAGTCCGCGACGGCTTTGCGCTATCGTCACTGTCTGGCTGGCTGGTGAGCAAATCCAAATGTAATGGGATAGACCCAGAGGGCTGCACAGATAACTGTACACGGATAACCGATCAAAGATGCCGTCATAACAGAGTGGATTTGCTAGAGAGCTAAGGGGTAGCCTTAGCTCGACTCTATGTAGGCTGCTACGGAACGGAACAACAATATACCGATTAGAACCAATGTCAGGCAATATCAGGCCAATCAGAACCAATGTCGGGCAATATCAGGAGCCACGTGATGCCAGCTACGCCCTCGGCGTAGCGCATGTGATGGAGCCCATCACAATTAGCAAGTTAGCAATTTAGTTACTAAGTTAGCAATAGAAACGTTGTTTTCTAGTATAAGTGTTCTAGAACTGTCTTCTAGAGTTAGGTATTAATTAGCAAGGCTTTTTTTTTTGCTATGTGCAATCTAGTGTTTAATCTTCTACTATTCTTTAATTAATAGCAGCACTTTAGTGTCTACTACTATAACTAGTAGCGCTTCTACTGCTATATTTAGATTATTTAGTTGCAACCTAGGTAGTAGAGTATATGCTAGCTTCTCTACTAAAGGCTTTTTTGCTTCTAGCAAGTTAACAACTTTAACAACTTTAGTTAGCAAGGCATATTAGAAGTTGTTTTTAAAATAAGTTTCTTTGCAAAATATTACGTTTTGTGTATAGATAACTTTGTTTTTTTTTAGTATCTAGACTTTCTAAATATTAGTAAAGTTCTATCTAATAAAGTAGCTAATTAGTACTCTAGACGCTAGCTTATTACCTTTTAGTATGTGCTTGTTAAAAGCAAAGGCTTTAAATCTAATCTTAGCAAAGTAAAAAACTAGCAAAGGTTTTCTATATACAACCTTATATAGCGTTTTCTACTCTAGTTGCTTTGTTAGAGTATAGTTAAGTAGCTATATAGTAGTAATTGCTAGCTTTGCAGCTAGCTAGTCTTTTAGAAGCTTTAAAGATATTGCTAAAGCTTTTGCTTGCTTTATAACTAGCTTTTCTACTTTTTTAATACTACCTTCTAGTTGTAGAGTATTAGTAGGCTGTAGCTCTACTATATATTCTATGTTCTTTGCTAGTTTAATAAACTTAGAGAAGCTTTAATTATTATTAAGCTTAATACATACAACAATATAGTAGAATTAATAGAGAATTTTTGCTACAAATTGCTTAAAGGCGTATAGCAGCGTTAGTGCTCTTTAATCTAGTAGGCAGGCACTTTTATGCTAGCTACTATATTTATCTACAAAGTAGAGTAGGTATTTTTTACCTTCTAGAGTTTTGCCTAGTCTTGCAAGCAGCTGTACAAAATCTACTAATATTTAGAAGAATAGCCTTTAAGCTTTCTTTATAGGTTTTTAGCAACTAATTTGCTATATAAGCTTTGTCTTAATATATATTTTACATTGCTTCTAGAACTTTGCGCGTGCTTTTTCTATAAGCTTAATGCTAGTAACTGCCTATAGAAGCTTTTTAATTGCATCTAGCAACGCGTATACTTAGATTTTATATGCTTAAGCTCTAGTAACTTGTAGCAGTGTTTTTAGAACTCTTAAAAGCTTCTCTAGCCTTGTTGCGTATACGCTTAGCTTTAGGCGTGCTGCTTTGTTGCTATTAAGCAGCTAATGTCTGCTGTTAAACTTAAGCTTGCAGATAATGTTTAAAGGCTTATTCTAATATAGACAGTACTTGCCTAAGTTAAAATGTACGCCTAGGTCTAGGTAGCAAGATAGTAAAACAATATTAGTAAAGAATTCTAGAATGTACGCTATATTAGAAAGCTGCTATTTCTACTGCTTGCTATAGAGCTCTATAGCTAATATAATAGCTATACTCTATTTTTTAACTTTTAGCTGCTGCCTTCTAGCGTAGATGTAGGAATTAATATTGTTCTATAGCTTGTATACTGTCTATTTAAATGCTTTAGTGTTGTAGACATGTACGTTTAATCTAGAGTTAAAGATCTATTAATTTAGCAGTAGCAGTAGGCTTAACAATTCTTTAGAGCTAAACGCCTGCTGTATAGCAAGCAAATAGAGCTCTTTTTAAGCTTTCTTGCCTCTGTCTAATAGCTTTAGATCTGTGCTTAACTTACTAAGTCTATATTCTTTAATCGCCTTTCTAATTTAGTTACTATCTTTGCTCTTCTCTTTTTTTAGCTTCTTAAGCTTTTTAGCAAGGTAAGTCTTTAGTTTCTAGCTTTTAAGCTTTTTTAAATCTGTAGTATTAATATAGAAGTAGTTTTTAATGCAATACAAGCCTCTATACTAGCACTTCTTCTTGCGCTGCTTTAGCAGGGCGTTTTCTTTTTTAGGTTCTTTTTTAGCAACCTTAAGCGTTGCACTAAATATGCCTAGCGTTGAAGCAATAGGTTGCTGTATGCAATAGAGCTGTTAAAACTTATCTACAAGCGTATAGATAACTAGAAAGATCTTAGTTCTATTGTTAGTGCATAATATTATCTTAATTAGCTTCTAATTTGCTTAAACCTTGTTAAAACTTATAATAGCTTTAATAAAGTCTTTCTAGAGCGTTAGGTTTTTAAACTCTAGAAAATTAGCTTCCTCTCCTAGAGCGCAGGTCTAGATCTAGTTATCTAGCTACTTCTCTAGGTTTGCTAACCTTAGCCTTTTGTAGAGAGCTACGTACTTAGAACATACAGTCTTCTAATGTGCCTATATTCCTAGGCTAAAGCGCTGCTTAAGAATCTGCAAGCGCTTCTTTAGGTAATCTACTCCTTTAAAAAGATAGAAGTGTTGCTTTGCAATTGTAAAAAGCACGTTATATACAAACCCTTTATAGTGCCTTTTGCAGGTTTGCTAGCAAGTGTAGTTGTCCTTCTACTTAGCTTAATCCTTTCTCTAGTTCTGCCTTTTCTTTTCTAAAAGGTTGCTCTTCTAGAATAGTTGTTCTTTAACTGTAGTCTCTTTTACATAATTAGAGATTTTTAGCTTAACAGGTTCTTGCATTTCTTTAGCAAACTCCCTAGCACTAGGTTTGTCTAGGTTGACGTAGTCCTATATTTGCAGCCTTTTAGCCTAATCCTCTTTAATTTAGATCTAAGGCTACTAATCCTGTGTGTTACTTAGGATAACTGCTTGCTTCAACACAAGCTGTACCCTTGTGTTCTCCTATTGCATATCTACATCTATTGTTCTAGCAACAATTAAATTTAAGGGTTAAATTAGCAGTAATAACAACAACAGCAGCAGCAGCAATACTCTAGCAATACTACAGTAATATTGCGGCAAGACTGTAGCGCGGCAACAACTTCTCTATAGTAGGAGGAGGGTAACTTCTTAACAATTAAATACAGTAATATTGCAGATAAATCCTAGGCTTATAACTATAAAACTGTAGAAGACAGGCTATAAAGGCTGCATTAATCTACTAAAGTTAGTACATAAGGTGGCCTTTATAGTTGTCTCTTGGCTTCTAGGTGCCTAATTCTTGTACTTGCTTTTTCCACCTCAAACGTCGGCATCACAGTATCTACCGGCCTCGTCTACATCCGTCGGCTTCTCTGTATCCGTCCCAGGTCTGCTCCCTTCGTGGCTGCTTGACCAAGGCTAACAGTCTACAATACAAGCTAGTATACAAAAAGTATCTAATGGATCTAAAGAAAGGGTCGGCTCTTAGAAGAATTTCCAAAACAATAACAGAGAACCAGAGATTATAGCGAAGGGCGTTAATGCCTAAGGAGAAACGATCTTGCTCGCTATGTTGGAGAGAGTCCCGTAGCGCTGATATGCTTTACGGGCGCTAACGAACCGTACAGCTGCTAGCGACTACTGTGTCACTCCAAGCACATGGGGTGATTCCTACGTGCGATAGGCTTTAGAGAGGATTATTTATCTCGGGGCGATCCAACTCAGTCATCTCGTAGCCTGCAACTGTCATTTCTACTCCAACATAGCTACGTTAATCACCAAAATCCGAGTTATTCGGGTAGTATCTATGAATTCGGGTTTGCTGATACTTTAAGGGCACTTCCCCATTCGTTATGGGTAAAAGTGGAAGCTAAACGTGGCCGGGAGACCCTAACGAAATGCTCGCCATGTGGATTTCTCCGTACAGTGGCTAGTGGCCATCAATGGCTATTGTTGGCGTATCTAACTACGAATTTAGGAGAATCATGAGTGAATGGCAAACCTAGAGTTTTCGTACGATAGAGAGCACTTGAACCAACGATATTTTCTGTCAAGGTAGCATAGCAGCAGTTTTATAGATTATAGTACGTCAAGCTCCGAGAAACTACAGACGTTACCAGTAATAGGTACGTATAAGAATCCTAGAATCAATGCCAGTTTGGCCTAGTTGCAATTACCTTCTTAAAGAGCCTTGGGATTCAATAAAAGAAGAAAATAAAAGAAAAGCAAAGCATGTAACACGTCCACATAGATATGTGTACAGGGCAGAAAAACCATCTTGGTTAATCCCATAGGACACCGAAGCCTATACGCCTCTACAAGACAGCTCCCGTTCAAACACCGCTCGTAACAAATGACTGTTTCGTTCATATGCAGAGCTTTCAAGGAACATTTCAGCCGGAATGGCCAGGCCCTCAAGTGGGAGATGCCACGAGCTACTTTCTTCCGCCTTTCGTCGGACGTCCTCAAGACCAGACAACCCCTTTCCAAAAGTCCAGCTGCTTCGCGCCCCCCACGCGAGTCACAAACTAACTGCAACAATTTGTACCGTGCCATTTCCATGTCCCTAGGCTACGGAACTTCCCATGTCTGGTACGGACACGTACACGGTAGCTCTATCCACCCGCCCAGGAGGTCATCATATGGCATCTCCTCGCCATAAGATCTACTTACCCAGCGCCACCACGCACCCGCCTAATTGGGGAAACCGTCGGTCGCCGCATGCACGTCAGCCCGCGTCTTTAATCTCCATGGGCCCTTGCACCTTTTCTAGCCTGCCTTCTACCATTTTCTAGCTTCATTCGCCGCGCCAGGGTGCCTGCTTCCTTTCTTTTTTTTTTTTCTCTGCATCGCCTTGGTGCCTTGCTAGGCCCTGGCTGGCCTGCCGCCTGCGAGGGCTTGGGAGGTCCGGGCTCTGGCGTGCGGCATGCCCTAGAAGCTCGGTAGCTTACAGGTGCATGGGAAGACGTAAAATGAACGTCGGCGATCGTATCTCCCCGCCCATTATGCGTGTGCGCTCGCCGCTCGCCGCGCTCCACCAAAGGCGCGGGATGACGAGATCCCGAGGACCTGGTTTCCGTTCTCCAATGTCATCATCTCAGCTGGGTTCGGGAGATGAGAGAGATTATGTAGGTATGGCACGGACGGGAATCTATGCATGGATGACCGATGACCTGTGTGAGGCGTCTGTGCGTAGGGCGATTGCGCTTCCCAAGGGTTTGCATGAACGTTCATTTCGGGAGTTGAAATGAGAATTCCCGTTCTTACGCGCGTGCTAGCCTCCTCGAATGATCTAAGCCCTATGCCGGTTACTGTAGGTCTGGCGACATGGTACCACCAGCTATCTGTTCGCCAATATACGTATGTAGTCGACTACCTTTACAGGGTACCGGACATACCTACTGCCCGGCGTTTGACTAGCGCACAATCCATCATCATCATCTCTTTCAAAAGTCAGACATTCCCCGGGCGGCCGGCGCGAGTGCCGAGTCATTATGGCTGTTCCCTCCAAGAAAGGACTTTGAGGACCGAAAGAGGCAGCTGCTGGTAGCTGCAAAGCGCCGGATCTGTCCATGCCGCAATCTTCAGCAGATGAACCGGTTTACGCTGGCTCTGCTGTCGAGTCATTTTCTTGCAGGACGTCAGAGCAGAGGGCACTGGGAAGGGCAGCCAGCCGGCGCGAAGAGCGAAGGGCGGGCATCATGTGCATGCCCCCAGGTGGCATGTGGTTGCCTACTCGGAAGGGGTGACAGAATGGGTATAAGCAACATTGCGAAAGTGAACGGCATCATCCACATGCGTGAGCTGGAGCTTCGCAGATGCGAATGGTTCCCTTTCCAGGGTCTGGAACCCTTTGTCCAAGTGCAAGAACTTAACGTCGCGCAATCGAGAGAATTGTTGGAAGTGACGAGTTGAATACGCCTCTACGTGCATGTGTGTTGTAACTATATATGTTATGGAAGAAGACTTCTGCCTCCGTCAAAAGAGGTTCACTTCCAGTTAGCTCTATCGGCTACGCGTTGACCTTGTCGACTATATGGTAGACGACTCTCAACACTCCCACCAACCACCAAAACCGCCGAGCACTTGCCCGTAGGTACAGTCACGCTCGCACAAGCCGAGCCTTGCACACCAGCACAATCCATGAAGTGCTCTCGACTTCTCTTTTCACAAGTTGTGCTCGTCTGGAATTAAGTGTTTCACAATTACCGCCTAGAGCAATAGTAAGGGGTGCATTACAACGCTAAGACGCACCAATCCCTTCGAGGTTACGCTCCCGCTAGTGCGACCCCGTATATCCCAAAACGCTCTAGTTTACACACCCGCGAAACAGGAGTTGTTGCAGCTGATGCATGGCAGTTTGGTCGTGAGTCGTGACTTTGTATCAGAGGGAAAAAAAGGGAGGCCAAACCCGAGGAAAGACGCAAAGGCGGTGAGGACCACGACGAGGAGGAAACGGAACCGATGGAAGGAATGAACAACATGTCTTCGTGCAGTCGTGATTTTCTTGAGCTGACCCTGCTGAGGGCGTGCTTCGAATAACTTCCCATCTGGTATATCGTACAAATCGCCTTCAACCAAGCCAAACGGCCCATTCATTGCTCCAAAACGAAAAACTTAGCCAATAACATGATCCAATGAACTCCTTGTTGCATAGACTAGGATTGTCCAGCGACGCACACGCTTCCAATAAAGAGTACGCAAAAGTTCGTTAACGAAAGTAGAGAAACTGAAAAACCCTCCCACCGGAGCACGTCAACCTATTTCTTATCCTCGTTCAGCAGACTCGCAATGGGGACATTATCCCTCGGCGCGGAACTCCACGTTCCGCTCCTTTGCCTCGGCACCGGCATGGGAAGAACGTAGGACATTCTGTCCGCCGGGGGGGCCGAAACAGCAGTGGTGCTCAGGGGGCTGCTGAAATGCCTGCCAGCGTCCGAGACGGGCGAGGCGTAGGTGTATTGCGAGGGCTTGAGGGCAGGATGCTGCATCATGCTGCCATCGGGCGACGCGTCCGGGGTAGGGGGCCGAACAGCGTAAGAGCCCGAGCGCCAGATCTCCTCTAGCTGGGCGGGAGAGACATCTGTGCCGTAGTCCGCGGCGATGGCGGCCCAGAACTGTTGGCGGCGGGCTTCGTAGATGGCGCGAAGGCGATCCGTGTCAACGACCCTGGGCTGATGTGCGACTTCAGTGTTGATGCGGAGGGCATTGTAGGGCTCGGGTGAGTCCCGAGGGGTGAGAGGGCGCGGCTTGGGAAGCAGGATCTTGTGCTGGTTGCGGCCGGGCGAGGCCGTGACCGAAGAGGTCCTGATGAGGGGACTGCCGCCAGTGTAGCTCAGAGGAGAGCCATGGCGGGACGATTGCGAGTAATCGTCGCGGTCCACTGCCATTGAATAAGCCGGGGATTGGCCGGCGGAGCTTGAGGAGGTCGTCGAGGACATGGATGAGGTGCGCTTACGGCGATGGCTACCGTGCGACAACTGGTGGAAGTGCAAACGGCAGGCCAGCTCAGTCTTCTTCAGGTGAGCAGCAATGTGCTTGTACGGCATCTTCTGCATGCGGGTCTGGAGGAGGTAGTTTTCCTAACACACACGAGTCAATCTTTGATCCAGCCGGTGCGAGGAGCGAGTGATGCATACCTCTTCCTCGGACCAGGACCTGTTCCCTCCAGCAGACATCTTCCTTGCCCGAAGGCTCGAAGCATCGGAGGGCTGGGAGTTCATCTCTGGCAGGGGGGAAAGTACTTGGGGTTGATGGTGGAGCATGTTGGGACTGATCTTCGCGATGGGGATGGCCTTGGATGGTCGAAAAAGGATCGTGATGGCTGGTGGTTCCGAGATGGGATGTATTCGTCCAGTCGTGGGGCTCGCTTTTGAAAAGAGTGGAATTGCAACTTGCATAGACAATGGAATTGCTCAGCAATGTCGATTAAAGAATGGAAGGCAACCCAGCCAGTGGGGAATAAAAGAAAGTAATTACAAGGTTGCTAAGAAAACAAAAGACTGAAGCCGATTGAACAGGAGCGGATGAAGCCCATGACAGCTCGGGGGCGTAGGGACAAGATATACGGGTTGGACATGACAAGAAACGAGCGGTTCCCGGGCCAACTGGGGAGCATGGTTGATTGGAGTGGCAGGAGATTGTGTGGAAAGCGTTTTCAAACTGGAGTCCTGCAGCTAAGTTTTGATCGTCGCCATGGTTGAGGTCCGCTTTGGACGCCAAAATGTTTGGAAAATCCATGGTGCGAGACGTGCTAGGCCTGAAGCGGAAGGGGGGAGAGTGTGGGCAAGATCTGGCCGGCCGGAAGAGGTGTGATCTGGAGCGACCCTGCATGAATTTGGTCGACGTTTTGGTGCGGAGGGGAGGCAGTTTCAAAACTGGACGCGTTAGAGGGGAGGCTCGTGCTGCAGCTTGGGCGAAGCGAGACGTTTGACAGTGTTTGGAGGACCAAACAAGCTCATCCGGAGTCCGTTAACGAGCGGGCGCTAATGTCGAAAACGAGGTGCCAGGCGCTTGGGGTGATCTGTGAACTCAGTTGAACGGTGAACTGTTCCTTGATGGTTCGGTGCTCCGAAGATCGCCAGCGGCATGCATATGAACAGACCAGACAGGTCACAAGTGACAATTGTGTCGATGCATCATCCATCGAGTACGGAGTAAGGGCCAGCACAACATACAGCAGCATTCACACAAAGAGCTGTCTGGCAAGAAATTGACTGCGCATAGACATGCGATTTGAGGTGACGTCTCGACGGAGTCACACTGACACGCAGAAACAGACCGCCATTCTCTCTCGCCATCTGCGGGTTTTGAGACGTACGAAACGACGTCGAGTGGCCGGAAGCACAACGATCCGTTCGGCGCATCAACGGACAGGCTTGGCAAGGCGTTCGGAAAAAGTCGCAGGCTTGGGTGGACAGTAGTGGTGGAGACTAGTAGGAAACTGGAGACCAGGCGGGCCAGCAGAGAGCCGAAGAAAGCTGCTGGGAAGCCTGAGAGATAGGAACGGTGCTCAAACAAGGTGGGCGTGAAGTGACACGGAGCCTGTGTCAGGTGGCTGGAGGGTCTTGGCGGGCAGGTGTGCCAGTCAAGACAACCTGAAGCCCCCGGGGGGTCACAAATCATAAAATGGAGGGAACGACATGTTAAAGAGCGAGCGCGTGCCCGGCGCATTATTGAAGACGGCGGACGATGCGGCGGGTTTAATTCGTAGTGTGCATGCCATTGGCCGCGCGGTACGGGTTGCGGTGGTGGGAAATTGATGAGCTGGCGGGTGGTGCAACTGGCAACGCGGACGGACGAGGAAGAAGCACCTAATCCGACCTCGAGGCTTCGGAACCTTTGGTGACCTTTGGTGACTACTGACTGCTCCCGGTGTCTTCTGGGTGCTCTGGCCCCTTATTCACCGATGACCAAGGGACGATGACGATTCCGATCCAGGTCACCGACCACACACCCTACGCTACCCTTACGCATCCATCTGAGAGGCTTGCCAGCCCACGAAGATAATTGCGAACGCCCCCCTCGGGCGCCTTTTCCACCAGAAGAACACCGTGTGCAGCGGCAGATCCTCAGCAGTCTGCCTCTCCTTCTCCCTCACCCAAAAGAGTGGTCCTCCGGAGTGGTGGTCCCCTCCCATCAATCAAGCTCCTTCCACACCTCGACACCTTCACACCTTGACACCCGCGACGTGCCATTTGACCAGCTTCTTCATGCAACACTCGCATGAAGGACCGTCACGCGCGGGCTGCATCTCCCCCGCCTCCAAGCCGCCGTCCCCGTAACTTTGCAGCCACCTAATTCATCTGCGTGCTCGAGGAGGCTATTACCCCGCTTCTTGCCTTGCCTCTGGCCCAGTAACCCCCGGGTACCGGTACATTCACCTGTCCCCCAGACTCCCCAGACTCCACGTTTCTCCACGCTGCCATTCACCCTCCCCTTCGTACCGGTACCCCCAGCGCTGTCCATTGTCTCCAAAGTGCCGGCTGCTGCACCCAACTCCATCCCCGTCCCATGCCCTCCATTTCCTCCCATTCGCTCGCCTGCCTGCACACCTGGCCCTTCTTGTATTCCATGTACTTTGATCAGCGTCCGCACCCGGCCCAGGCCATCTGCATGCCTGGCTGCCCGCTCTGCTTGCTTGAATATCATGACCAGCTACCGCCTTCGCCGTGTATCCAAAAGTCCCCCTTTGCGTGCTGTCCCCAGTTTGACCTTTCGACTATGACCTTGCGCCTAGAGCCCAACTAGCTCCTCCAACTGCGCGCCGCTGCTCTTATGTCGCCTCGCACAGCCATGAGCCCCTCGTCTGCCGTGTCGTGAGTCCCTTCTCTAGCCTTACCTGCGTACCGCATCTCGGAAGCTGTCTCTCGTTCCTTCACACACCCACTCACTCACTCATTCACTCACGCCCACACACACTCCCTCTCTCTGGGCACCAGTCCTGGACATTGGGTACCGAGTATCGGTGATCGGTGAACCGAGCGCGCTTCACTTCACTGCTCGCGACCTCCACCGTATGCGCTGACGTCGTGCCCGATGTTTCACAGTTCTTCCCCCGCTGCCAAACGCAGTCTGAAACCAACTCCGGCCGCATCAAACCCTCAGCAGAACACCACCTTCACCACCTCTGCCGAGCCGCCGAGCCTCCAAGCTGCTGTTCCCGTAGGTCAAGGTCAAGCCCAAAGCCAATCTCAAGAGTCCATGGGGCCCTTCCCACGTCCCTCGACGCCCGCAACTTCGAAGAAGCGCAAATCTGTGAGCGTGCCGTCCGACCAGATGACGGGCACCGCGACCTCATCGAGCGCTCCCGCGACGGGGACAACCGCGACGCAGGCGCAAGAAGCCGATGCGCCTGCCGGACAGGAGCCCAAGGTCAAGAAGAGTCGAACCAACACGCCTTGGACGCCGGCCGAGGAGCAGAGGCTCAAGACCATGAGAGATGCGGGAAATAGTTGGAGCGAGATCGCAAAGGTAAGAGACCAGCATGGGGGTGGTTCGAATTCGAAACCCCGAGAAAGACGCGGACCCAAAGACCAGTTTGGTGACTGGCGACTAACTCGAGGATTCCAGACATTTCCTCAGCGAACAGAAGGGAGCGTGAAGAAACACTGGTACAAGGTAGTCGCGACACCGTCCCCTTCGGCCATATAGCAATGTTGCTGATGTATGTTGGCGGGACAGGATATGCACTATGCCGAATTCGCTGAAGACGAGGTGGGTCTGCACCTGCCACCACCTTGCACCTGCGTTTCTACCATTCCATTGGGATCAGTCACTGACCAGCGCGAGAAGAGTGCGGCGCTTCTTGCAGCGATCAAGGAGTACGACCAGAACAAGTGGAAAGTAATCGGACAGAAAGTCGGCAAGCCAGCAAAAGTAGGCCGCACCCTGGGTGCCGTAATTCGAAGGGGTGGCGTTGACTGACTGTGTGGTAGGCCTGCGAACAATATGCAAAGGAGCATTTTGGTGGAAAAGTTTGAAACAGGCACGGGCGCGCGATGCAGAGTTTCGGATTTAGCGGGTAGGGTCCTCTTTATGATACCAGCTCTCTTCCTTATATAGAGCATTGCATGTGCAGACACCTCTGTCGGCATCCGCTCGTCGTTTCTTGGAGTCCTCGGACCATGGTCTTGGCTGGGTGGATATACGAGGTAACTTTCGAGGTAACTTCTGTGAGCCTGCTTCGGGGCCAAAAGGCGGACTCTTAACAGGCTTCTCTTCTTCTCGGTCTCTCCTCTTCTCTCCTCTTTTCGTGCCGATTCCCAGGTCTTGTCTATCTCTTTCATACTCTCTCGGGCAAGGTAATGGCGGCGAGGTACGCCAGTCGCGTGTGTATATGCACAATATCTCTCGATAAAGTTTCGATAAAGTCAGACACTGGCTCCCGGGCCCCAACAAACCCAAGCTTTCGTTGAACGCAAATCTACCCGGCATTCTGGTGAATGGTTACGGTAATCCTGGATCGGCCTAGCAGGCCAGCTCGTTTCGTTTTTGTTTTCAAAGTCCCTTGCGAACGTCCGCTGTGGGATTACATGGTAACGGTCAGTGAACACATCTTTTTGGAGAAACAAGCAGTGGCTTGCTACCGTTAACAGATCAAGACTACGCGACATCGCTGACTTCAGTCCCACATGCGGCAGCCTGCCGCCATGAGGCCACACGATGCAGGCACACTTGTCACATACGGGTGGTTGACAACCCGCGTACCAGCGCTGCAGCGTCGTTGATATTGAGGCTGGCTGGCAGACCCTAATCTTGATCGTCTTTGTTCCTTGCATACTGGACTGGACACTGGTCTATGAACCAGCGCCCTGGCTACTCACCCGAAGCGGGCCCACGAGCCGTGTCCTGTGCACAGCCAGACGTTCAGTCAAGGGATTCGGAATCGCAGGTGGTGCTGTGGGCGAGCAGAATCCATGTTCGCAGTCCAACACTCGATGACGGGGCGCCAAGCCGAGGCGAGTGTCGAACAGATTGCCAAAAACAAGACGGAGATGGCATGGCAGGGCACACTGCTCAGGGACTCTCCCGCCCGCGTTTCCATGGCTTGGGCCACTTGTGACTTGACGTGTTCGCCTCGGCGGGGTGGCTTCCGCATGTACACAGCACCTACATACGAACAACCTATCTGGATCTGTCGTGGTTGTCATCTGCGCGCAGCACGCAAGCCGATGCGCTGAAAGGAAGCAAGACGAGGAGGCGACGGAATCAGGACCACTCCTCGTTCGTGATGTAGCCGACTGCATTGCACCCGCGGTGAGCGCCGCTCAACAACCCCCGACCGGTGTACCTCAACCACCAGCAGTGCAGCGATACAATTGCATAGGTAGGCGAGGGCCGTGGGAAGAGATAGGTCAGGACCGTGGATTTGGCGTGGCTTCACGAGGGAAGCTTCAAGCAGCGAATCCGGATGAGGGATACGGTACAGCCTAAACCGGCTAATAGATGAGTTCATCGCAGAAACCTTGGTACTAGGTAGGTCACAGGCGGAGGCTGAGAGGCTCGTGTTCGTTGGAGACGGCATCATCAATAATGGCCCTAGTCTACTGGCAGGCTTCCAGACTGGGAGAGGAAGGCCGGGCGGAGTAGGACAAAAAAGGCCTGCCGTCGCGATATGGAAATGAGGATGGCTCTTTTGGGAGGAAGATCCAGTGGCAGCACCTGCAGGTATCCGCGAGTAGCTCAGAGCTGGGCGGAGTCGTCGAGACGGTCGAGTTGCAGCGATCACGTGTACCCCTTGGAAGTCCCCAGCCGGTCAGCGATCCGCTTGGGACCCCGGACGTGGTGAGCATGGTGGTCACTGTGGTGTTGGAGGCCCCGGGGGCCGGGGCGCCTTTGTCGACCACCTACTACCTAGTTCTGGGCAGTGGGCAGCTCTGACCTCGTCGACGTCGGACAGATCATGGTCGAGCGGTAGGCCCCAGGGTCCCTGTGCCGAGACCCACGTCACTTGGAGCCTTTTGAAGAGCGACCGTTGGATGACTGACTCTGCGCCTGCGCCTGCGCTTGATGAGTTCCCTGGCGTGCCTGGATTCCTGGAAGCTCCTACGAGGCGCGCCGCCGTGCATCGTGGACGAGCAGTCGCGCCCCGACGATGCAGGTCGCGCGCATGGGCGGCGCTGCAGTCGAGCGAAGGGCGAGCGAAGGGCGAGCGGACGCGCAAAATGAGTGCAGCATCGCGAGATTATGGAGCAAGCCGGGAGGCGGACGAGGTAAACTCTGAGGGCGAATAGGTGGGCCATCCGGACTCTGGAGGTGCGCTAGAAATTGGGGAGTGCATGTGTGTTGTTACTTGTCGATGGGTCCTAGAATGGTCACGATACTGTGTGTAAAGGTCACGTGGTATCAGTCAGTACCTACCTAGGCACGCAGCAGGTATCTTACCTCACAACAGGCGCTCTCTCGAATTCGCTTACGTTGTTCTGCTTACGTTACTTTAAAACAGTGTATTAAACAAAGATAGGTCCGTGCACTACTTACAAATTCTAGCTCTTTAAAAGAGCGCCTAATTTTTAATAGTACACTTTTTATATAACTATAGCCTAGTTGCAAAATTTTAGGTTTTGTATTTAAAACACAACTATATATCTAAAAAACTAAAATTTAAAAATTTGTTTAATAAAAACTCTAGATAGACATATTCTAAGCTAGAAATAAAAAAAATTAACTTTTTTAAATAAGTTGTTTTTCTATAGTAAAGGTTTATACAAGGTTACTTTTAAAAATAGCTAGTTAGAACTTTTTTACTAAAACTTTTTCTACTTTACGCTTCTAGTAGTAGTAGTAGACAATACAATATCTAGAAAACTATCTAAAACTATAGGCTACTTACTATTACGTATAGAAAACAACTTTCTAAGTTGTAGAATAATGCAAGCATGCCTAAGTAGTATTCTAGCTAGAAAAAAGCAAAAACTAGAAAAAATTAAAAAAAACTACTTTTACTAACATAGTGTGATGGGCTCCATCACATGCGCTACGCCGAGGGCGTAGCTGGCATCACGTGGCTCCTGATATTGCCTAACATTGGTTCTAATCGGTATATTGTTGTTCCGCTCCGTAGCAGCCTACATAGAGTCGAGCTAAGGCTACTCCTTAGCTCTCTAGCAAATCCACTCTGTTATAACGGCATCTTTGATCGGTTATCTGTGTACAGTTATCTGTGCAGCCCTCTAGGTCTATCCTATTACACATAGAACTTTACAAAAAAAGTAGGATTTTTTGTTTTCTAAGCTAGAGCTGTATTAGATAGAGTAGATCTAAAATTTCTATTAAGTAGAAAGTAGAATTTTATACTAGGTAATATTTTAGCTATAGAAAAGCTAAAATTTAGTAAAAGCTTAGTAAAAGTTACTATATATTAGAGCACTATAACGTTTTAGGCGCTCTGCTACTGCGCAACCTTGCGTACAGAATTTGCGTAACTAATACAATGCTAGGACCTCTAGAGGTAAAAAAACACGCGCAGCGCGCAGAGCGCCCGTAATGAGGCAACAGGTATCCATGGATCGATTTGCAGCACCGCCACAGCCCCTCATCCAACCACGCCTCTTATACAGTTACGTTACTGTAACAATACATGTACCACTAATCCCTTCTCCAGGCAAGGCAACCTTGGACAGGACTCAACACCACGCACCCGTCTTCGTCTCACATATATACACACTGCACCATCGACGAGGGAAAAAAAAGAAAAGACAGCGATGCCCGTCGCCACACCCCCCTCCGTCCGCCCGCTGTGATTGTCTCTCGTGCGTCATGTCGTCGGAGCTTTCCTGTGGCTCGGGCGATCCTCGCATTCGTCGGGGATGACCAACCGCATATTACCAAGGGTGTAGTGTTATACGTCCTGAAACGGCATCTGCATGAGGGCTGATGGGCCACTCTGAAGCCATCCATGCCCTCGCCCATGATGCCAATGCGCCTGAGCTCGACGAAGAGCAAGAATATGGCTCGCTAACACTGCCCACGGCTTGCACGCGGGTGCTACGGCACGACCTCTTCCTCTGCCGGCATATTGCCCTACCCTGAACCGAAAGACGGCTGCTTTACGGCATCACCACCAGCATAATCGTCCATAACCCTCCTCCACGGAACGCTGCTTCCCAGCCGCCGCTTGACGCTGCTGAGCTTCATGGCACGCCATGCATGCCAGAATGGCAGAATCCATCGACCTGCCATGATGCTGCCATGAGCCTCTGGCGTCCTCGCTCTGTCACCGCACCACGCCTCCCAAGGCTCCCATTGCCCCCATGCCTGGTCCATCTGCCCATCTCCTCATCTGCCAGACGGTGGACCCTCCACTCCGCCTGGTGGCGTTGACCGATTGGGAACCGTCCATCTTTCCCTGGCACTCCCACCCGCTCCTCCTAAGCCCGTTCGGAGGACCTGGTTATGCGCATGCGGTGCCCACCACGCCTGGGATGTCCTGGGTTGGAACTTGTCCTGGGTCTACCTGGGGACCTCCTGCCACCCGGGATCGCGCCTGCAGAGCACTGCAACGGCCTGGAGATCTTCTGGCTGCGTTCTAGAAATAGGGCTGCGCTGGCATGGACCATGTGTGACCCCCCCCCCCCCCCGGCCCGCCGCGGGCGATTGGAGTCCTGGTCGAGGTACCTACCAAGCCGACCTTCATTTTCCCTCCGTCAGCCACTCATAACACGAGCCTGGTGGCATTGTAACTGCGCAAATGACCTGCAAGACTCTCAGATCTAGTGCTGGGGCCCCCGTCCCCAGCCTTTGATCACCGCATTATGCTTGACGTAGAATTCGTCCTGGGCTTGCCCTACTCAGCTAAGACCCTTCCCTTCAGGAACAAAAACCGTCTCGTGGGGAGGCCCATACCCTCTGCTGCTTGGATTCTGGTGTCCGTGTGGCAATTACATTAGGACCGAGCTTCGAGGGGACTTTCTGCGCCAAATTTCTTAATGCTTCTCCTCCCTATCTTGCGCCAGCAGGTTATAATGCGCGCCGCGCTCCCCAGTTGTACCCTCAAAGTTTAGTTTTCACAAGGGCTATATCCGGAGATCCTAACTCTTAACAGCCGCCGATAAGATTCTTCTGCTTGATGGCGCGGCCTCCCAGGTTCGACCTGCTGCAACATTTGTCAAGATAGCAAAACGCGAACAACCCCAAACACGTGCGATACATCTCCTCGAGCGTCGGCACACCACCTCAAACTGAGCATCCTTTCTGGTCCAGGTCTCACCGCGGCGGCCTGCCAGAGCGAGCTAGCTCTGGTAGTCTCCATGCATATTCGCAACACTGGCGACGAGTCCCTATCGAGGCTTCTACTACGAAGTGCCAGCCGAATCCGGAGAAGACGACCATCACATTCCGACTTCAAACACCGAACACACACATGGCTTCCAACACCAACATGGCTTCACGCCTGCCTGGCCCCCCGTCCTGCAGCCACAGCCTACTCAAACGCTTCAAACGGGAAGCGGTCCCCATCCCCCATACACAGACATCGGAACACATCAAAGTATACTTCAACCTCACCCCGCGCCGTTCCGCAATCCCTCCATGTCAGGACAGTCTCCTTCCACTCCCTACAACGTCGGCGGCTTCGGCCACACTCCTCAAGAGTCAGTCTCGCGGAAGCGCAGCCGCCCAGACGAACACCTCCAGCCCGATCTGCCATCGCTAGACCAGCCCTCCGACCTCTACGGTCACGCCCCGGGAACCATACCTGTTCACCATCCCCCGCAGGGTTATCCCCTTCAGGCCTACCCTCCCCCGCCCCCGCAAGCAGGCCCCACGTCCTCCTTCCACCGTCACCGTCTCCCCGGACCTCCTCCTTCTAAGAGGCACAACACAATGGAAGGCGCTCCCTCTTCCCCTCCGCAGACTCATGGTCCACCCAGTGTGGTTGGACAAGAGGGCATGCCGCCGCCCGCCCCTCGCCCGCGCGGCCCAAAGCTCAAGTTTACCCCCGAGGATGACCAGCTACTTGTCGACCTCAAGGAAAAGAAAAACCTCACCTGGAAGCAAATCGCCGAGTTCTTCCCTGGGCGAAGCTCGGGTACCTTGCAAGTTCGCTATTGCACGAAGCTGAAGGCGAAAACCACGCATTGGACAGATGAGATGGTGAGTGTTGACACCTGAAACGCGAGACGTCGAGTCGTGCTGCCTCACGTTCGGATATGCTAACCGCAATGGGACACACAGGTCCAAAAGCTTCGCAACGCCATGCAGGAGTACGAGAACGACCGTTGGCGCATCATTTCCTCAAAAGTCGGCCAAGGCTTTACCCCGGCTGCATGCAGAGAAAAAGCCGCAGAACTCGAAGCCCTCGAAGCGGGTGCTCAGGAAGAGGAAGAACGCGGTTACGGCACACAACCACCGCTGGATCCAGGTCCCAGTGAACAACAGGCTGCGCCTTTCCAGTGACTGGCCGAACAATTTGAGGAGCTTCATACGTGGTAATCTTCATTAGGCGAGCAATGCTTAAGCGGGAGGGTTTCTGCTGGAAGAGGGGCCTTGTGCTGGTCACATCCCGTGTTTCCCCACGCATTTTCTGTGGCAAGGGCAATATCATTTAATCACTATTTTCTGACACACGACGATTGTACGAATCTACGGAATACCTCCTCTTCTCAACACAACACTTTCGGTATGCCCGCCTTGTCGGGGCACTATCTCGATATTTCCGGTTCGGTTGCGGTTCAGCATAGCGGGCGGCGTTGGAAAGAGCATGCGAACGTTGTTTCGGGTCATAATACGGGGCCATGGGAGTGGTGGGGAATGGATGATGCATAGACGGATGTGACGATGGTGTAGGAACGGGTGCGATGACTCGCAACACGTCAAAGACCTTTTTTAATTCGGTGCCGCATGCGGGTTTGTGAAAGACATTCAAATTTCCGTCGGAGGATGGGCTGAAAAGAGGAGGACTCAGGAACAGGAATAGATACCCAGGGGAAAGAGAGTTTACTTGTGTTACGCATTTTGTGTCTGTTCGTCTTCTTCTCTGTATGCCAACGCGCTTATGCATGGATAGGCACTTCTACTTCTTCTACATACCTAATCTGGATTCTTGTTACCTATCATTTTTGTTTCCGTTAGAGGTCGCAGCATCACATGCATATCAGAAAGTTTTAGCTTTGGGGCATCGCGTCCTCTTTCCTTCAATGTTGGGTTTTTTGTGAATGTTGTCGATTGTCATACATATAACGAATGAGAATATGCCGGATAGTAGGTGTTCGCTAAGGCATTGATGTGGAGATTATTGTCACTTGGGAATTTGTAATAGAGGAAACGGTGCTATAACTCATATCGGTTATTGGAATAATGGTAAAGTTAAGGAGCGGAAAGGCGGGACAGGCCTTCTGTTATTTGGAAAAGGGCTGAGCTCAGACATATACGGATGCAGATATGCCGGATAGTGGCGTGTAGTATGGCATGTCCACGGGATGGGTAGGGAAAGGGGTTGTGTGAGCGATTGGCGAGGCGATTCCCATCTATCATGTAAACGTTGACCAGGATGTCTTTTGGAATCAACACGTCGCTCCTCCTTTGCATCGCTCTCCCCGTGTAGATAAATGTCTAGCGGTCACACAGCGCCGTCGAGGTGTTCGTACCTGAAGCACGGACACCCGACGGGAGGGGAGGCCCGGGGCGGACGCTCTTCCCCACACCCGCACATCTGAAACCAATGTGAACCTGGAGTTCTTAAAGGTTCATGCCTGGTTCTTAGCGAAGCTGTTCTGAAGCAGGAAAGCTGCGAACGCTACTGATAGTTCCAAACTACCGGGTCTAAGATACTATAATGATAGCGGCGGTGTGGCGTGTGATGATACTGACGAGGTTGGGTGGACGTGAATGACGGAGGGTATAGGGGCTGAGAGAGGGACGGGCAGCTAACACTATTATGGGATAGAGGTTGGGGACCACCTCTGGGACTAAGTGATTGAGAATATACTGTGAGAACCCGTTCGAAAGAGTGTCTTTGCCGCCATAATCCACAATCCTGATGCACAACAAATCCTTCTGTAGTTGAGTCCAGATTAGAATTGTATGTCAACTCGGGTGCAAGGCGGACCTTCGTTGGTAAAGCAATTCGAGCAATGACAAGAACGCCGCGAGAGGCGCTGATTGGATTTGTGAGTGTCTTTGCAACATCATTTTATTCAAAGTGAAAGGTTCCGAACGCTGGAGATTCCGTGCCCTTATCTAGAGCTGGTAGGGTACCTGGCGATGTTCCATAATAATATATACATATGAAATATACAGTACATCCACACCATCAACTTCGATGTGCAGGAGCGGTACGGGTATGCACGACATCTCCCTTCCGCTACCCCTCTTATGTCTGTTCCGATAATAATGCTGTTATTATCATGAATGATGCTATGCGGTTTGGTAGCATGGCGTCACATGCTAAACATAGGGGCTGTTTTATATAATATCGATCGTTGTTATAATATAGTAAAGTGGAATTATTAAAGCATAGGTTTGACGAGTATTTTGTTCAACTTGATAATGTGCCTGGTATGAATCATATAGGGTCTGTAGGTTCGATAGCCCCACACGTGACGGCTACAAGCAGCAGCAACACGTCGATCTTGAAAAGATCTGGTGAAGGGGATAGCATGTGCCGTATAACAGAATAAACGTGGCCTGACTCCTGAGCAGGGGACACTCAACTGGAGACTTGGGTAGATTAAGACCCTAGGTTGAACAAAGCTTTTTTAAAAAGCTCTATTTAACCTACGATAGCAGGGCATTGCAGTTTTTCTATGACCTAGATGCGGGCCTGAACTTATAGTTTTCACTACGAGTTAACGGAATAAGCTTGACGCGAGCGGGAGAAACATATCTGGAGACTGGGTAGATCAAGAACCTGGGTTAAACAGATCCTTTTTCTAATGCTCCCCATTGGCCTACAATGGAAGGTTGTCACGGTTATTCTTTGACGGTCCTGGGGTGGCGACCCGCCTCGATCGAACCTGCCCATGTGTGCTCCCCAATGTTTCCCTCTTTTCACCCCCATGTTTTCTCCGAGAAATTTCTCATAAATGTGGAGAGTGGAGCAACGGTTTTGCGTAAGCCAATTCAGGATTCTCTCGGAAGCGCAACGGCGCTCACCGCCACCTCCCATTCTACATAGTACTTCTCAGCTCAGTGCTCCACCGTCAGCACAAAAACATTTCATCCGTCGTACTCGGTACCGGAAATCACCGTGTGCCTCGCGGCGCAGTCCCTTCTTCTCGCCCGATCCCTCTCCTTTTCCCAACGTGGCCCACTGCCCCAACCACAACCATTATTGGGAAAAGCGGCGCAAGCGGCGAATCCGCGAAAATCAGCTCGTCTCGCCGCAGCTGGTTGGCTGGAAATTTTGGTTGGCTCGCCGCCAGCGGGGCTCGGACGTTGTTGTTATGATTGCCTGTTTTCTGGATATATTAATGGCAGGGATGAGGCCGGATATATGTGCCCTAGGGTGAGATGCACGGTGCGTGGTCTTGAGGAGAAGTCAGGCAGGGATGAAGGAATGGAGGAGGGGCAATGTTTGGGGGGACGCATGTGAAATAAGCATGATAGGTAATGAGTGGGCAGCGAAGTCATTCAAGTGAACCCGTGGGTGGACACTGGACGGAGACGGCTACCAGTCCGGTACTTGTGTTGTGGGGACCGTGAGCAATGCCGTGGCGTGCTGGAGTGAGGTAATTGCACTACAAGCTCTGCTATTCGTGGTGACTCATGTGCTGAGTGCTGATGACCATCCGTACATCGCCCGCACGCATCGGTGACGAGTCCCGTGTACACACTGGGGTATCACCCTATCGTAGTGTGTACCGCAACAGGTTGACAATCACGCACATCATACTCTAGAGGAACAGAAACATAGTTTGTAATCCCTAAATCTATATGCATGTGCGTTCCGTGCTTATGAATAGCAATTCGCCTCCCAACTTCCAACGCATCCTCATGCACCTTCGGGCCGGAGACAGGCTCTCTGCCGAAGTATGTGTGCTGGCTTTGATGTCGGGTGTTGGTCCCGCTACCCTGGTTGGGGGGAGCTTTCCTCTGCCTCTGTCAGCGAGTGGCGATGGCCGATGGGTGTCGAACTGAAAAGGAGAATGTTCCAAAAGGCGTTTTCGTGTGGGAGAAGCAGATTATCTAGTGTGATGTGAGCATCAACGTTCTGTGGTCACGACGCTTGATAGAGAGAGGGAGCCTCCAATAGAAAAGAGTACATCTTTTCTTCATAGGTACATGGCAAATATTGACCTTTCAAACCCCCCACCCCCGGACTTACCAATTAAAAATGATCCTTCAGCTTCCGCTAGGTCTGGCTCGCAGTCTCATCCCGTCATCCAAAAATGCAACCACGTATTGGCAATCACCGACCGGGGCCCATCTCTCCTGCATCCCACACGTGGCAGTGATAGTTCCCTATCCATTGAAACCTACCACCCCATGATTCTCTACTGAAGTTTCAGTCCTCGTCTACCCATTGCCACTTCTGCATGCATGCGGATGTCTGCTCCGATGATCGTTGATCTACCTGCACACATACATTTCCTTAGCGGAAGCTGTAGTTCGCCTCCCGGACGTGGCAGATGTGTTTCAAGTAGGAAGTGCTGTTTTCGGCTCCATCTGCAAGTGTTTTGGGCTTCAGAGACAGTGAGTGCCGGGATGGCCTTGAAGTATTTGCTGGGCGCAAATATCCTTAGGGTTCCTCCGCAACAGGGCAGAGCTTGCGTTTACACAGCCCCTGGGGGCAAGAGATGTATGAATTTACCGATCATATGTGCTAATCAAATGACTGAAAATATTCTTTCAAGTCTTCGAAGCACTTGCGGCTTTACTCATCCCTTCCAACAGAGGCGAGGGCGTCAACAGTGGATTGAACCGCACCACTAAACTCCCAACACCAAATTAGACACAGTCATAACTCCTTCTCATACACATACCTTTCTCCTTCTCTTTGCGGTCAACTCCGAACTCCATGGTCCCCTTGGCCAGCGCCGAAAACGCTTTCTCGCAATACGAGATTGACGTCATTGCTCGCTTGGGAGGTCTTAGGGAATATTTGTTGTCTTTAGACAGCGCTGGAGGGAACGGCGAGGGCATTATAAGTATGTTTCGAGGGATTCAGGGGCACCCAGTATCACGGGTATTGTTGAAGTTAATGTCCATTGGCAGTGATTGACAAAGGTGGGCGGTTATGTATACCTAATGGAGATGGTGGAGAGAACGGGTGGTCTGTGCGCGAGCGATGTCGTTGATTCGCATGCAGGTGACAGAAACGGTGTCGCAACTAATTTCTAGAACCACTGCCTTTTAGCTAGGCTGTAGCTAGCACTACGTATGAAATCATGAAAGCGGACAACTCTAACTGTACATGAGCCATCTACAGTTACAGAATACAAGTTCTTAAGACGGCTCAAGAATCAGCCTGTTTCGTTTACAACGTTGCTTAGGTCGAACTAGGGTGGGCGTTAAGGCCTAGGAGGTGAATGATGGAGGGTTGCCAAAATTCTCGTCGTGTGCGACAGCTACCCGCAAATGAATGCAAACCGCCAACTCTATCGCGTAGAATATATACTTAGCATCCACGACCGTATGACCGTAAATGCTTTGATTCCTATACATATAAAGCCACATACTTTCGTATTCACATACCACTATAGACTATCTCCGGATTCGCCGATAACTTCGTGACACGGGCGGCATCGTCCTTCCCTCTGCTTCCGGAGCTCTAACCGTCTAACATTCTTCGATCCCTCTCCCATCACCAAAGCTACCACCCTTTTCCCTTCTCCCCCTCCGCCTTCCATACCTCATCCTCCACTAACCATACCCCCACCAACACCGGCGTCCACAGCACAAACCAGAATATTACCACCAAGCTTGCGATGCCCCAACAACCCCAGCCCGTCACCCTCCTCCACCCCCTCGCACCAGCTCCCCTCCAGCACCTCCCTGTTCCAACCTCCAAATCCCTAAAGAACCTCCTCGGAACAACAACATTCTTTGCACCTTCCCACGCCCACACAAAAATATTCATGTACTCGTTTCCCCTCAAAGAGTTCCCGTTGCGCTTGCGGGATGCCTCAAGGTACACACCGCAGGTGTGGTTGTAGGCAGGGTCGCATTGGGGACACATTTCGCGATTGCACATGTTGCATATCCTGTTTGGTGGGTGGATGCGGAGGGTTGGGACCGAGGAGCGCAGTGAGAGGAGTGAGGTGTTGGAGTTTGAGACGTAGGGTGAAGGGGGCGTGACATTGCGCATCACTGGCGTGTGAGGATCGTCGAGGGACGTTGTTGGGATTTGAATTGGCGGGGAGCCCTGAGAGGGATCGATTTCGATATGCGGAAGGCTTTCATTTCGAGGCTGAGTAGGCTGCTGTCCGTTTTCGATTTGACCTTGGTCCTCGCAAGACGTCTCATGATGCCAGACATTTGTTCTGTGATTCTCATGCTTGACCACCGTCTTTGCACTGGTGGATTTTTTTTCTGACCGCTGGGAGGAGATATTTCCGGACCAAGACAGGGAAGAAGCGCTCTTTGCGACATCAGGAATGGTCGGCGTCTCCGAGAACACTATCGCAGCGTCGACCGCCGTCTGCGGAGCCTTGGCCATGGAATCGGCGGTATCCACGGTCATTGTGGAATGTCAAGGTATCAATTGCCCACAGTTTGAGGAAACACCAGCTCCACATGGGGGTTGCAGAGTTTTATGAGTGCCAGAGTAGTGAGAGGGAGGGAAAGGCTCTTACAACTAAGGGCGAGGAAGTGTCGAGAGGTAGAGAGCGGGGTGACACTTGCTCTTTACGGACTAATAGGAAGTATATGTGCTTATTGTCGTGTATCCGAAAGGTAAGTCTCGCTCCGGGCGGTTACGACCTTGAAGGCTCTTGCTACAGAATCCTGGAGTGGCGCGACTAGGTACAGAGAGCAACATCCCCGTCAACCCAAGTAGGGCAATCACAAAGCAAACCTTCAGCAGATCCAATGGGATATACATGCTCCATTCGCTGAATTACCGAGTATGAACACAGGGAGTACTCTACATTTATGCTTCACTATACGCCCAATACATCCTTATGAACGCCATCCCATTCCATTTCGTTCCTTTTACCGTCCAGATTTTCAAGGCGTATTGGTATCTCACTCCACTTTACTCAAATTGGTTCTCCCTATCCACCCAAACATCCTCCAGCTCCGCGAAGTTTGAGAAATGCAACGGCCGGTGCAGTGCATCGTAGAACCTCACTGGAGTATCGAGCTTGACATGCACAGGTTTCTTCTCCACAGAGCCGAACGCCGCACCCATGAAGCTGTAGTTCCAGATGCTGTTGTCTGGGACGAGGAAGTAGCCACGGATCTTGTCGCTGAGGAGAAGCTGACATTTCTCGCCGAAGGATGTAGAGAAGCCTGCAGGATTATCCGACATGACGTCTTTATTCTCAGCACCCCACTTGTAGCCATTAGGCGTAAGGGCCCACGCTGCCAGCGACACGGATCCTGGCGTGAAGGAAACAGTCATCGAGACTGTCTTCTTGTCCCAGCTAGCATGCGCATTCATCAAGCGTGCGTGCTGAGTTACGTCGCTTGCCGGCATGTAAGGCGGCTCATTGCCGCTCACAGTGTGGATGATACCCAGGGGCTCTAGGTTGTCAAGATACTCGTGCTGCGGCAATTGCTTCGGTAGCTGCACATCGCGGGTACCGCCAACCTGCGGAATCATTACGATTGTGCAGATCTCCTTGACCTGGTCATTATCAGGAGGTGACCTGCCATAGAGATAACCGGCAACCTGGGTACGGAGATCAGCGATGGTGATGAACCGTTTCAAAATATTCTTGGGCATGACATAAGTGTAATGCCCGTCTTCCTTGACGTCCTCCGAGTTGATGTAGATATTGTTAGCGCGAGTTCGGAGGTTGGATGTCGCCACGGCTCGCGTGCGCCACTCCGTCTTCGACGCAAAGGTTGACTGCTCGTACTGCGAGGTTGTCGTGACAATGATCTCCTCACCATGCACATTCTGCGTCTTCGTAGTGACAGCGGTCAATTGCGCCTGTTCCTCTTGCTGCTTGTCGATTTCCGCAGCTTGTTGGCGCTGCATGGACGGAGCCGAAATCTCCATACCGAGAATGATATCGCGGACTTCGCTGCTTGTAAGGGACGATGTGTTGACGTTGTTCTTCTTGCCGTAGTCGTTCAAGATGAGGTCACGTAGTTGCACTTCAACCTTGATCCACTGCTCATCTGAGAGAGTCGGCCAGATATGATGCTCCTGCGTCACAACGCTCTTGTCCGGACGCAGAAGCAGTTTCGTCTTGTCCATGTTGACGTGAAGGGCGCGGAGAATCAGGATCAACCGAGAAAAGGCCGTGTAAGAGGAGATGGTCTTTAGCCACTCATCGTAGAGGTTGAACAGCACCATCTGTGGGCCAGTGGCTCGAAGAATCATATCGCCGAGCTTCTCGACCTTCATAGCGGCCTGAAACGGCAGTTGAAGCTCCGATGCACGGATAGAGATGTTAGGGAAGTCCAGCAAATGGACCTCAAGTGGATCCAAGAGGCCCTTGCGAGTGACGATAAGCTGTTTCGGCTGCTCTTCGATTGGCAGAGACCGAATTAAAGCGGCAACTTCTTCGGCTGTCTTCCATTTCGCTAGTTGGCCCAGACGCTTTTGACCCGCCCAGACACTGGTATGGATGATCTTCAGGAAGAGTTGTCCAGTCCGGGGATTGAAAATGAAGATGGCACCGTTGATAGGCTTGGTGGTGAGGTTGCCTTCGAAGGTCTTGTGAATGGTAACCCGGTACACGTTGGTATCATCGATAAACAGTTGGACCTGGTTGCTGAACAGCTCGGAATAGTTCTGAGAGTTCAAGAACTCCTGATTACTCTCCGAGGCGTACAGCTGAAGACCCTTGCGGATACGCTCCCGTAGCACGTACAGAGCAGGATTGGCTTTCATGATCTTTGCCATGGCCTGCTGGATGAGCTGCTTGAGACCAGGGAAGTACTGGCCATAGGCCGAGTAAAGGTTGTAGGCAAGGTCAATTCCGATCATTAGACCAGTGGCCGATGGGTATATGCTCATGCTGTCAGTCGTGTAGTCCAGATATTTGGCGCGGACGTAGCGCTCGATGTCGTGGGAATCATAATCGCCATATCGAAGCTGTACGTCAATCCAGAACTTGTTGGTAGTCGTCGAGCTCATAGTGTCCTTGGTGTCATATAGCATAGAGGGCGGGGAGACGCTCCACTTGTGGCTGGCAAACAGCAAGATATCTGCGCAGGAGCTGTTCATCTTGTACGACTTGCGAGGATGAATAGTCTCCTTCTGCACAGTCTCAATACCAAGCGCCTCCAGTTCTTGATCAAAGACCTGACACAAATCCATAACGACGGATTCGTGTATTTTTTGCCATAAATGGGCACGGAAGATCTGAATGAGGGAGATCTTGAGCGTAGGAATCTTGCCGTGCAAGAAGATGCCGGTCAAGTCAAGCTGGACCTGGAAACCTACGTACACGTTGGCTCGGTTGATGGTGGGAGACCACCAGAGAGTGAAGCGACGGTTAGGGATCTGGTTGAGACCGGACCGTTGGGCATTGGTAAGTTTCTTGAATTTCATGGACTCCCTAGAAAGAAGAACGTTAGCATGCTATTCCCACTCATACGGAAGCGATGCCGTGGGTATAAGCGTGAGGAACGGAGGTATAAACAGAAAGGAAGAGGAGAAGTATCTGAATATTTTTCAAGGCCAGGGGGTAGTGCTGTACTGTGCAATTCGGTGCGGGGCGAGGGAACATGTAGAAGGAAAGGCTGGTAGAGCATCGAAGCGACGCTCGTGTTATGCATGAACGCAATTACTTACTCAAAACCACTCGCTCTTTCCCAAAAGAGACCCTCCCATGACGGAAACGCGGTTGCCTTGAACAGTGTATGTTCAAGGATGGTCTCCACACCACCCAGCGCTTGGATAACGTCGGTCCTGTAGGCGTTGAGATTCCACAACTTGCCGTCGTGACGCTGACTCGTCCACCAGAATGGATTGCTCTTCATGTGCTGATAGATTTTAAACTCGGTCCGGGCACGGAAACCCTTGTCAAAGCTGAGCGTGCTTCGGTCTTTCTGGAAAAGCGTGTTGATACGAGGGAGACCCCGGTCCCAGCTGTCTTCCAGGTCCTCAAGCGTAAGGCGACGATTCTGTTGGTTAGCTTCCTGGCGCTTCTGGGCGTATTCCATCCACACCCTCTGGGAATCAATGAACTCCGACTCCCACGGGATGATGTAGCGGAAGATATTCGGAATCAGAGTCTCCTCATCGTGCGACATACCAGCACGATAATGTGTGACACCCGTATCTGTCTGCTTTGACCATCGTTTGTCGCTCGTCGGAATCAAAATGTGAGATCCAGAAATCATTCCCAATCCTCCGAGCTCCTTTGGCGTGTAGAAGACCGCAGGTGGAAAACGTGAGGGCATCTTGGAATTGAGGCCAATTTTAACACGGGTTTGGATTTTGGTTTCACACTTGACAATGGTGTCAAGCAGGCTGACAGTGGATACGGCAGCCTCTCGGTAGTACGTGAATAGCGCAATAAGCGTCGTATTCCACTTGTTGGCAATCTTGGTAAAGGTAGTCGATCCGGAAGACATGAGAATCTGTCTGATGCGGTTGTTGAACTTTTGGATATCCTCTTCAGTGACCTGCAAAAATGCGTGCGCTGTACGTTCCTTTGTGGTACTATCGACTAGAGACCAGACGCTGTCCTTAACAGGGAACTCATCGCTAAGATTACGAATCTTAGGCAGGATGCGAACTTCGAAACCGCACATTGAGAAGAGGAGATTAGGGTTGTCGCGGCTGTAGACACTTGCAAAGGTATCATCCCACTCAATCGTAGTCACAGACCGAGGCAGGCGGTTTTTCAGGTCCCAGAATACTGCACGTCCAAGATTAACGTCATGGCGCATGAGGCGCATCCTCGAATCTCGTGGCCAGCATTTCTTGTTGCGATATCCGATGACATTCTCGAAATTTGGATCGGGCTGCTCCGTCAAGAATCGCTGAATGAGGTCTCGGGATTCATCAGCAGTAAACCTGAAGAAAACCCAGATGCGGTCGATGTATCTCGTATACAAACGAATGGGGTGGCGAGTCTCCGTCTCCTTGTCTTTGAACTGCAAGAAATCGTTCGGACTTTCAGGAGAGCCTGCAATCTCATTTGCTCGTTGCAGGCCAAGAAGAAGAATGTCCAGAACTAAACCATAATACTGGAACACGAACGCGGAGAACTGGAGACCACGGATCATGCCATATGCATTCGTGTGATTCATGTCCTTGTAGTTGAGCTGGACATTGTTCTTGGCCGTGATGTAGTCCGCGAGATTGTGGTCCATGATCAGCCGCAACAGGCGGTTCAGCATTATAATGTCGACCTTTTCGTAGACTTTAGACAACTGTGTCTCGATCAGGACGTTACATTCGCCGTCCTGGTATTCCCAGACTTTGTCAAGGTTATTAATTCCTTGCGCCCACTTGTAAACTAGCAAAGGCGGAACCTCAGAATCGGAAGGCTTGATCCAGTTGGGGAAAAGATGACGCTGATCTGCCTGGTACCAGAGATACTGATCAAGATAAGCATCCGTGATTTTTTCCATGGGCTCGATATCGTAAACCGGATTAATAGTACTGTAGTTATCGTTCATATCGATGCCCACCTCCTTAAAGGCACGCTGAGTAAGGAGGAACCTCTTGATCCGCGCCAACGTGGTCCCTGGAGAGTCATACGCCTGTTCGATGAGAGCCAGTTCCTCACGCTGACTTTGGTTTAGGCGGCCCTTGACCGAATATGCTTCTCGCAATCGTTCCAACGCCAAGATGAGGATCTTAGTGTCGTGCTTGTACGATACGCTGGGGAACGGGATAGGTTGAAACTTGCGAGCCTCTAGCCAGTGAACCATCGTTGTATAAATCGCCACAGCCTCTTCCGAAGAAACGTACGGTCCATCCTTCATGTAGTTGTGCTGACGTTCTTGCTCGGCCTTGAGCCACAGTCGTGTAAGACGTCCCAGGTTCTTCTTCGCCACCGTCTTATCAACCGTAGCACCACGTCGAATGCGCTCGCGGTTGTAATGGGCGACCGAGATCCACCAGTCCGCTTTACTTTTGACGTATCGAAGAATGATGTTCTCAATGGGAGCGGGTAGGCCAGGGACCTTCCAAGGAATATTGCTCTTCCAGCACCGCCAGGCTTCGGATAGATGCTGCAGAACTGTGTTTACTTTGCTTTGCTTGATACCCTCTGGCATCATATCCATCAGATCGGTCATGACAGCAGCGCGCAGTTCCAGATCGAAGTGGGACTCGACACGCTGCTTGGTAACAGTCTTGGCAACACCTTTGCTATGCCGACCTTCGAATTGACGGGACAGAAGGTTACCCAGCCATCTTTCGAGAAGAGGAATAATCCCACGCATAAAAAAGAGCCAAACGCGCCATGCTGGTGCCCAGAAACCACATCCAGGACCTTTTCCGACCGGACCGGAATTGAAACGGTAGTATATCAGGTGCTTCAAGTCTTTGCAAGAACGGATCTGATGCATCAACTTGTACTTGTACCGGTACATTCCAGTGAGCTGACCGACGTGGTTGAAGGCATACAGGATACCATCGGCAAGCTGGAAGGCGTCGATATTCCCCAGACGGTATTGCACCTGCGCGTCCACGATGAGTTTCGTCAACCTCAAGATCTCACGCATGAGGTGGAATGCGTTTCCAAAGCGAGATTTCTTGCGCTCCTTCGTGGTCAGGGTTTTGACGGGCTTAAGGTTGAAATTGTAGTCCAGATGGAGGTACGTCAAGTTCTTGCGATGGATCAAAAGATTGAGCATGTTGTATCCTTGCCGGCAAACCTGAAGTCCAGCTTCAACCCAATCGATCTTGGTCTGTTGGAAGAACTTTGTCCCCTTGAGCGTCCGCATGAGGTTTTGCTTGTTCTGGGCTTTCGGTTGCTTCTTGTGCAGCTCGTTGAGCACGTAGGTCTTCAGAAGCTTCTGATAAGATACCCGCACCTTCACGGGCTGTCCTGCGGGAACATGCTCCAAGTACCACTGTTTGACGAGCGGTACATCCTCAGCTCGTACCATGCTCCCAGATCTCTTATCAAAAGGATGTGGGGCCCACCACAAAGCGATAGCGGACGCTGTGTCGGGTGTAAAAAGCTCCTCCTCGGCCATGAAAGGTTCAACATCATCGGGGAGTTCGAAGTCGTCGTCCTCGTCATTTCCCAAGCCAAATACTTCGTCCTCATGACTGACAGTAATGTTCTTGGGAGCGACGGCACGCGATGATATCGGATTGATGATGGGGTCGAAATAAAACGCAGGCAAGCTGGGATCTTCTGCACGAACATATACAACCTGGGGGTAGGAGTACCAGGCAAGCTTTACGCTCCGGGGCAGAGAATTATACAGGAAGGGAAATGAAACTCGGTATTCAGTCCGGATCGGTGAGCGGAAGATGATGCGATCAATCGCATTGAACTCCCCGAAGTCTTCATCGTTGGGGTCGATATCTTTGTACAACGGCTCAAACCGAGGACCACCAGGGATTGCAACATTGAGCGCCTTGGCAGTGAGGAAACTGTCAAGGTCGAACATATGGAAGTAGTTCTTGTCCACGAGATCGCTCAAGAGTTGCCGACTAAGCCGATACAACGTTGCCATCTTAGGAAGATCAAGGTTCCACTCCTTGTAACTATCGCCATTTACGTGCGAAGTATCCAGCAGCGGCCGGTGTTCGTAGAACCAGTCGATGACAGCTGCGTCCTCGTCTTCGTCAAGTTCGAGTTGGATAGGCTCCAGAGGTTCCACGTCCTCGATATTCTCGGAATATGACAGGGGAGGTTCCTCATCGTCGAACGGTGGAAATCGCATGCGCTTAAAATGGCGGCGGTCGCTCTTTTCCTTTCGCATAGCCAACCACATAGCCGCCCACTGCGCGTGGAAGACTGGTTCAATTACGCGCGGGATCTCGTTCACGAGCGTCAAACAGCCATTGATGTGATAGAGCACCTTCACATCGCGTCTGCTTTCCCAGGGCATCGGCATGTTCTCCAGCAGCTTCAAGACGGCATGGGGCATGAATTTTAACGCTCCAAGATAGCTCCGCTTATCGCTGGTGAATTTCTTTTGCGAGACATCTCCAATGTCTTTGAAGATCTTGCGCAGATGCTCCGGAGGCATATCCGCCTTCTGGGTTTCCACGAAGCCAGCCTTTCTTCTCTCCCCAAAGCGCTGTCGTTGTTGCCGAAGCCATTCCTTCTTTTTCTGCGCAAACTTTGCGATTTGGGGATCTACCGGGGGACGTCCCCTGGGTGATGCGACAGCACCGGGGGCACCCGGTGGGGGAGGGGGAGGAGGGGGAGGAGCGTCATAGCTAGAGCCGGGCGGCCCAGGAGGTGGTGGAGGAGGTGGCGGCGGAGGAGGGGGGGGAAGTACCATCTTGACTAGAGAACAATGAAGAGAACAATGAAGGCCACTGCATTATACCGTCAGTAGAGTTATAGGTAGCGTGTTGTTCTGAGTGCGAGCTCACCAAAGTCAGACTCTCCTAAGTGGCCCAGGAGTTGAGAAAAGTTAGCTCTTGCGAGCTCCGCGTTCATGGACGCGTCCTGGATAGCGCGGAAATGAATACAGGCAAAGGGAGGCAGGTCAGAAAGGGCGGAAAGGAGTGAAGAGAACGCTTCCAACGCTGTGCGCGATGGAAATTAATGCGCTGGGTGGAAGATGGAGAGAGTGGCGTCTTCGAAGTTGATGGTTGCGCGCATGAAGTTCGCGCCAAGCCAAACCCTTGCAGGATCAAGCAGGCTGCAGAAATCACGTGGACGGGAAAACATCGGTGGATACCTTGGTATGCCAAGGATTCGCGTACTTCCACACATTCGCATTTTGGGATTTTCAAGACCCTTTGAACCACGACAGCCACGTCCCCGCGCGGTAAGTTCGCACCCATCAGATACATTGCTGCCCGGTGTTTATTGTGCTAATTTTGTCAAAAGACACAGGTACGCTTTGAATCCATTGCGAATTTTCGCCCTACGCTCACCAGGACCCTGTGCAGGAACCGTCATTCTGATTCTCCGGGAATATCGTCGCGATGCCGAACACCAGACTTACCTACGTATGCCTCCCCGCGCTCTGAGATGGAATTGGAAAATGGAAAAATAGGACATGAGGGCTGACATGTTGGATGCAGCGCCGAAGGGCTCCCTACAACACCACGAGCCAGAATGTTCGTGTGATCAAGACCCCGGGCGGCAAGCTCCGATACCTGCACATCAAGAAGAGGGGCTCTGCACCCAAGTGCGGTGTAAGTTGGATCTGAAATGCCGAAACGCTCAATGTCTGACCATATGGCAGGACTGCGGCATCAAGCTCGCTGGTATCCCCGCCCTCCGCCCTCGCGAATACGCCACCGTCAGCCGCCCCAAGAAGACCGTCCAGCGTGCCTATGGCGGTTCGCGCTGCGCCAACTGCGTCCAGGACCGTATCGTCCGCGCGTTCCTGATCGAGGAGCAGAAGGTGGTGAAGAAGGTGCTCAAGGAGTCGCAGCAGAAGAAGCGCTAAGTGTCGGGACGGAGTTGGGGAATGGACGTCGAAAATGAGGACCACCGGTGTTATGTGCATTATGGGCCGTTTCCTATTCCAGGCCGGGTTTTAGGGTTCAATGCAAACAAAGCGATACCTACATCATTTCTGAAGGTCCACCAGGGACCAGCGACTGGGTAGGAAATCAATCTCAGTGACACGAGTCTACGCATACGGCCGCTCTCCTAGGTGATTAGAGACGGGGTGAAGGCGGAGAGATGGAAAGCACTGGTCGCCGGACGGACCTGCAGGAGGCGCCAGACTGGCAATCCCGCCGCGATGAATTGACCACTCCGCTTTTTCCATCAACATGTGTATTTGACTTGTGTGCAATTCCACGATGTGACTGACTACGGAGGACTCACATGCCATTTCCGCCCACCACCAGAAGGGCTCTTCGGATTGCTCTCATGGCTGGGATGATTGGCTGTGTCAACCACCATAAACCATGATGATATGCGTCGACGACCTTGAACAGCCGCTACCCATGGCAGCAGAAATAGACGGGACAGAGCCACAGACCCTCTCCATCCATGGAACAACCGTGACTTTTGCCCTCGTATTGGACTTGCTGATCCTCTGCTGGTTCGCCGGCCGCCTGCAGCAGTTTCTGCGCGTGCATGCACCTTCGGGGGCCCTCGATAGTTGGCCAGCCTGCTCCTGCCAGAGAGCCCGCGACAGGTTTGGTGATACATACCAGTTCCCGTATCCACAATCTCCATTTGACCGACGCTCACAGCGCCCCAGAGCGACGGGGCTTCTAATAAAACTCCCTTAGAAAGTGGAAAGTTGGAAACCCCCCCAAAAAAGCTCGCGCGGAGGTCTCTGCGGCTCTGCCGGAGCTTCGCCGCAGCGCAGGCCTAGTCCTCCCGATTGGATCTTCACCGCACCCCGCACAGTCAACCTCGACGCCCGCTTTGGGGGGCGCTCACGAGCGATATCGGTGCTGGACCCTGAGCTGCCACGGCTGTTTGACCTCAGCAGGATGCTCTCCATGTCCCCGACGACGCCGGGGACCCAGACCACCCAGCAGTTATCCTACATCGCCAGTCCCACGAGCGCCCGCTCACACGTCTTCAAGCGGCCCGCCTCGAGCGACGACGAGGCAGAAAACGGTGACAATGGTCGCCAGTCGCAATCGCGACGGACAGCCGTCGTGAAGAGGGGTCCGTATGCCATGAGACTCACTGCCCCAGAGAAGCAGGTGGCTAACCGCGCAGTATACAGCGTGCAATGAGTGCCGGCAGCAGAAAGTGAGTCAACTCTTCCCGCACGCGCGCCTCGAGACGCCCACAGTGACGGCCGGCTGACTTCGTGTAGCTGAAGTGCAATGTCCAGCAGGAGCCGTTCAAAAGCTGCGATCGATGCGTAAAACAGCGCCTCAGATGTGTCATCGAACCCAATTTCAAGCGCGTTGGCAAGCGGAACCGCAATGCCGAAATGGAGAAGGAGATGGAGCAGCTGAGGGAGCGCCTCGCCATGTACGAGGGTAGAGGCGCATTGATCCCCCAGCAGACAGTCGCCGCCAGCAACGGAGGACACAGCTATGGCCAGGCGTCGGCCCAGGGAGAGACCGAGGACGCCTTCTTGCAGACCCAGCACCAGCAGGTTGCGACCTCTCTGCTGGACCTCCGCAGCGGCTCCCCCATGTTCGTTTCCTTGGGCACTGAGCCCAACGACGTCAAGATCTCCCCGGCACAGGTCACGGAACTCTTCGACGAGTTCTTCACTCACTACCATCCTTTCCTGCCCTTCCTCGAACCTACCCGATCCCCGGACGACGTCTACTCAAAAGACTCCAAATTGCTATTTTGGGCCATTATTAGCATTGCAGCTCGCCACTATCAAGGCGATACCAATCTTTTGAAGCGCCTCAAGGAGCCGTTGACCGACGAAATATGGCGGACGATCAAGACTCAACCCAATCACCATGTTGTGAAGGCACTTTGTCTTCTTTGCACATGGCCGCTGCCTGCGAGGACCACGGTCAGCGACCCTACATTCATGCTTTGCGGAGTCATGATGCAGATTGCGATGCAGATTGGGCTGCACCAACCTACTCATCCCCAAGACTTTTCACGGACGAAGGTGCAGTTGGAAAAGAGGGATATTAATGATCGTCTGCGGACGTGGGCCGTATGCAACATCGTTGCTCAGACGTGCGTATCTCTCTCCAAGGGGAGTTTGTGAGTCTGCTAACAACCATCAGTGTGTCTACAGGTTATGGGCAGCCATCCATTACGCTCTACGATTCCACCTTGGAATTCAGGAGTGATGATGAAAACCACATGCAGATCATGTCGCCGACTCTATTCGTAAGGCTGCGCCAGGAGATGGCCGCTAGTCGGATTAATAAACTGCTCTACGCTTCGACGAGCCGCAAGTTTGCCGACGGTGCAGCGACTACATACATGAATCTCGAGAATGATCGCCTGAAGGAAGAGCGCGAGAATCTGGACGGTGTTGATAAGAGTGGGTGTATCTGCTTCCAGTCTAACAATGCAAACTAACCGCAACCGCAGGCACAGAAGAACTCCATCACCGCGCAGTGTCGCTTCATCTGCATCTTTACTCGTTCTTCAACTCGGAACCCCGCCTGGAAAGGCGCGACGACCTGCTCGATCTCTATTATGCGGCCACGGGCTTCCTAAAATGCGTCTTTGAGCTGCAGGCGGAAGACAAGCTGAAATATGTCCCCTTTTACATCATGCAGATGTCCTTGGCCGCGGGTTTCGCCCTCCTCAAGCTCCTGAACTCGGAATTTTCCGCCAGACTACCGTTTGACCAGGGCCGTAACTTCGTTCTCAAAACCATCGATGCTATGAGGAAATCAAAGGTCATGCCCAACGACCTGCTGGACCGGCTCGCCGAGGTATTAGCGCAGCTGTGGAAAGAGAGCTCACGCGGCCGAAGCAGTTTGCATAGCATGTCGCAGTCCCCCGTCGTCGGCAATCCGAACGTCTCCATGTTCAATATGAACCCACAGTCCGAACGTCGAGAAAGCAGCGGCATGCTGGAAGATCCCCTCGGCCTCATCATCCGGAGTCGCATGAGCATGAGCGTGGTATTCGACTGCGTATGGCGCTGGCGCGAGTCGCAAGTCAGCGGTGCCGCCGAACAGCTCGACACCAAAGTCGTCAACAACCCTACCAATGCCGACAGTTCAGGCAACGAGACTCCTCCTCCGGATTCCCTTACCATTGAGAATCCTGCCCACACACTGCCGCAATTTAACCCACACCTTAATACGCTCAGCATGCCGTTACAGCTGCCGAATGGTCTTACAAGTGCAAATAGCTTTGAGATTTTTGACCCGGTCAGCTGGATGCTGGAGTCGCAGACTGAATGGGGTGGCTTTGGGGGAACGTTTGGGCAGGACTTTGGCGCCTGATCGCACTTTGGGGATCGCCATGCATCCACAGGCTCTCCCCTCGATGCGTCCAGCCTTACGCCTGCTCAATTCGCGGCATATCCGCGGCCTCTACCTCGCTCACTTCTAGCGTAAAAATCGGGTTCCTAGACCCTAATCACAAAAAGGGTTACCCATCGGCACACAAAATACGGTCATGGGAAACATTTGGTATTCATCTTGGCGCCTCACGGTCTCGGTGGCGGTCTGGGTTTGGTTTTATGCGTTCTGGTATATCCTTGCTGCACTTGCTTTTACTGTTTGGTATACCAGTCTATTATTATTATGTTCTTGAACAAGAAACTACATCACTTGCGTCAACTCTGTTCTGATGCAGGCAAGGTGTTGGTGATTCTTACACTCATGTCTGTGAAAACGATTGTTTTGGAGACGACCGAATTCTAGAGGATGCTGGGCCCTTGGAGGTAGTGCAAGTCAAAGAAAATAGAGAAATCCATCTCAAGCTGCTTCCATGATGTACCAGGCTGATACTCGTAAATACATACACCTATACGGAGGCCTGCTCATTATTCCCCGTCCACAGATGATGGTCAGGCGCAACACGTACCTAGGTATGTGGTGTTGAAAAAGCACGCACCCACGTTCCTGGGTGCCAAGGATGATCCATGCACATGCACCGATCCGGGGAGGGAACGGTCAGCCCGCCAGCGTTAAACGGATCCCCCTTGGCGCTGTGTCACTCCCCTCAACACCACCCTCTTCGCAACATTGGAGCCATGGAATAGACATCAACTCGCTTCTCCTGCCTCCCTTTGTCCATCGTTACACCTACCGCTATATCTAGTTCATGAAATCGCAAAACTAATATCTGTGCGGCTGCCACCAAGCTGCCACAGCGACAGTCGTTCCATCCCATATCTCAAGATAACACATCGCTTCCTGATACTTCTCCTCAAGGCCTCCAAGTACCCTCGACTACCCTCTTTTCACCATGGCCGGCGAGCGCCCTCTCCTATCCGCGCGATCCTCCTCCGAGCGGTCCCGCGACCTTGCCGAAGAAGATGCCCTCTTGACAGGTCAACCCACACAGCGCACATCCGGACCGCGGACATGGAGGTTCTGGAGGGAAGTGGGCTTGTTTGCATGGGCTGTCCTCGCTACGGCAGCCGTTATCATCCTCGCGGTCGTCTACCAGAAGTCTCAATATACGCATCATACAGGCCCGGCTCACCCGAGCGGGAAGCGCAATCTGGTGTTCATGGTCAGCGATGGTATGGGCCCGACGAGCTTGAGCTTGACCAGGAGCTTTATGCAGTTCCAGAACGGAGCGCCGTATAACGAGCAGCTGGTATTGGATCAGCATTTGATTGGGCAATCGAGGACCAGGTCCTCGTCTAGTTTGATCACGGATTCGGCGGCGGGCGCGACAGCCTTTTCATGTGGAATGAAGAGCTACAACGGTGCCATCTCCGTGCTACCGAATCATGAGCCATGCGGAACGGTGCTGGAGGCCGCGAAGAAAGCGGGATATATGACGGGCTTGGTCGTGACGACACGGATCACTGACGCGACACCTGCTTGCTTTGCCTCGCATGTCAATATGCGACAAGAGGAGGACCGGATTGCTGAACAGCTGGTTGGCGATCACCCCTTAGGACGCGTTGTGGATTTGATTCTCGGTGGTGGAAGATGCCATTTCCTGCCCAATTCCACTGTGGACTCCTGCAGATCTGATAACAAGGATATCGTCGATTTGGCCAAGAAGAACGGCTTCACCTATGTTTCCGACCGGAAGGGCTTTGACGCTTTGAAGGCCGGCAAAGCGGTCGACTTCCCCATGCTCGGCCTGTTCGCTGATGGCGACATCCCCTACGAAATCGATCGCCGCAACGAGAATGATCTATATCCCTCCCTGCATGAGCTGGCAGAGACAGCGCTTACGGCTCTCAGCCACGCAACCCGGGACAGCGAAAAGGGTTTCTTCCTCCTCATTGAAGGCAGCCGTATCGATCACGCCGGCCACCACAACGACCCCGCCGCCCAAGTCCACGAAGTTCTCTCCTACGACAAGGCGTTCGCGAGTGTCCTAGAGTTCCTCAAGAACGATCCGACCGACGGCGTAATGGTCTCTACATCCGACCATGAGACTGGCGGTCTTGCAACTGCGCGACGTACGTATATCCAATCCCCTCTGATTGATATTCAAACGCTGGTCTAACCCACTCCTTAGAGCTCCACGCCTCCTACCCCGATTACCTCTGGTACCCCGGCCCCCTGGCCAACGCCTCGCACTCCGCCGAACGCATGGCTCTTCTTTACCAGGAATACCTCCTTACCCACCCTTCGGCATCCAAATCCAAGGTCACCACCTTCATCGAAGAGCAAGTTGTGAACGGCCTCGGCATCCGTGACGCTTCTTCTGAGGAGATCTCGAATCTCGTCAACGTCCCAGCAACAGCCCTGTATCAGTTCGCAGACATGATTTCTCGACGCAGCCAGACGGGGTGGTCCACCCATGGTCATTCGGCTGCGGACGTGAACATTTACAGCAGTGATCCTAGAATTGCGGCGGCGTTGGTGGGCAACCACGAGAATACCGAGGTTGGAGAGTTCCTACGTGATTACCTAGAGGTCGACGTCGAATCCATTACAAAGGAGTTGAGGGAAAAGGGCAAGGGTTTGAAGGTTCAGAGCCCAGAGGGTGGGGAGGTTAGTTGGATGGGAAGATTGCCGGCGGAGGGCGAAAGGTTGGATGGACAGGACCATGTTACCGGGTATGCGGGGGACTTTAGGAAGAGGTATGCTGGGAATCTGTTGAAGAGGGGTGTGCTGCATGGCAGAGGGGATGGGTGTGGGTGTGGGATGCATTGAGCGAGTAGTCGGTGTGATTGGTGGTTTTTATGCCTTCACAGTTGTTTTCGGATGGAATGGCGTTTCGCGATACCTACTGCGCATAGGGAACTAACCATATTTTTATTGCTCTTGAGTTGTTTTCGCCACCATGGCTGTTGTATCCACCCCCCGAAGTCCCTTTCGTGAGTCCTTCGGGCTCGTCAATGGTCATCATCTTTGTCATCCCTCTGATTCCCGACCTAGGCTTCGGAGACTTTCCACATCGCCACTGCGGGAAAGTCTCCATGTCCCCGTCGGGGCATACAAAGGGCGTGGAGATGCGTACGTGACTATTCCTAGTCTCCCTCTGCCGTGCTGCTTGAAGCTGTTGCTACATGACCAGATCCTCACGGACTTCCCCCGTTCTCAAAGTTACGATTTCTCCGTTTGTTCATCACAGGAATGCTGTTTTGACGTTTGAATCCCTCAAAACAAGGTATATATCATACAAATCCGGGGTATTCGATCCTCGGACTGCCCCTAGAAATACACTTTCAACTATCACACGCCTACACGCGGCTGCACTGTCAAGAGATACTTGTCCAGCAAGCGCATCGACCATGGACCCCCAAAATCCACGCAGCCCACTCTCTACCCTCTGGACCCCCTCGACAATTGCCCAGGATTATCTTCGTACGGAAAGAATCACACGTCCGTACGCCGACATACTCATTCAAAGGACCGGGCTAGCGGACAAATTGCATGCCGGACCTGGTAAAGGAGACAGGGAGGTGAGACTCTGGGATCTCGCCTGCGGCACTGGCGCTGTGGTCGCCAGTCTCCACGACGAGTTGCGGAACGAAGAGCGGGAAGAAGACGAGGATGCGAAACCGAAGATGAGGGTTTTAGCAGCGGACGTAAGTCCGGCGATGGTGGAATATGTCCGCGAGAGGGCGGCGAGGGAGGGTTGGATCGATGCTTTCATTTTGGTCGCAGATGTGGTAGATGCTACTGTAAGTTCCCCTCTTGCCCTTCCCCTTCTCGTCCCCCTTCCTCCCAGCCCCGAATCTACTCCCTGTAACATGTCCCAACCGGCTATACTCCTACCATTACCCTCGTCTGACAACTCACTTCCTAGAATATCCCCTCAGATCTACCATACAACCCCCCAACGCACCTGACCCTCTCCTTCGCCCTGATGGCCCTTCCGCCCTCCTCCCTCTCCACCTTCCACAGCCTCCTCTCTCTTGGCGGAACTCTGGGCCTTACCACATGGTCCTCCATATCGTGGTATCCCTACCTCCTCTCCGCAGCCGAGCAAGTCCTGCCAGCCCGCCTGTACGCCGGTACACCCTCAGAAGAGAGCTTCATGAACCTCGCATTTCCCTCGCGGCGTATTGATCGCCCCGATTCGGTGAAGAGGGCGCTGGAGGAGGCCGGGTTTGAGGGTGTTGCTGTTGAAGTGGTGCGAATAGAACACGAGTGGCCCGACGTGGGGGAATTTGTGCAAGCAATGGAATTGCCGATCCGAGCGGTGAGCGCTGGGTGGGGGGAAGGAAACGAGAGGGAGATGTGGGGAGAGAGAGTTCGATCGGCGTTAGTGGATGGGCTTGAGCGGGAATTTGGGGACGGGAGGGTGAGGTTTGTGATGGGCGCTGTGGTGGCCGTGGGGAGGAAAGGAGTGTGAATATCGAGGGGTGCTGAGAAGATGCGGTTGGGATGTGGTGGGTGACAAGGTTCGATTTTGGTTCATTATCCTAAAAATATGGATGGCAACGCCTGGAGATGCTATGGATCCAGGCCCGATGTGTGTTCCGTTATATAACGCCGCCGCTATGCAATAGTGCAAAAGACTTTTTTACCAGGACTTCCAACCAAGTTCTTTAATAATCATACCACCTCCGACTCTGTCCCCAACCACTCGGCGAAGTACACGCAGGTTCTCGCGGAAATCTCGCCAGAGTCGCCGCACAGATCAAAAACAGGACAGGTTCCGCACGGCGCATCCACAAACCCGTTCATGCCCTCGTCGACGTCTGACGGGCGCAACGCGAGCCGATAGTTTGCTCCAATCTTCTCGAGACGGCCTTCAAGGACCATCATGTCGAGGAGCTGCTCCATGTCGGATTCGCGGATGACCTTATCACGAATGATGCCCAATGATACGATCTGCTCGAGGAGAGATGCGGCCGTTGGGAGTTTGGGGTCGTGGCTGAGCACGATTCTTGGTTTGTTGTTTCGAGGAGGGTGGTACGGCCTGACAGCCGGTTCATCCTCTATGTCATGTGCGGCCCGGAGTTGCGCCTTCTTCTGTGCGATGGCTGCTGAGCGGTCGTAGTAGTTGTATCCCGGGGGCACCGTGACACACGTTTCCTTTTGGATCAGCTGCTCCACGATGCGGGACACGGTGTCGATCAAGGCCATATCGAAATCCCCTTCCGATTGCCACGGCCCTCCTGCTATGTCCTCGGATGGTCGTAGATGTTTCAGCAGGTACATTTTCCGAGCGGGGAACTTGACGCTCATGACGGACTGGACTAGATCCTTGTTCTCCAAGCTCTTGAGGCACTTGTTCACGGCTTGCGGGGTCATGTTGGTGCGTAAGCGTAGGGCTTTCGTCCAGACGCCCTCGGCCTGTGCTTGGTCGATATGGTGGTATAGGAGCCGTTCGTCCGATGTCAGCTTTCGTAGCCTGAGGTAGGTTAGCCACCAGCGCATAGATGCGATTGATGTGATCGTACTTGTCGGCGTCCTGGCGGGTCCGCAGCTTCCAGCAAGGCTCGCCGTCGAAGGTCATGGGCTTCATGAGCTGCAGGTCGACTAGCTCCTGGACGAGAACAATGAGCTCATTCAGATTCTCCGCGACCGCCATGTTCGACAAGTCGCGCTGGAAGAATAGCGTGCCCTGCGGTGCCTTCGCACATTGGTCATACAGCACATCGATTTTGTTCTGCGGGGGCGCATTGTCGTGTGCTTCCAGGGCCGGCGCGGCTGCCCGAGGTGTGTCTGTCGCCATGGAAAGTAGCGGGGGGAAGGGGGGGAAGAGGGCGAAGGGGGGATGATGATTACCGATCGATCATATGTGGAGGAGGTGGTATTCCGACAAGACTCAAGCGCGCCGGCCTCCCAAAAAAGCTTCCAGGGTTGGGGAACGTTTGAAAGTTTCCGACGCCAAATCACGTGCGTTCCAAAGGTCCCGAAGTGGACCCGAAGTGGACGCGCGCTACCCCACACAGCCGTGGGCCGTAGACACCAGGACAACCCCACACACCAAGCCCCAAGCCACAGTCCACTAAACACTCCAAGCATTGCTTTCTTTGACAACATTCACGGTCCGTCACGGAGGCACCCACCGGTCCAATTGGTTGCTGCCATTGTTTCTGGGCGTAGATGATGCGGACCTCTCAAACATTACTCACCGTTCAGGTTCAAACGCTCGCTATTCGATTCAGGACGCACCTTCAAGGGGTCAGCCAGCCCATTGGTATGCAGCTTGGCTCCGGTTAATGGTTTGCGAGATGGGACTTTAGAGAGGGGAAGCCGGCGAGTAAGCATACCTGTAAACTGTGAAGCGTTCTTCCCCTTGGCCTCCTCAGGCCTCGTGGATTGAGCACCGAGGCCATCTTTGGCTGTGAAATGGCCCTCCGCACGACTAAGAAACTCGTCCTCACGTCCCATAACATGAATCAATCTTCTGGGCTACGAAGAGACTTGTGATATGGGATAGACGGCAAGCCACTCATAAGCGGGCGCCTCCCAGACTAGAAACGCTCTATGCACGTCTACGCACGTTTGAGGCACGTCGCTTGGTCCCGTCTAGATCCGTGAGGTGAAAGTGAACAGCTGCGGAACCGCACCATCTTTCACGGTTCACCGACTCCGCGAGCTTCACCGATGCTCCGATAGCCCGACCTAAAATCTATAAAGCTCCCACAAACAGAATTTTTCTTTTCTTCTCCTCCACACCCCCTCTTCGCGTCCTCGTCCATTGCTGTCTCCAACCTCAGCCTGTCAACATGGCCGACATGGCTGACGAGAAGAAGCAACACCATGAGCCTTCCATCAGCGAGGACCTCTCTCACTCTACCACTAGTGGTGGTCTACATCACGACAGGGTAGCTGAGGAGGCCATCGGTGGGCTTCGCAGTGATCTACCTGAGGGCTACTACTACAGTCTCGGATTCATTGGCACCGTCATCGTAAGTCACCCTCACCTTCAAACCATTGTGCAAAGCTTACATGTCCCTAGGCCGCTTGTTTGTCCCAGATTTCCGGTTACTTGGGATGGGTGCTCCCAGCAAACACGCTTGTGCTCATCAACCAGGCCATCGGCCCCTCGCCCAACCTCATATGGGTCCCCGTGTATGCATTAGGCACGCTTCCGCGCAAATTGGACAGCAAACCTGACTCTTTTCAGTTCATGGACCGCCGGTCTCGCTGTTGGCTTTCCTCTCGTCGGGCGCCTTTCTGATATCTTCGGACGACGATGGAAAGTTCCATATTCCTCTACCTATATATTCATCGTGTTTTCTAACTTGGCGTAGGTTCTGCATTGGCGCCTCAGTGTTGGGTCTCGTCGGTACGATCATCGGAGCCTGTGCGCAAAGTATCAACATGCTCATCGTAAGCCAAACCCATCTATGGCACGGTGACTTGTGTATCTCACATCTTTCAGGTCACCAACTCCATCAATGGCCTGGCAGCTGCGGGGCAGTAAGTCAAGCTCGTCTGTCGCACGGTGTTCTCGTGTAGCTCACAGATTCCAGATTATCGTTCCACATCGTTCTCGGCGAACTTGTGCCCAACAAGCTTCGTGGGCCGGTCAATAACCTCGTGCTCATCACTTCGATGCCCTTTGCTGTATGTAATAACCAGCGCTGCTCTCGCTACTTGAACGAGTCGTCTAAATCGGGGTATTAGGTTTTCGGTCCACCAATCGCGCGCGCCTTGATCGAAAATACTGCACTTCAGTGGCGGTGGTCTTACATTATGGGTGCCATAGTTAATAGCGTGGCTATCCTCCTGTATTTCTTCTTCTACCACCCGCCAACTTATGTACTTTGCACAGCCTGCACATGTCTTCACCCGCTAATCTCCTCCGTAGGATATGCTCCACGTCGGTGGCAAGTCGAAGCTCAAACAATTGAAAGCCCTCGACTGGGTAGGCCTGGTCCTCTTCACCGCAGGCCTAGTCGTATTCCTGATCGGCCTCAATTGGGGCGGAGGCGTTTATCCCTGGAAGTCGGGCCATGTCCTCGGGGCGCTCTTCGCTGGCTTCTTCACGTTGGTGGCCTTCGCTTTCTGGGAAGTGTACAGCGACCACGAATATCCCTTAATTCCGATGCGCCTGTTCAAGAACATTCGGTATGACGCCATGGTTGCCTGCGCGAGTTTCGGCGCCGTGGTGTACTACGCCAACACGGTCATCTGGCCTTCTATGATTGGCGCACTATTCACCACGGATGTGAAGGAAACGGGTTGGCTCTCTGTAAGTGGCTGCGCTTAGAAGCCTGTTGAGCTGGACTAACCTCACCAGTGCGCCGTTGGTGGTGGTCTGCTTTTAGGCCAGCTTCTCGGTGGCCTCGGTGTTCGCTATCTCCCTCGCATGAAGATCCAGATGACAGTGGCCAGCGCCGTCTGTGTTGCCTTCGTCGCCGCTGTGGCTTCTTCGAACGCTACCACCAAGCAGCGCACTACAGCACTGCTGCTTGTCGGCACAATCGGGGCCGGCTACGTCGAGAACCTGACTCTTTCCGCGACGGCGTACCTGTGGGACCCCGCAGATATGGGTCTTGTTACCGGTGCTTTGGGTGCCATTCGTACAGCCATCTCCGCCGTCGCGACCAGCATGTACTCTTCCATCCTCGCCACTGAGGCTGCGAAGTACATTCCCGAGTATGTCATTCCGGCGGCGACCAGCGCTGGGCTTCTTTCATCCTCACTTCCGGCCCTGTTCGCTGCTATCACTGCCGGGGACTTCTCCGCTGTGCAAGGCATCACGCCCGAGATCATTGCCGTCGTAGGCGCGCAGGTCAAGCACGCATACAGTCTTGCTTATCGTACCGTCTACCTCTGCACGCTTCCTTTCGGCGCGTTACTCCTCGCTGCCGCTCTGCTGACTCCAAATGTTGAGAGTTATCTCACGAATGAGGTGGCAAGGAAGCTGCATGGCACTGCTCAAAAGACTGAGCCCACCGTCGAGGAGAAGGAGGTTGTACAGGAGCCTTGAAAAGGTGCGACGCATCCACTTCTTACCATTGCCGTCCGTGTCAGTCAGCATATGGCGTTGTTCTAGCATTCTTGGACCCAAGAGTACAAGGAAAGATAGACGCGAAGTCGATACAGGTTCTCATGGAAAAGTGTTTCGTCATTCGGGGCGGTAGCATGTAATTTCCAGCGTCATCGAGCATACGACTCGAGACGATCTAATGAGATTACTTTACTTCTTCACGTTTCGTCCCACTCCCACTTCTCTTCCATCCTCCGTGCTTCTCTCAACACAAATGCTATGTCAAATCGATCCCGCCCAAATCCTCTCTCCAGGAAGCTGGCTGCCTCCGACCAGACGTAGGCTGTCCATGCAGGAAGATGTTCATCAGAACGGTGCCAAGGTGCACAACACAATCGGCGTTTGAAGAGAAAAGGGGTAGCCGTCATTGTCCAGTGTGGTAGCGCTGTCGCACGTAAAACAATCTTCTACTGCTTGCTCTATATGCTTGCCCTTCACCCTCTCTCAATGCGTGCATTTCGGAAATGGTGGGGTTGGACAAGATCGGGCTGCATTCATCCGACACGCATCCGCTACTCGCAACATGTCGAGAAAAGAGGAATTGTAGAGCCGCTCCTCACCGCCATTGATCATGATGGATGGGGAATTCGTGTCAGTGGTCATATGCACAAAACGCACTAAACTCCGACACGAGCATCCTCAAGAACGCCATATGACAATGTCCGCACGCGGACGATCCCATTGACATATCTGTATAGAACCGCGCAGTACCTGTGTTGAGATGTAAGCATCCTAGTGCAGATTAGTGCAAGGAGAGAGGCGTAGACGAGTTTAAAACCACATATCTAGCACTGGACTCCTGCGTTTTTTATTGTAGAGCCAAAACATGATGCAGAATTTTGTCACTTGTGCTCTAGGCCATCCACCAACCGCACCCACGTTCCTGCATACGGCCAGAACGTATTGCTGGAACGGACAGAGGCGACGGCGGTACGTATCGTATGCCATGGTAACTAGTCGCCTAGAGCGAGTGGTGATTGAAGTAATCTTGTTTCCGCATGGATGGGACACTCCAAACGCTATATCAGGAGAGGTTGGTCGAATGGGTTCTTCTCGGATGAGGGGGCAATGCTTCTGATTGGGACAGAGAACAGAACGATTCGTGCCCAAGCGGATTGATATACACACTCTCTGCGTGTAGACCTACAAAGTTCCCCCTTCGTTCTAATCTCCATCATCAGCAATTCTCATACTAGAAACAAGAAAGTCACCAGCCCAACGCCGCATGTATGCAGCCGGCATCCGCGAAGATAGCAATTCACCAGCCACAGGCGACAGGCCCATCTCTGTCATACACCGTACTAATTGGAAGCTCTCAATGTATGTTTACGTATCCCACGTACCGCCCTAGAATCCGCAAAACCACTATAGCGACGAACAAACCGCCCAGCCACACGAATCAACACCCCCTACCTCACTCTCAACGTCTCCGATGTGCCGGAGAAAAGGTACGGAACTTCCCACGAACATGTCCATGGACAAGGACACCGAGCTCCCCCTTGAACCTCGAGGGTAGGAACACACTATTGGAATGATGCAGATGCAGATGCAGCGTGCAGCATGTGATGTGACAGTGATCGTTCCTTCTCGTCACTTTATGGATCGGTCAACGTCCTGCAGCTGCAGTTCATAATCTCCGAACGTTTGACTCTCGAGGACCCTGCCTGCATGACTTTGTGTACGTACCTACTCGATACGTCGTGGGAGCCCCACTCCCCAACGCCTTCCCTCCGGGATATGTACCGGTATCCGCAAACGTCGCCTTGCTCTGTCATGAACTGCCTATATCACACATGGGGTATAGATTAGCATCGTCGTGAACCGCCTATAAGACCCGCACTTATAGAGAGGCATTATAGCTCGCCTAGTCTTAGCAGCTCTCAAAGAGCGTGAGGGTTGGTCGCCGCTAAGCAGGTTGACCCCTTGTACGGTAGTCGCATTCGGGTTTCGGATCGTCAGGCACAAAACGGGGACAGGAGCTTCGGCGAATTCCTTTTTGTTTTGCATTATGTCAAGTGCTGGGTTTCCGGAGAAAAGGAAACATGGTTGACATGTTGGTGCTACGGTAGCCACCCTTTGTTGGAAATTGCCATCGAGCGGTGATGTTCACCATGGGCGGCGTATGCTCGCAGGACAGGGGAAGCAAGAAGCAACTGCTGTTTCTCGTTAGCCCTGACGAAATACATAATGACCAAGCTAATTGCAAAGGGTCACAAGCCCATAATTCAATACTTTAGAGACGACGAAAACCGCAACCCCTGCATATGCAGGGCCCACAAGTCGTCCCTCCACGTGGCTATCAATGCACGCAGAACGCAGACACAGGCTACAGCGCCGATAATTCTCCTGGTTCCACAGCAGCAGTAATCGACGAGGGGGATAATAATGTGACGCCTTTCAATTATCGTCGGCAGCCAGCCGTGTCCTGCATGTGTTGTTGGCCGTTCGAAGAGAGCACGTGGGCCTGCTCTATGCGCTGCACGCGTTTTCGCTGCAGATAGGCGACATGTTTCGTTGTGCTCCCGACTTCAACCCCTGCGCCTATGTCATCAATATTGCTATCAGCAATAAGAACAATAGAGAGACTCACCGTACTGTGCTCTATACTGTAGCATCAAGTTGCTTTTGCCAAACTTACCGACCATCTAGGTGCTCTCGTCCTCTCTACTTCTGATTCTACCCCCACTGTTTATGTCCCTTCGTACCGGTACCTGTTCGGACGGTTCACAAAGTTCCATATCGCCTTCCAGAATTCGAAACCCATATTGTAACGCTGATGTGTTAATAACGACGACTGGGTGCGTGCATTTTCGCGAGAACAGCCGGCCCTGCTGCCCCCGGAACGAAAACGAAACCTCGAATTCTTGTCTCAGGTTTCCAACAAAAGTGCCGCGTTTCCAACATGGCTTATGACAACATCTCGCAGGGCCCGACGTCTCATCGGTGGGGTTCGATGACACTTTCCTCCTGTTCTCTTCTTTGTGCCGGGTTTACCTTTCCTTTCCTTTTCTTTTTTTTCTTTTTTCTTTTCTTCTTCTTCTTCTTTTTTATTCCTTCTCGTTCCAGATGCATTCGATATGGCATGGTAATGCGCGTCGATGGAGGCAAAACAAATTCACCCAATGATACCAGCTGCAGACGCGCCATCGCCACCACGACGTCCGCGAGTTTCCAGAGACGTGTCACTGGATCCCAGCCTCTCGTTTCGGAAATGCCAATTTGTTAGTTCGCGTGGGGAGTCGGAGACTCGGAGCCTGGTCCTCGTCGCGCGTGCGGTCCCAGTTTCATCGGCTTGATTGGTGCGGAGGGCTGCGAATAGTCAGTGAGTGGAGCGTGTGGATACTGCGCGCTGGGTACGTGAGTTGCGAACTGAGTGCAGTTAAAATAAGGTACGGAGACGGAAGCCGTTTCTCAGATTCTCTGCCACGAAACCGCGGAAGCCGGAAACTGGTCACTGGCCCAGAAGAAGAGGATTAGGACGCGTGTCTCGTGAGATAGATACTGTGCGGTACCGGTATCAATCGCCATGACGGGTCAGGCCCACCATTGACCATTCCCATGACCGACATGGGCTCATGCATCATGTTGGACATCTATTTCCTTTTTCTGTTGCCACAGGAAGGTCTGTTGTTCTTCTTTTTGTGAGAAATTCAACATTGAACCCGTCTCTGCGCTGATGGATGGCCGATCATGCGGGACGAATAAATCACACTTCGGCGTACTCACTCGTCCATTTGACGGAGGAATCAGCTGGAGATAGTACGGTAAGCACCACAAAGACGATGGCAGGCCACATCGGCTTCGGATCGCACCGCCCAAGCCGCCGCCGAGCAATTCTAAATCGAGAAGGGCTGATAATCAAAAGCAAACTCAATGTGTGGGGTGCGAACTCCACGCCGACGAACGCGGGATGCCCTTCCTGTGTTGGGAACGGGAAAGTTCTATCATCCCATGTGTATTGAAGCGGTCCATGAATCAATCGCAGTATACAGTAGACAGTGAACAGGTTGCTGGATTGCACATGTTCGTTCGATTAAAAGTGCAGCAGCTAGTTGAGTGATAGATCAAGGTTACTCTTGTACCGCATCCGTATGCGATGGGTATGCATACCTACAGTATGTTTTCCAGCAGCCCTTGTCAGATTGGAATCCCTTGACCCATACGTCCCCTGTTCAACTGGCAGCTCGACCGTTCCAATTACGAGTGGTCAACGCAAGAATCTAACACAATCCACGTCTTCCCAGCCTCAATGTGCAGCAGAAGCGGACCGATGGTGGTTAACGTTCCAGCCGGACTTTTCATCTTGGAAGACGCCGGTGTTGCAACAAGGATGAAGGGATATACTGGGGCCGCAGTCAATCAATAAGGGTTTTAGAACCGTGGCAACCAGGTGAGGTATAGTAACACCGTCCGGAAAGTGTGGCTAGAGCACATTTCTGTCCAATAAAACGGTAGAGGTCGACTTCAGCCACCCATGGAGGCTGGTGGGGCGTACGTGATGAATGTAACGTCCCGAGCGTGCGAGCCAGGGCAGAGAATCCCCCTTGTCCCTGCTGTTGCTGTTGCTGTTGCAGGCTGCTGCAATGTTTTATTTCGCTTGAGAGCTTCCCAGTACTCCGACCATAAAGCTGGCCAACGGGGTGGGAGCGGTAGACGTCGACAGTGACCGCCGGACTTGGGACTGCATCTGCGAACTGCAGCTTCATGTACTCATTCCTATACCCAAGAACCCCGGCTCTAAGCGTTAGCGAATTAACCATTGCATCCTGCACACGTTAGCACACTGTGGTCATACGGCCATTCACCGTCCGCATTGCACGACGAGCAGAGGGAACGGGCACCTGCGTCGTTCCTGCAGGTGCACTCGCGGCTATCAGGGCAACGTAATCGGTGTGGCGTAGAGTATGCAGCGTTTGGACCAAGGATGATGAGGCCTCGCGCACAAATGAACCACACCACTAGTCGACTAGCAACGTTTTCGACTATGCGACTGGAACGCTGCGAGCGAGCAGAAAACGGAGCTTTGGGAGCGTAGATGCGCAATGTCGCGACAGCGCTCCCTATCGTCCTGGAACACGAGAAATGGCCGGCGAGACTCCGGATAGAGTAGGTCCGCGAGTGTGCAACTCCGGAAAGATGATAGTGACCCGTGAAAATGGGACAACGAGATTGTGGCCGGGTTCCGTGAAAGAGATCACTATGGCTCAACATATGGACTCGGAAGTGTGTGTCCCCGTGGCACTGGCAAGGATATGTTCGATAGGAGGCTTGCGCCGCCACTGTGAGGGTTGCGATGTCTGCTTTTTGCTGGACCTGATTCTCAGCCATGATTCGATGGTTTCGAAGACTTGCCGGCTAGAGAGGTTTCGTGTCCTCTCGAATCCTGCAGTCCGCCAATATCGAGTGTTGGTTGCACGACAGGCGTCCACACAGCTTCTCGAACAGCCACACCCGCAGCAAGTTCGGGTGGCAACAGGAGGGCTGGCTAGCAACCCGAAACACGAATTCTTGCTTCCCGTGAAACATACAGTAGCCCTCCTTGTATGTGTACGTCTTACACATCCGTCAGGCAACTGACCCCAGCGCTGACTGACAGGACAGTCAAAGGCCGGGCGTATGTGAACCAACGCTATTGCCTCTGTGCGATCTGTAAGCTGCTTGGGACAGTATGCGCACGGCGGCTTGGAGGATGAGATGGTGGGATGACGTGATGATGTTCCCTGGGATGCAGCCATGTGGTCCAGTCTGACAGAGAGCATCTTGCCGGATCGTAGGCCCCCGAAAAAATACGGAGAGCAGGTGATTTCTTGGGCGGTGGCTGGGTGTAGCCACCTCGTCTATCTGTAACGGTACTGCGCATTGTTATGGAAGCTGCGTGTGGCGGACGACAGACACAGCCTCCGCTCGAAACGACCCTGGAGCAGACGGAAAACATCGAGTCGTAGGCCTTGTTTCAAGCTTGGCAATCGACGAAGTGATGTCGACCGGCAACTCTTGAGGATCGCTTCAATTGTAAACCAGAAAAACTTGACCGATGGGAGGGGGAATAACAATGGGTATGATTGATAACGATAGCGTGACATATCTACTGTGACGCGTAACCGAAAAAATATAACAAACCTAGATGTGGTATCATCCCAGAAGAACGGAGCGCTTTTGCGGACCAATAGTGCGCGTGAAAGAAAGGGGAAATGAAAGAAGCACGGAGTGCGCATGGTATCATTCGTGCAAAAGAAAAAGACCGGCCTAAAACAGTTCCGAGGAAAAGAACCAAGGAAAAGGCGACGCCTAGCGCAAGTACTGCCAACGGAGTATAAACTGGGGCAGTATGGTACACATGTACAAGAATAAAAAGAGGAAAAAAGAAGGTAGAAAAAGAGAAGGCCGTCAAGTTTCTTCAGTGAGGGCTTGGTCGTCGGTGGTCTCACGCCAACGATGGGCTTGCTCAGCCATGCGTTTAATACCCGCAATGCGCTGAGCCCAAAGCGATTCTGCGGGGGTTCTGAATGTGTAGGCTCGCTGTGAACTGATGACACCAATGGCTTGCAACACAGCCTTGCGGGAGTCGCGTCCAAAATGGACAGGGTGGTGCAGCCACTCGAGCGATGACTCCAGTTCAGCGTCCAGCGCATGCATGGTTGAGACATCGATACCCGCCGCAGGCGTAAAAGGATTCTCAGCATGCGGGGATGGGGTCCGCGGTCTGTTTCCGCTGTCGACTGTTGGTGAGGAATGTCCCGTGCTGTTAGCAGTACTCGGTGCATCATTGCGACGAGAGCCGGGCGGTGGAAGTGGTGGCAGACCACCTTTGCCCAGACCTTTGAGGATACTCCGGGTCTCCTTGAGCAAATGGTGCGCCCTTTCATGCTGTCCCCTGGATACGAGGGTCAAGGCACGCGTCAACATGTCGGAAGTAAGCAACTCCATACGTCGTTGGACAATATGCGGGTGGGGCGGGATAGGCGGGGTGGGGGGACGGTCGGAGGGATTCTTTTTCGACACCGAGGGGAGGATGGTGATGGCGAGCAGCGAAGGGCGAGGTAGGTGAGAGACGGTCCCTTCCCTGAGTATATCGCCATAAATAAGGTCGGCTTGGATCAAGGGTACCTCCTCGACGCTGAGGCTTCGTGATTCGTCCTGGTCCAGGGGCCCACCAAGGGCTTCCAAACCTGAAACGATGGTTTCCCAGGGATCTTGCGGTACCTGCTCCGGTGAGCTGGTGTCGGGAGCGATCGCTAGCTGCACGAGGATATCTGTCCTTCAATTAGCAGGCACCAGGGGTATGCTGGAGTTTGGGGACGAACCTCTCTTGTCCCCGAATCGCAAGTCGCCCAGCGAAGCCTCTGCATCCCGGCCAGTGGCGCGCTTCGTGATTTGTAAAGCACCGCTAATCTTGACAAACTTGGCCGGGGAGCCTTCCGGAAGCCGCAGTTTGAGCTTGACGTTCTGATGCGAGATGCTCTGGAGGGAACCTAGGCATCCTGCAACGCATTCGCGGAGCATCATCCAGTCCTTTGCATACGTGTACGATGCTTTGGTTCGTGTCGATAGCTCGATCATCGTGTCGGGCTTGTGGCTCAACCCAAGTCCGAACGAGTGAATGGAGACCCTGGACAATGTCAGCATAGGAAACGGATGGAAAGGGGAGGCAAGCTGGAGACTCACTTTGCCGCTTCCGCTCGGGAGACGACGAAATCGACGCTTTCGGCATCCGATGTGGAGGAGTCGCTGATGAGCAGGATACTAGAAAGCGGGTTGTTGGACTTCCGTTGCATGAGCAGATCCATGGCCACGTTGGCGCCTTCGACCACGTCGGCGCGGGGGCTTTTCTGGCCCACGGGACGAATGGAATCGAGCACCTTGGGCCAGTCCTTCCATGCCTTGCTTGTCATTCCAACAATGGGTACCCCTCCCCCGCTTGATCCAAAGGTGACCAGTCCCATACGATCCCTCTCGCCGAGATTTTGCACGAGGAACTTCAAAGTGTCGCGAAGGAGGTTGATCTTGAGCCCTTGCATTGAAGATGACACGGGGATGACGACGACGATATCCAGGGGCACGTGTATTTGCCCTGCAAGTCGCGGGTCATGCATGCCTCCACGAGATTGGGTGTATTCGGTAGGCGCGGTGATGTTGGATCGGGCTGCACCGTACGACGAGGAGTTGACCGAGGAGACGCGCTTGGGCCGAGAGGATCGGTAGTCCTCATCCTCTGTGCCGGAGTTATCCTGCTCGTAATCGGGGATCCTCCCACCGGGTTGAGGGAAGTCCATCCGGATGTCCATGAGCGCACGGCGCCATAGATCCAGCTGGCTTCTGTTCTGGAATTGCAAATGGAAAGCTGGGAGCTCGGCGACGGAGAGGCTGAGGGTCAGGATCGCGTCTTCTGGGAAGTATTCGACCTGGTTGAGGTGCTTTTTGATCAGGATGGAGCCCTTGAGGGTGCACTTGGGCTTGCGAGGAGGCTGCTCGGAGCCTGGGTACTGGGGCGTAGGACCAATCTTCTTCTCCTTGACGCAAATGAGCATTTCCGAGAAGAGATAACACTCGAGCTCCTGCCATGACTGGCGATCCTTTCCTACGCGCACATGGCCGTGGAGACGCAGCTTTCCGAAGCGCGAGAAGTCGAGGCCGTGCCAGTTGTCCACGCGCGAATGCAGATCTTCGGTGATCTCGTCCAACTCCGCGGTGGACTGGTACGGGGACTCGAATGCAGGGCGTCCGCGCACGGGGGACTTGGGCCTTCCATAGCTGTCGGCGACGCTCGCAACCGAAGGCAGAGGGGGCGCGGCGCGCATGTCCTCTGGGTCAGGCCTCCATTTACCGTCCACGACCTCGACGGTCACCAGGCATGTCAAGCTCTGCTGCTGGCGCGAGCGGTTCAGGGTGGGGAACTCGCTGCGGACCGTCACCGTTGGGGCGGGGATTGGGCTCTTGAGGAGGGTGCGGGGACTGCTCAGGCTGCTCTCCATGGCCTGCAGGTCGTAGTCATGCCGTCTGCCATCATGCGCGGCGGAGTAGTCGGCCGAGGAGGCCACACCGGTGACGCCGGTCGCGCCGCTGTCGCTACGCAGGTGCTGGCGGCTCATGGAGCCCACGCGGTCCGACATGCGCTCCCGGCTGTGGCTGCTATCGCGGTGGCGCGGGTGCGGGTGCGGCGACTGGTAAGGGCCACTGACATCGCTGTCGCCTCGAGGGCGGCTGTGGGACTGATGTTCTGGGACGGTTGGATGGTCCCATGGGGTGGGGGTGTTCTGGGTGCTGCGGTGACTGCCTGGCTGGCTCGAATCGGTGTGGGCTGATCGTACAATGGTGCTCAATTTCTCTGCAGGAGGGGCATCAGCACCAGTGGAGCTGGGCCTGACCCTGTCTGGGGCAGACTTACCCAGGTCTAGCACGTTGCCGCCCCGACTTGTATCCAGACCGAGGGTGGCGTTGCAGGTAGGGCAGTGCTGGGAGTCGAATTCGCGGATGTACTCGTAGAAGCAGGCCTCGTGGGAGACATGGCCGCAGGAGAGCTGGAGGATGCGCTCGCCACGCAGGGTATGCTCGAGGGGCTCTTCGCAGACGGCGCACTCGCTGCCGATGAAGGTTCGCTCGCGCCGGGTCCTGGAGCGCTCAATGTCCAGAACGCCGGCCATGCCTCTGGAGGAGCGAGGGGGAGCGGCGGAGTCGAGGGTGGAGTTGCTGCGGAGGGCAAGTTTGGTGAAGGGTTTTGCGGTGCTCGAGGAGAGGTTGGAGCCGCGGGAATGGGGACGGAAGCCTGCTAGAAGAGACATGAGTGGGTCTGAGCGTGGGCAAGACAAAGACTCAGAATGAACTGGGTGTCTGTACAGTGATGATGGACGACGGGCGAGCCAAACTCGACGGCCTTTTGGGACTTGGTCTTGTTCTGCTTGTCCGAGGAGGACTTTGAGGACCTGGAGGAGCGGTGCTTGTTCCCCAGGAGCCCGAGCTCGAAGAGGTTGGCTTCGATGTCGGCGGAGCCGGTTGGGGTCTGGCGGTGGTCGTTGTGGTGGTGGTGACGACGAGAAGGGTGACGAGCAGAAGAAGAGTTGGCAGGCGCGTTCGACATGGGAGCCTCGGGTTCAGGAGAGGACAGGGTCGGCTGGGTTTTCGTTCGCCTCAGTCTCGTTTCAGCATTGATGAGACTGTACGCGGGAAGATCGCTGGGGGAGGGAGCGGGCGCGGCCAGGCGGGACCTGAAGAGAGGCAGGTCGCTAGACCGGGATGAGGACGGGGGGGTTTTGGAGGGAGGGGGGTTATGTTCGAAGGATGGCACAAGCGCACGAGCAAAGAGAGGGGAGTGCGAGACAGGGGAGCAATCGTGGCTAGCTCAGAGAAGGGGGCGGACTGGTGGACTGGTGGGGAGGGGAGGAGAAGGAGGAGGAGGAGGAGGAGGAGAAGGAGCCGACACCGTGTCTGAGTTCACGAGATGAGTAGTAGTGAGAGGTGACTGAGAACTTAGAGGAGCTGCGGAAGAAGTGGGGGCGCGACCGCCGCCGTGTGGTGGTTCCAAGGCTTGCGAGTCCGTCAGGATGTTGACAAGATTGGGCGGACAGGGCGGCGGAATCGGGACATGGTTGTCTATTTTCACGCTGGGCTATATCGCGTGTGTGTGTCTGGGTGACTCTGGGGGTGACAAGCGTGTGTGCGGACAAGTAGTGGGTGTGGGCGGCCGGCAAACGGAGCATGGACGAGGGACCGTGGACGGGGCGGCGCACAGGCACCGCGACGGGCCATGGCCAGGTGCAGACAGTCTTTGCCCGAAGCGTGCTGAGACCCTGGGAGGGTGTGAAGGGCAGTTCACCGAGTTCTCCGGGGGGGGCTTGCAGGTGATGGGAGGATGCTTGGGAGAGAAATTGATTCTCACAGGAAATCCTGGCGGAAGAAAAGGTTCCAACCTTGGAAGGTTGTTGGGGGTCGCGCCTAGAGAACACACCGGTTTAGCAAGGAGCAAGGGTGGGAATAGATTACAGCGCCACACATTGCATCTATTGGTGGTTACTTTACACCCGACTCGGTGTAGTCAGCGCCCGGCGCAGTGTGGCTGGGGCCTCGGTCCTGACTCCTGCGTACAGCTTCGACCAGACATGAGACGCTTCCCGGTCTGCGCGAGACACCAATTCTGCTGTCTCCTCCTAGACTTATTATTACTATTCACCAGGCATTGCGGGAATTTGGAGAAAAGGGGGAGGGAACGGACTAGCGGATGGAGGCATACGGAATACTCCGTCTTGCGAGAGAGTGAGAGAGAGTCCTGCGAATGCAAACGATCGAGGACTACCCCGTAAGGAGGCTCGACAAAACCACTGCCGGCAACCGAACCGCTTTCTTCCTGCTGCGGACGCCATTCTGCCGGCAGCAACCTCACAGGTCACAGCCTGCGTGCCTCCCCGAGTCAGGGCCCGTCTACACACCTACCCCTCAGCGGCTTTGGGTTTCGTTTGCAAGAACGCTGTTCAATCATCAATGATGTTGCCATGTCCATGTCCAACAGCTTTGCGCCGGGGTGCTTCATGCAAACAGCATGCGCTCGTCACTCCTCCAACGAGCTTTCCCCCCGACTTGGCGACCAGATACATCAACACCAGGCTCCAGAGCGCAGTTTTCCTGACTCGGCTGCAGTAAATAAGCAGCAGGTACGGTTAGTAGTGGGCGTCCACCTCAGGCCAGGACCAGAAAAGTATATCCGCATCCCCTCGAGCGTACTACATTCAGTAGGTGTTTCCTCCCGAGTCCTCCTGCCATTTGTAACCACTTCCGCCCCGGGGACGTGGTCTTGAATCAGGACAACTCTCTGAGGCCATCTCCCATTATTGTCCTCTTGTCCACCAGAACCTGCTGCGGACCATCATCGCCGTCATCGTCATCATTGCTGATCGCTCCTGTGGACGTCGGTCAACCGCCTCCCATGTGGGAATCATGCAACCCCCCGTACGCCGTACTGGTGGATAGCATAGCGCCCTTCCAGAAGCTCTCTTCGAATGAATGATGGAATGCTCATCTCCCGTTCCCGGTGCGGCGTAGCAGTTCCATCCCATCGATGCTTTGCTGCGCCTTGAGCACTGGCTGTTGATCCGTTTCCCATTTCCCAGGTTGGCCTTGCGCATGCTCTCCACGTGCCCTCCTTGCCCTCTTCGCCCTCCTTGCCCGTCGAAGCGTGATTCGCCGGTGGAGGGCGGAAAAGCGAAAAAGGGAGCCCAATTCGGGCCGTCCAGATGACGTCGGGGCCAACCTGGGGACCTGGACATCCCCCCCACACGTGGACTAGGACTGCCTAGCTACAAACGGACAAGCGTACAAGCGCGGCATGGTCCCCCTGCGGCCCCGCTCTCCCTCTTTGGAATTTTATACACAGTACCACACACTACACTTCAACCCCCGATCCTCGATTCGTATAAGACTCCAATCGCCCAAACTTTATCTTCCTCCCCCCGACTGACTGCAATGGCTCAAAGATCCGCAGGCCACTCCTGGCCACAAAGGAACCATGCTCCCGATTCCACATCATTCGCCAGCCTCCAAGGTCACAGGACAGGGTCAATCATCATGGCGTGCAGCCCTTCCAAGCTTCTCCGTATAGGTAGAAACATCAAACGCGGCTGGCCAAGAATAGCCTACGTGCCTATCGTGCCTATCGTGCCTATGTAGTATGTACTGTACATAGCCCTGCCCTCCGTCGCCGTGCAAGAAAATAATGTGATATGCCGCCCTCCCCGCCGTCAGCCTTCCCATGTTGGTAGGTTTGACACCCACAGCTGTGAAAGCTAATTTTCAGCTCCAGCAATCAATCTCAGGCATCATGACACACGAATGCCTCCAGGCTGCCCGTTCTCGTCGTACGTCTCTTCTCCCCAATTTCCCATCTGTTCTCGCTTTTTGCAGCGGAGTACATACAGACTACTGTCTACATGGAACAAATCCCCATCCATCCCTGGATTTCTGTGGAGACCGAATCCGAGCTCCAGCCTCCAGCCCACACGCAGACCGAGTCCGACTACTGACAGTAGATGGAGGCGTCTCAAGGTTCTTCGTCGAAGCACCATCCTTCTAGCGTCGCCTTGGCACCCACTGCTTCCCTATGGCAATCTCGCACTGCTGGGAATTCCCTGGTACCCACCACGTGCCGCCCTCGCTAATGCGCCCTATCGCCCAGTCCTACCTTACATCATAGCGTTGAACGCTTCAAGCGCCACCTCCACCCTCTGTTACCATACCTTGTTCTCCCTAATAACAATGGGATCCACGGTCGAGAACTTCGAGGAGGGGAACTGACCAACTTCGGCCCTTCGTCATTGTAACGGGAACCTTGCCATCTGTATATATGGTCTCTCAGGTGGCTACCATGCTAGTGACAAAAGTATACCAGTATCGTACCACTTCGTCCCACTCCCGTACCACTCTCCACGACGATTTCGATGGGACCAAAATCTAGATCTTCCCAACCTCTTTACTTTATCTATCGCGCATGCTAATTCTCGTTGAAGACTACAGCAAATCAACCAGGGCTCCAAGGTCATTCGCCAACATGTGAGAGCTTGGAAGATGTCTCTCACACGCACACCGATTTTCTACCGTCAGCTTCACAGTTTTCTTCCTGTCAAATATTTTCATTTCTCCCAACGGTTAGCTTCAGTCTGACACATTCATCTCTATCTCTCCTTCTCGTCACTAGATGCACAAAGGGCTCAGGGAACAAGTCAGTCAGAAATATCTATTCTTGCCATCAGAATCATCTCGTTCTGCCATGTACATGTTTAGAAAAGCTCGACGAGGGGGAAAAGAAAAGAGCACACGATATTATAACACCCGAAGAACGCCTTTTCCGTTTCTCTCCTCCCGTCATCTTCCCTAGCACTTCCTCCATACCAGATGCCATGTCGCGCTCTTGACATCGTAGCTTCCCGCCTTGCCCTGCACCACTGGCCTGAAATTGACGTTCAGGATGCCCGGATTCCCCTCGGGCCCTGTGCACTTGGACCACACGGGGCTGTTCGTCGTTTGCCGCAGGGTAAACGAGTCCTTCAGGTCGTTGTCGGTGCAGACAATGTTGTCGGAGAGCGTGGACTGGACGCTGGTCAGCATGTGCTTGCTTCCCACTTCGCAGGGAGAAAGAGGGGGGATACTCACCGTCTTGGCCGCATTGTCGCTCCAGAAGATTTGCGAATAGCTATCCAGCGAGCTGCCGGGCTTCAGCGTCAGGGTGCCCTGGTACTCGATCGCCTTGATGGCAACCTGCCACCCCTCGCTCGCCCCCTTGGCCTGCACATGGATGCCGCAGTTGTTCGTGTCGTCGCCCCTGAGGCTGCTGAAGGCAAAGGTCGCAGAGTCGCCCAGGGTGGTCGAGCTGGACTTGACCGAGCCCGGTGCTGAGCAGCCATTGCCCGCATAGTCGACGTTGTAGATTTGAGGGGCCGAGGGCGGTGCCGCGGCCACGAGAGCGGCCGGCGCGATGGCGGAGAGGAGGAGAGCAGAGCGCATGGTGGTGATGGATATGGGTGTGGATGGAAGAATAAGTGTAAGGTTTCAGTGGGGGAAATATGGGAGATTGCAATGATGACGACGAGGTACGTCTACAACGGTTCGCTTCCAAAGTTTGTGCTGAGAAGATGTGGAGTATGGTAATAGCTTCCACTCCACGAGCGATCTCCACCTCTTTATATACTTTTCCCCATCTCGCCTCAACCCGTCCCAATGTCACTCGCCCTTCGTATCCAACACCCATCCAAACTCCCATGTCCCTCCATCCATCCCCATACCTTCATATCAGAGCGTGACCGCCAACCCCAAAAAAGAGCGCGCTCGGACGTCAATCGCCTCTCCCAAATGCCCCCATCCGCGCTAGCAACCGTCCTTGTTGCCACCGTATAGCACATTGGGGACCCTACGCTCAAGTTCCCTCCGGGCCAGACTTTCGCTCCTTGGGCCGCCTGCACCATTACATTATTATTGCTACATTGACATACTGGCACCTCGAAAACGGTATCGGCAGACGGATTCCCTTCCTGGTCTCCAAGCGGCACCAACCATCGGCGACGTGCGAATAAGCGCCTCCCATCCCCTTTGACCACCGTTGTCGTGGCGCCTCATTAATATTTACCCAGATTAAAAAGCCAGAAGTCCAGGTTCCCCCACAACAGCAATCGACAATTTTCCTCACAAACACCGCCAAACCGTACCAAACGGTCCCATTAATTCGTCCCTAAATATAGCTGAGCGATAATATAAGACATATTTGGCCGCCGACGTTCGAGAAGCTGCAATCCACTTTGCGCAGAAAAAGCTCGGGGTACATGGTGGATTTTACGGTTGCGGGTTCGCGATCAGGGGGGCGAGCGAGGCTTGCCTCGTGTCTTCGCAATCTCTGAGCATCTGGAGACGGTGGCGCGATGGCTACGATGATTCATCCGGGGAGAATGGAGGATGGGACGTCATTTTGTGGCGATGTGGTGGATGCCCACCTGCAATGCACCCTGCCCGACCCGTCACGTGAGGTCCCTGTGAACCTATGAAGGTGACGTTCAACGGTTATGCACCGAAGAGGTAAAGAAGGACATGTAGACCCGGGATCAAGTCGATCGCTGCTATTTTTGGGCATATCTGGAGATGCAGGGTCATATACCTTGCAAATCACCATCGTCAATCCAAACGTCCCGTCACGGCGGCGCCGAAGATTCTTGAGCGACCCAGCCAATTTCCAGGTACGCAGAAGCCGCCCAGATAGCTCTAGTACTGTTTGTCTTCATATAACAAGACAGAAATAGCAACCAAAGCACTTTGGCACGGTTGAGAGCAATTCGGTTCCAACAGTGCCCTGTCCGGAAGTCGCTATCACCACGAACGTCCACCACCCTGCCAATCGAAGCCCCACCACCACTCCGGCTCAACGCGAAGGCATATCCCATTCCACTCGAATTTCATCTTCCTTTCTTGTCCCCATCCAAAACATCCACCTTACGTTCATCAACCAAATGCCTCTCCTTCGCCAGCCACACCACCGCAAACCCAACCGACGGCCCAAACAGCAGCCCAACCCCCAACCACATCAACAGCAACTTCCCAATGCCTCCCACCGTCACCTTCCCCGCCCTCTTGAGATCCCACATCTCATATCCCCACCAGAGCACGGAGCTCCCCACCACGAAAATGTAATCCCACTTCAGGAGCACGCGCATCTGTCCCGTAAACGTCCCGACCAGCTCCTCGGGCAGCGGCGAGGGACAGAATATCTCGCACAGCGAGTATGGCGACGAGACGACCGTGTAGATCCATACTCCAGCGGAGATGCCCATCAGCGGTAGGAGCGCCATACTGAGGTCACGATGATAGCCGTCAGAATTCGATGTCAAACTACGACTTCGCCCGGCCTTGACCAAGGTCTTGATGGCGTAGTATCCCAAGCTCACGCGCACGGGATACAATTGCCACAGCCACGTCCACCAGTGGCGATCCTGCAGATTGGAGGCGTTGTACATGAGCCACACGGGGATGCTGTGGAGTCCCAGGAGAAGCAACGTGTACAGGAAAGCGTGTCTGGTATTGATGCGGAGAGATACAGGTGACTGGGCTGGTAAGGGTCTGCGGAAGGTGTGCGACAGGAAGTAGAAGATGGGGTAGGTGGTTCCGCCGCCGACCAGTTGGGCGAGAGTTTGGAAGAGGCCTGGGCTGTAGAAAAAGATTAGATCGAGGTTCTAGCACGAAAGAACTGGGACTGGGCATATGGTTGGAATTGATATAATGAGACCTTGATGGCAGATTCAAACGACTAAGAAATGGCAGAAACGAAAAGAGTGGAAGCTGCGAATACGAAGGGGAGTCTGTACAACCGTTTTGGGATTGAATGACTATCATTGTAATGAACAAGTACAATGAAACATAGATACACTTACAATCCCGCCGGCCCTCCCGTACTCGCTCCCCGTTCCCCCTCCAAACACCACACCGCATGCAGCAACCCGCAATCACTCAGAAACACAAGCATCTGCCACCAACTAGGCTTGTCTTCTCCCATCGTTGATGGAGCAAACCCCGTCACCACATTTGCAACCACTGGATCCGCACCAGGGACGAGATGGAATTTCTTCGGTAGCGTGACCGATCGGGTCGGGCTGTAGCTGATTTTCCCATCTTTGATCGGGTTTGGGGCGAGCATGAGATGTAAAATGTCCATGTTATAAAAGGCTAGTACAGATAGCAATAGGAACGGCAGAGCTAGCAAAGCTCGCGCAGATCTAGAGGAGCCATTCAACGCTGAAGAGGGCTTCAATGTCGCCATGGCTGCAGACCCTCTCTGTCCAAACGATGATCGAATACCCCCACTCCTAGTGTTTTGAAAGGGAAAAGGGAGAAAACGGGGGAGGTGAATTGGAAGGGAACAGGGGAGGCTGTCGAGTTGCAAAACATCGGGAGGTGCCTGCCAAGATTATGCCCCATAGGCTAGCGTCATCAATAAGCACTTGGGCTAGCTAGGAGTCTATTCCTCGTCATGTCCCCACCTACGTATCTCGAGTTTCGTGCATAGTCATCAGCAAGTACTAGCCAGCCGCTGATTCCATAAAGATAGTCGACGAGCTTTCGTACAAATCTTAGAAGGTGCCAAAGTTGCTAGCATTCACCATGATTTAGATAGTGTGCTGACGATTACGCCCACACGGGATCAATTCTACAGCCCACCACCTGGGTGCAGAATCAATCGAAGTCCCATTTCCGAGTCAGGATAATTTATATGGTATTTAGCAAGGTGTGAATACTATAAGTACGTACAGAGCAACACCTTTTAGGAAACGCCACGTACCTACTTATTCTTTTGATGGACTCCATGAAAGCCAGTATCGTTTCTTGCGGGTTCGAAATGTAGAGTAACCCCTTTCCATTACTGCGTCGCAAAAAGTGACCGTATAATGATACATTTAAGAAGCCGCGCTATAGATTGAAAGCGCAAGCGTTGTCTATCGCAAACTCCGATTGCATCCAGGTCCTACACACACTGCCACGAAGAAAGTATGCAATGATAATACACCGAGATTGGCTTCAACATTTAGCACCATGTACGAATCAAGTAGTGAAAACATGGACAAGCCACATCCAATAAGCGCCCTATCAAACAAGGCAAAACCCTTATATGCTGAACCCACAACCCAACCAGCCTAGACGTTACAGGAACCTCCCCGTCCATCGTGTTACCCTAGGCCACCGCTTCCAGGGTTCTGAGTCTTTGGGCAAAGGCATTCTCAAGTCGATAACCCGGCGTTGAGAGGAGATTCCGGCAGGGCGTTATACGACATCCCCTTGAGGCTAGCGGATGTTCCACGGATTGATGTCCCCTCGAGGCGCGCGACCTGAGTCTCAGGTATTGTCTTCGGTGCAACTGCCCGTGATTCCATCAGTCCGCCGAGTTGCAGTTACTACGTCGGATCCACGAGCAGCAGGCGCTACAACACGAACATGCTCGTTGTGCCGACGACCATGGATCGGAAAAGGCAGGACGTCGAAAAACAGCTTCCGGTTCTTCGCCGCCTCCTTTTTCGGCTGTGTGGGGTACGGCTCCTTCTCATTGTCACCATTCTTCTCGCCAAAAACGGCCATGAACTCGCAAAGAAAATCGAACCCGTTCTCTATGTCCTCACGTGCGGCCTTCACTTCGGCTTCAATGTTGCTGTACAGTATTCCCATGGCTACAGTGAGGAGCAGAATCACGACCCAGTGGAGTGTGCCTTGGCCAGGAGACGAGATGTGAGTCGCTGAGTTGGCCAGCGGCACAGGAACTGGCTTGTTTTGCGCGTTACAGGAGCTAATAAAGGGGGGCTGGAGTTCGGTATTTGCCATGGTATTGTCGGTGAGAGTAGTCGTGCACTGCCCAATTTATCAGTGCGAATTCTCGTGAAATGACTGGAATGAAGCGCAGTGTGATGAAAAGTACCTCAAGGGATATATTTGTAACGATGAATACCACCAGTATTCCGTCTGTGGCCTAAGTAATCGTAGCTTGAAGTTGTGGGATCTGTATTCAGGAGTCACTACGTGCCTCTCTTGGCTCCGTATATATATATATATATCTATCATTGCCCCTATCTTGGTAGCAGAGATGGAGTGTCTCATCAAAGCTATCAAGACAAAGACTCAGACGTGTCTCAGCATAGACACTGACGGGGAGCACGAAGCACCGAAGCACCTAGCATTTATAGATTCTGTCCGGCCGGTAAGCAAGGTCGAAGCGCTGTTGAATCATGTGTCTCGTGCACAGAAGCGTTCAATGGTTTCACCAAACAAAGGCAATACGAGAGAAAAAACATAGGATTTTCACGGATAGATGACTCCCAGGTTACGCATTCATTCTGCTTGGATAAGCAGCGTGACCTTTGGAGTAAAACAGTATAAAGAGTGCAAGTCTTCCGTCTTCCGATATTAGCCCGTGTCTACAAACCGTCAGCAAACCTTCAAAAAGTATTCAACGTCGTGCAAGCACCGTCCCGAAATATCGCATTGAAATGCTCCTGAAACTAACCATGATTCCCTTCGAGACGCCATGTACATGTGTATGGCATCCGTATCATTTGCTGGTCGGAATTTGTAAAGGTTCATTCTATCGCATATTGCGTGGAATATGTTTGCCCCCCCAAGGACCTGTTTGCATAAGAGGTGCATGTAGAAATTCCTTACCCTGATATACCGGTGCTAAGATGATGAAGTGAGTGAGCTCCAACGGCCGTCCGTCGTCAAAATAGGAATACGCGTTTCCCATCCAACCGATTCCAAAACTCAATATCTACATCTAGATGTCCCTCTAATCCCTTCAGAGACGCATGCATCTGACCAAAAAACAAGCCCTTAGAACACCCAAATGAACACGTACAAGCTCAAGATTAGATATACATACATACCGTTGGCTTGAAGCCGTACGGCCCATCTGCCCCCGTCCCGTTCATCCGCCCAGCCTTTCGCACTGATCATCATTCCCATGGCACATCCACACGCCGCCGGCATGAAAGGACTGACCGCCGCATTCAAAGCCAAAAAGCGCAACGAAGCGCAACCAAGACAACTAACTCCCAAGGCCAGGTCTCCAAACCATGTAGCCTATCCTGAGAGATGTGTACAGTATACAAGTCGTGACGGAGTGGCCACCTTGTCGAAGCCAACCAGCAACAATTCACAGATGTGCAGTTCTTCGGGACAGGCGAGAGAAATCCCGCGAGCGAGACAGAGACAGCTGGGCACGACTATAGACTATGCTCCCGTGAATCGGCCGGTTGCAGAGAGTCCAGAAGGGCAAATGAAAACACCATCGACCAGGTGATGTACTCGCATGCATGGCTGCCTTCACATCCTGTAAAAGAAATACCTTCATTCCTCATTTTGGGTATGTATACTACGAGACCACATTTCCATTCCCATTCCTGCATACATGACATCGGATGCATTCGCTTTGCCTTCTCAACCAAGTCCCATGCACACTCCATGCAACACTATGCTGTAACGGCGAAAAACAGGGACCCATGGGCGAAAGAAAAGCATGGACAAAACCAAAAACCAATGCCAAAACCAGCAAAGACGCGATTCGCTCTTCTTTTATCTATACATGCAAACGTGCGTTCCCAAGCAGCCGTTGTGGCTCCAGCTCCTCCTCTCCCTTCTGCTTGCCCTGTTCTCTTCCGGTTTCGCCATCATCAAAAGACCAAGCAACGCGGATTCTTCAGTCAAACGTCATCTGTGCCGATCCCCGAGCCAGAGCCAAACAAATGTACCCCCTTTGGACCAGTCCAGCTTCCTGAGTATCGGTATCAAGACGGTATTATTTGCACAAGAGCGCCGTACAGAAACAAGTCGGAACCCAGTGGAGGTAAAACAATGATGAAATGATAGATGAGAAAACTCCACTCATGCTGATATATCGATTGCCGCGCAATGCAAATCAACTCCGAGGCAATGTGGATCAAGGGAAAAGGAACCCTGCGCTCTTTGGCCACAAGGTGCAGCCTATGCAGGCCATGTAGCCTGTCTTCCTCCGAGCAGTCGCGCCGGTGCTGCCCGTTCTCTCTCGCTCGTTCGCTTGCTGTCGCCGTAACGCAGGAGATTGCATCCATCCAACGCGGATGGGGTTGCAAACAGAGCGGTATGGATTTATCGAACAAGGCCTGACGAGCGGTTGCTGAAGGGCCAAGTCGAGGGACATGTCCGGCGAGTGACATGGTCTCTACCTGTGGGAGTCTATGTGGGATGCTATCCACCCTTTCGATCTGCTGCGTTCGGGGGAAGGGGCTCACCCGATGTCTTCTGTTCGCCGCCTTTATTGCCTCCTTTCTTCTTCTTGGACTTCTTGCTTGGTTGCCAGCCACCTGTACTGGAACTCGTAGCGCCTGCACCCGATTTACTGCTCTTTTCGTTACCCTGCGAAGCGGCCCTGTGCTGATGGACCCGAGAGTTGTCCCTCACGCTCTGACCTGACGATGCGGCGTGCCCAGACGCTTGTGAGGAGCGGGGTTGTTGTGGCTGCAGCAGTTGCGGTTGCTGCCCCTGATTCTCCTTGGATTTGCTGCCGTTCGCAGCCTTTTGCCGATCCTGATGGCGGCTGGCCGTGGGTGAAGGAGTGCGGGCCTCAAACACCGGCGAAAGCAGCGGAGCACCAGCCGATTTGGTTTCCTGCGGCGAGTCTCTCGGTACGCTGTTGGTGTCGAGGCGGTTCAGCCCGTTTGTGTGACTGGCAGGTTGCTTTTGCGGGGAATGCAGGCTGACCGGCGACGTGTCTCTCGGGCTCTTGCTGTCATCGTTGGGCGACTCTGGGTTCATCCAAGACTCATCCACCGTGGGGAAGGGTTGACGTTCGCCGCTTTGGACTCGTGATAATCCATTCGCTGCGTCTGAGCTGCCGCCATTCATATTGCCATGCCACGGACCTGTGTGTATCATGTTGACAGGAAGGTCATGTGCTTGGTAGGCCTCAGGCAGGCTTTGCTGGCCATATGCTGTGGAGACCACGGTATAGTTCGAAAAGGGATCGTTGCCAGCGTACATGCCGAGAGAAGGCGAATGTGGGGTATCAAAAGAGGGAAATGCTTCCATCGTGTCGCTCTGGCTTCTCGTTTCTCGTATCGGGAAGGAACCATTCACAATCAGAGGGCCATCATCCCTCGGAAGGCTAACAGGGTCGCTGCTGTCCTTGCGTTGATTGACAACAGAGGGAGGGGCAACGCTCGTCGAATAGCTGCGCGCATGTGCTCCGAGGGGGGAGGGTGACCGCGAGATTCTTCTTAGAGCCGTGTTCAGGAGCGGCTGTGTGATCTCAGGCGGTGCGCGTGTCCGCCGCTGAACCAGTTCTTGGTAGGAGGGTATCTGCTGTACCGAGTAGCTGGGAATATGCGGTTGGACGGGAGCTTCTGGCTGTTCTGCAACATAATATCCCACGTACTCCTTGGGCGTGCTCTGATCCAGTGCTGCCGCCGTTTCCTGATATGCAGATGCGGGACTATATGACGTCTCCGGCGCCGGTAATGAGCCTGTTGATTCTTGCGTAGATCGCGGGATGGGATAGCCTGGGTAAGCCGAAGGATCAACATATTGGGGCAACGGAGGGTAGGTAGGAAGCAGATGCGACTGCGGCTGTGGCTGTGGCTGTGGCACGCCACGTGCAGGCTGTGACTGTGAGCGGATGGATGCCGAATCGCTCGCGTTGGAGATGCGGTGGACACTTCTGCGCGGCAGACTGTTGTTCAGCGATGGCGAGGATGGGTTGGTGCGCGGTCCGTCCTGCGACACAGGCCCAATGAATTGTGAAGGATCGAATTGGGCCGGAAAAGGGAAGAGATAGTGAGGATGGAATGTCTGGCCGGTTAGATCTGGTACTTGAGGACTAGAAGGGCTGTTTACGAATGGAGAAGTCTGCGATGGACCATTCAAACCTCCCTGCCCTCTACTGTGGCCCTGCGCTTGTGTTTGGTCTTGGTTTGTGACAAAGGCTTGCATCTGCGCCTGAGCAGCACGAGCATGCTGCTGCTGCTGCTGGTGGTGGTGTTGCTGTTGAGAGCGCTGAGCATGAAACTGAGCCTTGAGGTTGAACGACTGCATCTCAAGAGCGAGATATTGGTTCATTAACTGGTCATGGAGTTGCTCGTTGTGCCCGCGGGGAGCAAGTCCGTAGTCCAAGAGGGACACCTGGTTTCCGGCGAGGAAGGGCGGTCTGTTGGCACCAAACGATGCGCCACTGGAAGCCCTCCTGGGAGATACATAGGCATTTCTTTGATGTGGCCCACCTCGATTACTTCGCTGGCCGGACCCTCCGCGACCGGAGCGGACGCTCGGTGCACTTTGCAACACTGGCTTGACGGTCACGGTGGGCTTCTTGAAAATCGTCGTCTTCTCCTCGTTGGGGAATTCGTACTGCTCGCAAGCCTTGGCGAGCTGCCCATGGTCCGCCAAAAGATCAAACGCGCGCCGAAGCTCCAAATGAATGCCGCGCCAGGCGAAGTCGTCCGCGGAGTTGCCGAGATTCCGATCGGTATTGAAGGGCTCCTCGACGCATAACCTGTTGCGGGCCTCCTTCTTCAGGCCCACCAGGTGCCACATCTTTTCCTCCCTTGTCAACAGCCTCCCCTCGCGGACCGAAATGACGCGCTTTTCGTAGTCCAACTCATATCCATACAGCCGAAAGAACTGGAACAACAGCTGGCCAAGCGACTCCTTGTTCTTCTCCCCAAAACCCTTCAACTTGTCCAGGTCGTCTGCGAATTCGGATCCGGAGGGCTTTCCGGTCGCCTCATCGATTCTACGGTATGGCAGCTTGTGCAACGACGGAATGATGGGGGGATCCCGTGTCTGAAGGAAGTTCAAGATCATGCATATCCACGTATATGAGCTGATGGTACCACCCGTTGCTGCGAGAGATTGTAAGAACCAGTCTGGGACGGAGTCGCGTCGGAACCTGACTTACCAGCATCATTCAGGATACGCTGTTTTGCCCAGTATTTGACGATCATGGCCAGGGGCCGCACGCGTTCGTCGATCTGGACGTAGGTCTTGATCATGCGCGTGTTCTCCAAGGCAAGGGTGTTGTTCACATTCATATCGGAGTTTAAGCGCAGCTCGGGGTCCCACATTTTCACGATGCGAACCTTGGCCTGTGGAATGCAGACGACCTTCTTCATTCCGTCTGTGGGGTTGGTGAGCATAGGCCGAACATGATTGGCGTGCAGGGATAACATACGTTTGTCGAGCGCCTCAGCGAGCATGTGCATCTCCTCGAGCCGTTTCATCGGCGTCTGGATGCATATATCCACTGCATGGGGTGTCATTATGGGTGGTTGGACGGGGTGGTGGATCAGTTACTCACCGTCGCTTTCGCTCGTGTACAACATGTTGCCTGAGGAGCCAAAGACATGGACCTTGAACTCGTTTCCGGGGAACTCGGTGTGGAGAATCTTTTCCAATTTCTTCACAAAAGCCAGCCTCCGTTCTGCATCGTCGTCACTGGGGAGTAACCGATCGTAGAGCTCCCTCATGTCGCCACTCAGCTTCTCGTCCTCGTGGGGATCCAGGGTCTTTTTGGGCTCCTCCTTTGGCTTCTCCAGGATGTCCGAGGACGTGTACGGCATTCGTCTCCTACCGAATGCCGTGCTTGTCTCGAACCGGCAGCTATTGGGGCGAGGGGCCCTCAGGGTGGGCATGGCGCCATTCGCCTCTGACGAGACGGAGCGGGGGGAGTGGTTGCCCAAGCCGCCATTGGGGGAGGGCGAGCGCGAGCGGGACTCATACTGGCGAGCGAGCTGCAGCGGGGTGGAGGGCACCGAGTTGGAGTGCTGGGAGACCAAGGAAGGTCTCTTCTGGCTACGCGAAAACATGGGCGCCCGCTCTTCCCGCCGGTTATTAGCCATGGTTCCGGCGGCGTTGGACGTCATGGACGGGGCGCTGTGCTGTGCGCCGTGCGACGTGGGGATATTCTCATGGGGGTGTGTGGGGGCCGAGGTGGAGGAGGTGAAGGAGCTCTTCACGGCGGGATGGGAGTGTTCCCGCTCGCTCGTCGGGAGGGGGTAGTGTGGAGACACGATGACGGCGGGATAGTGGGCGAGGTGTGCGAGGTGTGCGGCGGCGGGGTGGAGAGGACCCAGAGGGAAGGGGCGGTTGCGGGCGAGGGCTGGATGAAGCAGAAGGAAGGTGGGAGCGTGTGGATGAGCGGCGTGCAGCGGAGCAGAGAGCGACGGGGCCAGGGGAACCCACTGGACGAGGCGGGGGTCCAGTTGAGGATGTTGTGAATAAATAGCCGAAAGATGCCTATTATAAGGATGGGTATGGAGCGGTTTGGGGTGGCGGGGATCGCTCATAAAATTGTGCGGCGATCCGACGAGGTTACGATGGGGAAGGACGGCCGAGGGGGACGTGCTGAGACGAGCAAAAGTACCGTGATACTTTTCCTGGCGCGGTGAGGGCGTCGGGGGCGTGGCAAGGCCAGCAATGAAACGGCCAAGGCGTGCTTCGTGCCTCTTTGAGGGCGTCTTGAGGGGGAAAGGGCGCTTTTCAAGGAGGGCGAGGGGGACGGCGAAGCGGCAAATTGAATTGGCTGCGACGTGAAGTCGGGGAGGGACGCGAGAAGGGAGGACGAGTTGGGTCCTTTGGCGGCCGGTGGGTGGTTGGACGATGGGTGCGAGGGGTGGTGTTCCCAGGCACACGAGATGAGGGAGAAAATGGAGGGCGTCGGCAAAGAGAGAGAGGGGGGGATGGTCAATGGAGACGCTGCGACGCTCATTCAAAAGAAAAGGACGTGGTACGCTGGCGGGAGCGGCGAATGGTATTGGGGGGGGGAGGTAATGTGGAGCGGGGAGTGAAAGAGAGAGAAGGAGTGCAGAAGATTGAGGATAGATGGGATGGGGATGGGGATGAAGTGGTAACCAGCGTCGAGGCTTCTCCTTTGGCGTTTGGCGTTTCCCACTGGTCGCTAGTCGCTAGTCACTTGGTGGTGGTCCGTGGAGCCCTGGAGGGAAGGAAGGAAGGAAGGCCCGTTGCCCTTTCGCTCTTTCCCTTTTCCCTTTTCCCTAACAGTAATAATGTTCGCCGTGCACGGGCCTACCCGCGCGCTAGTCCCGATCGGACCGCTGCTGGACGTCCCACCAGTCAACGGGTGGTGGGTGGCCGTGGGAGAACTTCACTTACGGGCAATTTAATCAACACTAATAATGTGTCTTGTAAGTTGTGCTGGGACGACTCCGCTCGACGGCGGCCCTCTCTACCCTCCCGAAGAACTTCTGGTGGCAGCGGTGTGTGTCCACCGGCCGCCTGTACACAGTAATCAATAACGTCGCGTGTGCATACCGTGTACCTGTATCCCTCCAATCGTGGCCCACGCGGAGGCCGGCAACAACCTTTCTTTCAACCCACGCCCCCCACCTTCGAGGCTTATTATAATCTTCAGCTCATCCGCATTGACCTCTCTCTTTGAAAGAGGTCTTGATAGTTAGCAGAACAAGGGATTTCCCACAGCCATGTGGACCGTCGAGGGGCCACCATGCTTCCATCCCGTCCGCTTGCTAGACCGCTTCAATATTCCCCGCCTCGACAATTGCTGACCACACTTCCAGGACCTGACCTCACACCAAAATAGCTGGCATCCTCTCCGCAGTAACAGACACGTTGGTTCCAGAGACGCCACTCTCCCCATGCTCTCATGCCTACGTAGTATGTATGCTTCGGAATCAATTCACAGTCACGTGATTCTCTCTACCAGCAGCCAAACATGGACTAGCGTCGGTTATCGCGCGGGTCTGTACTGTATGTATGTATCAATGATGGATGACATAGTTGGACCCGTCCAGCCGCGGCTCAGCCTTAGCCTCCCCGCAACCAATGCCGCCTCCCCCCTCCCCAGATAATAAAATCCCCCAGGAGTTCGTCATGTCCACATTGCGAACCTCCCTCCTACCTCTGTCCACTCATTCTCCCACTCTTCCAATCCTGGTACGCAGGCGTCTCAATCATACAATGGCCCAGCGACGCATCAGTACGCGCCTCACACACCCTCCATTCCGCCGCCCCTACGCCTGCTCACTGCCATCTAGCTAATCCCGCCCTCTTGTATGCATCCACCGCTGCACCCTCCCCTTCACCAGCTCACTGCCTCTCAGTATCTGCGACCTGCAGGAGAAGTTCCGCCCCGCCATCCACGAGTTCCCAAAGGTCCTCGCAACCACCCGCAAGTTGCTCAAAGCAAGTAGGTCGCTCCAATTGAGAACCGCGCCGCATCTACCGAGGACAGCGTTGATCCCGGACCCCAGGCCAGATCCTCAAGATCCCCGTTTTCGCAACGACTCAGAATAAGGCCCGCCTGGGCGAGACATGCTCCGAGCTGGGCTTAGACTCCGCCGATGGCGTCAAGACGGTCGTACATGCCGATAAGACCCTCTTCTCCATGCTGTGCGTAGACCCCACCGTTGCATCGCTTGCTTCTCGAGCCACCGCTGACAAGACGCCCCGTATAGCACGCCGGAAGTTCGCCAAGGCATCGCTGCCCTGAACACACAACTGTCCTGTGTAATCGTCGGAATCGAGTCCCATATTTGCGTACGCCGGCCCTCGTCATAGCCCATAATGTGTAAAGTTCAGAGGGGAACTTACTCGGTTCAGGTCACCCAAACGGCGCTGGACCTGTTGGACGCGGGACACAAGGTCTACGTGATCGCCGACGGCGTCAGTAGCTGCAACAAGGAGGAAGTCCCCATTGCGCTCGCTCGGCTGCGCCAAGAGGGCGTCACCATCACCACCAGTGAGAGCTGGCTCTATGAATGCGCCGGCGACGCTGGGCTCCCCGAGTAAGTACCTTAGGGGGTGGTACGTTGAGCTCACTTTGCCGCTGACCGAATCGAACAGGTTCAAGCAAATCATCAACCTGGTGAAGGAGACCAACCAGTCGACAAAGGAAGCCCTGCAGACTCTGTGCAAGATCTAGCTGGCGAAAGATTCCCAAGAGTTATAACTCGTTTTTCGTTCACCGCGTGCATTGCGGCCTTCTATTTCCGGTCCTGAAAATGGTTGGGTTGTCGATACCTGGCCTGGGGACGCGTCCAATATATTGTCGAATTGCCGGCAGCAATCAGGCAAACGGCTTCCACTTCCGTAGAATGTAGCAATTAGTGTTCGAATGGCAGTCATGGGAGGTTTCTTCCAAGTTCAGCTTGGTTTTGTTGGTCATCTGTGGTTCGAGACGGCAGCCGCGACATCAACATTTTGAACGTCTGGACACATCACGTGCGACCCGGCTCAATCACTGTTCGGCGATGTCCATGTATCTCCTTGGACGCTCCAAATCGGCAGGATGGGTAATCATTGCAGAAAAAGTCCATGACCCAATGGTCCTTCCCGATCACATTCCCTCAGTGGTCGTCATTACTTCCCCTTCTCACGCCTCTGCCTGTCCAGCCTCTCGCGTTCTTCCAGCACCCGCCTCGCCATCTGCAACTGTTCGTCCGTCTTGCAGATCAACGTCCTGTACCTCGCGCCCTCCTTGCTAATATCCACCACGACATCCCCTCCTGGCTGCTCATTCTTCCCCTCGTCCAACTCAAATCCCAAGCACTTCACCCCCTCCACCACCTCCCTCCTCAACCTCGCCCCCCTCTCCCCGATCCCACCCGCAAACACCAGCGCATCGACTCTGCCCCCAAGCTTCGTGAAGTAAGGCGCCACGTAGTTCAGAATCCGGTCGACGAAGATGTCAAACGCCAACCGGTCCTCCTCCCTCTCGCCCGCGCTGATCTGGCCAAAGTCCGTGGTCCCCGTCAACGCCCTCCAGCCCGACCGCTTGTTCAGGATCTCCTCCGCCTGCGTGATGTGCATCGTCGACGTGCTCTCGTGCGACGGGTTGCCCGCCGTGTGCGTGAAGTGGAACATGAGGCTCGGGTCGATGCTGCCGCTCCGCGTCGCGCCCGGCAGGCCCGCCAGCGGCGTCAGCCCCATGCTCGTGTCGTAGGACGCGCCGTTCTTGATGCAGCACGCCGACGCGCCGCTGCCGAGGTGCAGCGCGATGATGTTCAGCTGCTCCTGCGGCTTCCCCAGGTACGCGGCCACCGTGTGGGCGATGAACTTGTACGAGATGCCATGGAAGCCGTACTTGCGCAGCTTGTTCTTGCGCGCGACCGCCTGGTCGATCGGGTAGGTGGAGATGTGCGGGGGGATTGTGTGGTGGAAGGAGCTGTCGAAGAAGGCGATGTTGGTGGCTGCGGGGAGGATCTTGGACGTCGACTTGACGATCGAGAGCGCGGGCGCATTGTGCCTGGCACGATCAACCTTGAATCCATAGATGGCCGTATCATGTGCTCTTCGAAGATGTGGGAGCTTACAGAGGCGCCAGATCGCTCAACTCGGCGATCTTATGGTACGTATCTTCATCAATGACTTGGCTGTGGGGGAAGTCCCCTCCGTGAACGACTCTGTGGCACGTGTAGCGGATATCCTCCTTTTGCCCCAGTTCGGGCAATCCCGAGTCATTTGTCAGATGGTCCAAAATGTATCTGAACGCTTCTTCTTGGCTCGATACATCTTTCAGTTCTTGTCCCTTGATCTTCTCGTCTCCGCGCTCGTACTTTAACCGGGCCGGGGGAGCCGTGAGGCCTTCCACGACGGCTTCGGCGAGCAGCGTGGGCGTGAGGTCCGAGTTGGATTTGTAGACGGAGATTTTGACGCTCGAGGAACCGGCGTTAACCGAGAGGATGATCTCAGGCATGATCCGATAAATGGTGAGATTCTAGGCCGGCAGGCGTCTTGTCTTGCTTCTCGTTTTGCGCGGGTTGCAACTGAATCCCTTATGCGGCGAGGCAATTGAACTGGAACGGGCGGGACTCCAAGATTGAATGTTCCGGTGAATTAAGTCGTACAATCGCTCCTGGTCTGTTGAGGCATGAAGTGCGTCTAGCTTCAGGACCGAACGGCTCTGGTACGCGGGGTGACGGCCTAAAACGTCAACGACAAGTAGTTCCCGCGCGGCGGATGGCTCGGAGAGACTTCAGTCCAGACAAATGCATTTATCAGTGGCGGATTCGGCCCTATGCCACGAGGTTGCAGCGTTGCAGCGTTATCGAAGATATAAAAAGATCTGATGCGGTTATGGCGGATTTCTGGGTCCACAATCTTCCCATCCACAAACGTGTGCTGGCCATTGGTTCCAGGCGCCGAATTTAAAGTGGCCTGAGGCACCCAACAAATCTGTTGACGTCACATTCGATCACCGCGAATCGAACCATAATCGTGAGACGCAATATACGTGCATTTCCCGTGTCCTGACTTTATCCTCTTCACTGTGAATTAAAAGCGACTCCATTCTCTCGCTGCTGTCGTTCCCCCAAACACACAAACACAACTCGATTTCTTACACAAAAATGCCTGGCGAAGTCATAGACCGGCCGAATCCAGAGGCAACGCCCTCGCACATCCCCGACGATATCCTAGCTCTCAGCGTCCACTTGCAGAAGAGCACCTTGTCCGACAATGATCTCGACTCCATCGCCAAGTTTCGACGTGCCGCGTCGTAAGCCGAAATCCTATATGTTTTTGCCGATTTGTCCAAGTCTTAACATATCCAGATATATCGCTGCGGCCATGATATTCCTGAAGGACAACGTCCTGCTGGAACGAGATCTCTCCTTTGATGATATCAAACCCCGCTTACTAGGTAAACCCTCCATTATGCCATGATAATTCGGACGGGGAGCTAATCCGACACAGGGCATTGGGGAACATGTCCCGGTCTAATTCTAGGTAGCTTAAACACCCAAGCTACAATCTGCTCAAGACTAACTTTACCCAGTATATGCACACCTGAACTACATCATCCGCAAACACGACCTCAACATGATCTATATCGTAGGGCCCGGCCACGGCGCCCCAGCAATCCTGGCTTCCTTGTGGTTGGAAGGTTCCATGGCGAAATTCCTGCCAGACTACAGCCGGACCAAGGAAGGATTGCACAACCTAATCACCAAATTCTCGACACCCGGAGGACCGCCCTCTCACATCAATGCCGAGACCCCCGGCGCCATCCACGAGGGCGGAGAGCTGGGGTATGCTCTTTCAGTGAGCTTCGGCGCCGTCATGGACAAGCCCGACCTCATCGTGACATGCGTGGTGGGCGACGGTGAAGCGGAAACCGGCCCTACAGCCACCGCATGGCATGGCTACAAGTACATCGATCCCGCCGAGTCCGGCGCCGTCATCCCCATCGTCCACGTCAATGGTTTCAAGATCAGCGAGCGGACCATCTACGGATGCATGGACGACAAGGAACTCACGGCACTGTTCACGGGCTACGGTTACAAACCCCGCTTCATCGCAGACCTAGACGACATTGACAGGGATATGGCAGCCTCGCTGGAGTGGGCAGTCACCGAGATCAGGAAGATCCAGTCGGCGGCACGGTCAGGAAACCCGATCATGAAGCCGCAGTGGCCCGTCATCATCCTGCGTACCCCCAAGGGCTTTGGCTGTCCCAAGGTCGTCGACGGCGAGTTTGTCGAGGGCTCGTTCCACGCACATCAAGTGCCCTTAACAAAAGCAAAGTCCGACCCGCAACATCTGAAGGACCTCCAGGCATGGCTCGAGTCGTACGGTCCCAAGGAGCTGTTCAACGACGACGGAACCCCCGTCGACCCCATCTTGGACGTCATTCCGGCGGACGATGCAAAGAAGATGGGTCAACTCAAGGAGACATACGATCCCTATCTTGGAATCGACGTGCCAGACTGGATGCCGTTGGCGGTGGAGAAGGGGACCGAGGCCTCTTGCATGCAACGTTGCGGGATGCTCATGGATCAGGCTTTCCTAGCGAATCCCAAGACGTTACGAATCTTCTCTCCCGACGAGCTGGTCAGCAACAAGTTGAACGCCGTTTTCGAGCACACCGGACGCAACTTCCAATGGGACCAATACTCCAATGCCCAGGGTGGCCGTGTGGTCGAGATCTTGTCAGAACATACGTGTCAGGGCTTCCTCCAGGGATATGTGCTCACAGGCCGCGTCGGCCTGTTCCCTTCGTACGAATCGTTCTTGGGAATAGTGCACACGATGATGGTCCAGTACGCTAAATTCGGGAAGATGGTAAGTGCCGTCCTGCTTTGCACTGGATGCGATGCTAATAGTACCTAGTCTCAAGAGACGCCGTGGCGCGGCTCTGTAGGAAGTCTTAACTGTACGTATTAACTTTCTCTTGTTTCCGCTCTGGGGTGGATGTGGCGGAGCTATAAGTCCTGGCGCTCGGCCTCGGGTGAATGAGCGTGACCCTCGCACCCACAAGAGCTATTACGCAACCTGAATTTTATACTAACAATCAACGTCGCAGACATCGAAACAAGTACCTGGACGCGGCAAGAGCATAACGGGTTCAGCCACCAGAATCCCGGCTTCATTGGCGCCGTTCTCGATCTCAAGCCCACCGCTGCACGGGTGTATCTTCCGCCGGATGCGAACTGCTTCCTATCCACACTCGCCCACTGCCTCCGCTCCAAGAACTACGTCAACCTGATGGTGGGCTCCAAGCAACCCAGCCCTGTGTTCCTCACGCCCAAGGAAGCCGACGCCCACTGCCGAGCAGGTGCTTCCGTGTGGGAGTTTGCCAGCACGGAGAAGGGCCTGAACCCGGACGTTGTCCTGGTCGGAATCGGAGCAGAGCTGACGTTCGAGGTCGTCAAAGCCGCGGAGCTCTTGCGTGAGCTCGCTCCCGAGCTGCGCGTACGCGTCTGCAACGTCACAGACCTCATGGTCCTGGAGACCGAGGGAATCCATCCCCATGCGCTCACGCGGCAGGATTTCGAGTCCCTGTTCACTCGCGACAGAGCGATCCATTTCAACTACCATGGATATGCCACCGAGCTCAAGGGCTTGCTCTTTGCACGCCACGGCACAGACCGCATCACCATCGAAGGCTACCGGGAAGAGGGCTCCACCACAACCCCCTTCGACATGATGTTGCTCAACCACGTGTCGCGCTATCATGTGATGGAATACGCCCTGCGCGGCGGAGCCAAGGTGAACGAGCAAATCAGAATGAGACTGGTGCCTCTGCTTGCAGAGGTCAAACACCGCATCGAGAAGACACGGGAGTACATTTACAAGGAAGGAAAGGATCCGGAGGGCACTTACGATTTGGGCATGGCCAAGGGTACTGCAGGTGGCGTTCTCTACGAGGGCTAAGGTCTCGATTATCGTCGGACCAGGTAATGAGTTACGTATATAATAACGAATTGCGATTTACTGCTAGTACATCGTGCATACTCAAGCGTGCGCATTGCGAAGGCCTTCACGTTCCCAGAACCGGCAATGGTGCCTGTCCTCAACGACTCCATGGCCGCCTTTGCCATCCGTGCCAAATCCCATCACATCGGCATCCCCGTCCGACGGTGTTACGCGCGGCCAATCCGACAAAGGCGGCTTCGTCGGATCTTTTGCGAAGTTGGCCCACGCCCTACGCATGAGGTCTGAAAGAGCCCTTTCGCCTGCTTCCTCCGTGGACTTGTCGTAGGATGTGAAGACGATAGGTATCTCGGACGTATGATATGGGCCTTGGTAGTCGATTGGCGAGGTCTGCCATGGCGGCCATTGGGCGCGGATATTATCAAACGTGGAGTTGAAGAGGTAGCGATACGTTGGGCTGCGTGCTGTATAAGTATTGGCGTACCACAGTGCTGGCTGTTGCCATTGTGAGCAAAATGGTTGAAAGACTGCGGAAGATGGAGCCCTTACACAGTGAAAGAACCAGTCCGTGTGGATCTGTTGTAGTTGGAACTGCTCATTGACCCTGCCCTCGGCGCCAATAGGATACTCCGCTAATGCTCTTCCTTTAATTCCCGGAATATTGGTGAGGTATGTTTGGAAATAGGCGTCCGTGTTGAGCCCGAAAATGATGGAGTAAAATGATCCGTCCGCCGTATTTGATCCTACGATAACAGGGACGTTGGCTACGTTCCCAGCCTCGAGACGGGTCCTTGGATTTGATACGACTGTTACGTTGTCACAAGCGTGACCGAAACTAATTGTCCAGTTTCTTGCTTGCGCCGCTACGACGTCCTGCCAAGGGGCTGATTGAATACAGGTGAACTTTTGCGGGTCCGTTCCCGTGCAGTTCAACTCCGCTGCCAGTGAGTTCCAGGAATAATAGCCACCATCACTGCATATGCGGATGGGAAGATACGCGTACACCCCGCTCTGCATGATTCCCGCTCGGAATGGGCGAGGGGCGTTGGGGGCGTAAGAGGTAATTAGGAGATCCACGGCATAGGCGCCAGCTGACTGACCGAATATGGTGACTCTGGACGGATCACCACCAAACTGACGGATGTTGTCTTGCACCCACTGGAGACCTGCTCGTTGGTCGAGCACTGCAAGATTCCGCTCGGTGAGATTGATGGTGGGCGCTATGGGAAGCCCGAATGCTGTGGGTTGCGTAAGCTCGTGTGAATACGAAGCCAGTGACGAATGCACTTACCATTTGTGCGGTAATTGACACTCACAACAATTATATCCTCCAGCGCCGCGAAATGCGACCCGTCGTACCATGGCTGCCCAGCATTTCCAAACTGCCACGACCCACCATACATCCAGTAGAGGACTGGATAAGGCGGACGAGCTGGATCCCATGCTTTCTTCGGTGCAAAAACGTTGATATAGAGGCAGTCTTCACTTTCCACTGGGGCGGGATTGTTGAAGACGGCTCGAGTGAAGTCTGGGTCTGATACGGGGCTGCGAACTGCAGTGACGAGTCAGTCGTTTTGGGACGGCATAGAGCCTATACAGACGTAACCCTATACGTACCGAACACCTGAGGACAGGATGCCGCAAATTGCTTTGCGTCTCTCGCCGTCGACCATGGAGCCGGAGGTTGAGGAGGCCTGAAGCGGTTCTGCTTCGTTGGGCGCGCCGCGTAGGGAATGCCGAGGAATTTGTTCACAGGAATGGAGGAGCCAGTTGCACCCAGGGGTATCGCAGTCGTTGTGCCAATGATACGGCCTGCAGATATGGATGCCGTTGGGGTCGCGCTCAAGGCGTCAGAGACTTCATCCGCAGTAGTAAAAGAAAACGACGCAAGAAACAGGGGTATCAAGAGATAGTGCCACATCTTGGTGAGGGCCGTATGATGCGCGGTTTGCAGCATCAGAATCGCTTGGGGATCGTTTCTTTTATGTTTATTGAAACAAGTGCCGGTACAGACTTCGGACGACCTTGGTCAAGGTACGCATGAAGAGCGTCTGACGTGAGGGCATTTGAGTTTGCTCACACGTTTGGAAACAACCGACTTCATTCGGTCAAGATGTGATAGTAATCCATGATGGCAGGGGCCCATGACGACAGAACGTAGCAAAGGATTCCAATAACAGGAGTGGGAGGACTGAGCAGGCAACTTTCGTGAAAGTTTCATCCAACAGGCGACGAAGCTTTTGGGGGATGACCAGGAAAACTGCTCATGACTAGCCCTATAGAGAACTTCTTAACACGCTGCTTGTCTTAATATAAATTCAATAGGGCACTCCAGATTTTGTCCCGTTTCCTTAAGCCACGATTATGGCCCACTGAATCCCAGAAATATCTTATTCGTAGAGGTGGTGCATGCACGGCAGGGCGACCTGAACATCTCCCGCCATGACTCAATATCGAAAAACCTTGCTTTTCAAAGCCACGATGTATTCGTATACAGTCGATGTTAAAATAACGAGCTAATAAATCTTGGCGTTAGTGCTTAGCCTTTGCAACTGGAGTAGTTGTACTTACGTTTGCACTTGCGTACCCTACGTACGCCGGTCCCTGGGGCGTGGCGTGTCATGCGTCTTACACGTCTTACATCCACAGAGCGTTGATTCGAGGGTATCGCAGCAACATTTTCACAATACGAGCTTATCAGGAAGGCGGATACGGCGCCGTTTCAAATTCATCCTGTGCAGAATGGCCTGCGTGACCTAGCTTGCCGTTCCATGCTGCTACCTATGGGTTTGATTCACTGAATATGCTGATCCGCCCGCGCTGCTGCCTGTAAGTGGAAGAGTCGAAATGTGTACCCTGTTTTCAACACGCCCCCGAGGTCTGGAGAATGTTTTGCGTTCAGAACAAGGAACTTGAGAAGGTTTCCATTGTATCATAATTTATACCTGTTTACTTCCTGGTTCTCCGGGTTCACTGACGCACAAGCCCTCTTCGAAAACCACCCCGTCATTCTACCTTCCATACACAGGATTGTCTCATTCAAAGAGTTGGTCCATCATTATCAGATGCGTAGTTAAGCCTTCACATACCCAGCTTGAATCCACCAGGAACTGCGCGCTGAAACACACCATTAGGATCATACTTCCTGCTCACGCCTCGCATAAACCGCACGTTCGCATCCCCATACCCTTGAAACGGATCCTGCCACGCAGTAGCATAGTTCAGATAGATGAACTCATTGAAGAGTCCCCTGCTCTTGGCGAGAGTATTGATATCAGATTCAAGGATTTTCAGCCTGGCTTCGACCCGCGCACTGTCCAGTGGAAGTTGCCAGGATACAGTGAACAACAAGTTGATGAGATCGTCTCTGAAGCGGTCCAGGCCCAGAACATTGCTGCCGGTTGATGCCGATTTCGAGTAGAGGACGTATGGTAGAGGCTGGAAGGTCATTGTGAAAATCAGCCCAACGACAGTAACAAGTTCTTTTGCAGCAGCATCCGCGAGGTCGTAGACATCGGCCATGAGCTCAGTTGTAGCGTCCAGTTTGTTGAGGAAGGTCGTCGTGAGGAACAAGTTGTTCCTGCCATTGGTGAGCGAAGAGGTGGCAGCCAGCTCGTTTGTGAAACTCGAAAGTTTGTCTTTCCGAATAGTATTTGTGAGTTTAGGCATGGAATCCAGAGGCTCAAAAACCCGTGGCGGCCATGTCGCATTCCCGTCCGTGTACACCGGTTGGTGGACGATTTCCGGGATCCCTGCCACCCATGCGAAGTTGGAGAGCAGAGCTGAGTAGGGGTCGTAGTTGGCGCTGACGGTAAAGTTCGTGAAAAACTCGAAGACCATTTCTTTGTTCGTGATCGGTTGCGAGATGCTACCTCCCCAGAATGGCATTTGGTCATATAGCTTGGCGTCAAATCTGGTGACGATGCCGAAATTATTGCTGCCACCCTTTAAAGCACGAAATAGGTCGGAATTCTTCGCTCTGCTCGCAGTCGTCACGGTGCCATTGGCTAGCACAATCTCAAGAGCTTCTATATTGTCGCAGGCAAAGCCGTAGCGGCCGGAAAAGAACGAGATGCCACCTTGAAATTGTCAGTATCGCAGGTACAGAGATGTAAGAAAATTGTTATACCTCCTGTTAGCAAGCCTCCAGCCCCTACTGGAGACACACGACCACCTAACATAGCGAGATTGCGATCGTCGAGCGGAGGATAGACATTACCCCATCTATTCCCCGACCCGATGCTTACGATCTTTCGGTCAGTAGAGATGGAGACTTGGTTCATGCTCTGCATGTCAATAGTGACTCCACCGTCGATGTTTGCAGCTCCAGCTTGAGGAGTGTGCCTAGCGCCTTCATAAGCAATATATTCAGAGTGTTCAGGCTGCTCCACCTACCCTGCCCCTCTGATAGCAAATTTGCAACGCGAGATGGACGCTTGGTGGCCAGCACTGAGAACCGCCACCGCAATGGACACGTCTTGCGTGGTCGCTGGGATAACAATGCAGGTCGGGCTGAGGCTTTGTTCTTGGGCAGACCAGTAAGACTTTTGTGAGGCTTGGTATTCGAGGTCCGTGATATTGTTGAAGTGAACCTTGCCTGGGAGGAAGTAATTGATTGCAGTACACTAACGTCTGTCAGACCAGTGGCATTCACTGTTGACTGAACTACTTACACAAGCACCTGTTCTTTTCAGCTGATCTAGAATTGTCTTTGTCTCTGGAAAGGCAGCCTCGGCACCAAGTAAGGCGCTGAGAAGGACAAATGATGTAATAATCATCATCTTTTGCATACGGTCTTAGAGAAAAGCTGGATAAGAAGACTTCCAACTACTGAGGTACTGACATTTTTATACCCAGCGTGAGTACAAATCCTATACCAGCGATTCAGGTTTGCTGCTGATTTGAATCCCGTTCGATCCCAGCAGCCACATGGCTAATGCAGCTTTGCATCCACGCGAGGCATGTATGCTGCAAATACGACGTTGGCGGCTCGTTTGACGCACACATCCTGGTCGAGTTCCTTCATTAAAACTTGAGATGTGTTGGTGAATAGACGACTATGGGTCGCATTTGTGTAATGATGAACATGCTACCTTGGCTTATCGAATTGAATGTCTACCAAAGGTAAAACAGCCATAGCTACCTCTTCAAAGGTCATTCGAAAAATCGTCACTCATATGTTGAGTGCCGAGCTCCAAGTGAGTATCCAAAAATAGTCCATATACATAGGGCTCTTTAGAGCGGAGTAGAGTAACTCCCAGACTTTGGGATTGTTCGGAGAACGTCTCGTGATGACCTGGATTCAGCCGGAACTGAAGAAAGGGAGCGACGCCATGCACAATTCGACGAGGGTCAGCATTTCCGCTTCCAGCTAGGAAGGAGACTATAGCCTACCCAATACCTCGTATTCGACGGAATGAATCCAGCAAAGTGGTTATGACGTAGTTTTTGAGTCCTTGGCTGGTAATGGATCGGAATTGCCTTCGTGATCGTGCCGTGAACGGACTCCCCGCTGTATAGTAAACTGCATCCTGACACAAAATGGTCTAGTGGCACTCCATTTGCCGGGACAATAGCAATTTGGTCTGTTGACTCCTCTAAAACTTCGCAACGTCACTCCGGCTGGCGGGAAGCTGCGTTAAGGATTACCAATTTCTGCAGCCAAGGAGGTGCCGTACATCGTGGCTCCCGTTTTGTTGTTTCTAAGGAATTAGATTTGATAGCATGACCTATCGAATAACTAACAGTCGGATATACTGCTAATACAGGACCTTTGAAGTACCTGGTATGTCACGTGATCGTGAAATAGTTACATTAGCGTTTCATCTGCGTGATTGTAGGAACAGGAATGAGGGTGAACAGATGAGATATTCTTGATATCATTACAGAGGCCTTTAAGTCTACGTTGACCTGAATGGAAGAAAGATAAGCCTTCAGTGCGGGTGTCCCAGGTCTTGACTTACAGCTTTGCCAGCAGACCCTCTTCCTGACACAGCTTCTCTGCCTCTTTGACAACATCTAGTCCATATATCATCCTTTGCACGTCTGCATCCGCCCACTTATCTGGAACCGGCCCCTTGCCCGTCTTCAACGCAGCAAAGATCTTGTCTCTTTCTTCTTTTGCCTTGCCCGAACCCAGATGCATTGCTCGTCCGTTCTCCGCTGCGAGCTCGACCAGGGCCTCTGCTCGGTCTTTTCGGACCTTCTCATATAACTTCAAGGCTTTGTTGATGGTCTCTGGCTTGTGATCTGCAATGCGTTCGGGGGCCAAGGTCACACCGAGTACGGCCGCGTCCTCGATGGCCTGGGCTGCTCCTTGTGCAAGGTGAGGAAGCGTAGGATGGCAGGCATCACCGACCAGTGCAGCACATCCCGATACCCACGTGCTCAATGGATCATGGACGCGCAATTTCCATTCTACCACTTCACCCTCGGGTACTAGGTTCAACATCCTCTGGATCTTAGGGCAGAAGTCCTCGTACACCTTCAGCATCTGCTCTTTGGAGCCTTTGGTGGTGTAGGTTGCGCTAGGGGCGGCCGCGAAATTGTCGTCTGGTTGGGCGGTGGATATGTTGTATATCTGCTTGTTGTGGATAGGGTAGGCGATGATGTGGCGCTTCTCACCTATCCACCTCGTGACTGAATCGGCATCGAGGAGAGCAAGAAGTTCAGGGTCATGTTTCAGCTGATCCCGGGTGAGCATGATACGATAAGCAGCCTGGCCAGTGTCTTTTGCATCTGCAGCCTCCCCCCTCTCCTTTAGCATTGCGACGCGGGTTGCGCTCTTGACACCGTCGGCAGCGAGAAGAACGTCGACCTCTACACGGTACGGCTCGCCGGCGACTGGGGTGACTTTGAATGAAGGCCTGCCGGCGAATTTTGCTTCTGATATGGAGGATCCCAATCTGAACGTGATAGCCTTCTCGTTCAGACACCCGTCGTAGAGGGCGCCCGCTAAACTAGCTCGGTGGCCGACCATGTGTGGATATCCATAGGTCTTTTCTACATAATCCAACTTGACGTGTCCCAACTCTTTGTCGGTGGAACCCTCGCGGATGGAGGTATCGCTGCACTGTACGGCCTCGGCGGCAATCTGTTCCCAGCAACCTAGTCTGTCGAGGATCCGTGCCATGTTGGGTGCAAGCTGGATACCGGCGCCAACAAAGCCCAGCCCAGGAGCAGTCTCGTACACGGTGATATCAGTGTGTCCGGCCTTCGCAAGTGCTAGAGCGCTGGCGAGACCGCCCATGCCTGTATATTCGTTAGAACATACATTCCGCCATCTTTGAGTTGGTTGCAGGGAACCAAAAGGTAGTGAATGATTGCGGCTTCGATTTGAAAGGCCTCGGGACTGACATACCTGCACCTACGATGGCTATTCGCAATGCCTTGGGATCCGTCATGACGGTTGAGATGGAATGATATTCCTCGCGAGCTCCCTTTGAGTAGAGCGAGAGGTACAGGGATATACTGTGTGTACTACGGAGGATTGACGCAGGCGTCGTCCGCGACTTTCTATGCGAGAGTTGAAGCTGGAAGTCGTGTCGCAGCTACGGACGTCAAATGTACCTCCGGACCGGAAGAAGGATCTAATGGGATGCAACAGGTTGGAGGGCAGCACCGACGACCTAGCTGGCCGGCAGCGACCTCGGCATGCTCAAATATAGATGGCGGGCGCGGTGGAACACGATCCTGGGGGCCGAACAGGGCCATGCGATCAGGCGATGGACTCCCACGCCTCCCTTCCCTGTGGCGGAGACGATGGGTGGTGGATTTCCAGGGGAGCTTTACCACGAAGAGTTGCTTGGGAGACTTGGAGTACTTGCCGACGTTCAGTTGCGCTTCCCCCACTTCCAAGGTTTCGCCCCGCACGACGGACGCCCCACCCCTTTTTGGCCCGTCTTGCTCGGTGAGCAGCAACGGCTTCATCCGGAATCATGGATTTCCCAAGGAAAGCATCTCTGTTTGGCACGAAGTCCGACTGACAATTGGAGGAGGCACACGGAAAATTCTTTTGCAAACCCACGATGCGGGGAATCCACACTGCGCTCGCTCGAGCGCTGATCAGAGGCAGATCTCCGTGAGATATGGACCAAAGAGACTCTCTGGCGGCCCTGGGATAAGTAGAACCATCTCCTCCTAGGAACATCGTGACGGTGAATCCTACTTGACTTCACAACAATGGGCCGGGCTACGTTGTCCGCTTACGCTGCTTGGTTCGGAGCGAGTCTGGCGCTGGATTGCACCCCATCGGCCATTCAATCCATCCTACCGTCGAATGCCAGTGTCAACTTTGCCTATTTGGTGCCTGCAAACTCCACCTTTGAAGTCCCCAAGGGTGACAGCGGATATCCTGTCAGTCCAGTCGGTCTGCCAACCTTGTGCGCGGCATCCGTGCAAGTAAGATCCATTGGCAACTCCACATTTGGCTTCGGCCTCTTTCTCCCAGAAGCCTGGAATAATAGGTTTCTTGCCGTGGGAAATGGCGGCTTTGCGGGTGGTATCAATTGGCTTGACATGGTAAAAACCCACTGACAAGGCTCATTCGTGGTGAAGCAAAACTGACCGGTGACGATAGGCAACAGGGTCTCGCTATGGCTTTGCAGCCATGTCAACTGACACCGGCCACAATTCCTCCTCTGGAGATGGTTCATGGGCGTACCACGAACCAGAAAAGGTAGAAAACTGGGGGCATCTGGCCATGCACGGTTCCGTTGGAGTGGCCAAAGCCATCGTGTTGGCATATTATAGCAGGGCCCCTTCGTTCAGCTATTACAGCGGATGCTCTACGGGCGGACGCCAGGGTCTGAAAGAGGCAGAAAAGTATCCTGAAGATTTCGACGGCATCATCGCCGGAGCGCCGGCTTGGTGGACCTCCCATCTCCAACCTTGGACGGTAAAGATTGCGTTGCACAATCTACCCCTCACTGTTGACCATCACATCCCTCCAACACTTTTTCCAACCATTGCCAAAGAGGTACTGAAACAGTGCGACCCTCAGGATGGCCTTGTCGACAGCATCATATCGGATCCAGTTCGCTGCAAATTCCATCCCGAGAAGCTTCTCTGCGGTTCCAATGCTCCAAACGAGACGCGGCCCGACTGTCTCACTCGTCCTCAGCTATCCACAGTATCTCGTATCTACAACGAAAGCTGGAGCGACGATGGAGTGTTTAATTTCCCAGGGCTATACCTGGGGACGGAAGCACAGTGGCTGCTCTTATCCTCTGCCGAACCGAACCCGTTGGGAACCGATTATGTACGATATTTCCTCGGTCTAGGGCAGAACTGGTCATTCTACGACGTCAATGACAAGATTCAGCGGATGGCCGACCTTAAGGATCCGGGCAACGCGACAGTAGGATTTGACCTTTCTGCATTCAGGTCCAAGGGCGGCAAGATATTGACTTACCACGGCTTGTCTGACGGCCTGATACCAGCTGGATCAACTTTCCATTATTACAATCAGGTTCGAAATCGCCTCCAACCTCGAGGAGGAGACATTCTCGATTTTGTCCGCTTCTTTCCGGTCCCAGGTATGGGGCATTGCTCCGGGACACCTCCAGCCATGAATGCTCCCTGGTACTTTGCAGGACCCAACCAACCCCCGACTCTAGGGAGCACCGTCTACGGCGTGCCGGGATTCGAAGACAGGGAGCATGATATTCTGTTAGCCATGATGGCTTGGGTCGAGCAAGGGGTGGCGCCGGATCGAATCGTCGCGACGAAATATGCCAACGACACTCTTCAGAGCAAAGTTCTAAGGCAAAGACCTCTCTGCATGTATCCCAATCACGCAACGTATTCTGGAAAAGGGGATGCCAACTCTGCGAGCAGCTGGGAGTGCTCTTCTCGAGATTAATTAGCGCAGAGTCGGACGAGCGACTCAGGCCTCCAGGTCACATAGACATTTAGATGTATCAAGCAAACATTTCCAAGATCCAATATCTACCCATGTGTTTCGTTTCGCTGAAAGCGTTCCCACATACCTTTCCGATTTAACTGCCAGAGGAAAGAAAAGTTAGAGAACGTACGTGAGCGCAGGCGTACTTCACAGCATGACTGCGTTTTCTCTGGCACGGCCTCAAATATATCGGCTTCAGATCTGGCGCCGAAGCGACTGGGGTAGGAGTACATCAACGGGCCGGGGTGGATGTTTTGCGGGGCACTCATGATCAATTGCAACACCATCTCGAACACGCGCAGTCGGCTTTTGTGTTGGCCTTGTTGATGCCATTACTCGAGCGTCCATTTTTCTTCTGCACCCAACCCTGAAATCTTGCTATGGTGCGCACCAGCACCTTCAAAGAGGCGTCTGAAGCCTTCAGGGCCCATCTTCCCGACCTCTCCTCCCCTCGGTTCACCACCGCTGCCCAACAAGATGTCTACGAATACGCCCGCTTTTTCAGGGAGAATCATGCACCTCCATGGCTGTTTGAATTGACTCAGGCATGGGAAAAATTGTACGCGGAACCCTTCAAAGGCGTCACGGCCGACGGCACTGTGCGGGATGGGTTGTTCACCGTGCAGGATGAGGGCGTGGACATCCAAACAGTAATGGGAGCTGCAGAGGCGCTTTTATCGAAGCTGGACAGTGAGCAGAAGAAAAAGGTTCAATACCCGGTCAATGCAAGAGAATGGCGGGCCTGGTCGAATCCGGAAATCCTGCTCAGGCCCTTCGGCTTGCGCTTAGAAGAAGGTCTGTCTTGACTGGATCGGCAGGTCCTTGGTATACTAACCCGCCCACTCAGTCCCTGAACCCACCGCTGAAGCCATATTACGTCTGATTGAGACATCTCTGTCCAAAGAGGGCTACCAGAAAGCGCTAGCCGCGATGCGAATCAATCACTTCCTCGGGGAAGTCGTCAAGCTTCCTCAGATCATGAACAAATTCTCGTACAATTTCTTACTCTTTGGCTCTCCTTCCGAGCATCCTTCTTCGCCGTGGGGCTGGCTCCTCTATGGTCATCACCTTTGCCTATCTGTCTTCTTCAGAGGACCCCAGGAGGTCATAGCTCCTACCTTCACAGGTGCGGAACCCAACATAATCGACGCAGGCGAATGGGCAGGAACCGAGATTCTGCGCAAAGAAGGAGATCTTGGCCTGAGATTCATGCAAATCCTCAGGCCTGAACAACAGAAACGCGCACAGACGTATGCGCTCCTCAAGGATCCTGCAATGAAGCAGGACGGTGATCTGACCACGGATCGATGGAACAAGGACGACCAGCGGCATGTTTGCGGCGCCTTTCGCGACAACCGTATCGTCCCTTACGAAGGCATACCCTGCTCCTCGTCAGAGCTATCCCAGGAGCAACAGGACCTCCTTTTGGAGATCCTGGAAGAGTTCATCATCTACCTCCCCCCACAATCTCGGGCCCTGAAACTAGCACAAATACGAAAGCACATCGATGAGACGTACTTCAGCTGGATTGGCCAGTATGGTGACGATGATCCTTTCTATTACCGCATCCAGAGTCCAGTCATCATTGCGGAGTTCGACCATCACTCCGGCGTCTTCTTGTCGAATGCCGAACCTGCGAAGTTCCACACGCATACGATCGTCAGAGTGCCCAATGCTGGAGATTATGGTCAAGCTATCAGGGAACCGCAACATCGGCTGTGACGAACTGGATGCAGAGAGTGTCTGCGGCACCTTCAGACCTAAAGTCTGGTTGTTCATTTAACTGGATGCAGAGAGTGTCTGCGGCACCTTCAGACCTAAAGTCTGGTTGTTCATTTAACTGGTTCATTCTTAGTCACCCGATGCGGCATGTCACTGTATCCATGTAGTACCAATATTATGGCCGCTCGTTCAGTGGGACTGCAGCTTGGAATTCGGTGTCCTCGATCGTGCAATTTCCAATGGGTGTCCCTGATGCATAACTGAAGAAGAGGGTAGTGGGTTTACATGCCGAGCTAATAAAGCTGGACGAAGAAACGACTGATGCCCTCTCGAAGGCTTGCTGAAGTATTCAATAAACTACAGGCCAAGGCCTCTACTGTACAGGATGCATGAATGGCCAACTATGGTATCAAAGTAATAACAGACAATCTCCCGACTAAACTCATCCCGCCAAAAATCAAGTAGCTGCGAGTTAGTCCCCCAATTACTCATATGATAGGACGACGTGAGCAACAACCTTACTCCAGGAAGTCGCCGACTTGACAGACAAGTCTAAGAAAATGCCCACCGGTCTAAAGGTACATGTCCAGCTTAGAGCGGTTCCCTCTGGAGTCCCAGCGAATAAATACAAAGCCAGTGGGGAAGAAAATATAAAAATTGGCGAAATCCTTCTTTCTTATCGTTTGTACAAGTCTTGATTGAAGCAATAAAAAGTCCTGACCGGACCGTGTCGACACCGGATATCAGATGCTGAATGGTGACGAGGATGACGAGTCGAAGGAAAATATGGCGCGGGATGTGCGCCCTGGATGGCTGGAAATGGGACCGCCGATGCCTTATAATGCTGAGCGCCGAAGGAGATTAACATGAAACTGAATCGTCTCGAATAACCCCGTATAGTTCGTATATGATTACAATGAAAGACATAGAGGATCCTTCAAGCCCCGCGCTAGGTCTGTATTCATAGGGTTGGCATTTGGATACCTCAGAGAACCAGAGTGCTGGCCAGAGCCAGACACAATCCAAGCGAAGCCACGCGTAACGCAGTGTTCTTCCCAGATGACCTTGCTGCTGACGACGTGGGCGCAGAGCCTGCAACCGTGACAGATCGGGAAGGGTTATGTGTTGAACGCGGCGACGAAGTACTCCTGGCATTGCTCACGGACGTAGTAAGAAGATAACCCCAACGATCGGTGGTAGGTGGGGGCAAAGTTGTGATCTGTGCCGCCGGAACGGTAACGTCCACCATTGTGACATCCGGGTGCGCTGTCTGGATCCATAAACACGAGGGCGTCTCGGTGCGAGTCCAGTCCGCCCATCCTCCTGTGGAATCCCCGCTGGCACTCTCGTAGGTGGCTAGATACAAGGCAGCATTGCCGGTATTCGTAGCAGCTAAACTGGCAAGAGGCACGGACTTCTGGCTGGGGGAACAATGCGTGTAATCCGTATCAATGGGCATGATTCCACCTGGTAGAAGCTGTCCACCTTTGCGACAACACACGAGATTTGCGACATCGAGCGGGTACAACGACATGTTGCGGCGGGCCATGACCATGGACCACAGGTTGTCGGACTTATCGATGATGTCCCCATCACAGCAGAAGGTTTCGAAATCTGACTTTTGCTGACCCCTTGTTGAATTTGCGCATTCGTTGTATTTATATGGGGGGGTGTCGGCACCGAAGATGTTGACCAGGCCCTGTATGCACCAATCTGGGCCATTGGAAACGGGCCCGGACGGGATGGCGGTAGTAACCAAGGACATGGTAATCCCCTATGATATTTCCCTTTGGACGTTGATAGGGTGATATATTAGCTGGAACTGATCGACCGGAACCTGAGATGCGGGAGAGGGACAAAGACGCGAAGATTCGAACGAGTTGAGATCTTTTAAGGGGCCCTCAAGAGGATTCGATAGCGAGGCGTTCATTGGTCGCAGTTGGCCCTGGTCCCTGATGGGCCCAATCTCACGTGGCAAGACGAGTCTAACCATTTCGGGTCCCTGCTCTCAGGAACGTCCGTGATTTGGAAACCCCTCATCTGGGCACCTATTGCTATATAGACACAATGCCAAACAGATACCGCAGGATTCTGTTACAAGTCGTGGTAGGAGCACCTGCTAGGCGGGTCCGGGGCGACAAAGACGAGTCACGTGAAAATGAAAAAACATTTCACACCTACACCTAATGCCTAATACTTAGTCATCAGGAGGGCACAGTATACAGTTTGTTGGGTTTACCTTGGTACGCGCAAATCGGTCTTATGGACAGATTATTAAAATTGCGTCCCGAGGTTGCTGTTCGAACTGCGATGTGATGGATATTTATGGATATGACGTCACCCCACCGCACTAAGCTGTAGAACTGTTGTTGTCTGGACTGCATTCGTGTCTAAATCTGTTCATCCCACTTGACGGCCCTATCTACGAAAAACAACGACGGCAGCAACGACCATCGCATCGGTGACAGCAAAATGCAAAACCCAAACACCCCGAGAGGGGCTCCAACTGGGCAAGATCCAACCGCCATGCGCACAGCCACAGGGTATATGCCGGTATGTTCCGAACTGGTACAAACAACCAGGACGTTGTTCTTGTATCCATGCGAAGAATGGCTAAGATTGGGGTGGACGTAGATTGAGGACTATGGGCTCATTGGGAACATGAGAACGTGTGCTTTGATAGCGACCGATGGCGGCATTGATTTCATGTGCTGGTAGGATAGGCTTTCCCCCTGCGTCCAAGCCTGTGCCTAATATGGATGCATGCAGGCCTTACTTCGACTCTCCGTCGGTTTTCTGCCGCATCCTAGACAAGGAAAAAGGAGGCCATTTCACCATCTGTCCGGCCAAGGGAGAACTCTGTACTACCAAGCAACATTATCTACCTGCAAGCAATATCCTGGAGACGAGGTATCTAAGGGAAGAAGGTGTCATGAACGTAGTCGACTGTATGTGGACTGTGCTATAACCGTAAACATATCTTGCACAGTCTTGCTGAGTGCCTGCCAGTTTTCCCTCGACCAAACAACAAAGCTCGAGACGCCGAATACCACGCCAATGTGCTTGCAAGCGACCATACAGGTGATGTACCGGAACGTCCCGATTTGAAGAAGTGGTTGGTGAGAAGAGTCGAATGTTTGCGCGGAGAGGTGGACGTGAACATTGAAGTGCTCCCAGCCTTTAGTATGTCTCATCTGCATACTCTCCATTTCCGCCATGTCGTGATGAATAACTAGATACAGATTACGCACAGGATAAACACTCAACAGAGATTTGCAAAGAAGGAGCCATGTTTCGATCTGCATCCTTATCTTTGCAACTTAATGCCACCATCGACTGTGGCGACGAAGAGGAAAGGTCGTGCCCGATGGTTACTTTTCAAAAGTCTTCAATGGGCTCGCCACTCGGCGATGGGATTGTCGCCAACTTCCGTTTGTATGAAGGACAGGCGGTTTCGCTCGTTCTCCGGGATGCGGGGGAAGGCGACGCTGACCAAATCAACACTGCCTTGATTGATGAACTCCAGCTTAGTACTCAGAAATATTGGAGCAGGTGGATCAGCCAAAGCAAATATAGTGGTCGTTGGGAGGAGGTTGTTACAAGGAGTTTATTTTTGCTCAAGATGCTCACCTTCGAGCCCACGGGAGCCATCTGCGCTGCGCCTACCTTTTCACTGCCCGAAAATATTGGAGGTAAGAGAATAGTTTTAACTACTTGACACTTAGCTAACCAGATCTCCAGGTACTCGCAACTGGGACTACCGTTATTCGTGGGTGAGAGACGCGTCCTTCACCATCTACATTCTCCTCCGCCTCGGGTTCAGTATCGAGGCGGAGGCGTACACGAGTTACATGTTCCAGCGTGTCAAGGAAGCCAAGACAAGACATGGGGCTTTGCCCATCATGTTTACCATATGGGGTGGTACAGATATTCCGGAAATTGAGCTTCCTCATTTGGATGGCTACAGAGGCAGCCGACCTGTCCGAATTGGAAACGGCGCGGCTTTTCATACACAACTCGACATCTACGGCGAGTTGATGGATGGAATATATCTCGCCAACCGCTTCGGCAAACCTGTCACCTACGATCAGTGGCTCCTTGTTCGCGAGATTGCGGATTACGTGTGTCGCATCTGGAAGGACAAGGACATGTCCATTTGGGAGGTTCGCGGCCCAACGCAGAATTTTGTCTATTCCAAGATCATGCTCTGGGTCGCTCTTGACAGGGCGCTGCGGTTGGCGGAAAAGAGGAGTTTCCCCTGTCCGAACCGTGCCGAGTGGTACCGCATTCGCGATCAGATATGCGAAGAGGTGATGGAGAAGGGATATAATACGAAGCTGGATTGCTTCATCCAGAGCTACGAGTCAAACGAAGTCCTGGACTCCGCTGTGCTCATCGCACCGCTGGTCTTCTTTATCGCGCCAACGGATCCCCGCTTCCTGAAGACGTTGGACCGCATACTGAGACCACCTGAGAAAGGAGGCCTTACCAGCACAGGGCTTGTATACCGATACAATACGGAAAAGATAGATGATGGCGTGGGCGGCTTGGAAGGCGCCTTCAGCCTGTGCACCTTCTGGCTCGTCGAGGCCCTTACAAGGGTATGTTTCCCTACGCTCCTTTGCATATATTATCGTTCTTTCAGCTTAACAAACCCATAGGCTGGGGCATATGACACGAGGTATCTCAGACAAGCCCTCACAATCTTCGAGAACGCACTCAGCTTTGGTAATCACCTACACATATTCTCAGAGGAGATTGCGCGGTCTGGTGAGCAGTTGGGGAACACACCTCAGGCATTCAGCCACCTGGCGATGATTTCTGCCGCCTTTAATCTGAACAGAACCCTGAACAACACGGAGAGAAGGTGACGAGGAGAATATGTTGCCACTGGCCATTTGCTTGAGATATCCCGTAGCTCGGTAATCGATGGGAAATTTTTGAACAACCATACAGTTGAGCAGCTGGAGACCACAGGCTACAGTCTGAAGTCACTAGCATGTGTGGACGTAATGCGGCCAAGTAAGGAATTTGTCCACCTCGACCATGGTTCATTGTTATGACGCGAAACGTGCATTTCAGGAGGGTTCGATTCCAGTGCTCATGCAAAAATAGATTTTTCATTGACATATGCCTGAATCCAACCCGTCTCCAGCACCATCCGTCCCTCAGGCTTTTGTAGCATCCACCAGCGGCCAGTTGATTCCCTTGTCCTTAGCGCCCGTATTCCCCAAGCCCGCGCAAGAGTAGAATCCGACAGGGTTGTTCTGCGTGGCCCGCATGTACTGGAGATCGATACACTCCTCTGTATAATATGTCAGTTGCCTAGGCCACAACGATGCGGAGTGAGCGGTGGTGGCATACGCGGAGCGGGCGACTTCTCAATGGCAATGCGACCATCGGCCATCGCGAACCATTTCTGCCCATCGCTGGTGTCGTTGCACTCTGTCAGGTAGATGCTTGCCATATCTTTCCAATTGCCTGTAGGTCTTTGGTAAGCCACGATTTGCAGTTGAGAGAGGAAGTGCACGCCGACGCACTCTTAGGGCCGCCATCGAGGCAGAAGTTGGTGTTTGCCAGCTGGATCTTGGTGCTGTTGGCTTTGATGTACCACTGTTGATCGACTTTGTTTGTGCGGGTTTGGCTGTGGGAAATGTATGGTCAGTCCCGTCGTGTTTCCTGGGGCATGTATGTACGCACACGACCAATGTGGTGCCATTCTTGACAGGAGCTTTCGGAACTACGACATATTTCGCATCCACCAAAGAGGTAATGTATACCGTGCGATAGCCTTCCGGAGCGGTGGCCTGGCAGAGCGCAGTGGCCGCAAACGCAAGCGTGAGAAGCGCTGACCCGAGCATGATGACGGTGGTATGCCCTCCTGCTGCTCAATGTTCAGCTGCGAAAATGTTGTTTAGGTAGGCTGTTCGTGAAGGAGGCGAGCGTAGTATATACCTCTTAACCAGCACTTACAGTCACGGGTAGGTCTTCGTCAAATTAAGCTATACGCGAGATTAATCTGAAGCGGTCGCTAATAAATTAAGCCTTCTTCGGCCACGAGAAACTTTCTATTCTCCCGCATGGAGCGGTCTTTGGCGGGGCTCATCCACCATTAATACCATTAATTATATTGTGAAGACTTCCCCACACACCGGCAGATATGTAAAGAATACCGAGTCCAGTGGGGAATGCCTCAATGGGACCGGGTTGTCTTTGCCTATATTGACAACCTGGTCGAAAGCGTTATTATAAATGGAAGAACACGAGGACAGGAAAGTGAAACACAAATATACATAATGAAAGCTGCAAGGTCGTTGCGCAGCCAGAAAGAGGGGATATGGGAACGTGGCGACCCAGTTGTCTTCGCTTCATCGCGAACCTGGGCCTAGTCCACCAATGCAACGACGGGGTTCGTGCCTTTTCGCAAATCCACACAACATGCTGGTATTCTCTGAAACTCTAAGCCCTTCTGGTATGATTCACTTGCAGGATTGAACGTGCCGTGCTGGGTTTCGTTCTGTATATGCAAGCTTGCACTCATGCGTGGAAGTAGTGGCAAGTCAGAATTGAGAAATGACAAATGTCTTGAAACTCTATCGTCTATCTAATGTGGTATCATCATTGCAAGCCAAACGTAAAGACAGACTGGAACATTATATAGTGCTCTATGTCGTTCCAATCCAGAACGACACCCGCATTCATAAGCCTTGTCGGATAACCTTCATTCCTATCATCACCATAGACAGAAAGGGTTACCTCGACGACAGTTGCTGCGACTCTCGCATATAATTAAGCCATCATAGCATTCTTCTGAGCCGCCAAGTCAGCCTCCTTCTCACCATACCTCGCATCGTCCAGCTGGCCAGCAGCATCTTCGTCGTCCGTAAAGCCATATTCGCGCGCTTTCTGGGCAATCTCTTCGGCAGTCAAGACTGGGAGCTCTTTGGCGGCGCGGACATAGGACATGTTCTCGAGATGACCCTTGGCGAAGATGATGTCAATCTCTTCGAGAGAGCGCTTCTTCGTTTCGGGGTACTGTAGAGATGGTCAGCATAATTCCCCAGAGCGAGGACGCGTTGAAAACTTACGAAGAAATAGATGACGGGGATAAATGAAGCATTCAGGCATGCGAAGAAGAGGTACGTTCCCCATCCGATGCTGTCCAGCATGACGGGAGTAATCATGACAATGGCGAAGTTGAAAATCCAGTTTGTGCAGGTCGAAACAGCGTTGGCCTTCGCACGAGTCTTAATGGGGTTTACTTCTGCGGGATACAGCCAGGGAAGAGGCAGCCAGGTAGCGCCGAAGAATGCGATATAAGTGAAAAGACCGACGGCAGCACCCCTGGCGGACTGAGGAGTGTCCGGAATCAAACACGAGAAGGTGATGACCATGGAAAGGCATTGGCCGATGGATCCAATGATAAACAGCTTCCTGCGACCGGCGCGCTCAATGATGAACCAAGAGGTGGTGGCGAAAATAGAGTAGACAATCATGTTGACACCGCCGAGAATCATGGACATGGTATGGTCCTCGCCGATGGAGTTTTGGAAGAGCAGAGGGAAGTAATAGATGACAGCATTGCATCCGCCAAGCTAAAGAGTATGTCAGCACAGATAGGGAATGTATGGAAGCCGTACGTGGACATACCTGCTGGAAGAACTGCGAGGAAGCACCAAGCATCATGCGACGGAAGTGCTGGGTCCTGCCGCCAGTAAAAAGTGCGCTGAATGGCGTGTTGCCGCCCTTATGACCAGAGGCACGGATACTGTCAATGATGATGTTGGCCTGGAGCTTGGTCTCTTCATCATGTACAGAGCCACCTCCCAGCGCGGCAATGACCTTCATCGCCTCGTCGGAACGATCCTTGGTCAGAAGCCAGCGTGGAGACTCGGGCAGCCAGTAAGGGCCAATCAGGACGATGACACCGAAAACGATCTGGAAAGCGGTTGGGAAACGCCAAGTGAGGTCATCTGGACCGTAAGAACAACCGAAGTCGACCCAATAGGCAATGAGCGTTCCGAATGCGATGATACCGCCCTCGATACAAATCAGCAGGCCGCGGTTCTTCGTCTTGGCACATTCGGCTTGGTATGTTGGGATGGTGCTCGTGTTGATACCGTTCCCAACACCCGTGACGGTGCGTCCGATGATGAATTGAGCCGTTTGATGGTAGCCTTTGACGGCACTGATTTGGATGATGACACCCAGAATCATGATCAAAGCGCCCAGCATCATAGCTCGACGCCGACCCAGCTTGTCGCCGATGAGGAGAATCAGGAGTGCTCCAAGGAAACATCCGACCTCATAGATCGCAGTCACAAAGCCCTGCCAGGTGGAGTTGTTGTACGTCTCAGGAAAGTAGACCATAAACGGTTCCGCGCTTATTATACCGGACATAACGCCTTGGTCATAGCCGAAGAGCAAAAAACCCGTGGTGGCTACGATTGAAACCGCCAAATTCAGAGGTCGCCCCGACATCCCCATGTACTTGGGGTAGGTTGCGGGATCATGAATGGCCTCGTTTGGGCCATCTTGCCGCGTGGTCGTGGCATCGTTGAGGGCGATCTGATTCTGCTCTGTGGTCGGAGAAAGGGATGGCGACCTCGAAGACCCTTTGGACTTCTCGTAGTCGGAGCTTGACATGTTTGCAACAGGTTTGCCCCGACTGATTCGAATAGAAAAGGGATTCAGTGAGCGCTGACAGTGCACGCCGAAACCTTGGGGGGGTATCTGAATTCAGAGAAAAGAAAAACTGAAGGCAGTCAGATTTGGTCCGCTAGGATTAGAAATGGGGCGGGGAGACAGGCCTTAAGTAGATGATTGCCTCCATGCCGAGTATGCAGCTGCTGTGGAGCAGTACAAATCTCTTTCCTGTGATTAGCGGCACACATCCCAGTTTCGGGGTACGATGTCCCAGGGTCCTCTGGGGTTGAGGCGATAGAGACGGGCAGGACGTCATCGACGGAAGTACATTCACAAGGCGGATTATTGGAGCAGGCCTTCTCCACATGGAGGCTTGGGGTGGTGGAGAATTTGACAGAGGCCATGAGCGGCGGTTAGCGATTTCTAGTTAGGCGGCATGGGAAGGAGCGCTTCTAGTGGCAGAGAGGGCAACTGAAGGAGGCAAGAGTTGTCGGTACGCCGGAGAACGGGAAACCCCAGTGGGGTGCCCAGGTGAAGTTGGAGTATCACGTGACAACGGAGAAGACGAAAGAGGGAAGTCCGTGGCTGCAAGAGTGTGGATGAAATCGGCTTTCTGCTGCAGGTTCGCAGATCCTTTCTGCAACGGTAGCAACGGCCAGCAACGGCCTGTGACGTGATGTGCAGGAATTGGAGTTGTGACCCAGTAGTAGCCTAGGAGTGATCCTGCCGTGCTCACATTCACCATCTCCCTGGAAGCAGTACCAGGGTCGGACTCGCATGGAAGTAGCGGCCGAAAATGAACCGGCGCTATGGCAAATGAATACTGGGTTGTAATCGCATCTCCAGCCAGTGAACGGATGCCGTCACCTTTTAGTGTTGAGAGATGGGTAAGCATGGTGTTGTACATCCTGAATATCATGAGCGTTGGTCAACAGCCTCGGCGAAAACGACGGCTGATGCTTGCCAACGTTTCATCAAGCTTCCGCTCCGACGTTCCCCCAGCCGCTTGCGGTCCACCAAAAATCTTACGGAGCCCTGAGAAGCAACGTCTTGGCCGCTTGAGCCGTCTCCCGCATGAGCTTCTGTGGCCAAGTTACTAGTCCGCGGATAGGAAGAGGGTCGGCGGGAGCTTGACGTTGGCGGCGTACCTATCTATCTATCGTGCACAAATGGCGAGGAAAACCAAGGTGGCTGAACGAAGACTTTTCCCCCTTGCATGAGGTGATGAGATGATCCGGAACTTGTCGAACTGTTGACCCATGGATTATGAGCAGGGGAATCTTCGATTTGCTGGAAATCCTGGGAAAAAAAAAAAAAAAAAAGCTGTTGGTGTTGTGGCGTCGTCGTGCCGTGGCGGTCGGGATAAAAAGTGACGACTGCCAAGGCCCCTCCGCTGAGGCTCCGAATAAGGAAACTAGCCATCTTGGGCGCTGATAGTCCCTGATCACCACTCTCCGGTTCACATGCACTGGAAAACCACTTTTTGTGCCTCTCAATTGCTGTCTCCATAGTCTTGTGCAGCTTCACTAGGAGACTAGCACCTACTGCCACCAGCCTCCAAATATATCAGCCAAGTGAGCTACAGAAGCCTAGCTGCATCACGAACTCGCAGGTGGTGGTGAGACACGAGAGCACTTACGTTAGAGGGTGGTTAAACACCGTGAAAAGCTTAGAGATGTCCTCAGCTTGGAAGGCCAACTACACAGCAGTCATGTGACCAATCTGCAGATACCTTTCCCCCGATTTCAGCAACCGATTCTAGCAAACGACGTATATCCTGCATCACTCCAGTCCACTTATTATTATAGAAGGTTAATCAGTCTACTCCCCCGGCCCCTTCTCTATACTCTCCTATTCCAAGCCCTCCACCACGCGTCCTACCTTGTCTTACGAATTATAACACTCGAATGAGCTACTCTTGTCGTTCATGTTGAAGTCCGCTAGATTGCGGTACTTCTTGCTCCCCGTTACCGGCCCTGCAGAGGTTCCCTTACAGCCCCGATCACTAACCCACCCTCTCGTCAGCAATTGTATTCACCCTACATCCATTGGCAGACAGGTATACTTACCTCCAAATCGTGCACGAAAGCCCATCATACGCAATAGCCGAGGAGCACGTATCGTTCCAGTCGTCCGGGAGATTGTCTATCGAAGTGGAGCAGAGCAGTCAGTGTACGTGTAAGCGACGGGGATCAACAAGATGAGGAGGTGAAAAAGAGCGGAGATGAGGAGTTGCTGGCGTGCTAATAGATATTGCCTCCTCGATCATTGCCATGCCCCGTACATTCATTCCTCGACGAGAAAAGAGTCAGCCCGTAAAGCAACGCACGACTTACAGCATCGGCCAAGCCGGATGTCGTCGAAGGTTCTGCAGTTGACGAAATCGCGGTCTTTGCAGAACTTGAATCTAGGGTTCCTCTTCTCGATCGCGGCAGCAGTTGCCGTGGTCGCGAGCAAGGCGCCAGTGATGGCGTATGCAATCACGAACCGCATCGCGACGGATGTAATTGAGTATGTGGAAGTATCGCTAGTTAAAGGAAATCGCGGGACTCTGCCACTGTAAAGTGCGCGGCACAAATCTTCTCACGGCCAGGCGAAAACTGAAGGAGGCGTGCAACCTGACAAAAGAGTTTGTATGCAGCACCGCGTGGACATATAAATCAACAACAGCCTCCTCCATCCTCCACTCGGCCCCAGGCAGCATTTGCCAAATCGTCCAAAGCAACGCATCCACCTCAACGGATGCAGCGCCGTCTTCAGTGAGCCCACATGCAGACTCATCCATTGGTGCCCTCTGGCCTTGCAATTATGTAGATGATGGGTCTGTATATTGGAAGGTGACACGGGGTTATTGAGCCAGGCCATGATCTAGAAAGGCCTAGGTGGTCCGCTCAGCTCTTCAGTCCCAAACAGGGAGGAGACTGGATGGGCGAGGAAACGGTTGCTTGCGCGACCTGTAGACTGTGGGGTCGAGTAGCTCCGAACGTGAAGTGTGGACGCCCGTTACACAAAAGAAGAATCATACCTTATTGACGACGAGCTCAAGAGACATTCTGAGACATTCTTCCTACCTTTGAATGCCCGATTCTAGCTCCCGCCACAACCACTCATCGTGTCCTGGGGACCGTTCTGATGGAGATCCGGTCAATCCCATATTGCCCGCGACCGTGTAGGAATTGTTGCCGAACCCTAGATCGGTGGTCTGACGGTTGAACCCTTGGCCATGAAAAGCGCCTGAACATGTACTATTACGGGGCCAGTTACACAGCAGAAGAAGCGAGGGCTGACGCTGACATGCATCTACCGTTGATAACCACTGTCAAACACACGAACCACTGAACTCCCCTGAACATTATGTTCCCCGAAACACTCGCCCAATCAGACGGTCGCAAGCTTGCAGAGAACCTCTTGCCGGTTCTGTAGTCGTGCGATGTTGGGGGTTCTGTCAATCTATTCTCCCTCTGTACCACAAGTGAGATCGTGTTGGTCGCCTTCTTTCTCCAGCTTGCTCGGGCTTTACGCTAGATAACGATTTAGAGGGTGCATTAAGGGGTTCTCGGCGGAATCTGATTCACTGCAATACTTGCGTGTGAAGTTCGCCTTTAGTAACGCTAGCGACTTGAGACAGATCACAGAAAACGTGCAAACTGCGCTCTTTACAGTATCATTGACACCAATGTAGACTTCTCCCCACCCAACACACAATCACCACAATCCATCATGCAGTTGCAGGATTCCACGCTCCACACGTCCCCGTCAACCCTCCAAGTCGTCGTCATCCTTCTCACCGTGCTGAACTGCATCGCCGTCGGCCTCCGCCTCTACACACGGCACTTCCTGGACCAGCGCCTGAAAATCGACGACTGGTTCGCGCTCACGGGCTACTCCTTCGTGCTCGCGCTCTCCATCTACTTCTCCGTCGGCATCTCGGAGCATCTCGTCGGCTACCCGGTCCCTCCAGACTTCACGGGGGAAACCTACCACCCCGTCATCACGGCCGCCCTCCGGCACTTCTACATCTCGTGCGTGCTCATCTTCCCCACGCTCTTCTTCACGAAGAGCACCATCATCCTCTTCTACCGCCGCGTCCTGGTGGCCGACACGCGCAATTTCCGCGACATCAACAACATCGTCACTTTCTCCGCGCAGGCAATCGTCACGCTGTGGTCCCTTGCTTTCGGCTTCACGTGGGCCTTTGCGTGTAATCCCGTACGCGGGTTCTGGAGTTGGCCGTATGGCTCCGACGAGGGGCCGTGCATGGATACGTGGATGCTGAACGAGGGCATCAGTATCTCGGACTGCGTGCTCGATGTCGCCATCTTCTTGATCCCCGTGCCGCTGGTATGGAAGCTGCACTTGCCGGCGATGCGGAAGGTCGCGGTGTTGACAGTGTTCTTCTTGGGAGTTATGTACGTTGCCCCATGCTATCGATTATTATCCCGTGGACTGACGTTGAAGAAGTGCAGTAGCAGCGTCGGTTTTGCGCTTGACAGTCGTCCTCTGGGCAATGACTGCCGAAGGAGCTGCTACATCAGATGGTCTACGTGCGTCCACCCTGAACAGCCGCTCATCCACCTCCTCCAGCGCATACTGACGCACTTCAGTCGTCAACACGACCGTTCTCTTTTGGTCCATCATCGAGTGCCACCTCTGCCTCCTCGCAGCATGCCTACCCACTCTCCGCGGCCTGCTCAAGACCCGCCTCGCTAGCAGTCTCATCCAGGACTACCGCTCCCGAACCTGGTTCACCTCTCGCTCGCGGTCCACAAAATCAGGGCAGAGCAAGTCGGGAGGAAGCGATAATGGTGATGGTTTACCGCTTACCAACCTGGACCAAACGTCGCCCGTCAGTGGGTATAGAAAGCATGAGAAGTATCCACATGATGTGACTCTTGTGACTTTGGATTCGGTGGCAACAAATGAGGACGAAATAGCGCACGCTGGAATGAGATGATGGTCCCCTCTCTGTTGTAAATTGAGGGATCCAGAACCCAGGGGGCATTTTGCGCGTGGTTACTGCGACGCCTTAACCTGTCTGCCAAGCTCTCGTAGTAGTTTTTCTTTCGATGGGATGACATAGGTCGGGACCACCTTATCTTGAACACATGTACTCTCGTGACGGTCATAGAAGGGAGAACTTGGATTTCTTTCTAATCAAACACGCTTTCGCGACTCCATTTCCCTCGCCTACGGATCTCTTTACCGTAGATGAAGAATAAGAACGGAACCGGAATAAGCAAGGCCGCAAAGCCACCAGTGATGCAAGAGGCAGGCCCCACTCCAATGCTGCGATACATGGGCCTGACAATCAGTGGAAACGCCGCACCGAAGCAGGATCGGAGGAAGGTGTTGGCACCAACGGCAGACGCCGCGAACTGCGTAAATGTATCGACCAGATAGTTCAATGCGGCCTGGAAGATCATGAAGAAGCCAGAGCCCGTCATTACCAGTCCGATGCAAGGGGCAATCCAATGATATCGAGGCTCTGCCGTCCAGCCCGTAAGGAATTGTCCGGCAGAGAAGACACATCCGCCAACCATCATGGGAGGAAGTCGACGTTCCGGGACGGGATGCTTGCCTGCAGCATGATATGCCTTGTTGTACAAGAACTGGTTGTACGTGTTGGCAGCCGCTCCAAAAAGACATCCAATAAGAATACAGACAAATGGAAGTGTGGCTGGGAGCAGCTTCCAGTGGCGCACTTCTTGGAAAATGTAGGGGATGCTCCCGAGCTGCATATAGAGTATGCCGTAACAGAATGAAGCATAAAGGGCGATCAGGAAACCTATCGGCGTAGCGAGGATCTGGAAAGGGCGAATGAGGAACTTCTGCGCCATGTACTTCAGGGAAACATCCCACTCCTCGAATTTGGCATGCAGCGCCCAATTGTCGGTCTGGAGCCGGAGCCGGCGTGCCTTTGCCACCAAGAGTACTGGGGGGTAGGTCTCGTCGATGTAGATAAGGCCAATTATGATGACGAAGGACTGGAGAATGCCGGTAAGGTATTCCGCCCATCTCCAGCCCAGATACGGCTGCACCACGACAGCTGCCGAAACGATGGGGCCTAGCGACCAAGTTAGCATATAGCAACAGCAAGACAGAGAGCTAAATACCTATTGCGGGGCCTCCGACAACAGCCAGTGCGTAGCCTGCAATACCAGTCGCTCTCGTAGCTGGCGAGTACAGATCACCTAGCACACCTCCGGTATTTGTCACTGGTGCGCTGGCAAAGAATGCGCCAAAGAACCTCGTCAGCATCAGTGTCTGAAAGTCCTTGGCCGTCGCACTACCGAAACTGAACGCTATGGACACTATCATGGGCACCAGGACGGCCAATCTTCTACCGTAGACTTCCGACAGGGGCGCCCACAGCAGTGGACCGACACCAAAGCCCATCAGATAGAGTGAAGTCCCCAGGACAGAAACCTCGCGGCCCACGTGGAATTCCTGCGCAACTTGCAGCGTGCCAGGTGAGTACGCTGCTGACGCCCAGGTTGCCGACATGGTGATGAGGCCATAGAGTAATGTGGTCACTACCTTCTTCTTCAGGGTCCATTTCTTTGGGCGATATGGGTCATCCGGGCCATCGAAGTCGACAATATAGTCTTGACTAGTCTTCTCGTGCTCCAGAGGATGCGTGAACGGCGGGACAGCGTTTCGTCCGCGGATGCGTGCGATCTGCTGAGATTGCCAAGTCGTACTTCGTTCCAATCCTGATGCCAATCCGGATGCCATAGTTCGCGCCTCCTCGCGAGACGCAGGGCTCCGGCATCTCGAAAGGCGCATCTCCACAATGGACGGGCGGTGGCCATCATTTTCGTGGTCTTCAGCGGCATCATACTCGGAAAGACTGGCGGTGGTCGTAGTGGAAGAGTAGGATTGTCTTCGTCCGGCCTCCAGATCCGCAATCAAGGAAGCAGGTTGCACTCTTGACGGCTCCTCTGCTGGTTCGGTGTTCCGGCCATGGCTCTGATTAATATTGGGAGGAGGTTTCTCTGTGTCCCCATTCATGGCTGCATGGGGTTTCTAGTCCATATGAACGGGTGTGTTGGCAGCGATCGAATTGATGAGATGTGCGAAAACGATTGAAGCATGGCAGTTTGGCGGAAAGGCGCATGAAGCTGCGGTCTTTTGAGGGCTGTTATGACTGTTGCGAACTGAGGTTGCGTGGTGTGACGTTATGAATAGACGACGCTACCACTAGTGCTGGTGTAGTCAGCTCGTGCCGCATTGCCGATGGAGATACCCTGGTGGCGAGAAGTCCAGAACTCCTACGTAGGCAGGTGGCCTGCGAAAATAATGGTTAGTAAGCCAACGATAGTACATTCCCTGACGATTTTTTTAATTAAGGCGGGGGACCGTTTGAATTCCACTCTGAGCAATTGAGCTGTGCACACATGTGGACGATAATCCTGCGGCGATCAGCAGCACGAAGGACGTCACGGCTGATATTTCGGGGGAAGCTTGTCATGGTGTTGTTCACATTTTGCTGGTTGATGCATTTCAATTGTTTACCCAGGTCTGATAGAGGTGGAGGTTACAGATTTCCGTCTCGGAGCTGGTTGGAATAGTCGGATGGTCCTCCATCATCAATCACCGACCTGGGTGGAGGATTACGCATGCCTATACAAACTCATCAGCACCCCTTTCCCATTCCCGGAAAACATTCAACGGGAAGGCATTGGCCAAGTGCTGATAGCCTTTCACTCCAGGATGCAGATAATCGCCACTGTCAAACTCGCTCTTCAACTGGCTCGGTATCTGCGGGTCTCTGAGCATAGCATCGAAATCCACGACTGCATCGAATACACCACTTTTTCGGATCCAGTCATTGATCCTGGTCCTAGTCCTTTCGCGCTCGGGATGGGAATACGGCTGTCCAGTGAAGTTGGCGGGAGCAGAGAAGGGGGTGATGGTGGCGGCAAAAACAGGAATACCGAAAGCGTGGATGCGAGTCACCATTTGTTGATAAGCCTGAGTGAGGCTCTCGTAGACGGCGTTCTGAGCGGCTGGTGTGGTGTCGGCCGTACCAATGTCGTTTACCCCCTCGAAGATCATGGCATACTTGACTCCGGGATGGGCGAGGACGTCGCGATCGATCCTTCCCAGAGCGTTAGGACCCAGGCCGTCATTTAGTATCCTGTTACCGCCAGCTGCAAGGTTGGCGATGGAGATTTGGCGAGAAGAAGGGGACTTTTGTAGGCGTTCATGGAGCAGGTCCGGCCAGCGATTGTTCTTATTCGTTTCCGACCCGCGCCCGTCCGTGATGCTGTCTCCGACAATTACGAGACTCCCATATGAGGGCGGTACCCAAGCCTCGATACTGGAAAGAAAATACCAATGAGCTGCGCTCTGGGTGGAAGGGTCAGCCACGGCAAGCGAAGCGGAATCGACCGCATTGCCAAACTGCCACCAACTCGTAGTGCGACTTCCAGGATGGCTAGTGATTGAATTCGTGGTCTGGCCGTCTTTCAAGTAGATGGACACGGACAGCAGCGTCCTTGGCTTGATCGCAAAGTTCAGGGGATCAGACAGAGCGAGGGCACCATTCGGGATGGAGATGGATTCACTTCCCGAGAAGGTGACCTTCTGCAGGGTCTTGGGCTGGATTTGATGGATGCCGGCGGTGTCGTTCGCGGCAAGTGCAACGGTGACGGCAGCGATGGGGAGGTTGGTGAGGCCAAAGGCGTTGGAGATCTTGAGGCGGATCTGCGAAGCACCCACGGAAAGCCGCAGGGTTTGGCGGATGGTGGAGTTGACGAAGACAGCGCCGGTTCGGTTCTGCTCATGCAGTTAGAGTGTGCCGATCTGATGCCGCGAAGCCAATCCATCACGACTGCTGGATATGGGGCCGTACAAATGGAGCCGGGGGTAGATTCGCAGGCTCGGTCAACTGGGGCATCGACGCCCACGTGTCCACCCACCGTCCATTGCGCGGATTCGGCGAGATGGAGGGTGGGGAGGAGAGGACGGGAGTGGATGAGGCTGCAGTGAGGAGGAGCACGAGCTGGAGGAAGGAAAACATGGTGACGTCAGGCAGCTAGACGAAGAGAGCACCTGGCCCATCTATGGGGAGGCGCCATCCTTTATATCCTATGGGGTACCGACCTGAAGTAGGCATGTCCCGTCCCAGGCCGACCGTGGAGAACCGCAAGAGGCCTGGGGAAGAAAGGGCAAAATAGATTGCGCGCAGAGACGCGGGTAGGATGCTCAGCAGTCGTGCCACGGTCTGCTGCGTGGTTCCTGACGGCGACGGGGATGTGTTAATTGGCGGATAAATGGCACTCGGAAAGGCGGTCCTGGCTGGTGGGTTGAGTTCCGTCTCCCGCGGACCAGGGAATCATGGCTGCTGGATCCATCTCCCCCTGGTGGAATCGGTCAAAAGAGGATCCAATGTAGAGCCACCGGGACGAGGCTGCATCAACATGTGGCATCACAGCAAAGGGGGGAAACATGCAGGTGGGAACCGTGTCCATTCCTGCAAGGACATCAAGCGTAATTCGTATGCATGCCCCTAGAGACACTTTAGACAGTCGCTCAACCATACCGAAAAAGGACACCCAGTGCACACCTATAACGCCTTTCCCTTTCCCTTTCCCTTGACCCCCGCTCTATAAATGCTGTGTTTCCCATTCGGAGAAGTGAGCCCTTCGAAGCAGACATTTTCCACTGCATCCTGTCGTGAAGTGAATCAGAGATCCTGGCCCGACCGCAAGCGCACCGTAGATATCAAGCCTTGCTGGCTGCGGCCTCATCCGCACGGCCTGGTGCAAGCCACTTGGACAAGGCAGGTCGCATCAAGGCCATCGCTGCGACATGGAGCCAACTGCGACGTTTGTATGGGCCCAACCGGCGGATCGCTCTCCGCACCGTGTTCCCCTAGCCTCCAAACGGTAGTTTCTATTTTGCTGCAAAACAGGTCGTGCAGCCTCGAGTCCCGCTAGAAGTCGTCGTCGTCGGCCTTCTTCCTCCTCTTGCCCAACCCCTTGCGCTTCTTGCCGTCCACGTCCATGGCGTCGCCCGACTTGTCCGAGGGAGCAGGCGCGTCCGCGATCTTTGCGACAATCTCGGAGAGGAAGTCGAACTGTTCATTGGTGGTGACGACTTGCTTGAGATGGAGCGGGGCGACGCGTTTTGAGTTGCGCGACCTGGCCTCGGCAGCGGCTTTGGTGACGAGGGAAATCATGAACAGCTCCAGGGCTTTGGCTGCAGCGAACGGTCAGCCAATCGAGGAAAATCAATTGACTAAAGAGTCAAGGGGGAAAAAGGGGGAGCAACATACAAACGACTACCGGGGTGACTTGTGCTACCTTGCCAACATCGTCGTCGGCCTGCATGATGCGTTTTATTCTGGCGACGGGGAAATGGTTCTTGATGACAATCTCCTTGGGGGCGCCGGAAGCGGCGTTGGAGGGGGCTAGGTCGGCAGCAGCGTTGTTGGCATCGGGACGCTTGCCAATGGCCGTCTGGGATGGCTCTGGAAGGTAGTCTGGGTCCTGGCGGCTCTCCTCACGCTTCACGGCGCGTGGCATGGTGAAGGGCTTGTGGACGATGGGACTCGAAGCTGGAGGGGAATAGGGCGAGGAGTGGGAGATGGAGGGGCGGTAGCCCTGGTGCTGGGGGTGGACGTAATCGTGGGAGCGGTCGGAGGAGTGGTATGCGGAGAGGTCGGGGGATTGAGGAGCCCAGGTTGCGTCGGCCTCGTCCATTCCGAAAGTGAGGATGGCGTCGCAGCAAAAGGATCAGAATCCGATCTGGGCGGGCTAGCTAAAAGGGGACGCCTAAGCGACGCGTGCCCAGGTGCCCAGCGGTGTGTCCCCGTGCGGTGGATGGAGATGCACCGATGCGCGTTTGCTGTATGGCGCAGTTATAAGTGCAGGTGGGTGTTGGGGGGGTGGCTCTGGTTGTGCAGCAAACGTGGGCGGTGGGACGCGGCAGAATAAAAAAAAAGTTATACACAGGACAGGACAGAGGGAGAGGTTCCAAGGTTGGCGGGACTGGGCGGGGGGTGGAATGGCGGGCGATGGCGGATGACGGCGTTTGGCGGGGGACAAACTGGCCCAAATAAATATTCATAAGAGGGGCGGGCCGGGCGCGTCATTGTCCCGCACGTGACTGGAGGCTTAGTACCTAGTGGTAAGGCAGCCCCCAAAGCGACCTCCGGGAATGGATGCACCGCCACAATTGGAAATGCATTGTTAAATCCTTTCCCTATCCGTCCCTCCTCCACCTTCACTCCCTCACACGCACTCCCCTCTTCCAAGGTCTTCTCCTTCATCTTCACCTTCACTTCGGTGTCGGTCGGTGGCTGAAATGTGGATCCATGGATCGGGGATGGGTGTGAAGCGTTGAGTGATGAAAAGAAGAGCCCCCGAGACCACGAGCGCCTCGTGCTGTCGCTGCTGATGTCGCTGCTGATGCTGCTGCGTCGCGCCTTTTGCCTGGTGAACAAAGCCCGCCCTCCCACCGGCTGTGGTTCTGTCACCCGAAATCGCGTACTCCTCAGCATGGATGCATTGCACTCCAGACAGTCAGACAGCCAGACAGCCGGGCCTGTCGCTGAGGGTTGAATTACTTGATCTAATCTGACAACGCCTGCACCGCCTGCGTGGTATCTATCCTGGGAATGATGAAAAAAAGGGTCTATAGTTACAAGTATAAGGACAACAGCATCCAACATCAACAGGGATCAAGTCCGTACCGTCCCTTGCCCTAGATATCTCGTACAATGCTACCATCGTCCTTCTTCCCGGCTCCTGTCGACCCCTCTTCCGCGTACGTCTCCGCCAGCCCTGCCTTGGGATCTTCGTCCGGTAGGCCGCGCGTTCGCCGCACGTCGAGCACGGCTTCGCGCACCCTTCGTGTGCATTCCTTGCGCAGTTCCTCGGCTTCCTCCGAGTACTTCAGCGCCTCGCTCACCACGCCCAACGGGATGGGCCCGCTCCTCTCCTCTTCCCTCTCCCGCATCCGTCTCCACCGCTCCCGCAGGTCTCCAAACGCCTTGTCGCCATCCAGCTTCTTGCCAAACGTCACGCTCACCTCCTTGCCTGGCCGCGGCAGGAACCGAGGGAACGTCCGTGACTCGTGCATCACCTGGTCCGGTCCCTCCAGCCAGATGGGAACCACATCCGGGCACGGCTCGCTCTCCAGAATGAGCCGCGATATGCCCCACTTGAAGTACCGCATGATCTTCGCGTCGTGCTGGTGTATCCGTCCCTCGGGGAAGATGTGCACCCACGCATGCCGTCGGTTCAGGTACGCCGACGGCGCCGGGAACACATCATGACCATTTGTCGAGAACGTGAGGTGGCCCGACGTGAAGGGATCGGACAGGTCTGGACTCCTCAGCGACTTGCTGGGCTTCTCGGGTTGATCGTGAACGTCGAGGAAGGGTCCGCGCGAGAGGAGGCGGATAGCCTGTGTCACCGTAGGCTGGAAAAGGCCGCCATACTGCGAGTATAGGCTGCGGTGCGTAGGAAGAAGCTGCCCCAGCGTGAAGAAGGTGGAAAGTCCTCTTCGCGCCCGTCAATTCAGAGCCCCATGCCGCCACTCGTGCAGAACTCACTTGTTGGTAAAACATAAGTCATAACTCCCAAGCCCCCAGCGCATATTGTCCGGGTTGAACAGGTATCGCAAAGGCAAAACTCCCCACATGAGAGGATCGTCTAACCTACAAAGCCTCGCGTGTAAGCAGGAGTTCTCACGTCGATGCCTGGTTTCTCGGGGTGCGTACATACACGGAAATATGGTTTGACACTACCCACGCCGTTAGGATACCACTCTGTAGAATCATAATAGATTGGATTCGAAGCGCTTACCAGTGATTAAGCCTCGCTGGCGCCCCTCGACATCCTCGCGGTCATCCAACAGCTGCAAAAAGTTGTCCAGGCCATGCACCTCCGTCTTGCTAAATCCATAGAGAAAAGAACGGCACAGAACGCCCACAGCCCCCATCGTGGCCGACGACGCTGCGCGCCATGGCCAGCTGGGAGCCGACGGCTGCTCTTCAGGGCGCATTGAGAAGCAGAAATCAAAACGTGGAGGGCGTGACAGCGTGCTGCCAGCCCTGCGATGGATGTGGAGGTTAATAACAATTTGTTGCACTCGGGCGGTAGCGGCTACCCTAGATTTGCGGACCTCGGGAGCGCCACACCAACTCTAGCCACATCTAGTTATTACCACCTCCATCCTCCGCCGTCAAACAACCTGCATCCACCAACCGCCACACGTGCTCCGCTCCACGTTCGCGCTCTATAACGGTATAACCAATCTGGGTCGCCTCACTACACGCCGACTGTGAGCGCCGATTGGGGCCAGAGCTCCACGAACGGGTCCGTCATGGCGCACAGCAAGCGCAACACCTCTCGCGCCGTCTTCACCTCCTACGAGCGCGAAGCCCTCAAATCCTCCTGGGGCTCCCAGTCCACCCGCCTCACCCGAGACTCCTTCCTTCCCTTCGGATCCTGCCAATTGTGCCTCCTGCCTGCCGTCGACCCCGTATGCTGCCCGCACGGCGACCTGTTCTGTCGAGAATGCGCAATGACGAACCTCCTGGCGCAGCGCAAGGAAATCAAGCGGCTGGAGAAGGTCGCGGAGCGGATGAGGGAGGAAGAGGAGGAAAACAAGCTGAGAGAGGAGGAAGAGGCCAGGGAAAGAGCCGTCGAAGAGTTCGAGGCCGTCCAGATGGGCCTCGAGGTCAAGGTCGGCGCCGGCTCCAAGGTGGTGGGCCGAGAGGGCGGCAAGGTGGTGGTGGAAAAGGAGGACAAGAGGTCAGAAGGTCACGGCAGGGGCACCAAGCGGAAGTTCGAAATCGATGAAGAGGAATTGATGCGCATCGCGCAAGAGGAACGTAGCCGCGCAAAGCTGGCCATTGACGCAGAGAAGAAGGCGGCCAAGGGTCATCTCCCCAGCTTCTGGGTGCCAACGGAAACGCCGGACTCGAATCACAAGGCCGTCGACAAGGTCAAGCAATCTCCTACCTGCCCATCCAGCGATCCTGAAAACCCGCATCCGCTCTCCCTCAAGAGCTTGACCAGCGTCCACTTCACAGAAGAGAAGTCCTCAGAAACCGGCAAGGCTGTGCGCACATGTCCGAGTTGCCGGAAGTCGCTCACGAATGCTACAAAGGGTGTTTTGGCGATCCCATGCGGTCATGTGCTGTGCAAACCCTGCGTAGAGAAGTTTCTCAAACCAGAGCACCGGCACCATAGGGACGCACATGATGAAAGGCCCGAACCCGAGACAGTCCACTGCTATGTGTGCGATGCAGACCTCGGCCCCGTCCCTGAAGGCAAGGAGAAGGAGGCAAGGAAGAACAAGAAGGAGAAAGAGAAAGCCCCCAAACCAGGCCTGGTCCACATCAGAACAGAGGGTACCGGGTTCGCTGGTGGTGGGAAGAACATGGTGAAGAGGGAAGGAGTCGCATTCCAAGTTTGAAACTAGCAATGATACCCAATAAATGAATTTTCGCGGCGTGATCCGAACGCAGCCCACAGGCCTAGATCTGTACCCATTGTGAATGTGTCCACCCGATCTTCCTCTTGACTCTGAATCCGGCCCCGACCTACGAGGAACTAGGACCGGACATCGTCAGGTTGTGGGATCCACGAAACGAAGCACCCACTTTCTCAATCCACGTATTACACCGTGCTTGTGTCTCTAGGTCCGTTTCAGCCCACGTAGACTGGCGGAAGAGGTTGGCAAGATTGTATCAGCCCTGCGAGGATTCGAATCATTCGAGCTGGGTTTCACACGAGGAGCCATGTCGAACGATAGATTACGGGACGCTTAACGGAGAGCCCGAGAATGAGGATCTGTAGCAGGGAGACTGCTCTGGAATGCCTAGGTTAATGTAATACCGTGGCAAAGGTCACTGGAGATTTTGAACGAGGAACGGAAATTCCAAATCAATGCATGACTTCCGCGGAATGGATTGCAAGGACTCAGTCCCTTACACCATACACGTCTCTTGATCTAGAATCTAAACAAAGCTTCGTACATCAAAATCTGGGGTATCATGAATGAGAAATGCAATATGGCCACCCAAGTCGGTAAGTCTTGTTGGACGGCCTGCCCAAGGGCCAGATGTGAAGAAGTTTCCCGTTCTGCTGAATAATGCACATTGCAAGTGTTTATTGGGAAGATCATGCAAAAGCCATGCAGGGGCATACAGAGACAATACAAGAATGAAAAGGATGAGGGGACGACGCCAGCGTCTAAGACACTGTCCGTCTCATAGAGGAGAGCGGACGGAACGCTCCCAGGTCCCCTAGCCGTACCAGCCCCCAGCCGTAACCGTCGTTTCTGCTGGGAGGCGATGGGGAATCAGGGGCACTTTGATGTCGAAAGCAGTGATGAACTTCTTCCACGTAGGCCAATCGAGACTGAAAACGGCTTGGTGCTTTTGGACGTTGTGTTCGCGCTGCTCTGCGATAGTGTGTGGCTTGGCCGGCACTGGAATGATTAGCATTGGGCGGTAATTTAGGGGGCAATGGCTTCTCACTTAGTAGAGGCAACCCCCGCTCATCTTCTAACACTTTCGCTGCGCCTTCTTTGATCAAAAAGCTGACGTAGAACAGGTTTTCGACTGTCTGACCAAATGAGTGCGGGTTGACGACAAAATCGAAGAGTGACACAGCCGCCTCTTCATTAGGCGCCACCCATAGACGGTGGCGCCTAGAAGCAGCTTCGATATCTTCGTCATCTGGTTCGCCATCTATTTCATTCAACTCTGCGCTCATCTTGTCGGACTGCTCAGCGATGTGATCTGTTAAGCGTTTCTGGATTCCCTTGACAAGGTGGGTGAGGTTGGAGTTCTCGGATTGCTTGATATCCGACTGCGTTAGCTCCTGCGGCCTGGTAGCAGGCCCGACAGGTTGACGTTGTAGCCTGGTACGACGGCTTTGGGTACTTCGCACGCGTTTTTGGACGGACAGGGGCCCGAGAAGGAAACTTGATGCCGGCGGGCGTTTGTTGAAAGGGAAGCACGCTTCCCGGCCAAGCAGCGCCCAGTCAAGAGCTTCGCCGTCATCATCGTCCTCGTCCTCGTCCTCGTCCTCGTTCTCTCCGGTACCTGTGCGGCGGCGATGGCGAGCCTGCGTAGCAGTGGGCGCAGAGGGGTCCCCGGCCGATTTCATGAAGTGAATGCATCTTGTCACGAATTGATCCAGGTCGATGCCTACGCTGGTATTCCCGTGCAAGGTATTTCTCAACTTTTTGCTGGCCAGGTCGCTGGCGTAGACCATGACGCGGGAGTCGAGAGCGGCGTCTGCAGTCTGTTTGACTTTGCCCATGTAGTAGTTCTGTTTCTTGATATGGGCTATTAGCCCGTCATTGCCCGGCTTGATCAACTCATCGCGGTTGTCTGAAAAGGAAGTCAGTTATTACGAAAGGGATTTGTGACAAGATCCACTACGCACCTTCGATCTCTCTCTGATTGTTGCGCATGTTGGCGCGAAGCTCGCGCCGAACCTCCGGATCTTGATTGGGGTCGTAAAATTTTGTGCCATCATCTTCCTCGTCTTCCTCGTCCTGGGAGTCATCCGGACTATCATCGTCCTGTCTGAAACTATCGTGGTCGTACATTTGCGGCGAGTCTGCAATACTGTACTCGTCGGTTCTCCGACGCTTGCTACGATGTGAAGAGGCCATGGCGGGAGTTTGCAAGCGGTCGGTTGAGGGAGGAGCCATTCGACGTCCGATTTTCTCAGCAGCGCGGGGAGTATCCTCTTGCGATCTGGGCTCCCGATTCTCTTTGTCCGAGCTGCCAGACCGCCAGGGACTGACGACAGAGTAGGAGGAATCACGGACGCTTGTGGATGCTATGTGTCGGGGAATGGACGGGTCGCGATAGAGAGAGTCGACCGTGGAGGAGCGGTGGGCAGCAGGAAGCTGGGGAGTAGCAGAGAGATGTGTGTTGAGACGCGCCATCGTGTCTCTGTTTGTTGGGAGGTTTGGTTGCACTTCCCCGTTTGCATCGGTCCACGCGTGGAGAGACAACAAACAGACACGCCTGGGCGAGATGGGATGAAAAACGTGGACGCGGGTTGCTCTGGCGCCCAGGTGAAGTGAAGGTGAAGAAAGACGCGCGACCCTGCGGCGCGGTCGCGCTTTCATCACGGGATGCGCGTGGGGAGAAGCCGCTAGTACTATTGCAGTAGGATGTGGGGGTCCCGCGAGTCGCTGGACATGGATTGACCGCCCGACTCACCGCCCCGCCATTCTCCCCAGTTATGGACCGTCGTCCCTCAATGATACGCATCCCTTGGCTCCACCACAGCTCCAGCTCTAGCTGCCTACATCATTAATGTGCTAAGCTGCTGCCACACAGATGGCCAGCATTAGCAGATCACAGCCCTCGTGCCCGAAATGGAAGCCTTCTCCTTTGCGACCTCTACCGCCCTGACCCAGCTCTCAGTCTATGTCCGCATGTACGTCGCTCGAGGATCCCCAGAAGGTATGCGTCAAATGGCTAAGATGACGACAGAGACCGTCTCGAAGGGAACCAAAAGGCAATACCGTATTCTGTCCTTCTCAAGCGCCCGGATTTAAGACATCGCCTGTCCAATATCAAGTCTGTTTCACACCTCCACAGCCCGCCGCTCATACTGACGATACAGTCCGTATCCTGAGCTCTACGTGACTGCGCAAATATGGGCCGACAGCAAGCCCCTGACTGTGCCGGTCCAGACTCCCTACAAAACCTTCAAGAACACTCAGACATGGAATGAATGGCTCTCGCTTCCTGTCACGTATGCCAACCTCCCTTCCTCAGCTCAACTCGCTATCACCGTCTGGGACCTCTCTCCCGCAGAGGATACGGGGTCAAACATGCATGCTGTTCCATTTGGTGGTACAACCATTCCACTCTTTGAAAAGGACAACACGTTGCAGAAAGGAAGGCAGCGATGCCGCTTGCACCGCTTCAAGGCCGCTGACGGCCTCTCGTCAACTACCACGCCTTGGATAATACCACCAGCCAGGAGGAAGCGGAATGATACTGTAAAGGAGGATGTGATCGACGAGCAGATCGCCGAGATGCAACGGCTAGAGGAGCTCCTCAAGAAGCAGGAGATGGGCGAAATTCCCGAGAACCGTTGGTTGGATGGTCTGCTGTTCAAGAAAATGATGAGGATCCGGAGCGATGCGTTGAATGCCGAAGCTGCTGCAAATGCGCGGCAGAAGAAAGCTCCCTCGGACGCTGATGTTCAAGAAGGGGAGCTCTTCTACCTCGATATTGAATTCCCCCGCTTCGATCATGCAGTCGTCTTCACAGACGTCGAGTACCCCCCACCACCAATCTCAAGCTTCAAGATTTCGTCCGATTCGGAGATCCGGCTGAGGCCTCCCCCCGAAGTCTCATTTGGCCCAGGTATCAATATCGACGCGGATGGTTATGGAGACGTCCATGCTGGTCGCTTGATCCGCATCTATGATCCGGAGACTGGGCGTTCAGACAATCCGGCCGAAAGCAAGCACCGCCGGCTGATGCGCAGCCAGCAGACGGACGCCCTTGATCGTGATCGGAAGCCTGATGTTGACACCCGCGACAAGATTCACAAGATCCTCACCTATGGCTCTCTGCATGGGCTCAATGCTGATGAGCGTGATATCATTTGGAAGTTCAGATACTACCTCCTCAGAGACAAGAGAGCCCTGACCAAGTTCGTCAAGTCCGTGGGTTGGAATGATCCCATGGAGGTACGGCAGGCTGCCCCTCTGCTTGAAAGATGGGCAGAAGTCGAGATCGATGATGCGCTCGAATTGCTGGGCCGAGACTTCAACCATCCCATCGTCCGCGGCTATGCTGTGGAGCGCTTGAAGAAAGCCGAAGATGACGAGCTCTTGCTCTACCTCCTACAACTCGTTCAAGCTTTGAAGTATGAAGCTGCTGGGGAAGGCGATGACTCGTCGCTCGCTCGTTTCTTGATCAGCCGCGCAAGCAATAGCTTCCTCCTTGGCAATTATTTCCACTGGTACCTGATGGTTGAGATCAGCGACACAAGTAGTGACCAAGCTCCTGAGCACCGCGACCTCTTCGCGAAAGTAGAGTACGACTTCATGATTGAGCTTGAGCAGACGCCTGTGGGGAAGGAAACCCGAAACACGCTCAAGAGGCAAGGAGAACTAGTTACCATACTAGCCAAGATCTCGAAAGACGTTCGCTTTGACCGTGGAAACCGCCCGCAAAAGATCGCTCGTCTCAAGAAGCTGCTTTCGGATCCCAAGAACGAGCTCACCAGCTTCGAGCCGTTGCCTCTTCCGCTGGATCCGTCGGTCACAGTGGTAGGCATTCACCCAGATGATTGCAATGTATTGAAGTCGTCACTGTTCCCCATGATCATCAACTTCAAGACATCCAACAACACAAAGTATCCTATCATCTTCAAAACTGGCGATGACCTCCGACAAGATCAGTTGGTTATCCAGATCATCACCTTGATGGATCGACTTTTACGGAAAGAGAACCTCGATCTCAAGCTGACCCCATATCGCATTCTCGCGACGTCCACGTCGGCTGGTGCATTTCAATTTATTCCGAGCATGTCCCTAGCCGCCGCCATTGCCAAACACAAAGGCTCGTTACTCGCGTATTTGCAGGCCAACAATCCAGATGACGGCGCGCCACTTGGTGTCCGCAAAGAAGCCATGGACACGTACATCAAATCGTGCGCGGGTTACTGCGTCATTACTTATCTCCTCGGAGTTGGCGATCGGCATCTGGACAATCTGCTCATTTCGCCATCAGGCCATTTCTTCCACGTCGACTTTGGCTACATCTTAGGGCGAGATCCTAAGCCGTTCGCCCCGCCCATCAAGCTATCTCGAGAGATGATTGACGGGATGGGAGGCGCACAGCACCCCAATTATGCGCAGTTCAAGGAGTATGCATTCACGGCGTTCACGACTCTCCGGAAGAGCAGCTCGCTGTTGCTAAATCTGTTTGCCCTGATGCAGGAGGCCAATATCCCAGATATCATGATTGAGCGGGAGGGCAGTGTCCGAAAGGTCCAGGAGAGAATGTGGTTGGATAAGACGGAGGAAGTCGCGGTACGAGATTTCGGGGCGTTGGTGGAAGAGAGCGTACAGAGTTACACGGCGGTGGTAATCGACCGGGTGCACGACTTTATGCAGTTTTTGAAGAAGTGAGTAAGGTCAGAGGAAGGCTTTGAGGGTGATCATGATACCACGTTTCCGCTAAAATTTCAATTGCATCGTTTCGAAATCATATCCTATCTGATAGTCAAGATATCCAACCCGACTTCAAGCTAAACATACGGAGCATTAGTTCCCTTTATCCAGTAACCTCCCTGCGTCGTCCAGGATCATATGTTATCCCTGATCTATTGAGTCCAGTTCGACGTTGTCCGCCGATTCTACCTCCCCTCCGGCTTCCAGCCAAGCAGCTCAAACGCCTCCGTGCTCCACGGGCCCACGTCGTGATCTACAACAGGACTGGGCAACTCCATGTTCTCTGTTAACCCCACACCGCCTACGCAAGTATCAAGGTCCAGACTCTTCGTCCGCAGTAACTTACGTCTGGGATCCGTCCTCTTGACTAACTCCGCCAGGCCCGATCGTGTGGGCTTCGACGCCTGCTGGTGAGAAACATTTGGTTCCTCTGCGGGCTGCTGCGGCAGCGGCGGTGGTGGCATGTTCCTGCGTTCCCAGTCCTCGCTCGTGCTACGAATCGGCGGCTCTGGGTTATTCGCATCGTTGGCGCTCTTGACGCGACGAAATGGAGATTTCTTGATGGGGGTAGACCCTGGATCTACCTGGTTGCCGATAACCCCCGCCAGGGTTTCGTCTTCGATATGCTCGATTGTAGACCTGGTTGGCACTCCTGGGTTCATTGGACCGGCTGCAATGCCTTCACCATTGAGGGACAGAAGTGAAGGATTAGTGGATTCCGGTTGAAGGGATGCAGCTTGTCCCTTATTCCCGCACTGTTTCTTCTTGGCACCGCCCTCTGCTTGGAGTCGGTCGGGAATTATTAGACTGTCATTCTTCTTACATCTCTTGCGGATCCCGCCGGCGGAAAAAGGAACCGCTGACTTGGACTTTGTAGGTGAGAGAGAAGGTCGGTCCGGGGCTGCGGGCGGCGCTGCTCGAGGTACATCAGCGGGAGAAGGCCGATCAAATGGAGACGGCGGAGGTGAGCGCTCTGAGACGGGAGAGTCAGGTATTGTGATGGTCTCTCTGCGGATATCTCCAGCATCTTGGAGTTCAGAATCCAACGTGCCGGAAATGGGAGACCTTTGTTGTCTGGGTCCTGATGAGGGACTTTTCGATTCGCATGCCGGAGCTACGGTGCAGCCGGTAGTTCGTTCTTCAACACCATTCTCGTCTGGCTGCTCTTTGGTGACCTTGGTTCGCTCTTTCAGTCGTCGGCCTAGGGCTGGTGGGGATTTGCGTTTTCTTTCAGTCTGGCCCCTTGGAGACTCTTGGGGTACCATTCTCTGGTCCATCAACCCACGAATGGCATCAATATCTTCATCCCCTGGCAATGAGGATGATAATAGATGGTTAACTTCCTGTACCTCCTCAAGAGTCGAGGCCTCCAATCCCGGACTTTTCTTCCTCGACGGCTCCTTTTCGGCTCGTTTCGCATGCCCCGCCTTGGCTGGCGGCCCTTCTGTACGCTTACGGGGAGGTTTGGCGGGTGGCGGTGAGAAAGATTCACAAACCAGCATCTTGCGTTTCACCCCTGTGGACAGCCGCAATGACTTTGCACGAGGATCACGCTGCGGCGAGCGTGTTGGAGAGCGTTCCTTCTGACGATTCTTGATGGGCTGTAGAGCGAAATCAACGTTGGACAACCGGTTCGAGGCACTCACTGGCGGAGATGACGACCGCGAAGGCGGCTGGGGTGTCTCCATCAGTCCTGCACGAGGAATGCGTATTCGTCCCTTGGGTATCTTAGGCGGTGTGGCAATTGACACCTGGTTGCCCATGGGACGCTGAGGAGGAACCGTAGTCTGCGAGGAGGGCTGCGTATTCGCGATACGCGTCTTGGAGACCGGACTGGACGATAAAGTGTCTGATGAGGTGAAATCCAAACCGATAGTAGTCGCCCGGGAGGGAGCACAAGCCGTGGCTGCTGGCCTTGAACTCGATGTTCGCGATGAACATACTGCATGCTCTTTCGATTTCAAGGCCATATTGACCGCTAGCCTCGAGGCTGCTGTTTGCATGTGCACTTGATGGTGCGCGGTCTTTTGTCTCTTTGCATTTCGGTTCGCAGTCGACTCATTCTCCCTCTCCCGTTCATTCCGGAGTTCGTAAGGTGATTTTATGGGTGTAGCCTTCCCTATTGGTCCCTTGGGGGTTCCCAGCAGCGTGCTTAGGGACTTATGGTGCATGTGGGAGATGGTTTTGGGCGGGTTACTGGCTGGGGGCACAGGTGGCTTCCGCATCTCGGGGACTGGTTTTGCATGGGGAGTGGGTTTAATCTTCTCAAACAACGGTGTGAGATCCGTCTGCGAGACTCCGACAGCGTCTGCCACTTCGACCATGACCCCCTTGTCCAGCGTGAACTCGTCGCCCTCCTGCAGGGTGTTCGGCTCCTTCCAGTAGGTGTCTCCGACGTAGTTTCGGCTGGTATCGTACAGCATGACGCGGCTGTTGAACGAATGGAACTTGAGATAGCCATCTTGCCAGCGTTTCTGTTTCCGGCGGATATCGTGAGTGAACAGACAGCGGAACTCTGCGACTGGAGCGGTGTTTTGGGATGCGGGTACGTCCGAGTGACGCGGCGGATTGTGCAAGTGTGCGGTCATCACGCGCAGCAATAGATTCTACGCGTATTCTGGCCGTGCGACGACATGAGGGCGCGGGTTGCGGCGAAGGAGAGGTGTAGACGTCGTGTCTACGCCAGAAGGTGAACGCGTGGGTGCTCGAAGAGGAAAGGTCATTGATGCGCGATCACGTGGATCTCCCGAGCTGAGGTCCAGCACTTGAGATGTCCAGCTCCATGATTCCCCTCATTTCGTCCTCCCCCGTCAACGTCCCACAATCCTTACACACACACGCACAACACAAACACATCCGGAACAGCCGGTCCGACGGGCAGAATTGGGGTGAGATGGACGAAATGGCAACTACTGCAGCTCACTCTTCTGCACTGCCTGAAACGCGGGGCCTCGCTCTGCTGCCTGCGGCCCCCATGTCCGTGTCCAAGTCCATGTCCCGCCGCTGCTTCGCCGCCATCGCCGCGTATTCACCACCACCACATCAGCCTTGCCGGTAGCCGTTTTCGTCTGGGCAACTGGGTGGGAACACCTGTTTTCTCCCCCTTTATCGGCTTCACTTTCTTCCCCTCCCTCTCCTTCTTGACTTCTTACGGCCACATCAATTGGCCTCGTCAGCCGTCAGCGTCATGCAGCGACTCCAGCGCAAGGTTGGGCGCTTCCTCCCCAGGACGCCCAACGAAGCAGACGTCGACGCAATGCTGAGGGACTTTAACGATTCCGACCAGATGCTTGAGAAGGTATATCTCTTCTCTGTGTTCTCATGAAATCAGGTTACCCAGCCTGACACCGCCAGATCGAGGGTGCTGCAAAGCAATGGCGCGATGCCTGGACCAACATCCTCGCCCACCAGCTCGCCGCGATTGAGTACATGCACTCCATCTATAAGCCATTGGGCGCCAAGAGCAGCGACTATGGTTCTCATGTCACAGTGGATACACCCGCTGCGACCTTGGAACGCTGTGCGCAACTGCAACAGGCCTTTTCCGAGCTCAAGACGGATATGATGGAAGAAGTTGCCGACATTGAGAGAAAACTAATCACTCCGGCCAAGATTGCGCGGGATTCTTTAAAACCGATGAAGAAGGCCATTAAGAAACGCGAGGATAGAAAGGTACACTTACTCTCCCTCCAATCATGACTCAGCTGCTCACTGCCGTCCCCCAGGTCGACTATGAGCGCTACAAGAGCCGTACCGAGGCCTTGCAGAACAAGAAGACCCGATCGGATCGCGAAACGTCGGCGCTGATCAAGCATGAGAATGATCTAGCAAAGGCAACCCACGAATACCAGTACGCCGACGAGGCCCTGCGCACACAGTTGCCTCGCTTGAACGCAGCAACATTCTCCCTCCTGCCCCATCTTCTGGCAAACCAGATCGTCCTGCAGAACAATCTGATAGGAAATCTGTACACGGTGCTGAACCAGTATTCGCTCGAACAAGGCTATCCGGACCCCCCGCCGGAGCTAGAAGAGGTCATTCCAGTATGGGATTCCGCCTTTACACCTCTGCGGACCGAGTTGGAGACCGGGCTGGAGCTGTTACGGACGGGCAAGGCAGTGCGCCAACCGATGCGACTACCAGACCAAGGCAGCACGTTGACGGGCTTGGGGATCAGGAACAAAGTCATCCCGGGACGAAAGTCTAGCAGCAATACCACTGTCCCCACAGTGAATGCACCTCGATCCCCGCGACCTGGAACCAACTTGCCTCCCCCGGCCGAAGGTCCACCCCTGAATCTCAGCAGCAAGCCGTCCATAGGCTCTCTCAGCACCTCAACGCCCAAAGTGGGTGGCGCTTCGCCTGGCGGTCTAACTCCGTCCAGCGCGACCGATCAGTGGGGAAGACGCACATCAACAGCTTCATACGCCTCGTCGAACGGTACAGGTACGACGGCCAGCCACGACGACTACTTTGGACGGCCTCGGATCCCTTCAACGGCGTCGTCAGCAGCGTCACCGAACCCCGCCGCCGGGAAGAAGAGGCCTCCCCCACCTCCTCCAAAGAAGATTGGTTCTTTTCACGGGGAATATGTGACGGCTATGTATGACTTTGACGGCATGAATGAGGGCGATCTGACGTTCCGGGAGGGCGACCGCATCCGGGTGGTGAAGAAGACAAACAGCTCGCACGATTGGTGGGAAGGGGAGCTACGAGGGCAGAAGGGCAGCTTTCCCGCCAACTACTGCAAGTGAAGGGAAACACAAGTGAGATATAGTTTTTTCTGAAATGGGTCTTCCGACAGGAATTATGACCCGCCGTGAATTTTGGCTGCATATTCTCATGAGCATCATTAGAGAATAATACGCCCCGAACTACGACCTCCCTACTTCCCGCGGAATGCCATATCCCAACTGCTTGACGTCTGCTGTTCACTCATAAATTGTTCAGCCTCGAAACCCGACTGGCCCCCACCCCCCTGCTGACCCGCACGGAGTGTGACTCGTGCCCGGGTGGCTTCAGAGCTGGGCGCACACGACCAGGGCAGGAGGCGTGCAGCTGCAACCGCGATCCGTCTCCTTAACCTCAACAGCCTTTGCCCACCGCCGCCTTGCCATGGACACACCCTCTAGGTTCGCCGCGTTTTCCTGTCGTGAGAATGGGTGACACAAACAATGTAAGAATATCGCTCGTACCCGCATCCCTGGAACTGCAAAGGCCTAACGTCTTCCTCCCAGATCAACGTTACCTCGACCACGCTCAAACCCCCCTTCAGCCCAAACACCGCCCTGATTCCGCCTTCAAAAAAGAAGAACAGTAGAATCGACTCTCTCCCGACCATTTTTGGCAAAGACAACCACTGTGGTCTTGTTAAGAAGAACATTGCAGACTTCCTCACGGACGACCTCAATCTCGATCGGTTAAACGACATCGATGGCTATCTGTGGATGGCAGGTCGACCTATGCGAGCTCGACCGCTGCACCGTTATAAGATGTTGGGTTTCGATGTGCTTCACACACAGCAAATGGACCTTCACATCCTAAAGTACTCCAACCAAGTGCTGGTGAAGCCGCTCCCCGAGTACCTCCTGTCGCATTCATTTTGGACCGATCATTTGTGCGGAAATACAGGACTGCACAAGAAGCTGCACGAGGCGGCTTGCGGTTTCTTGCTCAGCTACATCTGGCTGGTCGTATACCCCATAGACCTCCAGCTTGCCCAGGACTTCAAGCTTGTGCCCAAATCCATCAAGTGGCCACAATGGGAGAAATTCGTGACCGACTTTGTCGATCATATTGACATTAATGCCCTCGATCAGGTAAACAAGCGTTACCATTTTGGAGAGCTCCGTCTGGGTCGCATCAACACCATTTTCCGCGTCCGCTTCGCACATCGATACTTTGTGCGCGGCTACCTATATGGCTATAACCGCTATGTCGTATTCTTCCAGCGCAATTTCAATTGGATCCTTGTCGTTTTCGTCTTCTTCTCCCTGGTCCTGAGCGCCATGCAGGTCGGGGTCAGTGTTTCCCCGCTCCAAGACGACGAGGCATATCGCAAGGCTACCTACGGGTTTGTGGTGTTCAGCATGATGAGTGTCGCTTTTGTCCTTGCTTTTGTCAGCGTACTATTCACCCTCATATTTCTTTTCAATATGGTGGCTGCTATTGCACACGATAGGCAGCAGAGGAAGGAGAGGGGTTTGTTGGCGAAGGCGAGAGCAGGAGGCCATCAGATCCCCTAAGCAAACTTCGTGCATCTGCGCAGAAAGGTCTATTGTTTTGATAGTGAGGTCGCCGACCGCCCTTGGTAATGTGCAGCCTCAAGGATATGTTGCTCGTTGGATCATTATCCCCCCGCTCCCATAGCAGACCCTATTCGGCATCAGCCCAATTAATGTACTCCCGAGGCCTTACATTACTGTGGTAGTAAGAGGATTCTGTCAATGATTGGAAGTCGGCGGCTGGTTAGACACGATGTAAAGACCGATCGACATGGAGAACGGTATTTGAAGAAGTCTGTCAATAAAAGTTGGACAAAAGAAGTTTCAGGCCAGAAATCTACAGCTCATCCCGCTTGTTTTCGGCCGCATTTTCCTTCACTTGGAAGGCCTCAATGGTAATTTCAACCTTGTTCTTGCCAGTCTTCTTGTGCTCAACCTTGCCCAGAACAGCTCCATCCTTAGCCTCTGTAGAATATGTTTCCAGATCGTCGAAGACTCCTACACAAGGATTAGTCCTCCCAATCAGCCAAAGAGAGTTAATTGCGACGTACCATCACACTTCTTGCCGTCTGCCTCATCGACGAACAACGGCGCCAGCGGATAAATCGCGCCGGGCGCGAAGAACACTACACCGTCCTGGACGCTAAACCACCTCTGCTTCTTGTTCTTGTTGATCCACTCCCGCACACCGTACGGCAGCATCTCGTAGTCCATCTTCAGCAGTTCCCGCTTGTCACCATGCTTGTCCTCGCCATTCCATGATCCAGGGTACTGCTGTTTGTTGTAGAAGACCTTCAGTTCTGGCGCGAAATCCTTGAGAGTCGGGTACAGCTCCTTCAACTGGTAGATCTCGGCGCTCAGTGTCGTGCTGGAATGGCAGGAGGTGGCGTATGGGTCCAGTGCGCTCGCCGTCGCGGTCCATTTCGGCTGCCAGATTTCACCAATCGGTGTCGGGTCTGGGACCTTGCTGCTTGAAGAAGATGAGGCGCTTTCGGATGAGCTGGAGGCGGACGAGGAGGAAGAGTCTGCTGCGAATGCCGTGGCCGCGAGGAGCGCTGGCGAAAGAATTGTTGTGAGTCTCATGGTGTTCTGGCCGTCTGCTGGCCGCTGTGGGCTGTATATGAGGCGTCTTTCTTATACGATAATTCTTGTAGTGCAATTATATCTTGTACTTTATTCCTTCAATCACAACAAGTTCAGAATAGAGCGGCGACGGAACGTATAGAATCTAAAGGCCAGCAGCAGACACACACCATCTATATACCGCAGATCGTCTCCATCATGCTTTCTGTCCTTTCGAGCTTCTTGGCAGACTTGTTTGTATTTGAAAGTCCTGAGACGTTCGCGCGTTGTTTTTCCGCGTTCCCATATTAATAGCCGGGGTCGCTAGCGCGTCACAGTGAACTGGCTAGATTAATAGGACACGGTGGAATATGGAATGCTGCTTGGGGCAAGTTGGAGAGGACACATGCGCTTTCAACAAGGATGCTGCCGAGCACTTCGGGGGTGCTGGAATAGTGCCCAGGGTCGCAGAACAGTACTGTGTAATGGTGAATCACGTGATGAATATAATCTTCCTCTCATAATCACTGCTCTATCTGGAAACAGACGACATAGAAGCCACAAGATATGTGAGTTGATTTGAGTTATCCAGATATATCAGTTAACCCTCACGATTGTCACTTCTCATCGTCATCATTAACTCTGTGCCACACCCTCAGCCGAACAGTCACAGTTTCATATCATCTGTGTATCTCGGGGTCCTTTGACACCTGACACCGTGACTCCCATGTATCAGAATGGTTTGCTATTTAGGAGTCATAATCATCTTCATGCTGAAATATAACACCACTATTTCTCCACGAACACCTCTCCAAGCCATATAATCCAGCAGCCTAGATACAATTTCCCATTCAAACACACCACAAGATACCCCAAACATCCTTTTCCAAATTGCAGGATGCCTTCTCAGTTATCACCCTCCCAACCCATGGGCTCTTCGAAGTATACAGACATGTTAGTTCAGGCGGACAGGGTCCCGGGGAAATATAACGTATTTGCGGCACTGTTTACCTGGCTGCTTTTGGCCGGATAATATCGTATTGCCTGCGACGTTCAACAAACTACAGAAATACCACAAGTGGGAGGACTCCTTCAAAAGTGGGCCCCTAAAGCAGGTGAGGCAGATGTAAGTCCTTTCCCTCAAGGAACCATAAAGTCCAGGTCGAGTAGGTTCCAAGAATATGTTTTCATCATGTAGAAAATGGCACAATGGGGTGACAATTCTACAGAGATATACCAATTGGTATTCTTGCCAGTGTTCTCTGCTTCTCTGGCGTCGCTGGCTGCCTGTGGCTCCTACTCAAGTATAGGCGGAACTATATCTGGATCACCAACCGCATATTCATACCTGCTCTGCTACACAGTATCGCGGGCTTGGTGTCAACTCTTATCAATGTCTACACTGCACAGGATGGTAGGTTGCGCACCTCCACGTGGGACCATTGCCTTTGCGTGGGAAGGGATTGTATTTTAAAGTAAGCGTAGCTAAACAAAGCCCAGGGAAGTACTCAATCACTGCTACGGCTGCATTGACCGGCACATGTTTGTGCTTCGTGGTCACGCTATCCTTGACATTGCTGGTCTATGTAGGGAAGATCCGAAGGATCAAGAAGAAGCATGACGCTATGCAGAGAATGCATCACAGGTAGATTGATCGATCACGGAGCTTTATAATAAATTTGGTACAATGATTATCCTTCTCCTGTTGATGGCATTACCTCTTCCGGCCGACCGAAAGGGAACGCCACCTGTGGCAATTTGTGAACACGGATGAGATGAGGACAAGAATGTATTTGTTTCCTTCCATATGTGTACCTAAGCATGTCTTCTTCTGGCATCTTCTATCACACACTGCATAATCTTGTTGATAATGCCGCACGTGAGCCAGCCTCTGCCGTGATCTGGCCTACCTAGGCGTTATCAGCTACGTACTGGTCCATGGTGTATCACCCAGCTGATAGAATGGAAAACCCGTCGCTCCAACTGAAATACCGTACTCACTTTGCTGGAAGTGCGTCAGAGAATAAGCGTATGTTCAAAGGCGCCGCATTATCCGTGGTTGTGGAATACAATTCTTTTAAAGCGCATTACCCAGGCCCTGTTATGTTGGACAGAGAATCAACTCTAGCATGTGGCCATTTCAGACCTATAATTTTCCCTTTCACCTGAGTGCGCATGTATAACTAAATGAACTAGGCATAAGAGCAAACATATTAGGTCATCTGATTCATTATTACGAACGTCTATTAGTCTTGGTAGCGAGAAGATGAAACCCCATAACCTTGATTGAACGCAAACCCGCAGTGATCAATAGCCAAACGCCAGTATTCGCATGGTATCATGTAAGCACCTTGTCTCATTTCCCTTCGCCCTCACAATATCGATGCCCTCATTGTTGGGCGTACTGTGGAGAAACTCTAACCACTGCGCCTCGTGTCGCATCCTTGCGAATAGTACACCTCATAGGCAGCATTCACGCTCTCGTGGTGCTCCTTTGCCCGCTTCTTGACGGCCTCCCAGGCCTTCTTCGCCATGCTAGGCTCCTTGACGGATCCCTTTTCCAATGAATCCTTGGAGAGTACGCTGGATGCCGAACTCATGGGAGTCTTGGTGAGGTCGGACTCGAAGGAAGAACGCATTTGGCGAGGTTGTTGATGAGTTGGCGCAGGTGTCTGTGGAAGGAGGGCAGTGGCGAAGTGCATCCGCTTCGTGGGTCCGGAAGGCATGAAGCTGGAGATGATGGTGCTCGAGAGTAGGTCCGCAAGGGGTGCCGGATGATGATGATGAGGGTGACAACAACAGCAGAAGGAACCCTTTTTCTGGATGTCTGGATTATTTTCGTTGAATTCGGATGTGTGGTGGTACGGTTTCAACGGGAAGATAGTGATGGGAAAAAGTGACGAATGCTGCTATTGTGGGAGACGGGGTAGGAGAAGTGCTTTTTAAATTGAAGCTGGTTGAGACTGCGATGATATCCTAGTCCTACCTCGCGTTTGGGCGGATTATATAGGTCTCCATCGCCCTACATCGGACTCAAAAACGCGACAGAGTCATCGGTTCACGTTTGTCATCGCGCCCTCCACCAGTCCACCGAAAAAGCACCCGTGGCAGTGATTTGATGCAAAATGCAAGACCACGCCCTGCCAGAATACAAGTCACAGGCAGAACCACGCCATAGCCAAACGTAGACAATCCACAATATTCTCTAAGTGGCCAACCAGAGGGCTCCAATGCGTGACTAACATAGAGCTTCTCCGTCACCAGCCGTCGGCGAGGGGCCGGTCACTCTTACCCGTCGGGTAAAATTGCTCCAAGCGAAGCGCCACGAATTGCGAAGGGAAGGCTGTGGTAGCAGAGGGTATGACACAGTTGCTTGCGTTGGAGCCGATTGGAGGGGGAGACGGTTTCCGCGTAGGAGCGAGAAAAGCGGAAACTCCTTCTTTTGGCGTTTCCACGCCCTTTGACGTGCACGGGCCGAGGCATGATTCAGCTGGATGACAAAGGCATGTGGAGGCTGACACCAACACGCCCTGCCTGGTAGTTATTGACATCCTCTGAGTGATGACTCTTAAGGGACTTCACGCTCACGTTCCCGATGGGCAGCGCACTGTCTCCGTCAAGATGTTGTTTGCAGTCCTGTTAGAGGCTGGGGACCTGATTTCCACCTGCTTTATGGGTTCTGAAAAGGGATTATGCGATTACAGTTCCCTTGATTCTTGTACGCCGCGGAGAATAAAATAATCGATGGTAATATTACGGTTCAAAGCTGCCGTGAACTGGAAGACCCTCTGTAGGGCTGGTGGACTACTCGCGGTATGAGGGGGTACTAGACCGCCCCTGAGACCTTCGATGGGAAGCGCCAGGGCTACAACTAGCCACCCTCTATCCCAGGGTAACATAATAAGACTCACGTCCACGTCCTCTCACAAAAACTGTCGATGACAGACACGTTGCTGGCAACACGCCGTCAGAAAGCCAAAGGCGCCCGGCGAGGGCAAGACGCCTGCTAACCGACTTAGGAGTAGCATTCCGGCCTCTTATCCTTATCGATAACCCAGCCCCCCCTTTGACATCGACACCTCACACTGTGACACTTGAACGTCCACTCATCGCTCACCCCTTGACATCGACGCTCTATCCCCAGCTCCCGCCCCAACATTACCGCACCTTGATCATGGTGCATATTGCAACATTTCCAAGCCTTAGATGACATCAGTGACGTGTTCCGCTCCAGCCTCAACCGTACCTGGGAAACTAAAGCCATGGCGGAACCCCGCCCACGACAGCGTAAATTCGCGCCTCGGTCTAGGCAAGGTTGCTTGACGTGCAGAACAAGGAGAAAGAGATGTGATGGAAATCGTCCGGAATGTCAGAGCTGCACCCGATTGAATCTCAAGTGCCAATGGCAAACCCAGCGGCAGATCGTACCTGACCCTGTCACGCCTTCTTCGCCCGCGGAATCGGTCCAAAGTCTTGCTAGTCCTTTACTACACTGTGGCCCCACCTTATCCATTGACTCGTGGGAGAAACTCTCCGGTGAGAATGCGACCCAGGCGAGATACCTGCTTCACTACTACGAGAAGGCCTTCGTCCCCAGTATTTCTGTCGCAGATACGCCGTCAAGCTTCTACAAATCGCTTTATATGCCAATGGCGCTCAAATCCGAGGAAGGACTGCTGGACGCCATTGTTGCTCTATCCTCTGGTCAATTGGCACGGCGTTCTTCCGACCTGGACAAAGCACGGCACCTACTCGAGGTTTCGTCACGGCACCAAACGAGAAGTCATGCATTCTTGAGGGATCGGGTGTCTCCATCTGGACGGCCATTAAGAGATGCCCCGCAAGTGGTGGGCGTGATACTTCTATTGGTAGGGCTCGAAGCCCTCAACGGCAACAAGAGTACGAAATGGCTTTCTCAGATGGACTGCGTCCGCAAGATTCTCAGCGACCCACAAACGCAAGAGCAAATGAGTCCATGGGAACTGGATGCTCTACGCCGCCACTTCACATATTATGATGTAATGGCGTCTGTCATGGCGGGTGTTTCCAAGTCCTATCGCTTCTCGCCTGACCGACGCTACGCAGGGCTCTATAAACCGGGAGAGGGCCTGACAATCGATCCGCTCATGGGCATTGCGGATCAGCTTTGCTCTTTGGTCTGCCGGATCCAGTACATGACGACCCCAACCCCGGCTTTCCCCAACCTATGCAAGGCAGCATTCGAGGCGATAGAAAGGGATATCAAGCAATGGAAATACGAGAATCCGCTATCTTCGCCCGAAGTAGACCTTCCTGTTGCCCTTGACCTCATCGCACTCGCAGAATCTTACCGCCTTGCCGCACTTATCCAGCTCTACCGAACCTCCATGACCCACAAGGAGCTCATAGCTGACTGCGCTTCTCGCGCCATGCAATTCATAGCTAGGATTCCGCCTGGAAGCCCCGCGGAGTCGAGCCTCCTCTACCCCATCCTGCTCGCAGGCGCTGAACTTCGCACTGAAGCAGAAATCTCCTTGTGCCGCGAGAGGTTGACGATGATTCAGCGACGCAACCATTACCAGAATGTAGCCAATCTCCGCGACGTACTGCAAGAGGTGTGGAAACCGGTTGTTAATGGTGGCGAGAAACGCGACTGGGAAGAGATATTGAAAGAATGGGATTGGTCTTTCAGTTTGGCCTGAAGGGCAAGCTGGCATGTCACTGATCCCAAAGTGTGTCCGACAACACTATCGCTCAACCGCAAGACGGCAACCCCACCGATAGTTGGCTTGGGCTCCCGCCTTCATTGGCCTGTGCCGCGCGACATAGCCAGATTCGAGGACTATCTAGGCGAGCTCCTTGATTCGCACTGAAGGATATCTGCCTGGCCATGTCCGACCAGTCAAAGCAGGTTTCGCACATGATCGAGGCCTATGGTGTTGTCAGCTGGCGAAAACCTTTTTGCCTAACCAGGGGAATCGGAATCAAACGCCGTCGTGTTTTGAAAATGGCCGAAAGCGGAAAAATTCATACCAAAGCTATCTCCAATGGAAGTCGACAAGCCTTTGGACATCGACGCTCATGAGCATGTCTGTCCTCATTGCTTGGGTACAAGTGGCCCAGGCGTTCACCGTGCGAAACCACGGAATAAAGGCGGTTTCGTACTGTTGCCGACCTTGGAAAGCCGGAGACGCAGCAGTCCAGGAGGTACCTTTGCGTGGGCACTATTCGCAATTCCGGCGGTGGACATTGTTACCTAAGAGTTGCAATGGACCACAGCTTCGCAGGATCCACAATGGTTATTGCTGTAATTAGCCACCTGTGCTAGTCACGCTGCATCCACACGAATGCCCGGAAGTTCATCACCAATATTCTTCGACGATCACTTCCAAAGTTTAGCAGGGCAAGCTGCAATCCGAGATTTGATCGTACATTGCTGGTACTAACGTGTTTGGAAGTTCGATTTGGCACAATTCTCTCAATGTGACGTCTCGGACTCCGTTTTAATCGTCCGCTCCGGGGAAGTCGAGTTGTTGTTTTCTGGTCATATTGGTGGCCCTGTACGAATGCAAGGGCATACATCTGGTGAGTTCCCTGTTCACCACAGCCTTCACAGCACGCGTTATACTAACTAAGACAGAAATTCTTCCCCATATCTAATGTCGCAAGGAGCTACCTAGGTACATGAGCTGAGTGGTCACGTCCCGATGACTAAGCATGTACTTCCTTTTTGGGCTAGCGCGATATGAAGAGACGAACGTGGTTGGTGGTCGCATTGCTATTGTTCTCTTGTCAACGAAAACAACGATAACTTGAACTTCAAGTCGAAGCTGCAATGTGAATTTTTGCATGCTTTTTTCTTAATGTCGACCGGGTTTCCCTGGAAGATCCTCTTTCACGAGCGAGCCATCCATACATTGTCAAGCTACTCAATATGCCTTGTTTGCAGTCGCTTGAACGACTCCGAAAATGTGGTAAGCTCAACAGTGCAAAACTTCGCCGGGAGAAAGCGATTGAACTGGGACATGTGTGTAGGACATGCTGAAAATTTCTCGATTGCGAGCCATTACCTGGGATTTTACAACAGCGTAAGCGTGTCAGTGACCTATTCACATCCTGACTGCAGAATCCCGATTCAGTTGCTCGTCTACAATGCTCTGCGAAAAATTATCGAAGAGCATCCCATTCTTAGTGCAATCCCGGTCGGCGAGCAGACCAACTCTCCTTATTTTGCGCGGCTTCCGACAATTGACCTGCGCAAGTGTGTCCTCTTTGTGGAGCGCAAGAATGTTCCGACCAGCCTTTCTTCCTCCGACGGGGAACTAGACGCAATGCTAGCCGAACACCATAACCATGGCTTCAAACCGGATCCCAATGGCCGCCCTTGTTGGTATCTCATCATATTGCATCCCTTCGGTTCCCTAAACCACTTCACGGCCAGCTTCATCTACCATCATGGTCTCGCAGACGGTAAATCTGGACTGGTCTTCCAACGATCTTTTCTGGACGCCCTACAGGGCATAGACGCAGCTACTGCCCCGTCACTGGATTCTCCACGCCTAAACACTGACCCTATCGTCTATTCGCCTTGTAGTCCTCTCTTGCCACCACTCGAGAAACTGCACCATCTCCCACTTACCTTCACCTTTATGGTGAAACGCCTGTGGCGGGAGCTATTTCCCGAGAGCGATGCTGGCCTGTGGCTTGGAAACGCCAGGCCCACCCTCGAGATTGACCGCGTTTCTCCAGATACGTCTCTGGTTCCGCACATGTATTACAAAAGTCTGGCGCTATCCAAGGAGGTCACGGCAAAGCTGGCGGAATTAAGCAGACAAAACAATGCCACCATGACATCAACACTGCAGTGTCTTGTTGCCGCTGCCGTATTCGCCAACCTTGATGAGAAACAATGGCATCGCTTGCACGCAGCCGGTGACATGTCGTTGCGCCGCTTTCTCAGGCTAGACGCCAAGCATGGCTCCATCGAGGATTTGATGGGCGTCTGGGTCAGTCAGTACTTTTTTGAGCATCGCCGGTGTCGAGAGGCGGAGTCCGCGGCGGGCGCCAAGTCGGCACTGAAGTCGAAGCCGGAGGTATTGCAGCTCTTTTCGTGGAGTGAGACACAATCCGTCAAGGCACAGATCGCAAAAGAAGTGGCGAAGAATCTGAAGAACAATCCAATCAACTTGCTGCGATGGGTCCCCGATATGATCGGTGGGGCCCTGATGCAGATGGGTAGAAAGCGACGAGAGAGCTTCGAACTATCAAATCTTGGGATCGTCAGGCCTGCCAAAATGGATGAGAGAGAGCAGGATACGAAGGACCGGCAGTGGAATATGGGTCGGTGCGTTTTCGGTGGAAGCGTTCCGGCCATGGGGCCTGCGTTCATGGTCAGTGCAGTAACTGGCGCAGATGGGTGCGCTGCCATTGGCTTTGGTTGGCTAGAAGGAGCCGTGGATACTGAGTGGCTGACTAGAGTGATGGCGAGTTTTGAAGAAGGTGCTAAGGGGCTAGCCTTGACTTGAGGACTGTACAGCGGGTGCGACGCCTTAGAATGGAGGAAGAAGGCGGCTTCGTGGGCCTGGATCACACGGATTAATTCTAGACTCTAGATGACTCATTAATGCGAAGTTACTCTTTAGTTGCGAAGTTACTCTTTAGTTGTTCGGCTACTGGACTTTGAAATGCATCTTCTATGCTTTCGGGTTCGGATACCTGTATACGTCCTACTCCACATTATTGGGCCGGCTAAGGGTCAAGGCAGGCTTGAGTCTGGCATTTCTTTCCCAGCTTGAGCTGTTGCTCAGCTTATCCCACTCAACTCGGCGCACTTTTCTTTCGCTGAGTACTTCCCAATTATTGAACTGTCCCTGTTTTTTGGCTCACTTCTCCACCCGGCAGTCTGGCGGGCATCTTTCGTGCGATGTCATGTGTACTGCGCTCGACCTGCCATCTGGGCGTCGACCGCTACCTTGGAAACATAAAGCGTACGCAGATGCGAACGCGGAGTATTTATGGCCCAGATAGACCCCTCACCTTGGTTACTCAGAGCCTCAGTCGAGACAGCGCAGCGCAGAACGCTCCCGAGGCGTGATGCTGGGCTGATTCACTGACGTTACTTTGTAGACGTGAAGGTCAGCCCGCTGAATATGCGTGTACGCGGCAGAGTTCACGCACGGTGGCTGGCGTGCCCAAAAGACCGGGACAGCCCACGGTAAGGTCGGGGTATTGCCTTATGGTTCGTGATCACCTTACCCATGGAACTCAAGCGTCAAGGGTGCTCCTCCCGAATCAACGCGGGACTCTGCGTGTTGGGGTCGGCCGGGCCGAGGAGAAGCAGGGTCTGAAAGCGACAAACGCGTCGTCTTGCAGCAGTGTGGTGCAGTAAAAGAGTGCCATGCAGGTGATGACCCAGGATTTGCTGCGTTCTGTCCACTGGTAGGTATATAGGCGCGCTGATAAGCGAACCCGAACCCCTCCACTTACCCGGAAACAGATAGATACACTCTGCCCTTCTCCGTAGAATTTGCGGTATGTCCTGCGGCACAGCGGTGGTGAACGTGTTGCCAGTTCGCAATCCTAAATCGACGCACCTTTCCGTACGTTTGACGAAGCAGTGTCGTTATGACGACTAGACACTGATCCCAAACCTCTTCATCCCCAAGGGTTTCCAACATCGGCTTGTCTAGCCATCGTCCCATGAAAACATCTCCCAGTCTCAACCATGGATTCAGGACTCTCGACCCGCATGGCGAAAACACTGCACGAGCTTCGCCCTAAATCTGCAGCGCTCACGCTCTATCCAAAATATAATCCCTCTTTTGCGATTGACCTTTCCAATGGCCAAAATGAGACTCTGCGACCTGAAATGAAGGAATTCTTCACGACCACGATCGAGGATAAACTCTCAAGCGAGGTCTGCAACCTCTTCGAAACAAAAATTCCAAAATTGATTGACAGTATTCTCATAGCACTTCTCCTTTCCCCCGTCCGAGGGCGGAGATAGTACCTGCCGCGAAGCATTGTCCTCTTTCTTCAACACTTACTTCCATCCTATTCATCCGGTCAAGCCCGAGCATATCGTGTTGACAGCTGGGGCAAGTGACGCTCTGGAGAACCTGTTATATTCGATATGTGACGACGGAGACAGCGTGATTTTGCCTGGCCCTTATTGGCGTATGTTGTATGCTGGAATTTGCTGGGCGAGCATTAGCTAATTTCCCCCAGATGGTCTCGATCCACTCTTCAAGACACGTGCAAACGTGAACACAATTGTTGCTCGCCCTCCAACATATCAGAACTATGACAATTACCTCATCCCTTCCTTGCAAGCGGCTTACAACTGCGCAGAAGATCGGAAGCGAATCAAAGCAGTTGTCATCTCTAACCCCCAAAATCCGCTCGCACGGTGTTACCCACGGGAAGCGATCGTCGAATGCATGGAATTCTGTCAGGAGCGTGGCCTACACCTAGTTTTGGACGAAGTATATGCCTTGACCTCGTTACAAGATGTACCGGACGACGCCCCTCTATTCGCTTCAGCACTATCGCTCACGGAGCCGCTTGTTCCCGAAGGGGCTGTGAAAGTTGATCCCACCCGCGTGCACGTTGTCTGGAGCCCTAGTAAGTTATTTGGTACCAGCGGGCTTAGAGTGGTGAGACGGTCACCTCCTTGTCCGTCTCAAATTGTTGACGGTTCTTAGGGCTGCTTCATCTCTCAGCAGAATCCCCAGTTATGCACAGCCATGGGAATGCTAACAGCAGGGCATGCCAACAAAATTGGATCGCTCTATCTCTCCTACCTTCTCAACTGGTCTCAGCTTCCGACTCTGCTTGCACTGAACTCTGAACGTCTGACAGCCTCATACCGGCTTCTTGCGCAAGTGTTGCGACAGTGGGGAATTGAACTCGTCACCCCAACCCACGGAATCTTTGTCTTCGCGAAGTTGGGCATGAAAGTCAAGAGCGTCGTTGAAGAGAAGGCCTATTTCAATCGTCTCGCTGTGCAGGGGGTCCGAATCAGCCCAGGAAGATTTTACAATGGCGTCGAACTGGAGTATGGATGGGCGCGCATTAGGTTTTCCGTGTCGGTCGAGGTCATGGCTGAGGCGCTGAGACGCATAGTGGCTTTTCTAGAAAAGGAAAACGCCTAAGGACGCAATTTGTGGTTGTGGTTGGCGCTATAATTGCAGTTGAATCTGCATAATAAACCTCGTCCGAAAAAATGCGCCGCACACTCTTTTTCGACTTTGCCAGACAGGTCCAGCGTTTGTTCCCATTATATTGCGGTTCTTAGTGGCATTTGGGGGGGCGGCGGGGGAGGAAATACGGTCTTGTATATGTTCCCAACTGGGCCTTGAATCACTGGAAGGAAGTATAAGTCACATAAATATCTTGCCACTGAATAATGAGGTTGTTAGGTCGTCTAGGTACACTCCCAAGAACACGAGCAGCAGCAGAGCGATGCCAAAGGCAATCAATGCCCGTTGCCCGGCTGACATCGAACTGGTGACGTACAAAGGCAAAAAAAGAAAGGGTTGCCCACTCTCAGAATCGAACTGAGAATCTTTTCATTACTAGTGAAACGCTTTACCATTAAGCCAAGCGGGCGGATTTTTTTTTGTGAAAATATTCTCGGTTTAAAATGTTATATATCACTTTGCCTTCACGTTCGTTCCGAATTATTTGACTGCACCCTCCCCTCCGCTACCCAAGTGGTGTCGTTTGCCAAGGCGCCAAACACAAAATCATCACACCCGGGTGACAGAAAAAGCGGCGCACTTTCCTAACAAATCCTGTAAGCTTAATTCCCTACCTACAAGAACAAAGCATAGGTTATGATGATCCTAGGGACTTGTATTCTATAACTGCAGATAACTCCTTTGCAGTTAGAGTTGTCTACTTTTACAATTGGCTTACATTTTGCTAGCTAAGAAAAGGCAGTGGAGTTTTCTGTTACACGCGTGATCGTCTAGCTATAGGGTGACACTAACGCCGTACAACAATATTCCCGACGTCAGTTTGCAGAAGCACGAGTACTATTCTCTCTCACGCAGTCGCTCATTCCAAAGGTGACTTCCCGAGGGCAGGTGGGCTTGATAAAGATGAGGTGTTCTCTAGGGTGCCACGGTAGGAATCGTTTGAAACCCGCTCTATCATGTTAGGGTGCGAGCGATATTGAACTGTGAGCTGGTAGACCTGGAACCAGGCGTACTCATCGTTCAGGAGGATTTCTATCAGAGAGCGCTCGATGATGTCTAGGATACGCATAGATTCGTTAAGAGTTCCGCTCAGGCAGTTTCGACGCTGACGAGCCCAGAAAATCCACACTGTGGGGTTGGACGACCTCCAACAAAGCCAACAACGCGAGGCTTGCGCATATCGGCCAGTACACCCGTGCAGTTGATCAGTTCCATAAAGTCCCCGAGCGCTCGCTCTACGGCTTTGTTGGAGGGGCAGGTGAAGATAGGGTGATCTTGCACCCCGGCCGTATATGTTCCAACGGCAGCGCGACAACTGTAGTCGTCTTGCCTGTTCTTGGGGCCCGTGGACGAGGAAACCACCACTAGGGGAGGTGATGATGCTCATGTTGGCACGAATTTGCTGGGCGTTAAGCGCGTAAATGTCCTTGAAGCGCTAGAGACCCAATATGAGCCACCTCGTTGCCTTGGAGGAAGGTACGAAGCTGCCCAGCTTCTCTTTGGCCAGGCCTGATCTCTTTCTATATGATCGCCGGAATATCCCTTTGGCGGTAGCCTTCGTGGATACACGCTAGAGAGGCCTTGTAGGCCTCGGCGATGTAGCTTTTGCAACCAGCAGTCTCTTGGAGCTCGAAGCTGGCGGGCAGCTCATCGGACAGTTTGGCGAAGGCGTGCGCCCATGAGAGGTTCTTCGGCGGGACACTCTCGGGGGGCTCCCATGGACCCAGTTGTGCTGGCAGACAGCCGTCTCACGACAAGAGAGCCAAAGGCGTTGCCTTTAGCTGCACCAGATTCGAATGGCGGAGGTATCGGAGATTAAAAGAAAGTGGACAAGTAAAGAAAAGTAAGAATGAAAAGGTTTTTGTATCTTGTAAAAGAAAGGCACGAAACTGACTGGAGATCGCCTTCTGCAACGAAGCAGACAGGTGAGGGAAGCCCTCTGCAATGAAGCAGACAGGCAAAAGGGTAGAGGGCCGCCCTGCTATGGAGCACCCAATTGTTCCAGTCTCTACCTGTGTTACCAGGTAGTACTGAGGCCTCGCGTAGGACGCCCAAACATGGCAGCTTTCGGGCTACCGCCCTGATCCCCGTTCAACGGCGAGGGAGTCCTAGCAGATAAGACGAGAGGTTCCACAGACTTGTCGAGATGCGCGCAAAGCTGCGGCGCCAGTTGCGAGCTCGGAGTGTTATGAAGAGGAGAGGGAGGAGCGCGGGTCTGGACCGCGTTATGATCAACAAGTAGCGCCAAGCCCAGGGTGGGTCTCACAGAGTTTTCGGCTTCACAGCAAACTATGAGTGAGTGAAGATTGAAGTATCCGAGAAGGCTCCATTATACACCTGTCTGCTTCCTGGTTCTCCGCCTTATAACTGCATCCTTAGATCCAACCTGCCAAGGATCACGTGGCAGCGAGACATTCACCTCCAGCCCGCTTGGCTCAGTGGCTAGAGCGCATCGCTAGTACTTTCGCTACGATGAGGTCGCTAGTTCGATTCTGGCAGTGGGCTTCTTTTTGTTTGCAGTAATGAGTATAGTGATGGATAACTTTTCTTATTGGGGGTTACCAGACTTACAACAACAGATTGGATTTGTTCGGTCTCTAATTGTTTGTTCAGAATGGTGGGTGTTTACAGTGGCCATTGTTAGGTTTGAACCTTGAATAAGTTCTTCCACTCTTCCATTAGTTGCCAGTATAGTCGAACGCGGAAAGCTAATGAAAGTATGTTAGATAGGAAGGTGCCTGTGACGCTGAAGTCACCCGTGCCGGGTGACATTGACGTTCTACTTTGTACAGAGAGCTTGGTCTTTGGGGCAGTCGTGGGCATACCATTGTTTGGCTTTAATGGCCGTTCGCGTTCTCTTCTGCTTTACGGGGTTTCGTTTACTTGGTACCGCGTTGGGGCTTTCACCTTCCCTAACACTTGCCTCGTGATCCCTCTCATAGTCTATTTTCATTTTGAATTAACGCATTATACCTGTACTAGACGAGGCAGTATTCCCTTACGAAAAGAACCATTTGACTGACCAAATATCAGAGACACGGTCGGCATATAGAGCGGTAAGGTTACATACAAACCAGGGCATGAAACACGTACAGATTGGTATCTTGAGAGAAAACAAGTCCGATCTATGGTATTCATTAGCAAGGCGCTCGAAAAACAATATCGGGCTGGTCCGCGGAGTGCTCTTGAACCCTCTTTAAGGGTAGCGCCCTCTAAGGTAAGTCTTCATCTGAATGAAGGCCTACCGGACCGGACTCCGGTCTTGCTCATCACAGACCATCGAGAGTGAAATATACAAGGGCACATCGCGTGGTGAGATGGTATGGGAATGGAAAAGTTGAATTCACTGGAAACTCACCGGTACGAGAATTACACCAATCGGTATGAGAAATCCAAGTTCACTAATCATTCACTCTTCCAAGCAAGGCGCAGTGCCAGCACCCAGACCATACAATGAGCTGTTTGTAAAGCGCAAGAAGTTATACGAACGACCTCATTTCGATTTACTAATCTCCATCGTAATACAAGTACCTGATGCGCAACTCTCAACTTCTCTTAGCCGGGTCCTTACTAAATGATTAGACAGATGGATAGTGTGCGCTTGTCGCCAACCAACCCGTTGGATGGACGCTCTCCCGTGGGCTATTGTCGACGATAGTACCAGTTTATGGCTGCCTTGGCGATCGTATTGCAGTGGGGACAAGTGATTGAAACCTCACGCGCCGTTTAGCCATGGGAAAGAGATGGTTATAAATATGCACATACTCGCAACGAAAATGGAAATTAGGAGGACAGTTCCCTCTCTTTGACGAAAGCGCTCCGCATCCTGCAGTGAGTGATCAAGTCCATCTGAGCAAAAGCATTTGCTTCCACACAGAGATCTTTGAACTACAACCCTCCCCGTTTAGCTGAACGAAATGACCGCAAAACTCATTACAATCTTCGGTGCCACAGGAACACAAGGCTCGTCTGTCGCGCGCTCCCTGCAGCAAAACAAAAGCACATCCTTTGCCGTTCGTGGCATAACTCGTAACCCCGCATCCGCATCCGCTAAGCAGATCGCTGATGTTGGCGTTGAAGTGGTCAAGGCTGACGGTTGGGACAAGGACTCTTTGGTTGCAGCTTTCAAGGGTAGCTGGGGTGTGTTTGTCAATACAAACAGCGACGACGCAGTCTTCGAGAGGGAGGATGAAACCCGCACCGAACTGGACCTGGGGATGATAATCGTGGACGCCGCGGCTGCTGCCGGCGTCCATGTGTTCGTCTATTCAGGGATGGCTTCAGCAAGTGAAGTGACCCATGGCAAAGTGCCCGTCGATGCCTTTGACAGTAAGTTTCCCCGTGTGTTAGATTGATCATCCGCTCTAACATGTCGCAGACAAGCACGCTATTGGCGAGTATGCAAGGTCCAGTGGCGCGTTCGAAGCGGTCGTTATCGTCAGCGCGGGCTGGTATTTTGAGAACTTTCTGGTTCCGGATATTGCTCCCATCTTTGGTGGATTTCCCTTTACCCCATCGGACGACGGAGATCTCGTTTTTCGAGCACCAAAGTGGGGCGGCGAGGAGGACGTTCCATTCATTGCAGTGTTAGACGACTATGGCGACATTGTGCACGGCGTCTTTCTAGAGCCCGAGAAATGGGCGGGGAGATTGAATTTGGTCCAAGCAGTGAGCGACATTCTGTCACTTGACCAAGTCCCCGAAGTATTTGAGAAAGGTGTGTCCATACCTGTGCTTGCCGGCGGTACCAAGGGCTGACTTGACTTAGCAACTGGGAAGAAGAGCCGTTTCGAAGCTGTTCCAGAATGGTGGGATCTTGAAGTATATGGCATCCGGGCGCTTGAGACTGTGAAGCGGATGTTCGGCTTCTGTCAGGCATCCGGGGGCAGATACTATGGTGTCAAAACGGAGCGTGGAACTGCGGCGGAGTTGAAGAGGAAGGGCAGCGAAGCATGTGGGCAGACTGGGAAGCAAACATCTCTGATCTCTCTTGAGGAATTCTTCAAGCGCGAATTTGGGCGGGATTGATCCTTGGTGCAGCCCGATGTCGAGGGTGAGTTGTTGCGTGGGCCGGCGTGTATTTTACTATCATTGAATGCACAGCATGTTGATGAGCGATCAGAGGGATTCAAAGCCTGGCCCGCTTTCCATTGGCCGTGTCAAGCCATTTTATGTTGAAATAATCAGAGTCTCCCTGCAGCTCAGGGGGTCAACAGAATGCCCCAGGGTGTGAATGTCCCCGTCGGGCGAGCAATCCTAATGCGCAGTCCTAGACAGTGGCCCCAGCAATTCATGGGTATGAGGTCCGTCCTGGTCCTGACGCGACGGTGTTGACTTTATTAGTGACAACGAAGTAGTTCATAGAAAAATCCGTTCCTCCGTGTCTACTCCTCGCGGCCCACCTTGACCCAAAGTGGGGCGCCAAGAACGCCGAGCATCTGATAAAACTCAGTTGGATCTGATAACCAATGACGACCGGCTGCAAGTCCTGCGAGATTTCCATGAACCCACTTGCCTGTGCAAGCTCCGGCTTGTACTGGGCGTCGGAAGCCATGCGCTCCACCCTTTTTATTTCTGTTTGTGGTATGTGGGCCTTTCTGCCGATGTCGCTGAGCGCATGTTAAAAGCCGTCGCCCACCTCCCCGTCCATCATATCTTATCAGATCATCTCTCCATCCTCGGTCCTTCTCATATCTAGGTTTCACAATGCGTCTTCAAAATGTATCAGACGGCCTGCATTCATTGAACTCCTTGGCTGCTCTCTCCCTTTCTTCTCCCCACCACGTGCTGATTGTCGGCTGTGCCTATGGCGGCATCTCGGCACTTGTAAATTTGCTGGACCTCTCCCAGGGAAAGCCCAGGGACACGGTCTATCCCGTCCCCAATTTCACTGGTCGAAAGTCGAGAAACGGCCTGGAAATTACCGTTATTGACGAGAGAGATGGTTACTGTATGTCTCCTTGCCATTAGTCATTGGGCATGCGGCATCAATTCCATTCTCTAACCACAAAATAGTCCACGCCGTCGGGGCCCCACTCGCCCATGTGACGTCCAAGCACACTGCTTCCATGTGGAAGCGGTATTCACACATCAACGAGCTGCGGCACTCGAATCTGAAGTTCAAGCATGGAACCGTGAAGAGGATCGACATGGCTTCCAAGGTTGCCGAGTGGGTCGATCGAAGCGGTGAGGTGCAAACACAGACCTACGACTACGTTATTATAGCGACAGGGTTGAAGAGGCAGTGGCCCGCAGTGCCTAGGAGCAATTCCTATGAGGAATTTTTGAAAGATGGCCGGGCTCTTGTCGAGCAGATCACCGGTGGCGACCCTGCGAAGAAGGATCGAAAGGTCGTCGTCGTCGGTGCTGGTAAGTCTTTGATTCAATAAGTGATCATGACATGCGAATCTGACATATTCCCAGGAGCGGTCGGTGTTGAGTTTGCAGGGGAGATCAAGAACCATTATCCCGGCATCTCTGTCACGCTGGTCCACTCGAGGTCTGAGGTCCTGTCCTCAGAGCCTCTCCCTACCGAAGTGAAGGAGAGGGTCAAGTCGTTGTTGGAACAGGAGGGTGTGGAGGTTCTTCTAGGGAGCCGTGCATCAATCCAACGCTTGCCGGATGGGAGTTTTCAGGTCACCTTGAGCAATAACGAGGTCCTGGCCGTCGACACTGTGCTGGATACTACCAGAAAGGGCTCTGCCACAACCGGTTTCCTGCCCCGCGAATGCTTGAACGATGACGAGGAGATCCGTATCACCCCAACATTACAGTTTGCTGCGGCTGTTCCGGGCTCGGATTCCCATTTCGCCGTGGGAGATGTGGTGGAGTGGTCCGGGATCAAGCGTGCGGGTGGAGCCATGGTTATGGGACAACTGGCGGCGTGCAACATTTATGCCTCCATCCTCAAAGCCGAAGATAGCACAAACGACTTCGCTCTCACGGAACTCCCAGAATACCAGAACGTTATAGGCATCGCAGTAGGAAAGCAATGTCTAACGTACGACAAACAAAACGGGATGAAATGGGGCGTACAGCTAATGAAGGATTACTTCCAGGACGATCTGGGATGGGCTGCAAATTTAAGATATCTTCGCCTCACGGACGCAGAAGAAGAGGCGGCCAAATCCACAGCGAAAGCTCAGGTCGCAGAGGTGCATTCAGAGGCAGTGTCTGCTGCTGCTTGATCATTGCTTCGGGGATTGATACAGAGGACGAGATTATGGCGTGCGGGGAGAAGGGAGACCGGAGGCACTATGACCAGGAGATTCTGGTGCTCCAATACAATTGTCAACAGCTATCGTTGAGATCGTGCGGCCATAAGGCCATTTCATAGTCAAGCATGACCCAAGCGGAGCCGCGGAGTCACCACACAAACGTCTTCTACGGTCACTCACGTATTGTCCCGCTAATACTGCCCTTTCCGCCCGAGTGCCTTGAAAACCCAATCGACTTATCGACACTTTAATCGGAGCTGTTCCACCTTTCTGTCAGTCCCGCATTTTCACTACGTGGGACCGATACAAGCCAAGTGCATTCAGATAACAAGTCGTATATGATATCACTATTATTATTCTCCCCTCCATCTCATAGAATTTGGGCCACTATGGCTCCCATGAGTTACTGATTCATCATTCCCTCGCTTTCCCCTGATGCCCTTCTACTTAGGGACAATTTCGATTGCCAGGCCCGGAGATTCAGAAAGTTGGTAATTGCTTGGAAATACAATACCCTTGTTGGGACAGTTCGGGATCTTCGTAAAGCCTTGTACCCTTCCGTTTCGCTTGCAGGCGTTGATGAGGGCCTTAAAGTACTCTCCCAGCTTATAGCAGTACATCGTAGCCTTGAACACCTGTCCAGCTTCGGGGGTAAAGTAGAAGGCCGACTTTGAATTGCCCGAATAGACCAACGCTTGGTGTACCGGGTCGTTGCTGAAAAGTGGGCGCTCGATAGCACAATCTTTGTCGCCGAGGGAGACCAGGTAGTTTGCCATAGCCATAGCCTCACCCTCGGTGGGCATTCCGGTGTTCGGGGTCACATAGAGGCAGGTGTATTCCCAGTTGAAATCATCTTGGCCTGGGCGTATGTTAGTGGATTGTTTTTTGTACCGACAAGCATCTCACTTACGCCTGTTCAGATTCTCATCCCATTGTGGCATCCGCCCGACAACTTTGGTAATCTGTGCGGGAGAGGCATCCAGAGGCTCTACGGGAATGGTTGCAGCAATCGGGAGAAGAGATAATAGGCTTGCGGTCAGGACCTTCATCTTGATGTCTAGTCGTGTTATGCTTCTCCCGACTGCACCTTATGGGAGAATTCAGGGTCTGGCAGTTATATTAAATCAGCACTGGCACCCAAAGCATGTATGCAGCAAGGCATGACGACTATTCCGCTATGTCGACCCTGGGAGTGGGGCCGATGCCAGAAACGCCTTGGGGCTGACATGTACAGTTGGATGACACGAGTTGGTCGAAGGATCAATGTATAATGTAGATGGATCTCGCCGCCAAGGAGGAGTGCTCTGCCTCGCAATCTGGAACGCACGGCGCGCTAGTACGGCTCAGGGCTGTGACAGGGTCGGCCTTGCACTGGTTAATATCCCAAAACGTTGACAATGAACGCGACGAATAAATTTAGACTTCGGTTATGTCGGTTGCTAGCCACCTTTAACGGGTCCAGGGGTGTCAGACGTAATTTCCAGACTGGCGAGGCGCCTGCAGCTGTGTGCTTGAATACTGCAATGGGAGCGCAACGTTTTGATGGCACAGATACTATGGTAGACTGAGTGCAAACAATTCCACCGTACTGTTTCCAGATTGTACAAGACCATTTCCCACAAGGTGGCTAGGGAAATAGCGTCCTGCCCTAGAAACCGATCTGAGATACGTGCGATAAAGCGCCCCCGTTAGATGATGGAGTGCTGTTAACCTTGGACTTACCACTGCACTGCACCACTTACCGCCTTCGATCCCGTTCAAGAGTCAATCAAATTTTGAGTGGCTGCTTACGTGCTACTTGGCCCTCAGGCAAAAACATAGGTGCATGGCAATCGCTGTCGACGTGCTTTGCTCCTCCGCCTTTGGATACCATGTACCTTTTATGTATTGATCCAAAACCAGGAATTTCGCGCTTAAGACTAATTTGCAACCTCGTCATCCACGTCCTTCAGCAGAGTTGGTGCCAGCCCAATCTTCCTTCTCCAGGCATAGGCCTCCAATTGATCCCAATCAACGCATTTTCTGGGACTGGTGGAATGGGCATCCAGAAATTTTCCCTTGGTGTTCTCCGGCCAGGTGAATGTGTACAAGCTAAGGTCACCAGTGCACATGACTGAAATGCGGAGAACCTCAATGCAGTGATCTGTGTAAAGTCAACAATGGTGCACCGCTGAGACCCACCCACAACACGTGGACCGGTAGGATCAAAATCCGAGCAGGCTCACCTAGATGATCCGTGACCATATCTTGTTCTTGCTGGGTCATATTTTCTGCATCATGCCGAGAGTAAAGGAAGTACCGGAGTCGGTTCTGATTGGGGTCAATACGACGGATCCTACAAGAGTCCAAGAACGCTTACCAGGCAATGGATCTCATGATACGCGCCCAGCGCCGCGATGTAACCCCCATCCTTAACCTTAACTGCTGCTTGGGGAGAACTACCCGCTGCCAGGAGTTCGGCCTCGGAAGCGTTGAAGTACAGGGCTGCATCTGTCAATATCTCTGGCATGTACTGCACGCCGGCGCACCTTTCTCGCTACATACGCTGTAGAAGATGGTCCCACGCCGCGGCGTTGGAGGCACTTGGCGGCCCGGAGAATTTACTATATTCTGAGTGGTTCGTTGCATGTTCCACTTTCAGAATGCGTCGAAGCGAGCGGAGCTCTGGAACTGTATGATTGTGAGCGAGAGCAGTGCGCGAATATCGCCAAACTCACATATGACGAACGGGCTCCGATCGGACTTGGAGAAAGCGGAGGAGACATTTTCAAGCAACAGAAAGAGAACCATAATGTGAAGGAGGAATATGTAGATGGCGAGCCATGAATGTTGCCGAATTGTACGGAGGTATTTACGCCTAGAGCCAGTAGTTGGATCGGACGCCCCGTGGTGATCTTTCAGTAACGACTCCTCGGTCTCGTCCATTTTTGCTTGTACATAGACCGTTGCACTCTTCTGTTCAGTACAGTTATCTTCTCTGGCGACTCACAAAAGCAAGCGCACCATCGGGAGCTCTGGTGATTTGGCTGCACCCCTGTCGAGGCAGTGCAAGAGAACCAGGGGATCTTGAAGGGGCCGAAATCCGTGCGTGATGCATGGTTTACTGTAGCCCCACACTCGTTCCAGGCTTTGAAGTTTAATAGGCGATGCTGAACATATCGATCCTCTGAGCGCAAGCCCGTTGTCTCAGTTCCATGGCGTGTTAGCCCTATGACAGCCACGGCGATATACATCCTGGCCGCGGGGGTAGCCCAAGTAAGCCTCAGCTCAATGATCTTCCTCGATATATCTCATCTTGATCCGCATAGTTCAAATTGTTGATTCTGTGTGGCCGTATATACCAAGCAGATATTTGCCAACACCTACGGTTCATGGTCCTGTTGCCGCCCTGTCAAGCAGTCAACATGATCCGCTCCTCCGTTTCTATTGCATTTTTTGCGCTGCTTGCACTTGCAGCAGCAGCACCTGGTATAGACTCCGAATTCGCAATTCATTCTGAACTCAATCTCACAAGAAACAGTTCAGCCTAGGGCCGAGATCGAAATCACAACATCGCCGGAGTGCGAAAAGATCAGAAGTACGTTCGAGTCCCTCCCACGGATATATTGTTGCTTACACAAACTCCAGCCCGTCGGAGCGAACAAGTTGAGACTGTCGTGGTGAACGGCCCCACTCCAGGCAGCACAGAACCTCAACCTGAGGATGGAGATACATTCTTCGCATTGGGCTGCGTCTTCTAGGATATGTGGGTAGAAATGCAGTCAGACGAATATAATTAATACACATATTAAATCAATATAAATTCGAAGACTTTCTGAAGATGGGAGGCAATAGTTCCGCTTCGTCTATTCCGAATTTCGTGTGTGAGTGTGGTCGGACAGCATGCTTCCTGCAGGCTCACATGCGTTCCTTCTTCGTATGAGCTGGTCAGAGAGGAGTGCTTACAATCCGTTGCGCATGCATAGGTAGATGGCTTACACTCCAAGAGCCCAACATGCAATCGAAACCCCAGGGCCCAGACGGGAAAATTCACGAGTCTAAGGGTGCTGGGTTTATTTACCTCTGTGCACTAGCCCCCGCGCTTACAGGTCATTCCTGCACTGCCGTTACATGGGTAAAATCGTATCGTGCCCTATGATTTGCCAGGATTCTCGGTGTGGCTATAATTGCCACGGTCAATCACACCAGATGAACGTTAACAGCATTCTAGTTCCGACAAAGTCTCGGACGAGATCTGGTCTAGGGCATTGTTGACATTGACGCCAATTCTCAATGTCGCAGCAGCCATATGCATCTGGGCAGTTGCGGAGTGCATGAGGCGGATTCGACCTGCGTCCAATTGTCTTGATGGATACATACCTTGTTTGCAGACGCATTAATACGGCCGCGGTTAACAAGGGGCTGCTCAAGTGCTGACTGCGATATGTATCCATATTAGTCGAGGCGGAGTGTGCGCGTAAGAATCTCGTCTTCCCAAGGGTTGGATTCTGGATTTTCGACTTTGGATGGGGGCTAACAATGGGGGCGGCGCCTTGGAGAACATTATAATTGTGGGCACTGGAATCTGTAGAGTTCACGGAGACTACCACAAAGGATTGTCAACAGGCGTCCTTTAGCGACTGTTGGGCGTCCCTTCACAGTATACTCCACACTGCTCAGTGTTATTTCGCTATATCTCTCTCAAGATGTTCATGCCCATCCCTGGACCGGCGGCCATCCTCGGCTCCATTATTCCTCTCCTCGTTTTGGATATCGTTGCGGTTGCCTTGAGGTTTTATGCCAGAAGAAAGAGAAGACAGCAACTCCTGACCGATGACTGGCTCATGATTCCGGCTCTGGTTCTGGTCACAGCCCTTGCCTCGATGATGTTCTACGGTATCGAATCCACGGCTCTGGGGTATCCGGCACCCCCCATGCCAGAGACAGAGATGGGGGTGCAGAAGAGGTCGGCAATCACCGCTAATGACTGGAAGATTGTCACTGCCAGGAGGGTAAGCGAGGCCACGTTCACCGTATCTGAATTATAATGACCACCTTCTTACTTGGACCAGCTGGAATATTCCTTTTTAGTGATCTTCGCAACAACCAATGGTCTCATCAAATTGTCGGTTCTCTTTCTCTATCGCCGCCTCTTTGTGGTGGACAAGAATTGGAAGAACAGTCGCAACATCTTCTTCATCACGATGATAAGCCTCATCTCTCTCTGGAGCGCTTCTTATACCTTCGCATTTATGTTCATGTGCAAAGGAAAGTTCGAAATTCTTTTCACTGATCTGCTTGCCGTCATGCAACAGTGCGTTGACACCTTCATGGTCGGCTATTCCTGTTCGATTTCGGATTTTATTGGAGATGCGCTCATTGTATTAATCCCTATCCCATTCGTGTGGAAACTTCACCTTCCATTGGAAAAGAAACTGGCTGTTCTGGGAGTCTTCCTACTTGGAATCCTTGCTTCCGGCGCCTCTTTGGTCCGCCTGCTCTGGATGAACTGGGCAAACCATATAGGCATGGACGAATCTGTGGACGAAGGGTGTAAGTTCAGAGTGATGGATTACCTGGCACGGTTGCTCATTGCTAACGCTTCACAGTACTTCTCACCTCAGAACTTTATTGGTGTTTGATGGAGATCACGCTCGGCCTTCTTGCCTCCTGCCTCCCAACTCTACGGGGCTTGATCCAAACCAATAGCGTGGACAGCGTCTTGAGAAGTGTGCGAAATGTCTTCACTCTCAAGTCAACATCTTCGACATCACAGCTTGGATACAGCAAAGACAGCACCGGGAAGTCGAGTAGAAGTTTCGACCGTGAAGTGTACTCTGTGACCGTGGAGACGAAGGTGACTCAAGGGAATAGAGCTGAGCAATGGGCTTGATTGTCATTGCAGTCCATTTGCTTCACATGCTCTCTCGTTTCATGTCCTTCCTCATTTTCAATTTTGATTAGCGAATTATACCCATGATAGACTAGGTAGTGTAGCATTAAATAGGAATGTGTGTACTTCAATCAATTAGTTTATGCGCAGACTGCCTTCCCGTTGCTAATTCCTCTGAGGGGTTAATAGATGTGCCGCCGATACCTCCCGCGCGTTAGACTGATAAGTTGAGAAACAATCCCTTTCTCGGAAATATCTGCGAAGGCATATGTTAGACCGAAGCGCTCATCTGAGACACTATACCGACTTTCAGGGTATGGTACTGTCCAGCTGCTTTGCGCTTAGTGTTCATGCACCGTTTTCTCTACGGTCAAAAGAATCCAAGTTCTGGGGTTCCCACTACACATGCAAATATACCCAGCTTTCCGGAAACGTGGTGAAGGAAAGATCACCACTCCGTCCTGGGGCCGACGTTGCTCGAGAAGGAGGCTTCGTATTCCCTGTCCGAGGTCCAACGAAGCTACTCACACAGATGACAGAAAAAGTGTCGCACCATTATACCAAACTTCGTAAGCTTAATTCTCTATCTGCAATAACACAGTACAAGTAAGATGCTCATATCTTGTTCTCTGTACCTACACACAATCCTAAGCAGTTAATGGTGTACACTTTAAAATTTACTTGCTCAGTACTACCAGGTAAGACCTCACTCAGAGGCATCACTTCTTCTGCCGCCTGTGCGATGCTGTCTAAATATTGTGTATATACAGGACCCGAGCGCGTTAGGAGGTGTGCTTCCAATTGTCGTGCTGCCACTCAGAAGACGCCGTAGGCATATGCCTCCCCGAGAGGCGTCAACCCTTTGGCCTCAGCGTTGACAAGAACCCCCGGCGTTGCATAATGGTACGCATATCTTTCAATCCACTCCTGCTTGTCAAGCCAAGGCAAGACTGCATGAAGGAAATCCATGGCATCTCCAGTCCAAATCCCAAACTCCGTGAGCCATACGCTCCGGCCTCTCCCCGCCGCTCGAATAGCCTCCATATGATCTTTGAAATATTGGAGTTTGCCATTCCGTTGCGATTCGTCATCGGGCCAGGTATCGTACCAATGAGCGACAACGAAATCCACCTGGATATCCTCCAATCCACAAGCGATCATGAATGGCTCCAGAAAGTCAACGCCCATTGCGGTTCCATTTTCAGAGATTTTCCCGTTGGTAACTGCTGGAGCACCAATACGTAAATCCGGGTAGTCCTTCAGGAGCGGCTGCACGAAAGCTTTGTGCGCAAGAACCGTCTGCGTTATGTTCTGCATACAAGCACCGCCTCCCCTACGACAAAGTAAGAAAAGTACAGATGAGGGGCCTCTTGCACCTATGCCACTTACTTGCATTGATCCGGTTCATTGAAACTCAGTACATGTTTTGCGCCCGCCTTAACAGCTTCTCGAACGTCTCCTTTCCAGCGGTCCACATACTCTTTCGTATCAGCATGAAGCATAGGAGCGTATTCGAAATGGGGTTTGGCTGTATGAAAGCCATTGCTAAGCCAGTTATAGCCCCAACTAAGGCCCCCGAACAAGGCCGTGACGTCACCATTCTCAAATGCGACTCCACGTTTACTCGTGGAGCCTCGAGGTTCGAAAGGTTTTGCGCTATTTTGACTGACGAAGGTACAAAATATCAAAACAATGGGGGTTATCATTGTCGAATGGGTGTGGCAGAAAAGTCGATGTAGAAAAAGGTGAAGAGGACCGACGTACACGAAGTAATCCATCAGAAACCGCGGTGCAACGGCCATTCAAATAGCCCTTTCCCCTATTGAACCATCTAGAATACGTGTACTTCGCAGTCCGGACTTCTTCGAAGGCCAATGTGGCGCAGGGATGTTGGAAGGCGTCGGGCGAGCTGACACTACCGGACCCGAAGTGAAGACAATCCTCAGACCCATATTCTCATGCTTAAGGAGCAGGAGCTTTGTAAATACAAGCAAGTATAGACTGGTAAATAGGAGTTATCCTACCAAGTTTTCGAACACTCTTTCTCGGACAAAACAGACAGACAAGCTTCGCCCCGATTTCTCACGGAAGCGATCTTTGACAACTAAGCAATGTGCTCCTGAGCTTGGGAGCGCCGGCCTGCTATGCGTCAGCCCGTTCCAGAGTAAGACACAGCTTAGCTTGTCCACGATGGCAGCCGTGCCAAGTAATATTGACTGCGTTTCTAGGCTTACAACGTCTTCACGCCTCCGCGGGCCGAGAGTCAGATGCTTCCACCTTGAGTATGATATTCCACAACTAGAACGGCTGGGGTGCAGCACCCCGACATTTTTCGATGCCCGTGGGATTCTAGAACCGGATAGTCGAAGTATCTACCAGAACCGGGAAATACGAGCTTTTGTCCTATTGATAAAAGCGCATCTGGATGCAAACAAGAGGAGCTATCCATAATTGAGTGACAACTTTTTAAAGGGCTAATTCGAGCTTCCCAAGCTTAAGGTTACCTTGCGGGAAGGGCAAGAGCGGTGCCTATAGGAAGGATTTTGAGTTATCCTTGGTTCAGGCTCACTATCACGACGATGTGCTCATTCGCAGGTCTTTGCTAGAACAGACCGGAACTCGAGGCCAAGCGTGCGGCTTTGGGCTGAACATCCACAGACGTGCACTCAGTGATACAACCTGCATGTACATGTGTCTCGCACGCGTGCGGCTGACATCCGCCGAGGTAATCAATAGATCTATCGGTGTGCCTCGTGGGACCCTGGTGCGGGGTACGAAAAGGTGACGATGGCACATTTCCACCCGCATCGTGCCTGGGTGTACTGTATAGATAGTTGCATGTTGCCATACTTCTCGATATAATATGCCACGCCGCACCTCCGAAATTTCATGATTGAATTAGAGATACAACCTGTCTCACCTTCGTTTTGTGTTTTCAATGCCGCTTGGAACGTTGGAGCGCTCGTCAGATATTTATAGCGTTTTCAAGGTAGGGGTTCCATTAATAGTCTCTGAGATGGCGAATCAAGACTTCTAACGTCCTTACGCCGTAGACTTAGGGTACCACTTATGTTGAACCTGCACCCATCGTTAGCGCCTTCATACAGAGATATCGACAAGACCAGCAAAAGTCCAAGGATATCTACCCTTAACCGAAGTGGTTCCTGTATTTTCCCATGACCACGTGTGTGCAAGTGGTGCAGTGGAAGCAAGGAGAAGCCCACCTGTAGCACCTGAACCCGAGCTTTCTCGTATTCGGTGACCGAGGAAGACGAGCGAACAGCACACGAACGAATCAGAACGCGCCTTTCTCTCGTTCCAAAGGGATTGAATACGACCACATCTATACAATGCCATACATAATCCAAAAAAAGGCATTCGATGAATTGGCAGGCAACGGAGACTGCGGGATGTCACCTTGCCGGTGAAGCGGACTGACTAGCGGTTTTAAGGTTGCGCGTTCCCAATGCTATAGTCTAATCGCATTGCTTTCCGCTCATTCCAATTCACAAAGCAAGATTCCGGCATTCAGATTAATCGTCATAATGTCCGCAGCCGATATCGACCTCAGCAAAATCCCACCATGGTTACTGAACAACATCCCTGTTGCTTCACCCCCGCCTGGATATAAGGCTGATCTGGCGCACCCTGCTAGTCGGGATGGGCCTTCCAAAATCGTCATTTATGTAATGGTCCCGTTGATGGTAATAACTTTGATCATACGGCTATATGTTCGGGGACGTATACAGAAATCATGGGGTGGGGACGATAGTATGTACCCACTGTGAGCACGCATGACTAATAGAAGACTGATGCAGCGTAGTTTTGGCCATTTTATCCGCGGTGCGCCGGTCATTTACTATCAAGATATTCGCATACTGATATTCGACGTCCAGATCTGTGTGGGTGGGTATTGCGGCGTCGTAGTGTACCGTAAGTTCAGCGGGCTTGCAATCAGTCTACGCGTGCTGATGTAGTTAACAGTAGCGGACGGGCCCGGTGGAGAGCATCTATGGGAGATTCCGATTGGTCGAATTACTTCTGGAGTCATGAAAGTACGATTTACTGATACGACTCACTACTCTGCTTACTGAAATGACCGAGCAGGCAAATCTTGCCGCCCAGTGTCTCTACGGCCTAGCCTCCATCTTCACAAAATCTGCGCTCCTCTTCCTCTACCTTCGGATATTCCGTCCGGCATTTCGGGCAGGTACCCTCATTTGGGTCGGTATCGCAGTCATCTTAGTCTCCCATGTGGCTGCAGCCGTTGCTCAGATAGTTATTCTCGTTCCCAGGCCCGGTCAATCGTGGTTCCGAGCTAATAGCTCAACAGTACAGCATGACGCTACAAAGACAGTAGCTGCACAAGGAGTTTTAAGCGTCTGCACTGATTTCTATGTCCTGTTTATACCTATGCACCTTGCAGCCAGCTTGCATCTCCCCTTGGCGAGGAAAGTGGGTGTGTGCGCGATTTTTCTGACTGGTCTGATGTAAGTCTCTATTACAACGTCCAATTTGAGGACTGTGTTAAAGCTGACATGGGAAGCGCCTGTGTCTGTTCTCTGGTGGGAACCGTCATCCGATTCCGACTCCGCCACACCGAGGACATGTTCTGGGATGCAGTCACTGCGTATATTCTCACGTATGGCAAATGGCCTCCTTTGGACATGGAGCTTTCTGACAGTGTCTCACAGCGTGGTAGAACTTAGCATCGGGGTGATCTGCAGCTGTTTGCCTGTGCTCCCTGTGCTCTTTAAGAAGATGGCAAAGAGCGACTCGTACCGCAGATCCATCTCGTTTCTTCGCTATTTCAAAAATGCTTCAAAGCAAACGAGTGACGAGAAGTCAACCAGCAAGGACGAGCATAAAGATCTTGAAAGGATCAATCTTGCAATCCCTAAACCGACTTTGACGGGGTTGAAGTCCATTATTCTGGGTGGCGGTAGGGGACACACAAGGCCGGGCGGGATGAACGAGAGCTTCGCGCCTCTTGATTCATTCGAAGATGATTATCATGCGCAATTGAAGACTGGGCGTGTGTAATAATGATATGTACGTGTTACGCTTCTGCAAAATTGAATCTAACACTTGAACCGAACCATATCGCCGCACATATAAGCCCGAGAGGTGAACAACAGTACATATGCCTATGCATTGGAACTGAGGAGCTTATAGCGGCGCCCCCTTTGTCTAACTTGCAGTTTTCAAGGTTCGCTTGAGTCGCTTTTAAATCGTAGGCCATTAAAGGGTGTGTTTAACGTAAAGAAATGGAGGAGAGTGGCTCCATTGTTACTCCCGTTCCGTTCAAACTATTCTCCTAGAATTGACGTCCACGCAATGCTAGCAAACGCCAATATGTAGGGCTTCAGCAAGCTTCCAACGGCACTTTCTTGCAGTGGTTGGCCACTTCTAAAAAAGAAGACAAACATGTACGCTATCACGACGCTTGTACACATTCGCATAGGAGGTGTAAAGTTGTAAATCGCATGGAACCGCAAATTGCTACCTATACTACTATCCGCACGACGTACTCCCTCGCTTTCACACCGACCACAAGCGAGGTAGTGTGCGGGACGGTACATATATCGAAAGCGTAAACATCCCGCCCGGTGCACACGCGCCAATAGATAATAGATTCACGCGTCACGCAGAAGGCGTCTCAACTTCACAGTAGTATAGCACTACCTTGGCGCACTCTCTTAGCCAAAATATCTCCGTCAACAAAATTGGCGGACAAGGCTTAACTATTTTGCACGGCCTTGCTATCATTTTTCGCACGTTAAAAGGGCGCCACAGTACCTCAACTAAAGAAGAGTTCTCCCGCTCGCGACCGCGTACAGGGCAGGCATTCCACGCAGGTGGAGAGAACACCACAGTATAGAGTCCCTAATATAATTAGGCAAGCCCAGTTCCTTGCAGAGTACGACAGAAGACGTTTTCTCTGGGCCGCAAGAACGCAGCTAAAGATCGAGTACAAAAAACCTAGGAGAAGGCGCTGAGCTGGCTGGAAAAGACCCCTTCCTCGCACCTAACCATGTACAGGATCCTAAGGAAGAAATATCTCGCTCGTTGGAGATGCAAGAACAAGCCAAATAACCCATTTGGCTACTTAAGATCCGCAAGGCAGCGTCGATAGTTCGTAGTAGGTAGACAGGATATAACAGGTATCTCCTCGTCATGTGTTTTACTCTCGTTGGATATGGAGAGCTACGAATCAAGAAGTGTGCGACTCAGAGCCCTACGTATCGGCCAAGCCAAATTACGTATGGATAAGTAAAATACTAAGGGTATTAAACAGGGGTCCGTCCATATCCTAAGCCCCTCTCCTGTTCATCTCCCTTCGTCTCCCCTTTCCTCTCCTGGTCCACAAGCCATCATCAACTCCCCACGGTGACCGCTTTGGTTGCCAAAACCTCAATCCTCCTTTTATACAAGCTCATCGCATGCCTCAACGGGTCCCCATACACGACTGTGCGGAGCAGCTGGTCGTCTACCGTCACGGCTTCGATGTCTTCGTTTTCGTGGAGGGATTGCTGCTGCTGCTGCTGAGACTGCGATGGGGCGTGGGAGCCGGAGTGGAACAATCCTCGGTGACGATGTTGGTGGGAACGACGTGGTTTTTCGCGGAGAACAACGATGCGGCCCGGCACAGAGAGCGTCGTCGGGGGTACATGCCATATCGGCGGAGGAGACGTCGACATCGCTGTGGACTGTTTGGAAGGTCTGGACGACGCGGTCTGGAGGGTCGTATTCGAGCCCGACAGATTCAACCGTGACAACGACGCCAACGTCTGCGTGTACAAATGCCCTGACCCCGACCCTGGATTCCCCATCGATGGCGCAGGTGTGGCGTATAACTTGAGCAAACTCTTCACCACGGCCTTGTCCGCCCTCGGCACGGGATCCCCCTCATTCACGAAGCTGAAGAACAAGCTCTTCCTATACCTCTTCTCGTCCGGTCTCTTCAGCGGCAGAAGACTGATCGGGGGTGCCCCGAACGTCACGCAATGCACTCTCTTAAAGAACCCCGTCAGGTACGTAAGCTCGGACTGGACGGTTTGGCTAAACATGTGCGCGTACAGCAGGGCCGCAACCGCACCGCCGGCAGAATGTCCCGTGATCAACAGACTGGCATCTTTTCTTCCTGGATTCTCTTGGAGGAGTATTCTCAACCGTTTCGCTACGGGCTCCACCATTCTGCGGGCCACGTCCAGGAATCCGCCGTGGCAAAGATTGCCGTCGTCGTCGAGGAAACCGTTCGGGCTGGCTGGCTCCGATTTCGAATTGACGGCCCAGTCCATGAAGGTGGCGGACCCGCGGATGGAAAAGATGATGGTGTGCATGGAATCGAGCGGCAGTGAGGTCAGGGTCATGGCTTTAGTGCCCGAGCGCCAGTTGGAGGGGATGTGAGTTTCGTGTGAAGATGGTGAGGAGGTGGGATTGGAGTACACATGGAGGGAGTGGGTGGCGGCGAGGCAGAGGAGGGGCCAGGTGGGAAGGTAGCTGGAGTAGTCAGTATGACCAGAAAAGGAGAGTGAGAGAAAAGGACCTACACTTTGAAGGGCGGGAGGTAGAGAGGCAGTTTTGAGTTTGCGTAGGAGTGGACCTTGGAGAAATAATTTGAGCCTTTTCTAGCATTCGAACTTGGATATATCGGGTTTGGTGAATACGCTCTCCGTGCCATATCAGGAGAAAGGGTAGTCTGCGATGCATATGGATAGAGCTCAGGGGTATCGTAGATGAATTGCTCATTTTCACTGCCGTTGAATCCTTCATCAATGCTTGTAATGAGAGCATCCAGCTTGGAGGCAACCACGTCGCACAAAGCGGCGCCTTGATTCAGGATCTGGCAGCTACTTTGATTCTTATCGAGATATTGTGTATGTGTGGTCTTCGATGTCAGGTGACGAGCAGGATATGGAGGCGGCGTCATCTGCTGCGTTGAGTTCGTCGGTTGGGGTTTATTCCTTTTATTCCTTCGGCCAGCGCCAAATATATCTAGCGTCATTGTTGCAATGAGGATTGGACGCGTTTAGTCGTGTGTATGTAGGTCAGAGACACGCACGTGACATGCGGTCATCTCCTCCGCCTGATGCACGACCTTCACAATCACAACGCTTTCCAATTGCCCGGCTTCTTTTCTTCTACGATAGGCCTTCCCAGCAGCAAGCCTCGTGTTTTCATCCAGCCGTCCCCCATGTGGGCAGACCCATCTTTAAATACTTGAAACCCCTCAGTTAGCCTCGTCAGCATAGCCACAGCCTTAACCCCCGTCTCTGGCCGCCCATAGGCCCACAGGTCCTCGCATCTTGGAGAGGCAAACCCAACCAGTACGACACTCATTCGCCGGTATTTGCTTGGCGGTGTAATTATGAGAATCCAACCACGGGTTGGACTTCAACCATCTCGCATGCGGCCAAGTGGGCGTTCACTCAGAGCGCTGAAGGCCGGCCTGGCAAGGGGGGTTTGTGACCATCACGCCCATCGTACCAAGCCGATGATATTCAAATCTAAAGCTAATGGAACTCCGCGTGGGACAAAGTATGGACTACCTCGACTCGAGCGTTTGCCGTGGATAGACCATGCGAAGCTCGTCGGCGACCGTGACCCAGAGAATGCGGATCTCCTCTATACCGATAGACAGACTTTAGATCGTGGAGGCTATGGCCATAACTCATTTCAGTTCCTTTGTGAAAATGCAACGCCAGAAGGCCGTGTCCTTCTCGACGGCGACATACAACGCGACCCCATATGCTCCCTCCTGTTCCAATCGCTTTCCAAAACAATACATAAGTTCAATTCCAGCTGCGCCAACAGCGTCATATCGTGGTTCTGTCGACCTCTGAAGGTTTGCGCATGACCGAGGACGGGCTGGGAGGTTTTCTTTCATGGATATAGCTATGATCTGAAGGGATCATGTGATCAAGTTTCTTTGATGGCGATGCGCAGCTCCAACTCCGATAAAGGGCGCAGAAAGATCGAAAGTCGCAAAACGGTGGGTTAGCCGGGAGGACAAAAAATCGCCTACTCAAAGCAATGAAAGGCGACCACACGAAATGCGGCCTAGAAATCGGGGAAAAGATAACCATGCCTGGGCGCCACATTAGCGGGATACACCAAGAGGGAGAATTGGACACTCACGGATCATCCCCGGTCTGTCCGTATGCCTCTGTTTCTTCTGGATATTTGTCGAACTGACTGGCGTCGCCGACACCGGCGCGGACGGGCGGTACATAGGGTGCATCAATGTCCTTCTTCTGCAGCCGTTCCCACGTGACTTCGGCAAACCAAGGATGGTTCATCACGTCCTTGCTACCTCCGTGCAGATTGCCCAGTCGCTTGGTCAGATCGGGAGTGATGAGTTTCTGCAGCAGGTCCTGCGCGTCTGGATGTATGTAGGGAGGGTACTTGACGCGACCCCTGAGGATATTCTCGTAGATCTTCATGGGTGAGCCGCCATCCCAGAAGGGTGTGAATCCACACAACATCTCGAAGATCAGGATGCCAAGTGACCACCTACAGCGGTTAGCAAGGTGGTTCGAGACAGGGCGCCTCTGGGGAACAAAGAACTGACCAATCCACGGACTTGTTATAACCCTTTGATGCAACCACTTCAGGCGCCAGGTAGTCCGGAGTTCCGCAGAGCGTCCAGGTAATGTCCGGCACCTCCTTTGCGAATCCGAAGTCTGTGATCTTGAGATGACCATGGCGGTCCAAGAGCAGATTCTCGGGCTTCAAGTCGCGGTAGATGATGTTCATTGAGTGCAGGTAATCCAAAGCAAGTGTGACCTCGGCAGCATAGAACTTTGCGACGGGATTGGGGAAACGCTTAGTGGGAGTTAGCATCGGGTGCTGGGGCTGAGGAGCATTGGGGACACGGGTCCTACCTGCGATTTTCGCAACAAGCTGAAGAGCTCACCACCCTCGACGAAGTCCATTACCATGTATAAGTTCTTGGAATCCTGGAAGGTCCCCCAGAGAGTGATCAAGAAAGGATGTTTGACCTGTTGCAGCATGCGGCGCTCATCGTTTGTATGCTCCACTTGCTTCATCTTGACCACCTGCGCCTTCTTGAGGACCTTGACGGCGTAGAAGCGTTGATTGTGCTTGGATTGGACGAGATGGACGCGACCAAAGCTTCCCGTCCCCAGGGTGCGCTGTATCGCGAAATCGGAGAGTGTGTATTTGCCTTTTGTGACGCGAACCTGGGGCTGTGCGGCCGGAGCTGGTTGAGCATGAAGGGAGGCCTGAGTGGGGACTCCGCCGTTTGCTGGTCTCGCAGCCTGTTGGCCCTGGTGACTCTGGTAGGACTGGTTGGAGTTGGTGGGGTGGATCAAATTCTGTATGCTGGGGGCATTGTGCTGTGTCTGCTGGTAGGGCTCAGGGGAAGCTTGGGGGGTCGCATAGGCCTGTTGGGCTTGGACGGCGGAGTTCATGGGTTCGGATGGCTTCGAGGTTGCGGTCGAAGCCTGGGTGGATTGCGGAGTTGCGACGGAGTCGTGGGCAGAGTCGTGGGGGACGCCGGAAGGCTTCCTGGTAAAGGGACCGGAGGTCTTTGATGAGGCAGACGGGGGGTTCTGAAACGACGTCTCTTTGGAGGGCGACGACGGAGAGTCGAGGTCGCGGGAGCCCGCCGAGTCCTTCGTCCGCTTCTTCTTGAGGAATCCTAGAGTCGGCATACGAGCGGCAGCAGGAGGAATGTTGCCCAGCCCTGGCGGGAGGGTCGAGGAGCCGCAACGGGCGCCGTTCAGCGGGCGTGGGAGTTCGGGCGAAGCAGCGAACACAATGGCGTCAATGGACGGCGGGGCGGGGCTGGGGCGAGGCAATTGGGACGAAAGGGGCGGCGCGGATTGGCCGAAGAGGTGGTAGCAGTTGATGCGGTGGGTGGAGATGCAGCAGTGGAGGAGTACCGAGGGGTGGTGGTGGTGATGATGGTGGTGGGGGGGGAGAGCAGGGAGAAGAAGCGTGGGAGAGATCGGGGGCTGGAGGGTTGCGTTGAGGCTGCTGGGGCTTGCTGCGCTCTGGTCGGCGGGGAATTGGTGGGCTTTTGCGCGCTTGCAAGGGGGTCCCCTCTCCCCCCCCGTCATCACCCATCGCTCCAAGACCAGACGGATCTAGATATGGGATCTGACATCAAAGAACCCGACCGTGCCGCTCCCCCGCCAGAGGGTTCGAACTTCTTTCGCTCGGGCGGGTTCCAAGGTTCGGCGGGATCAGGACTCGTGCTGGCACGTATTTGTTCTCTTTTTCTTTTTGGTCCTTCACTCATTCTGTCTTGCGCATTGTGGTACAGTACATGGGAAAGGTTCAGCACTGTATATCTGCATTCCTCCTTCACTCTGGGGCAGCTGGCCGGCACAGCTGATAGCTCTCGGGGCACTGGAGCTCACTGTCAAGCTTCGAGCACGGGCTTCCTCCAGTATTCTAGATCCAGCCCACACACCTCCATTCGCCGCTGTCGGAAGCGCTCGTAGAGGCCTTCCCACATCCTGCGCGCCTCCTCGTTCTCTGGCCGGAGCTCCACTCGCTGATAGTACGGCACATCGTACTCTGGCCCTGGCAATTCCGGATCCGACAGCCGTACAAATGTCGTCGATGCCTCAAACCTCGTCGCATTGAAGTCGGCCACCGCTTCGCGCAACTTCTGCGACTCGTACACCACGTTGCCCATGGACAACGACCACTCCGAAATGAGCGCCTCCGGGACCGCGAACGACCTACGGAGTAGCCCGAGGTCCGTCAGGGCCTGCGCCGCACGCAACTCCCTCAGTCGACGATACAGGTCCTGCGACGGGTGGACAAGCAGCAGCGAAGTCGAAAGCGCCTTGCGCTCCGGCGTCGATGGATATGCCGCCATAGGCTCCGACTTGGAGAAGGCGAGCAACGAGTCCAGCGCCGACGCGTCCAGCACCATCCCGGGCCCTTGAAGATATATGAGGCGCTCATAGTCCGCTAGGGAATACAGACTCGCTAGAGAGTAGGAGGAGGGTAAGGAGTCTAGAGCGACGCCGCATGGTTAGTTGCCGTTGCCGTTGCCGTTGCCGTTTCCGTTTCCGTTCTTGTGCCATGCAAGGGAGGGAGACCGCGTGGTTCGCGTGAGACTCACCATCTGCACCATCCACAATCGTCCCTATAGGAATCAAAGAGACCCCGTACCGCCTTGCTGCAGTCCGCAGTAACCTCCTCGTCGTTGTCATGTCAGGATCATACGCATCATCGTCACTCTTCTTCAACCATGCTCTAGGGAACAAAAGCAGTCTCTTTGCCGGGCTCTTCATACTATGCAGGTCTGCGAGCAGCATCACTGCACTGCACAGCTCTCCGTGCTCTCTCGCAAGCTGCACATACCCCAAGCGGCTCCAGTCGAGCGTCTCTCCTGCTATCATCTGCTCCACGGACTCTTCCACTGCCGGTCGCGCCCCTACAGGTCTTGCCCATTTCACATCAAGTGTCGGAGGTTCTATCTGTTTTGGCATGGGTAACGGTTTGGGCTTGTTAGGTCTTATGGCTGCTTGCAGACTCGATACTGTTCGTTGCTGCATGACGTAACCGGAAAGGAAAAGAACGACGGTGAATACAAATACTAACGCTAGTCAGACCCGTTTCTAGAGACAAAAACCACCCGCAATGCGTGGAGGGGCGATTACCTACTTATACATGAAGAGAGCAATATAGACACCTGCCCGGACGTGAGAAGCAGCTTCCCCATGGTGAAAGAGGCAGGTAGATTGCGAATTTGGGTATCTTAGGTAAGAATACGGCGCATCAAGCCTCGAAATGGGCGTAGCTCGTGCAGTTATGTGGATATCGTAGGGCTCGTGGGACTGTGTGACGTTGCATAGCTATCCCGTCGCGACGCAGCCCAGATGGTGTTTATGCTCACCGTTGCGACGGGCGACTATCGATACGCGAGGTCTTGGCAAGTATTTCTCTTGCAACACCCTACCCGACAGCGCCACACACCTCCAGGACGACGAAACACTTCTACACAGCTCAAACTCAACCACCCGTCAACATGTCGAAGAAGGAACAGTATCATAGAGCCGACGAGAAGGACGCCCTCGATGACCGGGGTCACAAGGCCAAGCCGCTCCCAAACCAGAAGAGTCCCGGGGAGCTGTTCGACAAGGGTGTCCAAGATCGTATCATCAACTCATTGTATTGGAAGGAATCTTGTTTCGGCTTGAATGAAGAGACGATATGCGACCGGGCTGCAAACCTCAGATACATCGGTGGCACATACGGTGACAATCCAATCCCGACACCGTTCCTTTGTCTGGTCTTCAAGATGCTCCTGTTGGCGCCGGAGAAAGACATTATACTCGAATATCTGAACTTCAACGAAGATTCCACACATCCATTTAGCGAGTTCAAGTACCTGCGTTGCCTGGCTGCTTTCTACATCCGTCTGGCATGGGAACCTGTGGAGATATACCGAACCCTGGAGCCGCTACTTACGGACTACCGCAGAATCAGGAGGAGGAGAAAGGATGGCTTCACCTTAACCTACGTTGACAAGTTCATCGATGAACTGTTGACGAAGGATATAGTATGCGGTGTGACCCTTTGGAGACTGAGGTCCCGAGAAGAGCTGGAGGATCTAGATCTACTGGAACCTAGGGAGCCCCTATTATCTGATGAGGAAGTGGATGAACAGGACATGGTAGATTCAGGTGCGGATAACTCGGATTTGAGGGTGAAAGATGATGCTTTGGACTGAACCCTGCCCGGAGGGGGGGCGCCAGCCTGGCGCAATGGTACCCCTCATGCGCTTCCATGATACCCCATAGATTTCTGATATGTAGTTACTAGAATCGTTTGGATACGGCGTACCGTCCAGGATGGTTGAATGTTTACGTTCCTCGATTCGAAGGGAACTATTTGGGGGTTCCAGGCTTGTTGCTTCATCGCGTGTGTAGCTGATAAGTAAGTGTAAGCTGGGCTACCTAGGAAAAAGGAAGGTGTCAATGGTGATGTTCCATAGGCATGGCGTCCTGAAGCCCTCAAAGGCTACATTCTCTGTGCTAACTTGACCGATATCCAGGTTCTCACTTGCCGGTTACGGAAGCATTCGATTATAGCATAGTTCATCAGAAGATTTCAACTGCACATTACAAGCACTTTCAAACGATTTCACGATTCCTACTAGGACTTCATATGCATGTCGTACACATGCGTTGATGCATGGCGCTTGGACCTGGATATCCTACCATTGACTGTTTAGGAGGGTCCGCCAAGCCACGCGCAACAAGTCTGGAGTTCTCCGAAACACCTCCACCAACACCCCCAATCTTTCGTCGCCTCAACCTCAGGGGCATACTTTGCCCATCTCATTCTGTAAATACTCACAATAGACGATCGCATAACTCAGAACCATGGCTGGCCGCTTTGTCAGGGCGTCCAAGTACCGTAGGTAGCTCATGCGCCTCGCCTCAGCTCATAGCTAAATACATCCACCACAGGACACGTCTTCGGTCGTGGGACAAAGAAGGTGCGTTTGCGCAGGGTGGAGCAACTTCCTCGACTTGATTCTGACATGGCTGCAGGAACAATGCTACGATAACCTCCGCATCTCGAAGAATGCATGGGATACCAACTTGATCAAGGTCAGCCGCACGGCAGAAGGAACCTGGGAATGGAGATTGATCCGCGGTGCAGGCAAACCCTGAATACATCTCTGTCAATTGGGAGGCTAGCGGCGGAGGGGCTTTTGCTGTCATTCCCATCAATGAGAGGGGTCGTCTGCCCGAGCAGATTCCCCTATTCCGCGGGCACACGGCCGCAGTGCTGGACACCGACTGGTAGGAAACATCGTCGCATGCTCTTTTAAAAGGATCAATCTGACTGTGGCCTATAGGAGTCCCTTCAATGACTCGCTGATTGCCTCCGCGTCCGACGATGGCAAGGTGCGCCGGCCTCCATAGTTACACAGGGGATAGCATACTCAACAACTGCAGGTCTTCATATGGAAAGTGCCCGAGGGATTCACACTCCACACGGATGCGGAGGAGCCGGCCGATGTTGCGCCCGTTGCGCGCCTGAGCGGTCATATGCGGTTTGTTCTCTTCCCTTGCTCAACACTATCGCATGGGAGACTGACCATCATACAGAAAGGTTGGCCACGTCCTCTTCAACCCCGCCGCCGAGAACGTACTTGCCAGCGCTTCTGGCGACTATACCGTGAAGATATGGGATGTCGAGGGTGGTGCCGCAAAATTGAACCTCAAGCACAACGACATTGTCCAGTCCCTGTCTTGGAGTGCTGATGGGGCATTCTTGGTCACCACAAGCCGAGACAAGAAGCTAAGAATATGGGACGTCAGGCAGGAGAAGCCCGCACAAGAGGTCCCGGGCCACCCAGGAGCGAAGAACAGTCGTGCAGTGTGGATGGGCGAACACGATCGCATCGCCACTACTGGATTTTCCCGTATGAGCGACCGTCAGCTGGGTCTGTGGGACGCTCGCAACCCCCAGGAGCCCATCGGGGGCTTCCAGATCCTCGATAGCATTTCCGGTGTCTGCATGCCTTTCTGGGACGATGGCACACAGTGCCTGTACCTTGCTGGCAAGGGGTAAGGTTTCTCCGTCCGTCTCGCGTGCTAGGTTTCCTGACCTCCGCAGTGATGGCAACATCCGATACTATGAATACGAGAATGATAAGTTCGAGTACCTCGCCGAATACAAGTCCCCGGATCCCCAGAGGGGTATCGCATTCTTGCCTAAACGAGGCATCAACCTGCACGAGAACGAAGTAACCCGTTGCTTCAAGACCGTCAACGACGCATACATCGAGCCCATTTCCTTCATTGTCCCTCGAAGGTCCGAGATGTTCCAGAGTGACATTTATCCTCCCACAACGGGTCTCAAGCCAGGTACCACGGCTTCGGAGTGGTTTGGCGGCAAGACCGCGCTGCCACCGAAGATCTCATTAGAGAGCGTATACGAGGGCGGTGCGCCTGAGGAGGTGCCGTCGGACTACAACCCGCCCGCTGCAGCTACGCCTATTCAGAGCCCACCCCCTACGAAAGTCGAAGCGCCCAAGCCAGCTCCGGCGGCAGCAGCGTCTCCAATCAAGGCACAAGGGCCCCCTCCATCCGTTAACGACAACAAGGCATCTCTTGCTAGCCAGGCGTCGAAGTTCGCTGACGAGGAGGAATCCTCCGATGACGATGCGTCCAGCTTCGAGAACATCCCCAAGCCCGTGGAACGTCCCTCCGTAGCCGCTGCAAAGACAGAGGAGAAACCACCCAGCCCCGTGCTGGCGAAGAGCCCTGAGCCAGCGAAACCTGCCGCTACCCCGATTGCTGCGGCCTCACCCGCTCCTGCGCCCGTCGAGCCGTCCGCACAGCCATCGCAGAAGGCTCCTGTCGCCACTGCCCCTCCCTCTCAACCCTCTGCAACGGTCTCTTCCGTCACTGGCGGGATCAAGGAGTTCCTTCACGACATCAGGTCTACACTCGAGCAACAGAACAAGGTGCTGGCGGATCAATCGGATCAGATTGCACTGCTCATGCGGAAAGTGACGACGCTGGAATCGAAGCTGGAGAGCAGCGGTGGCTCGAGCCGAGAAAAAGACGAGCGCATTAGGCAATTGGAGCTGGAGCTCGAGGAGGCGAGGTCATAAAGATAGCTGAGCGCTCTTTCGGCGTCTCGGGTAGTCCTTTTTCTATGCTGATCCTTCCCTTCTGTGTAGGGCCAGTGTCGAGCTTCACAATACTATACCATGAAAGGCGCCACAGTCTAGTTCATATTGCACCGAAAATTGAATAGGAATTGCGATTAATCATTGAGCGTAGAACTTCGCGAGTCTCGAGGGCTCGGGTTGTGTACCTAGCTGACTCCAGTATCTGGCCTGGTGCCGTTCAGAGGCCCGGGACGGAGTCTGGAGGTGGCAGGGAGGTTCACGGATGCAAGCAAGGAGATGTAATTGTTTTGTCAATTAGCGAATCACAAACTATATTCTTTCGAAAGAGCATTTCCATGGACATGTACCGTGGTCCTTCATTATTTCCAGTCCAAAAAATATGCGTTTTCTTGCCGAGGGAAGTGGCGGGATGGGATTTTGAAAGGGGCCCCCAAAAATAGCGACAAAAGCCGCCACGCGTCGAACTAAGCTTTGACGGTGCCAACGCTAAAAACCGTCCCACTGCAAGAGCCTCACAGCAGATCTCCCAATTCCCCAACGATCAACGATCAGCTCCGCATCCCTTCCTTCTCTCAACGTCAATCATCGAACAAAGGTATCCCTTTGTTGACATTGATCCTTCAGGCTAATTTTACTCTGTTTGCTCACTCGAAGGATGCTTCAGTATGACCATGAACATGTCTCACTAGCCCCTGAAATCTCCTCGTCTCTAGCGCTACAACCAACCGAACGTGGAATCTGACACGCTAAACGACAGGCTTGCTAGGATGCAAAGCAGTGTGGAGCCAGGAGAGCGAGACCGAGTCTGACCGACCGATGGGCCATGGGCCTGAATCTCGCTCTCCACCCTTATATTCTGCCCTGATCCCCATTCTCCCTTTCCTTTCTTTCCTTCTTTCTTCACCCTCGGTCATCCGTCACATTCGCTCGTTCGCCGTTGATACCGTAGTCCTTTGACTGCTGCCACTCTCTCAAAACCAAAGAAAGAAGAAGATATCCATATATCCATCCTTAATCTCTCACCCACTTCGATACTTAATTCTCAAACATGCACGCGACCACCACCTTCGTCACTCTGGCCCTCGCCGCCATCGCCGCCGCCAAAACCGACATTGGCGGCTGCACCTCCTCCGCCACTCGCGATCAATGGAACCAAGCTTCCATGATCTACTGGGTTCCCGGCACCGGCGAGATCTGCGAGTTCCTCGACTGCGGCGGCGGCCGTGCTCCCCCCAAGACCACCGTCCCCGGATGCGCCGCCTACCAGGGCACTGAGACCTACAGCCCCCGTTACATGCCTGGCTACGGACCAAATGGCCAGGTCCCCACGCCCGAGCCTACCCCCGTCAGCGTCGAGACTCCTGGGCAGACCTCCGTGTACGAGACTCCTGCTGCGGAGAGCCAGAAGCCCGCCGCCTCGTTCGGAGAGGGCTATCCTGCTGAGAGCAGCGCCCCCGCTGCCGCTCAGAGCAGCGAGTATGCTGCCGTGACCTCCGCGCCCGCCTATCTTCCTTCCATCACCAAGCCGGTTACGCTGGTCACTGCTTCGGGAAGCGCTGGTCCCATTGCCAATGGCACCGCTAGCTTCACCAAGCCCGCGAAGCCGAGCGCCAGCGTCGTGGAGGGAACTGGCGCCGGAAGTGTTGTGGGTGTCCAGATGGGTGTTATGGCCCTGGTCGGTGCCGCTGCCGGCTTGATGGTCTTGTAGATGGAGATTTGAGGTGTGACGTTGGGATGGGGAGTAGGAGAAAAAGGATGACGGGATAGAAGATAAACAGATCATACAAGTTATAAAAAGGAAGTTCAAGGTCCTCGGACTCTACACAACACATTTTACCTCCGTCTTGTCCTTGTCGTACGTGTGTAGTTTTGCCAATTGATGTGCCTGGGACAGGAAGCCTGCCATGCCTCCTGCGGATCCTCTGAGCGTAGGGATGCACTCCTGGATGCAGTCAGTAGGATAACAATATTCCGGATAACCTGACCCATTATTGCTTTTGGCCAGCGCCTTTTCTGCGTCTTTTTCTCTTCTCACTTTTCAGTGTGGGGACATGGCAAAGTCTCAAAAATGTCTCAAGATGCTAGGAAGGTGGGCATGGAACGAGTTCCATATCAGTGGTTGTTCTCTTCAAGGATGACCACGGTCGAAATTCGGACCGAAGCAGGAAAGCCTTCAAGATCTTATCGCGCATGTCTGCGCATCCACCAACCTCCACGGCGTTTTGATTTGTTGACGACAAGCTACATTGATTTTCTCATCCTCATTGCATAGATGTCTGATTCGTCAAACCGTGCGCATATCGCCGCACGGCAATGCTGGCGCGTCTTAGTCGCCTCCCGAGGCCCGTTTACATTCTCCATCGAAACACACCAGCTTTCACACATTCACTGACTGCAGGTGCGTCCGTGATCATGTCCAACCTCGTCTGAGGTGTGGAATCCGAGAGACTAGTTATAATGTTATCCATCACGTGATTTGGTCTTTCACCCCATGATACCAGAGGAAGCGGCTAGCCCTCAAAGTTCGCAGGAGAGAGCACTCAAGATTATTGCAACCCTCTGCATCGGCACTGTAGTCCTCGAGCTCATTGGAGATGCATTCAATAGGTCGCTGCCGCTAGCACTGCTGCATATGGGTGGGCTCAAGCCGTCCGCGCACTACCCTATACTCACCACGAGCATAGAGTCCTCAGGTTATTGGTGCCTCACTAGGTGAGATTGTCTCCTTTTATCTTACCTTGAAGGTGAAAGAGATTTTGCCAGTGAGTCTTCCCAGTTGAGTCCCCCTAGGGGAGATCTGCGTTGCGAAAGTCCACCTTCTTTTACCTTCGACTTCTGTTCATTAACACGCCCTTTCAGCCTATCTGTTCTACACCGCATTCCCTCTTACTCATCAAGAACCTCCATCCCTCTGTGCCAAGACTTCTGTTAGTTACAACTCCTCCTCACGAGTACCCTAGGGTACTTAGACCTGCTTTCTCCTCCCATCTCTCCATCTCTCAAACCCCTACACCACAATCATCTATCCTACATCAGCTCGTCACACACTCCTCACTACTAGGCATTCTCAACATCTACTCATTCTGCTTCCCAGATTTCCTGGACTTGCTAATACAGTCTTTGGACAGTATTGCACCGCTCTCAGATTCTCACTACATCGACGGCTTTCCAAAGTATCCCGGGAGCTTTTCACAGAACTCTTAGGCCGTCCACTTCACCATCAGTAAGTGCTTCTTTCTCTTCCGCACGGATTCCGTGACCTATAGCTGACGAGACCAGCTTAGCGTTCCAATAAGCCCGCGCGTAATTCGTCCATTACAAGCGCTTTTGGGAACGCCTTTCATTATGGCGTCGTCACAAATCCTCAAGCCCGATGAGTTCGGGCCCTACCTGCAGGAACATCGCTTTGTGCCGCGCTATGACGCTACACAGGAGAGTCGACTGGCGCATCCTTGGTGGAAAGTGGACAAGTCTAAGATCGACCAAGGACTTGGTCGCATGAAAGAGATAGTTTGTGGAGTACTGTCCCAAGTTCCTGAAAACGACGTTGAATTAAAGCACATAGTCCGCTTCGCCGAGAGCATTCGACAGATTCCACGTCATTCCACTTTGAAGATTGCTCTTATTGGGCCACAGGGTGCTGGCAAGAGCTTGCTCCTTAACGCTCTCTTCGGCCGCGATGGTTTGTCCATGACAGGGGCGGATGGACAGGCTTGCACCAGCACCCCAGTGCGGTACATGCTGAATGGAAATGACGGCTCAAACAGTCAGCAGAAGTATAGCGCGGAGATCGAGTTCCTCAGTGCTGTCAAACTTGAATCGATGATTAGCGGGCACGCTCGAGCGTTCTTTCACGTCTATCACGCTGACGAGGATTCCGATGATGAGGACTCACCGCAGCAAAACTCGATTGCCCAGGATGAGATGGACCGTAGGATGAAAGATACTGCGGGAGAGGTTTTCCATACACTATTCGACGGGAAAGAAAATTTCCAACAAGCATGGAACTACAACGACTATAAAAACGGCGAGTTTAAGCGTCCTTGTCTCCTCAAATGCCAAGAGGCACTCGATTCACTAAACATCACCTCGAAGCGCATTGTCATTTACACAGCCAGCAGCACTGAAGAGCTCCTGAAGAAGGTGAAACCATTCATGGCGAAAGTGGAAGGTCAACAGTCATTATGGCCTCTCGTAAGCTCCATCACGATCCGGTTCAGCGACCCTCTTCTTGAAGAGAACATTGAAATTTGGGACATACCAGGTATGTGCTTCCATTCTAAGTTCATAAAATATGTATGCTCATAGATGCTAGGGTGGGGTGACACGAACGTTGACCGTGCTCGACACGCCGATGAAATCAAGGACATGGTGGACGTCGAAATCATCGTCGCGGACACTATTCGCATTTCGACGGATGATATTGTAATTAGCAATGTCCGTGTAGCGGCTGCAAACCATGGTCTTTCTAGCGTCAAGCTTGTAGCAACAAAGATCGATGTATGTTTTCAACTCTGATGGGGGTTTCTCAGTCAAGTCAGCTAACAATAGTCAGGCAATTTCGGAGAACCAACTCGCGCAATGCACAGGTCCTGGATATGATGACATTAAACTCCTCATTTCTGAAGCGGATGAATTAATGATAAAGGCGGAAGAAGCTGGCAGCTCAGAAAGCGAGCGCTACAGCAAGTACAAGCTGTACCTAGAGCGCAGGCTGAAGCAGCAAAAGATAAAGGACTGAGCTGCAGCCATCTCTAAGGAACTCGATATGAAATTGAACGGCCGAGGTCCTGGAGATGAGCTTCAAATCTTCCACATATCCGCAGCAGACTATATGACATGGCTAAAGAAGGACAAGCTCCTCTTCCGCGACCAACCGGCGCTTTTTCCTGAGGATACCGGTATCCCTTCCCTCAGGCAATATCTGTTCTCACTGCCGGCGGAAAATAACGTCCATGATTACCGCACACATCTGATGGAAAACGTTCCAAGTTTCATTTCGAAAATAGAGCGGGTGGTCAAATGTTCGGAGCGCGATGTCGGCTTCCGGGATATCGCTCAGACTTTCGACGCCTTCCGAGAGGATTGGCTCCCAAAAATCCTGCAAGGAGTACTTCACCAGTACGAAAAATCGAACCGCAATAGCATGGCCAAAATGCTTACAGAGTCCTCTCGATACCGAGATGAGATCGACAAGGTCGTGGCCTCGTGGGTGAATCTTCCAGGTCCGATGATGAATAAGATCCTCAAGTGAAAGGGAACTGTGCCGCCCGGAACGTCTCGTGCTAAAGGCCTCGAATCCGGTTGCGACTGGAACGCTGATCTTGCGAAAGTATTCGCAAGAGGCTTTAACCGGTGGTACAACGCTCAAGTGCCAGCGACAGAAACGATCGCGGGGCTGTTGTTCCATGCGTTTGACTTCTTCCTTAAGAAATTCTTCGAGAAAGTTGATATGTCGACTTCTAGCATTGCGACAACTGACAAAGCTAAAAGGAAGTGCCTCCGCTTTCACGATGGAATTCGGGTAAAGGCAGCTGGTTGCATTGATGCCGTTAAGAAGAAGCAAGAGTTTCTAAAACGAAAAGCGTTCATGGCAGATGGTCGGCAAACCAATTTTATCAGTGCTATTACGGATTCTCTTTTCGATGAGATATTCAAAGCCGTACCTCAAATTAAAGGTTACACGACTCGGAATCGTCCGAAGTACGCAGAACCAAAAGTCCGCTTCCAAAAGCGGAGGATGTACGCTCTGTTCACGGATGACAAAAATCATTTCGTGGATCGGGTATCGAATACCTTCCAAAAATGTGTCGATAGTTGCATCTCAGCTATCCTCACGGAACACATCAAAGAAATTGATGAATACTTGAAAGGTTACAGTGAGCAACTACGTGGATTGGCACCAGTGAATTATGAGATAACTCCAGCCGGGCAGGAGATCCGCGCGAATCTGGACAATCTGCTGCCACAACTGAACGACTTGGTCTTCGAGCTTCAGCAATGCCTTCCAGAGGAAGTACTGAAGCAAGGAGAAGGGGCAGATAGGACAACCGAGAAAGAATCCGACATCAGCTTTCTCTTTGAAAAGACCAGTAAGCGGAAGACACCAGCGTCCGGACCGAGGATCAAGGAAGAGCCCGAGACGAAAAAGGGGCGAGTCAATTGATTGGAACCAGCTAACTCATTCATTGGCTTTTCTTATACGTTTCTTTCCTTGCTTTTGCAGCATATCTATCCCAGTCAACATTTCTGCTTCATATTCACGGCCCTTTCTTGTTTTCCGCTGGTTCTTCTCTTTCTCGAGAAGCAGGATCAACCCAAGGTTTTCTCCTTTTAAGCATTCACATTTTCTTATCAGCAATTTTGCTTTCTCTGATTTCTCTGGTTCGAGCAACTACTCATTCAGGATTCCCTTTTGAGACTTTTCTTCTGGCGACAAGCGGATTATCGTAAAATTTTACGAAGGGTCTTGCATTAGGACATTTCACTTCTGAACTCTTTCGCGGAATGTCTTCTTTCAATTTGGGATAGTAATAAATTGTATGGTTACTGTATATCTTTGGCTGAGATTCTGTGACGTTGATTCGGAAAGGAGTATTGCTTAAAGCATCGCCCTGTGTTGTGAGTCACAAACTTGAATGACTCCCGCTCCTTGGGATCTATGGGCGCAGACATCAATCCCAAAAATATGGGCATATGCATCGTTCGCACCCCTCGAGCCCACTTCTAGTCCTCAATTGCACAAAACCCCTCCCTCGAACTAATCATCCCCAACTCATCGCACCTCATCTTCAACCAAGCATCCCAGTCACCATCCCCTACCTCCAGCGCCACATTTACGGAAGGGTACAGTCTCCAACTAAACGAGTTCGACGCATTATGGACTCCCTTGTTGAATTGTTGGTTGGAATGGACATTGTATCCGCTGAAAACGTTACGGAATTGCAGCAGAATAGCATTCCGTAAGGCCTCCTCAAGCATACCGATGTATTTCAGCTTGTACTTGCGGTAGCGTTTTTCACTTTTCCGCTCGGAAAGTTCAGTGACTGGGTAGGTGACGGGCTCGGGGAAGGCTTCGGTGATGCTGTCGTTGTGGCGGAGGGAGTGAAGGTACTTGTCTACTCCTTGTGTAAAATCACTTGATGCGATTGGGAGTTGACGCAAGCTGCTATGCTGGTCTACGTTGTAGCGAAGATGGGTTGCGACGATGCCCGGTATTGAGTGGAGGAGGCGTCCACATGCAAGACCAAGCTCGAATGGGGCGTCCTGCTTCGCCTCGAGGAGGTTGAGCGTTTCAGGGATATCTAAGACTGGTGTCATTTTCCGTGAAGGGCATATACTGATAACGAAGCTGAATGACACTCGGTGGTAGTGGTACTGTTCTTTCGCGATCACTTCAAGATATCGAAATACTCAGTTCTGGCAATACCGGTATATATCCCCTTTAGTAGGTCATTGACTCATTTTGCAAGAGATCTTGACCTTCAATACCTTTGTCCTCACATACAATGACACAATGCACATTGTGAAGCGAGGAACAGTGGTAGACTTGTATGCCGCTGGTGCTTCAATGGATCTACGTAACACAAGATTCTTTTCATTAAACGACTCAATATATTGTACAATGCATTACTGGTGTGGGGAACTCGATTGTAAAACACTGGTGGGACGACCTGTTGGACATGCTCATGACTCCATCGGAGATAGCCTTATGATTCACAAAGACACCGCACCGCAAACCCCGTCACATTCAGCCAACTACTCCTTCGTATACACGTCCAGGATCTTGTCGATGACTGTCTTTGCTGAAGTGTTGCCAATCTCCTTTAATCTGGGCTGAGTCAACGTCTCGCTCTCTGCTCAACGCCATCCAAATCATAGCGGCTTGCCTCTGGTACAACCGACACTACATATCGAACACGATACATCTGTATTACACGAAAGAGGACTCATTACGTGCAGCAATCAGAATGCAACGAATCAGTGTTTATATAATCGCTATGACTTGGAAGTTGCCAACTCGATTCGATGTAGTCGATAATAAAAGCCAAGAGTCACGATTAGGACCGGCCTCGCAAGTATGGTACAAAAGAAAAGAATTATCATCTCCAGGTTTCGTGGCCTCCACGGCCGTGCACAAACACTTCATACAGCATTAAATATAAGACACCTTCACACCCATCCCGACAGTGCCGCGAATCTTGTCCCACGCTTGTCTGAGCACACGCATGATCCGCTCCCGCCAGTCCTTCCTTCCTAACGCCATGGCAAATGCAAGCAAGAAGAGAAAAGTCCGGAATAAAGCCATGGGATTGGCAGTCATCGATTGCGCTGTATTGGAGACCAACGTTTGCATCGACCCCATCATGGAGGAGAGACGATCATATATGCCTGGTGGGGGCCTAACGGCCTTCTTTCCGGGTCTCGACGCACGCGATGCTGGAGGGGCTTGCGGTCTTCGGAATACCTCGTCAGAGCCCCGAGGCTGCCGCCTGTTTTCTTCCTCCCGTTTCCTGCGCTCGTCCTCGGCTCGTGACTGTTCCAAGCGTCGGTTCTCCGACTCTTTGCGGCGTTGTTCCATCTGCTCCTGCTGCTGTTGACGAAGCTTAGCCTCACGGATTTCCGCCTCCTCTTTCTCCTCCTTCAGAGTTTGGAGTGCCAACAAGAAAGCTTCCTTGCGTTCGTCATCTAAGATCTCGCTCATGCTTATAAACTCGCGTGCGTAGTCCCACTCTTCATTGCGTGGGAGTACATGCAAAGTATAGAGTTCCAAAAGTTTGAGACGCGTGTTGAGATCCCTGGGAGTGCTGGTGCCATTGTTCTGCTGGCTGTGTCGTCTTTGTAGGTGAGATGATGTCTGCATATGCGAGGACACGTCAAACGTGGGATGGGCAGAAGCGGAAAGGTAGGTCTCAAGTCGTTGCTGGTTCAACCTTTGGGAAGGGGAGTGAGTGAGGAGCAACGTAGCTCTTTGCCCACGCGTCAGCGCATCTTATACAGACGTTCATGTTCAACAGGACTCTTACAGATTGATCACGACCTCCGCGTCAAGGTCTCCTTCTACACCGGCATATCCGTCTCGCACGACCTCCTCCCACACGCTGCCGTCACGACATTTGGATACCAGTTCCTTCCACCGCGTACTACCAAAGGCATGTTTCCCCTCTTCAGCACCGAGCTCGACCACGGAATTTAGGAACGTCAGGTAGAAGCTCCAAACTTTGACCCGGGTGCCCCGCGACGCAGATGCAATGGGAGCAAATGCTGATAGATCGCCATTGTAGGGACCATTGACGTCGTTTTGCGGCGGTGGTGTGATAATGGGTTCGATCGTCGACAGCGCCTCTGGTAAACGACGGGTCAGGAACAGTTGGGCTGCTTGCCGGTAGGTTTTTGCGATGTAGGAGGATTGGTGCCGGCTGGAAGAGAGGGAGGAGATGGACGATGAGATCATGCGGGAGCCGTTCAACGCATCCCCATAAGGAGCAGCCATGCTGAAGTGGTCCTACCTGCAGAAGTGGGCGAGCGTACAAGGCTGCATCTCCTGGAAAAGGCGGAGAGACTGTTCACCTGGGGTGAGGAATGCTTGCTGTACCTCGGCAGAGAGGCGGCATCTCCTGTTTGTCTTGGCGCGCACGTGCCTCCCCGGAAGCCACTTCACCGCCACACCTGGGTACCAATCTCAGCGATCTACCAGTGGACAGGACGTGGAGTGCTAGCGCTGCGCCACAGATGGTAAACACCTACTAACCAGCCAGCCTGTGACTCTCAATGACAACAATATACCCGCGCAGTCTATGAGACATCCACCACCCCTGTCAGCACGGCGGTGAGCTTGAGCTTGCTCTTGCCAGACTCCAAGTTTGATATAAATCGTAGACACGGCTGCTTGTCTTGTCCTCGCGAAGCTCCTTTATATTGGCCTTTTAACTCTTTCCCTTCCTTCGATCTCTTCACCCCGACATTTCAGATCTAGAACACCTGGTCAGAGACCGTGCAGCCGTGATCCTGCCTGCCAGACTCTACCCCAAGTTCTGGCCAGACGACTATGGAGGTCGACGCCACCGCGTTTCCTGGTCGCTTGCTGGGCATCCTGATAGCCATTTCCGAGGCAGACTTCGTTTCGTTTGACTTGGAGCTCTCTGGAATACCTTCTAGGATGCCTGGAACACCGCGTGCGCGAGACAGGCAAACCCTGGAGGAGCGGTATTTGGAAACCAAAGCTGGAGCTGAGAGGCACCAGATCCTCCAGTTCGGATTCACGTGCGCGAAGTTCGACTATTCGTTGAATGCGTATGTCCTCCGCCCATACAATGTCAATATCAGCCCCTTGATTGACGAACGCCTGGACATCGAACGTGAATTCACATTCCAAACTGGTGCTATATCCTTTCTCCTCAAAAATGGCTTCCGCATGGACCTACCTTTTACAGATGGCGTTCAGTACCTGTCTCGCGACGAGGCCGCCTTAGCCAAGCAACTGGCCTACGATCGAATCGATAAGAAGAATGTTGTTGGGGAAATTCAACTAAAGGAAACCGATATAGACTCTCTGGATTTTATACAGCGTGTGCGAGAGGAGATCATAAAATGGAAAACCAGCGGCAGCACATCCTTGTTCGTCCATACCCACACAGGAAAGAATAACCCGCCCGCTATACCAGTCATCTCTCGGTTCGAGAAGCGGCTGGTTCACCAGCTTATTCGGGCAGAATTCACTAATTTGGTGGCCATAGGACGAAGTGACGGCATCAAGATTGTGTACTATGATTCGCTCAGGGAAGAGGTAATTGAATATCGCGGCTATCGTGCTTTAAACATTCTGACCGGATTTAGGACAATCGAAAGAGGATGAAGAGCCGAGTCAAGGAAAGCATCAAGAGACAAACAGGGTTCCGTTGGATAGTGGAAGCATTAAGCGGGGGTGCTGTTGATATTGACCCCAAAGAGCTCTGCAGGGACCTAAATGGGGACTTCGTGGCGGGCGACCTGGATAATATAAAGCTCAGATTGGAGAGAGCAAAATTGCGAATTAGGGATCAGCAACCCGTGCTGGTGGGCCACAACATGTTCTCCGACATCATCTACCTATACCGCTGCTTCATTGGCCAGTTGCCCGATAACCTTCAACAATTCTGCGACTCCATCCATCGATTATTTCCGCGGATAGTAGACACCAAGTACCTAGCGACACATGATGGCGGTGACCTGAACGCGTCCCCTACTCTTCAAGAGATCGCTGAGAGCCTTGAACTGCAGGAACTTCCAGATATTGGTAAGTCAATTGGGCCCCTACTCCTGTGCGCCAAATTCTCTACGTGCATTTCGCCCATGCCGGCACCGACCGAGGGCCAAAATAAGTTATAGTGAATGCCGTAAAAAGAGATGGGATACAGGGAGCGTAGCCGGTTTGGAATATCTTAGAATGCATGGCTAATTGTTCCAGTAATGCATCCCGACCACCCCAAATACGACGAGTCTGAGGCGTACCATGAGGCTGGTTATGACAGTCTGCTTACTGCTACAATCATGTTGCGACTATCAACAAAGCTGAATACCGTTCCTCCATTCATGTCGTCCACAGACGACGCAGCGGAAGGGCAATTTGGCACAGCTCTGGACCCTCTCTATGAAGAACACAGGACGAACAATGGTAGTGCCCACACTGTCGAGGTCATAACTTCGCGATTCGCGACCACGAACGTCTTCCAAAGCCTTGAGGCGCAAGTCACGCATTCCTCAGACTCCACGCCTGTTGGATCCCCAGAGATATCCTGGGAGGATCAACCGTACGAAGGCAACGGGGACAAGCTCTATCCAATCGAAACGCTACAACGGCGGCCAATGGAGATGCTTCCCGATTTTGAGTCGCCATTCTGGAGCAAGTTCGGCAACAAGCTAAGGGTGTTTGGAACACAGGAAACTGTTCTCAAGGTAGCTGACTGGGAAACACCACTCAAACCCACGGAACCGTATGAGTCGTCATGATCTGTCATGCGATTAGTGTCACCCTTATACCCATTAACATATCATAAAGACACTGTAATACATCGGAGTACCCTTTCAACGTTTTCTTATTGATTCCCTTTCTCTATGTGTGTGACAGTTTGTCCATCTCCCTCTGTTGAGTGGACGTAGCTTCCACCATTGCGCGACTTTTAGAATTTCCCCACAAGATCCACTGGTACTACTGGAGTAGAGGCAAGCACTTCCTGTGTAACTGAAGTCGCGAATGTGTGTAAGTACGCTTTCAGTCTGTCTTCCACACTGGCTGGACGGCCCCAAATAGAACCTGAGGCTCAGGTCCCACCCTTCCCAGTTCCTCAATGACAATTTCCAGCTCCGTCCCCCGAATGAAGGTCTCCATTGTACCTCAACAGAAACTCATGTCGCGGGCAAACTGACAACCTGAGTAGCTTTAAGACTGTGGACTTAGGGACTTACTTCCAGGCCGATGAAGATCGCTTCGAGTCCATGCAAGAGGCCTCTTCCAAACAGAAAACTTGGGGACATACAAAGACCACAGCAAAAACTAGCCTCGTTCATATCTGACAACCAGTCTATGACCAGGCGTTAGGGGACACTTGCGCCACACATTCGGGAATTGATTGTCTTTGGTAGCACTTATTAAGCTATTAAGCCTGGCACTAACCCATGCTCGTTTTTACAAAGAAGTTGGACCATAGTTTCCTATCCCACTCCAAATTGTTAAATGGCTCACGCCCTGCACTGACTGGCAGCGACTTGGCGGGCATCCGCCTCGACGCGCCCGAACTGTGCGGCATTACCACCCGTGAGGTCGTCCATCGCTCTTTTGGCGATATTGAACCCATTCGCCGTATGGTCGATTGCAAGCACGTTGATCGTACGACCACCATACGTAACGGCCCAGCAAGTTCCGCACTACGCAACGTCAGCAAATATCCAAAGGAATAATCAAAGGGCGTACCTGTTGGGAGTTCCATCCGGCAATGCCCTGAAAGCCGCCAATATAGGGGAAATTCGGGATCTGGCCCTGGGTCTGCCAACCGTAACGGGTGATGAGGCCATTTGCACCATCGGAGCAGGCGACGGCGGTCATCGAGCGCCCGGCATCATCGTACCCTGTGTCATAGGAGACTGCAATGTCTGAGCTTCAAGTCTCTAAAATCGATTGATTTGGTGTGCAGGTACTAGGAGAGAGGAAAAGAGAACCAGAGAGACAGAGTTATTATCCATCAATCCAGCGCTTACCTGAGATGGCCGAAGACAAAGTGGTGAGCACAGAGGCTGTAGCAAGAGTAGCGAACGTCAACTTCATCTTGAAGTAAGTTTTGGTGAGATGAGTTGAGTAGCAGGACAAGCACGGGCGAGGCCCTCTTATACTTGCAGTCCAGTGAGACCAACAGGAGATAACCAATGCCTGCAGCACCCATCATGATCGCAGCACAGGGTAGGTCTACACCGAATCTCCATGGCCGATCAAGGCTCGGCGACGGCGATGTTACCTCAAGGTAGGAAAGCTGCGGGGTACTGTACTATAAATTAAGCTGGTAGAAATCGCTAGAAAGTAGAAATCAATAAACATCACTCCACATGCCTTGTTGGAACGTCACGATGCCTCTTTGGTACAGCTTGTTAAGCAGGAATCGTGATCACGGTTGTAGTTTCCCGCCTGATCCGGGATCTGGAGGCTGGGGAGAATGGAAAACACGCGGTACTCATGGGAGCAGCGAATGGCATGTACTGTTTGTTGTACTACATCGCGCGGAATCTAAGTCCAAAAAAGAGAGGTCGCGCAGCGATCTGATCTGGTGATCCGGTGTTGCAGAATCAATAAAGACGCATCTTAGTCGGTTCTAGTGTTGAGTTATAAATAGGCGGTGAAGTGGCACTTCACGTGACCTCCGGTAAAGCGATCAATTGATGGGACGACCATAAATTGTCGCAAAGAATGGGCACCAGGAAAACATCAATGCGGAGAAAGGGACAAAGGTGGTCATAGTCAGGAAAAACGCCGTGATACATGCCGCGTCTCATCCAGCCTTCTCGCGTTTCATCCCTTCCTCTGGCGTTAAATTAATGGTTCCTCGGCCATACGCCCAAACCACCCTATTCAAATGCTCCTGCACATACAGCACAGCATTCGAACTACGACGAAATAGAGCTGTCTCTACACACAATATAATAGTATTATTCTGTGCGCAGCAGCTTCAAATCCTTTAAATAATTCGCCGATAATGGTTGGGGTGTCTAGAAGTGGGGTTATTGAGGGCGAGTGAAGGGTAATAGCGTGGTTCGGGCTTACGCCGAAGGAATTATTTACGCGACCCCTTTCCCCCGCGAACACTGTCACTTCACTTGAATCTCTTGGCTTTGAAACAACGAGGTCATGGTTCTCAGGATAAACGGAGCGCTACTTGAATCGCGTCTGCGATGCGTCCCCAATCAGCATCTTTGGCATAGCGCCCCTGTTTCCTTCACCAAGGCTTCATGAACTCTTCCCGAAGTGAAGGCTCGATCCGGAACATGTCCCGTCTCGAAGACGTTCCGTCTTGCGCGGCCGTTTCGATCCATTTTCTATATAATGTGCCTCAGTGTCCCAACTCATACTTTCTCTCCTCAGGCTGGCCCAAACATTCATTCTCCATTCAGTTCATACTCAGTTTCTCGATTCTTCAAACCCTCTATCCACTTCGTTCCTTTACGAGCTGAGCTCTTCTTCCACATCTTAACGTTTCCCACACATCACAATGCGTTTCTCTACCACTATCGCTGTTGCTGCCATTGCTGGCGGTGCCTTGGCAAAGGATATCAATGTCTCCGTTGGCAAGTCAGGGTTGAAGTTCGAGCCTGCCGAGATCACTGCTGAGGAGGGCGACAACATCTGGTTCAAATTCTGGCCCAAGAACCACTCCGTCGCACAGGCCGCCTTTGCGAAACCCTGTGAACCCATGCAGGGCGGCTTCTGGTCTGGTTTCGTCCCGACCACCGACACTGCCAAGGCTGCCGACTTGACCTATATGTTCACCGTTAAGAATGCCTCGGCGCCAATCTGGTTCTATTGCACCCAGGGACAGCACTGCCAAGGTGGTATGGTTGGCGTCATCAACCCTCCGTATGTGACTCTCCCCTGGAACGTAGTCTCAGCTAACCATGTCACAGTAAGAACAACAACAACAGGACTCTTCAGGCATTCACCCAGGCCGCCGCTGAGGCTCGCCAAAACGTTTCCCCCAGTTCCACTGCTGGACAGGGTGGCATGCTCATGAACGGCACAACCGACCACAGCGCGACGCCCTCTGCTTCGGGCGCTGCTGCTTCGGGCACTGCTAAGCCCGGTGCTGCCTCCTCGCTCCAGGTCAGCGGCATGGCCGTCTCAGGTGTTGTTGGCATGTTGGCCTACCTTGTTCTGTAAGCGGCATGGAACAGGACGGATAGCGACAAATATACCCCTGGTGACGGAGTCGAGAGGTCGCGATGAGGGATGATGGAAACTGGACGTTGTTACCGAATTTGGATGGGTTGCATTTTATTAAGGTAATCGGGATACTGCTGTATGAACTGTACAAAATCAAGTTTGAATGAGCTTCGATATATTTTCCGCTCTTGCCGTGGTTGTGAATCCGCGATGCTGACGGTTTGCCGTTTGTCAGCCGTATTCAGTAGTGTGAAGATCATCCTGGTGACATGTGTTGATCCTGGTGACATGTGTTGATCCTGGTGACATGTGTTGATCCTGGTGACATGTGTTGATCCTGGTGACATGTGTTGAATATCTGCTTTTCGTGTTCGCAGCTCATTTGATCGCTCGGGTCGCAAGTATCATGGCATCTGCGATATCATGGCATCTGCGATAGAAATATTAAGCGTCTTTCAGTATGAGGGCGGAGTCGCCAGTGGATAGAAATCCCGTTCACAAGTATTTTGCTAGGAGGTTCGAACTCCTTATATAAACGCCCTGTGGGATCAGAGAGCGGGATTGAGAGAGATAGTGGGGAGCAAAATTGAGGGAAATAGTGGAGCACATTGTTTCAGGATACATTTTGAGAACGTTTGACAGTTTCCTAACACCTCCTACCCAATCCGCGGTCCGCCACAGAACATCCGCGAATTCCCAGCAGAGGCACTGCGCGTAGATCACACTTTTGAGTGAGAAGACTGGGTGAAGTCCTTCGGTCAAAGCGAAGTGTTTTGACAATGACAGATGGCCTCAACCAGGACCCAGCAAGTCGATCTTATATGCTGCTGTTCAAGAAGTCGACCAATTCCTTGAGGCGCAGTCAGCGAACACTGAGTTCGCAGACCAAATGTATCCTCCAAAAGCCACTTACTGGTGCGTTCTTGGGCACTTGCTTTATGCCGTGAGACCACGTGTATCAGGACACGATGCTGCTTCATGTCTTTCGTGATAAGTTGGAGCACGCATGTTTCTCCGGCTCTTCACCTTGTCCGGCGTCTACACCAAGGATATCTTTGATCACAGGCCGCCACTCACCAACCAATCCTCGCCCTCGGGTCTGGATCAACCTCCTCAGACTCAAAATCCTTCATCAGCCTATTAACTCGAGGCTTTACCATTTCCATATATTCACCCTCCCCCATAACCGCCATTGGTTCCCTGGCCACGAGTTCGAATGTCTGTTCCGCTTGGTCGAACCGCCAATCCCACCAACAAGCAGGTAAGCGCGCTTCTCCAGGATGATCATAACGATGATGATGATCTTCTTTTAGCATCAGCCCGATGAGACGGTTATACCACGTCTTAAAGAAGCCTTTGATATTGGCTCCATTTCGAACGAATCTGATCTTCTTGACATGCTGCAGACGTCGCAGAAGCGCAACTAAGGTGTGCGTGAAGTCATGCGGGTAGTGTACAGAACCCGAGCGGTGGAAGACCACGGAGAGTGTATCAAGTCGCATACTTTCTATGTCGAAAGGATATTGTTTCCAGTGCACCATATCTCTGAGCTGGTTCGGCCCCGCAACCACAAAGCTGATGTTGCGTAGATCAGCAATCTGAGATGGTGCAAGAATGCTGAGGTGTTCCCGCACAGGGGTAAACGTGTCGGCGACAACAAAATGAGTTTTCCTGAAAGCGAGTTGCGTGAAATCCTGGCTGAATTGGCGGCAAGTGAGGAGGATTTGGAGAGCATGGGAAGAAGAGTATGCCTCGTCAACGTAGAGGCCCGTTCGTCGAAGTAGGGTAGAATCATAGAACCGAAATCCCGCTTGATCTCCTTGCTCAAGAACATAAGATATAATCTCAAGCCGGATTTCCATTGGGAGTTTGAGAAATTCCGACCTTGGGTCCTCTAGTGCCATGGTTCGAGCCTGTCGAGGTGGTAGGTGGCTTGGAAGGCGTGGAAGGCCTTGGTATTGTTGCCGAACCTGCTGGAATAACACACGCCAAAGTTCACGAAAGGAATGAAGGGTGTTCTTGGACATGGTGAATTGCCCCTTTTTAATAAGAATCGCTGTCAATTTCGGCGTGAACAGAACTAAGCCTCATCCCGGCCCGTGTCCGGGGAAGGTCGGCGGGGTTGTGGAATATGAAATATGCGGGGTAGTCGTCACCGGCTCAACGCCCCAGACAGTTGTTGGCGCGTAGTTCTCATGTACCCGTTACCGTCAAATCAAGTACAAAGCTGTGTTGAGAGAACGGTATGAATTGTCATTCTATGCAGTGGAATCATCATCGTTGACTGGCAAATTAGCCTAGGTTCGGAGGGACTACCGGACTACTGTGGTACTGGACCGGTGCTAGTACCTCACTGTGCCTTACAGTAGACAAGGACCCGGACCGAGGAGTGGTCCTAAAAGTTCTAGGTACATTCCGGATCCCCACGTGTCACTCTAAGTCGGGACTCGGGGTGTCCAGGTGGCGGAGGAGCCTTGGAGTACCAAGTCCGAGAAAACATCGAGACCGGGGCTGTCTTCCCTACTTGGCTTCATATTAGCTATATTCTCCTTTCCTTAAGAGGCCTCGCCGAGACTATAGAGAGTTTTGTGGGAAGCTAGGTTCGACAGGACCTGCTCACCAGATTCGAACTGGCTCACGTGACCATTACTCATGCTGATTCTCTAGAATCAGACAGGCAGCTCACCAATAATATAAAGGTAGTAGACTCACACCTTTTCCATGGATAAATCAGAACATCTCTAACAAGCGGAGCCTCCGACATATTTCAGACTTACTTCATTGCACGTGCCTCGGTATTGCGCATGTTGTCGGCAATCTTGAATTGAACCGTTGTCAATATTGGATTTTTCATCCCATATTGTGACTCCGCTTGTTTCGTTTGCAAATCTTATTTCCATTCACTAGGTGGCCATGTCTCGACCCCGCGGGCTTGTTGCTGTAGGCGTTCACCGGGCATACGAGCGTGCGCGTCCGTTCAAACAGCTAACAAAAGAAACAGATTACTGGGGCTAATGGGACAATAGGGTATGCTTGTGCCCTTCATGCTGCCCAGGCGGGTTACCGAGTACGTTGCATCGTACGACGTGATGCTGCAATAGAGGACATGCGGCGGGGCGCAAGACTGCAACAATTCTTAGACCGCGTCGAATTCGCTGTCGTGCCGGATAACACTGCGCCGGGCGCTTACGACGAGGCACTGAAAGGGGTAGAGTACGTCATTCATGTCGCAGGAGTATGGCCAAAACCGAATTACCATCCAGACCAGGATGTGTACTACCCTTTTGTGAAGTCGATGGTAACTTTGGTCGACTCCGCTGCGAAGGCGTCTGACACAGTACGCCGGGTGGTTTTCACACAAGCTGGGGCGGGCCTAGTAGATCCGGATGATGGCGATACTTTAGGCACAAAGATGGAAAAGGTGCTAAATGGTGAGCTCGTTTTGCACTGACGGTAACCCAAACTGACAGCCAAAGAAACCGTCAATGTTGATGTAAACTCAACATCCCTTCGTCCTCCCTTGGCTTCGCCTCATCATGCATATTGCGCTGCAAAAGCGTATTGCATGAACTACCTCGAGACCATTCGGAAAGATGTCCCCTTCGACATAGTCCAGATAATTCCAGGCACGGTCATGGGTGGTTCTGAGCTTCAGAGATGCGCCTCCGAATTTCATGCACAGATGGACCGCATGTCACGAGCAATTTTGTTCAACGACATGCGGCCAAGGTATGCCTTTGGCTTCGTCGATGTCGACGACTGTGCCGCTGTCCACGTAGGAAGCCTAGACGAGGAGATTCTCCCTCCGAGAGACATACCCAAGTGGCTCATTGCAGCTGGGACCTCCGACAAGGGAAAGAGCATTGATCAAATCTGGAGGGAGGCCGGAGAGGCAGTAACACGCCAGTATTCCAAAGAAGTCAGGGAGGGGGTGTTCACCGTTGGGCAAGACAATCTTCCCATCAATGTGCCGTACAGAGTGGACTCGCGATGGACTGAGAGCCGCCTGTTGAAAGGGAAGAACTTCAAAAGCTTGAACGAGTGCATTTTAAACGTCGCTAAATTGTACCTGGACTTGAAATCCGGCGATGAGAAGCAGAATTAGGGCGGTTGGAATTCGCTCCATTCTGGGAGGGTGGGCGGCCGCTGCGGCCGCCACTTCCGCCGGGGATTTTGTCAGCCATAATAAGCAGCGAAGTCCAAGGACTTTGCACAACCAATCAATCATCGGCATATCATCCTTCTCTTGCAGATCCTTGCCGAGTTCGATGAACCTTTACCACTTCATTGTGGTGATATTTACTAAAGTCCGCTTAGTCTTCCAACCTACCAGTCATTTCTAAAGCCGATTTTCATGGACGTGTCCTGATGAGTACAAAACAATCCAGTGATGGAATAAGAATACTAGATCGGAGGAATTATCCCCCAGAAAACATTTGTCATACAGAACATGGTGCATGCGGAGAACTCGGAATTAAGATGGCTTTGAAGAGGTTCGCGTGCAACAGCAATTCTTAAAGATAAATGGACCATCATCTCTCTGAAGTCGCCAAACCAAAGATACACGCACTTCTTACTTTTTATTCTCTTGAATCGATCACTATGAAAGCTATCAACATCATCAGCCAAGGAAAGGCTCAGGTCGTCACTGACGCTCCTCTCCCTTCCCTCCCTAGGTCGGACTATCTCCTGGTTAAAGTCATCGCCGTTGCGCTTAATCCTACCGACTGGAAGCACGTAGAGTATGTCGACTCAAAATCAACCGTCGGCTGCGACTTCGCGGGCATAGTTGAAGAAGTTGGTCCCGACCCAACGAAGCCCTTCCAAAAGGGCGACCGCGTCGCTGGTTTTGTTCACGGCAGCAACACCCTCCGCCCAGATAACGGGGCATTTGCGGAATATGTCTATGCTAAGCCGAGCTTGGTTATGAAGATACCCGATTCCATGGGTTTCGAGGAGGCGGCCGGTTTGGGTGTCGCAACGGTGACGGTGGGACAGGGGTTGTATCAGGAGATGCAGCTTCCGTGGCCGGCCAATCCTCTCAACGAAAAGAAGCAGATTCTGATATATGGTGGCTCAAGTGGCATGGGCGCATTTGGGATCCAGTTTGCCAAACTGTAAGTGAACCTGGCAGCATCAACACGACCCAGATCCACAGAAGTTAATCAGCGTCTAGATCTGGCTTTGAGGTCTTGACGACTTGTTCTCCTAGGAACTTTGACTACGTCAAAAGCCTTGGAGCCGACCACGTCTTTGATGCATACCAGCCCGATGTAGGAAAGCAGATCCGTGAATTCACAAACAACAAGCTCTACTATGTCTGGGACTGTGTCGGCGAAAACGGCTCTATCGAGCAAAGCGGCGACGCCCTTGCGACAACAGCGCCTCCCGGGCAGGAGGTCCGCTATGGCAACATTCTCAACAATGAAGCCAAACAGCGCGACGGCGTCATCTGCACCTGGAGCGTGGGGTACAGCGCAGAAGGAGAGTCGTGGGAGGTTGGTTGGAAGGGAAATAAGGTTACTGTACCTGGGCAGCCGGAACACTACGAATGGATGAAGAAGTGGGTGCGGTTCGTGGAGCAGTTGCTGGCGGAAGGCAAGTTCAAGCCTCATCGCCAAGATGTGAGAGATGGCGGTTTTGAGGGTATTCCAGAAGGCTTAAAGGAGATGAAGGAGGGAAAGGTTAGTGGCAAGAAGCTGGTATATCGGGTCGGCGACCTGTGATGGTCGCCTTGACGTATGAATTTGTTACTTCGTAGTTGTGCGGCAATATACTTCCTGTCACCACCGAGTGGAGGCTTCGGCCATAGGCCCCAGTTATGACCTTTATTCCGGTTTGTGGTAAATTGAGCGTCGCCTCCTTTGTTCTGATAAAGCCTGTTAGGGTCCGATGAACGGGAGAGAAGACCGTGTATAAACACGATCCGATAGCAGCCACAGAAATTGCGAGAATCACTTCCACAGGGATATACGTGAGAGTATACCCACCCTACCCTATAGTTTGAAAACATGATCATTTCCATGGCCGCTACCGCTCACTTTGACTCTGATAACACTCGTGGCAAGTCGCGATTCCCAACTTCCCTTCCAAAGTTTGGCTTCTCACAATTTACATCTCAACCTGGCGTTCACCCTCCCATCGACATCCGTTCTCAAACAAGGATCCACCTCATCTGGCCTCTTGCACTCCTCGTCCCATGCCAACGTCACTTTCTGGTCGACGGCGTCCCCGCCTACTAGCACCAGCTCCTTGTTAAACACAGTCCGTACATTGAGCCGAACCTCGGTGCAGTTGCAGCATCGGGCGCCAACGTCGTAGGTTGTATTTGCAAGGAGTGGTCCTGGATCACGGGTGGTAGAGTTGGGGAGGCTGTAAGCCGGGAAGAACGTCTTTTTGGTGGTGTCAGCGTGAAATTCCGACTATAGCCTCTATCCGGGGCGGGCTATGCACTCTCCACCAAAAGCAGTTGCCGATTTCTTGATAGATCCCTACCAGAAAGAGCAATCCAACATACCGGACTTGTGACGCCACTCACGCCAATTGCAGGATAACCCCACGCCGCCTTCACCTTTGCCTCTCCAACCAACTTTCGCGCAGCGTACTGAACACCGACCATGCTAACGGAGTTCCAAGTATCGCGGCGGAACAAGAGCGGGACTTGAACAAAGCATGCTTCCGGCTGGGCCTCCCAGACGAGATTCTTTTGACCACGCGAGCCTACTGCCGTGTATTTGATTGTGATTACAGTGCTGTCGGCGGATAGATTGATGGTGACGTCCCATGGGCAGTAGAATGTGAGAGGCGACCAGAGAGAAACGGAGCGGGGGTCAAAGGGGTCGGCGGTGGTGACAAGGGGGACGGTGAAAATAGAGAGAAGGCGGTTAAGCTTCATGGTGGATGTGTTCGCGGCGCTGATCAAAAGAGAGATCTTTCCTTGGATATGAATTTCTACTCGAAGGGGGATTGTACTGAAGAGGATTGCGCTCCTTGAAAACACGGCTATTACTTTGAGAACTACCAGCCATAGCGGAAAGGGGATTCAGTCTGCCTCGCCATGTTGCATGCAATTTCGATAGGCTATAGCGTCTCAAAGTGCCCATATAGTGTCTCTGCCGCCCTCTAAAGAGCCGTCCCGGAGACTCCGTAAACTTACGTGCGTACGATTCTTTCTAGATTGAATGCCCCGCGCAGCACCCGACATAACGCTTTTATATCTCGCATAATACAATAACAGGCTATAGTACGCATCAGATCTAGCTCTTCGCTGATGCACCCGTCAAAACAGCAATACTATTTTTAACGTCTATACGAACATAATGCAACAATTCCGATATGAGGATACCAACGGCACGGTACGACTCTTTATGTCAACGCGATAACACGGAACCATAGCCGACCGTTGGGAATTCGCTTCCCCGGGACGAACAGAGGAAGCGCATACCATACCTTTTTATTTGATCAACGGGTTTCCAATATCTAGACAGCCGGCGCGGCCTTTGTTCGCCTCTCCGGTTGCGCGACGGCACCTTTTCAACCTAGGGCAATCTGCAATATGAAGCTCTCCATCTCCAGTACCACATTGCTGCTCAGCAGCATTATTGTCCAAACCAATGCACACTGTAAGCACCAGTTCAACCTATTGTTCCCGTCACATTCTTTCAAAACTGGATTTCCACCAAAAGCACAGAACCCACATAAGACAACACCAGGGAGGAACATGCAGTGACTAACTGTTCAGACGTCTTCTCCCGAATCAGCCTCCTCGACTCCCCTCCCTCTCCACCTTACACTTACGTCCGCCGCCTCTATCCGCCCACCGATCCCCAGCTCAACTCCTCCACCTCCAGCCCCCAGTACTCGGTCTACTCCCCGAACATCCGCTGCGGCTGGGGCGCCCTATATTCAGGCACATACATCAACTATGCCCTAGAGGTCAATGCCGGGGACACGGTCTCCATTTCCGCGACGCAGGGTGGTCAGGATTCGAGTGGGGAGGAGAAGGACATTGACATTTACCATCCGGGGCCCGCGATGGGGTATCTGAGTCTGGTGGCTGAGGAACCGGACGAGGAAGGGAGGAGGCTGGCGGAGCAGAGGCAGAGGCTGAACGAGGGGGACGGGCTGTGGTTTAAGATTGGAGAGATCGGGGCGAAGGATGATAAGACGTGGGTGATTGATGGGAGGGACCCGGAGAAGGGAAAGATCTGGTCGGTAAGTTTCTGGGATTCTTCGTTCTTCTTCTTCTGCTCCTTCTTGGATGGGTCGTCTCTTTCTTTGACATGTCGTCTCGTGGTATTCTTTGCTCGTTCCCTTCAGTTTCCCTACACTGCCATCGGCCGGTCTATCTAACCTTTAGCAACACTGACCGAACCCTTTCTAACATCAACTCACACACGTACAGCTGAATTTCACCATCCCCGCCACGACACCCCCAGGTTACTACCTCCTCCGCGCGGAACACCTCTACGGCTACAGCAGCAGCTTCAACGAAACGCAGTTCTACGTCAGCTGCGCGCACTTGCATATCAACGGCCCTGGAGGCGGTGAGTATCACTTCCAGTTCCCTACAGCCGTATAGGTGAGTGGCGCATTCGTGAGAGCAAGTGCTAATGAGTGGTGTCTCTCTAGGAAAGCCAGGTCCGTTGGTGAAGTTTCCCGGGGCATACGATGCTTGGGATCGATGTAAGATGTCTCTTTCTTTTTCTTGCCCCCACAAGCCTAACGTTTTCCCATTGGTTCTCGTGCATGGTGTTTCGCCATCTCCCTCTCCACAAGCACCTATATCTCTTCGTGAAGCCTGGAGAGGTCTCTGAACGGTGGACTGACATACGAGTGTTAGCCATATGGTTCCCGTTTGGATCAACCGGGTACGATGGGTATTATGACTTGACCAAGCACAGTCTCCCAGGGCCACCTGTTTGGAAGGGATAATGAACCATGAAGTCGAGGACGAAGAGGCGATCGTGGCGCGAACAAGGACGTCTGGCCAAAAGCTTCTAATTATACACATATCAAGTCTTCAACCATCAGCTGCTCGAAAATAATCCAAACGCGCACGTAAGTCCCAACGTATTTTCCTGTCCCTCCCCCCTAAGCCTGGGAGATCACATCCCACGCACTCTTCGCCGCAAACACATACAGCACGTAGTGTGCCACTATTCCAAAAGCGCCCCAATACCTCCCCTTCTCCCCTCCGTTCGTGTATCCCAACCCGTAAAACACCCTGCCCACGCTCCAGGTAGCCCCCAACGCCGCGGCCGCAACCGGATAGTTCAACCCGGCGATCAGCATGGCGCTGACCGCGGAACCCTGGTTCTCGAGGAAGTTCTGGTGGCCGCGCTGCGCGCGGTTGAATGTATCCATCGCCTTGGATTGGGCGGGGGAGGCAGATGTGACTTGCTCGTAGGAGGCGTATTCGTAGGGGTAGGGGACTTTGGCGAGTTTGCGGAAGCCGCTGACGCGCCCGCCGAGCCAGGAGCCGACGAAGAAGGTGGAGACGGCGGCGGCGAGGGTGTAGCTGTGGGGAGGGGGGTTAGTACATGCTGGTAATTTGGGATTGGGGATTGGGAAAGGGAGGGAAGATGTATTGGGTACTTGGAAGAGAGGATGGGGGGTTACGTACCCGTATTCGGCGGGGATTTGGATGGTTGCCATGTTGAACAAGGGATGGGGAATTGAGGGCTGCTTTCTCTGTTTTTTTGCTCTTGCGACGTCAAAATCCGGCGATGAATGGGGAATAGTTGTCAACAGCCTCAGGAATTGTCTCAGTCTTTAAGTATGGCTCCCCAACCAATGGTGCGACGCCTGCCCATAGAAAGCCATGGAAGATCCCATCGCTCGGAGCTCTCCCGTGGCAGATCGCGGACGAGAACCGGGCGGGCTGTGATGGGAACGCTAGTGCAACCGGGGTAACGTGTCGCTAAGGGGGCACTTGGGGGCATTTCTTGATTCAGAGTTTCCTAGGACCCGCTCGAATGTTGCGCCGACGGTCAAGTGGTTGTCCCGATGCAGTAAGGATGGAGTGTTGTGGGAGGTGAGCATGGAGGATGAGGATGCAGTGCACAGGGCTTGGCGTGACGGGTTGGACGTTTCGTGCGTAAAAGAGAGGATCTTGTACCGGGAGGAGTGGATAATTTCGGCGGAGAATGTGGAGGACTTGGGTATTTAAGTATATACGAACTAGATACCAGCTTTACAGTCCGTGTATCACCCGCGCATAGTCGTCATTTCTGCAGGAACGAGGCAATGCTCGTAAGCCCGATATCTGGCCAATCAGAGGCGACGCTACTGTTCTATGCAGATGTTGGAAATCGCATAGTCTACCGCGAATCCGGATCGCGTTGTAAAGCTATCGGGGCTGAAAGAGATCAGATCTGGGGCTACCCATTAGTGCTGATATTCTCGGCCCCTAGACTCTATGGGTATCGGCAGACGCTGGCATTACGCATAATACACGTTCTATCCTCTCCCCTCAGCCTAGGTATTCGCTCGTACTACCTGCCCACCCTCTCAAACATCACAAACTCAAATCCTACTCCCTTCTCCTCCAACCTTCTAGCACCATCCTTCCCTCCATCTAACTCCTCCCCAACCCACTCCTCTAGCTCGCTCCTGCCCTTCTTCACCCACCCTTCCCTTCGGCCCTCTTCGCCGTCAAGATCAATGGGAAAGAACGTATCGCACTCATATTCGTTGTGGATCTTTGTCAAGAGAACGCGGTTCGTTTGCGGCAGGTGCAGGGCGGAGGCATAGAGAGAGGAGCCACCGATGATGAAGACGCGGGAGATTTCAAGATTCGGGAGGAGATTGGGCGCGAAGGGGATCTCTACGGTTTCGGATGGGGGGTGTGCGTGGGTCTCCGATGATGTGGATGCAACCGCCTCTCCTGGCCGTGATGTCGAACTCGTTGAACAACTTGATAGCCGTTGCAATGTCTCCAACGCGCCCTCCAAACTGCCCACCACAAGCGGTCCCTCTGCGCTTCTCCCCGCTCCTGTCTGCCCTTCCTTCTCCTGAATTTTTCTGCTCAAACCATCCACATCCCTCGTAACCACAACGTTCACCCTCCCCTTCAACGGTCTGAACTTCTCAGGTATGGAATCCCACGTCTTCCGGCCCATGATGACTGCATTGATCTTCATCCTCGATCCCTGTGTCTGGTCCTGGTTTTCGGGAGCCACCCGTTTCGTCACCCTCGCAAACCACCCCATCTCTGTCTTGAGCGCGGGCCAGGGAAGGCCGCCATTGCGGCCAATACCGAGTTTTGGCGTTGCGGCGAGGATGAGTGTGAGGGGTAAGGTGGTCGGTGAGGAGGGTGCGCGTGGTGGCATTCTCGTGGATGATGTTGGAGACGGTTCTGTTGTGGCCGTTGCTGGTACGGAGGTCGCAGACTCGTCCAGCATCTCGGGGCGTGCGTTGCCGGCGTGGGGATTACGCCTGGGAGAGAGGGAGAAGAAGATATGGGGGTGGGTGGTTGAAGGGTTATTATCTGTGGTGATGCATGCTATTTGGGCTGCGAAGACGCGAATGCCAGTAATAGAGTGGGGTTGGAAGAGCACGCTTGGACGCGGGACACGTTGACGCGCAGCAACGTGACCTCTCAGTCCATTCGCGCCACACCACGCCTGGACATGTCATTGAAAGGTCCAAAAATGGGTACACCATAACCCTCGAAGACATGATTCTACAGCAGAAGCCATAATGGTCAAGTGCAATCAACTGCAGCTCATATTGTGACTAGCCAAGGCTAGGACGCTGGTGATGAAACCCATTCCCATGACCCGGATCTCCTCACCATAAACAGGTGATAAAAGATATGCATTATGACCATAGCAGGTGGACCGACCCCATAACCCAAAAAGTTCAAAGCCGGCCGCCCATCCCAACGCAGCCACCTCTGACCTCAACCGACCAAACAGAACGCCGAGGCTCCGAACCTATATGCCATCGTACCTGCCAAAAATGTATCCTATGCCATACAACTAACTCAATTCCGAATTCCTGGGGTATCTCTTGCGAAGCTGCTGAATACGACTGGACAGACTGTTCTGTTGAACAACATGCTTTCTTCAAACGTCCTTGACACCATCTCCGTTGCTCTTCAGCGGGAGTGAGATGGATATCTTTCTGGGACCCGTGCCATCCTTTGCATTGGACATGGAGTTTTTTCGGCGAAGCTTCGGTAAGCCTGCTGCGGAGGTCTCTTGCTGGGGCAGCTTTCGTTTGGTCCCGGAGCTGGAGACACTGGCGATTAATTCATCTTCCTCTTCCTCTTCTCTTCTTCGCTTGTCCGAGATTCGCTCCGGCGGCGTTGCCGGTTGCTGGGCGTCCGCCTCGGGGGACTCTGATGTCTGAGGGATTATCGCCCTGAGAGGAGACGCAGATGGCGCGCTGGTTGCCAGTATGTCCATCTCATCCTCCTCACCGTCATCGTCGGGGTAGTTGACCAAAGGTCGCACGGGAGATGCTCCGTTGCTCTTCGGTCCGTTTGGCAAGCCGTCCTCGTCCTCATCAGAACCGTTGAAATAAGCCTCCTCGTCTGCATCTGGGTCCCTCAGCGCCTGGCCCCATTTCCCGCCATTTGGAATGTTTACAGTCCGACTTGGGGTGTCGCTTTCCACACTGGTAAATGAATGGTCGAGTTCCTGAGTCGCCACGGGTTCCTGACGCTGTTCGTACCGGAGTATGAGATCTCTGAACGTATCGACGTATGTGATGGTCTCCAATCTGTCCCGGTAGGTTGTAACCACGTGCTTGAGCAATTCCTTCAGCATGCCAGATTCTCGTATGATTGTTTCGAAGAATTCGAGGCACGCGGAGTTGAGTAAGTTATCTCGCGGCATCGTATCAAACACTATCTGGAGGATCGGTTCGAAGATGTCCTGGCTGATCATTTGACGGTGAAGGTAATCGTCGTTCAGGTTAAGACATGCTCGGAAGAACTTGAGTGCGCCTGCAGCATATACAAGTCAGTACACATTCGAGAACTGGGTTGCGGTCTAACTTGCCTAGCCTGAGAATTTGCTGGGGGCAGCGGAGAAGCTGTGCGACTCGAGCACCCAGGACTTCTGTTATTATGATGTACTTGCTTCGCGAGTAATGCTGACGGAGGAAGTAGCAGAGAACATCGACCAGGTAGATGAAGAGGGTCACCTCCGAGGTGGAAAGGTTATCCACTAAAGACGTTAGCAACGGCTCCATTCGCACTCGAGGATGCACCTACTCGACTCTCTTCCCTCCAAACCCTTCAGGGGCTGGAAGAGCTTCCTGGTGGATTCCTGGTAGTACCGCTGGACAAAGGAGTCGTTTTGAGGGATCCCGATACCTCGCATTCTAGCAGAAAATTCGCTATTCGTCCGGCTAAGTGTCTCAAAAGATGCACTCAGAGCACTCGGATCCAACAGAATCTTGACTGCATCTCCCAGATTAGCTTTGACACCCATGTCGACCTCCACCAGAAGAAGTTCGATCAACGTATCCGTAAGTGGCTTCTTCTGCTCCTGTAGCGCTTTGAAGATATAACCTCGCACCATCATTCCATCGTGGTCGATCAAGGAGAGCAGAACATCCGCTCCAGCCACACGCACCGTGACATCGTTATGCTTCAGTGCGAATTGCAGAACGTCGAGGAGCCCGTGGTTGATAAAGTTCTGATACAAGCCTCCCCTGATGTTGGCCTGCAATGATTTACCAACGTTGCAGCACTGCTGTATTAGTTGGACTGCATCCTTTTGTCTCTGTGCGTTCTGCTCTTTCCCGCTGAAGATGCCGAACAGCTCCCGCAGATAGGCGCCATCGGACTGTAGATGTTGCACAATGTCGACTTGATGGAAGAAAATGAGTGAGTTGAGGACGGAATATGTGGGGTCGTCCAGGATGCGGGCCAGCACCACATCCTTGAGGTACTGCAGGCGGTACGTATAGTGGATCTTCTTCTTGATGTTTGCGTCTTCGATCTTGACCACTTCCTTGAAGCGATCGTTGGAGAGGTATTGGCGATGGTTAGCCTTGTGTAACGGAAAATCAGGGTCATCTACATGATGTCAGTCGCTGGACAGCGTAAAGGGACACGGAGCTTACATTCGAGAGCACCGACAACGCCTAATATGACATCATCAGTCACGACGTACTCAACGATGGCGTTGTCATTGAGCAGAATGAGGATCTTCATGATGCTGCATAGGCGATGGAGGTCATGTATGCTCTCCAGGTCCTCTGCCATCTCGACCAGCGGTATTAGCTTGCTGATGTAGTTTTCCGACAGCACGAATTTTGCGAGTGCTTCTCGGCCGCCAGGCGTCTGGTTGGCGGCGCGCATATGGTTTTCGACCTCGGCCAGGTTACTTAGGTCGGGCATAGGGAGCATGATGGAGCCAATCTGGTGGTCGACATCGTCTGAGAGTCCATCATCTATTTCTTCGGTCAGCGGACTCGCGATCGACAAGAATCGACACTGCGACGTACCCTGCGCCATCATCTGAAGTCGCGCCTGCACCTCGTTTACGAAGTCCCTGTTTCAGTCAGCATACATGGTTGTGCCAGAGGGTTTGATGATGTATGCCGTACCATATCGCCGCGCACCCTTCGGGCTCTTGGAAACTGAGGGCCATGTCGGTGCCATTGCGATCCGTCCAGACAATAAGGGTCTCTGGGTAAAATCAGCCTTGACGCCGTGTATTCGCGGTCCGAGGTTCCATACCCTGCTGCTTCTGGTATCCGTCATCCTTGGAAATGGTGGTTTCCAGCAGCTGCCGTGTAGGTTCATCTTCCGAGGTGACGACTATTTTGGCCTCTTCCTGCTGTGGATGGATGGTCAGCTTGTATTCAGGGCGTCGAGTGGGTTGCGGAGGAGGGTCGGGGACACGAAGACGGAGGGAGGAAAGGGTGGGAGACGCGTGACGACATACATTCACGACGATGCCTCTGCAGAATCCCGTCCCGCGATCGAACCAGTCGTTGTTCTTAAGCTCATAGACTTTTACGCGCTTGCGGTCGTTGGCGGGCGCGGCGACCTGTGCCATGCTAGAGGCGGTGGTCTACCGACCGCCACGTTGGCAGGGACGGCAACACGCTCGGGAAAGGAGCAAGGAGAGGCGGAGATGGCAGCGCACGTAAATGGGGACCGCGTCGGGGGAGCAGGAGGGAGCAGTGTAGGGGCTCGGGGGTGTCGTGGGTGCGCGCCGACGGAAGGCGAAAAGGGAGGTGGGAACCGCGGCGATGACGGGGGCACGGGTCGCGACGAGGGGAGGTGGGCGCCGAAGGCCGAACCCAGGGGACGGAACGGTTGGTACAACGGCGCAGCGGCGGGGGGTTGAATGAGAGCAGGGCGATATGGAGGATGATCGTGGGGTCGCGTTGATGTGCGTGTCGGCGCTGGGTGCGTGCAGAAGAAGTCGGAAGAGCCGCGACGGGCCAGGCTGGCGCTGGCGCTAAGCGGCCGTGCTAAGACTAGCAGGTCAGATGAGATAATCGATAAGCCTGCGCCGTTGCGGGTGCATGCGACATGGGACGGATACGGGCCGCACACACAGGTCAGGATGCAGGCGAGGAGTCGTGTGAGATAAAGTAGATGAAGTGGGGAGGTGGATGGTGAAGGTGAAGGTGAAGGTGAGGATTGGAGGCGAGGGGCGAAAGAAGCAATGCGATGCGGCGCAAGTGAGGTGAGTGAAGTGATGCCAGCTGCCTACTAGTAGTACATGCCCAAAAAGGTGAGGCGCCAACTACTTCTGGGTCTCAGGTCTCCCGTGCCTGCCACGACTTCCAATAATGTTTTTTGCTTGACGCAATCGCCTCGGCGGCGAACTCGGACCCTTTCATCATTCTGTGGCGCCATCCTGTGGCTAGGGCCTTGTGGCTTGTCGGTTCCTCTTCCCATTCCCACGTTCCTCCCCCTCAACACCACGGCACCCCACATTCCATCCATCTCACTGGGGTTCCTCGGCCTTCATGTAGCCACCCAGTGCATCGCCCATCTGCTGCACCTCTCCCACCCTCGCTGTCTTGCTTCTCGTTGCTAACCTTCCCCCATTCTTTGTCTATGCACACCACGACGGAACATGTCTGCACATTTCTGACAGACTACCCCTCGCTCAGGGCCTAACGTACCTAGATCAATCGACGAGGTGACCTTCAATGGTCTGTTAGTCGCTGCTCAGGGTGCAATGACCATGCCCTGTTCATTGATGTTCATTGATGTTCACTTACCGTCATGGTGGTCACCTGCCAACCTGTGTCGCGGGCGTGCACAGTAGTACCACCCGCCGTCGTCCAACCGCCAAAATTGCACAACCAGTGCTCCCACCAGCAACTGGCACACACTTTCACTAAGAAGCTGCCAGCTTGCCCTGCAACAACATGATTTGTTCCTCACGCTAGCTTCCACTACTAACTAGTTGACGGCTCGCCTGCACGTGGCATTAGTGGAACGGCTTTGCTACCAAAAGCGACCCGGCACAACGGTGAGCGGGCAGCGTCCGTTTAACTTTCAAAGGGAAGCTGGCCCCACGGCACAGTTCGGCGTTTCCCAAGTCAGCTTATTACTGACTGACTCCTTGCACTCACGTGTGGAGGCTACGAGGTAAATCCGCCCGTGGATACGCCGCACGAGATCCCAAAACCCCTTTGGTACGGAGCCATCAATGGCGACTGTGCCGAATGGGAGCCAAACCCTCCCAAGCATTGGACTTCGCTAGACGTTTGGAGTTCTTGGGAATCCTTTCTCTCGCCTCGCACCCATTACGTAGTTTCGACGCTCAAAGAAGGTGCAATTGATCGGCTACGCTCGCCGAACTTCGCCCTAGGGCCCTAAACGCTTAACGGCCCGTTTAGCTTACACACTCGAGATATATAGCACACACCCCGGAGATAGCGATCTACCACCCACTCCACACCTACTCTGTCGTAGTATTCCGGTCTCACCGTCCACCAATGTCTACTTTTGCTATCAGGAGGAGGAGAAAGTCGTCAGGGGACTGCATGACCATGATCTGTCGAGGCCTCTCCAACGAGCATTCTGCGCTGGAACCGCGCAGGAATTTCACCCAAAACCGCCTCCCCGATAGCCCGCCCCCGACCCCGACCAAGTCCATGTCGCAGGCTACACACGAAAGGATCGCCGAAGCCAGGAAGAAGTGGAGGATTTCTCGAAGCTCCCAGTCCAGTTTCACCCCATCATATACAACAAGCTCATCCACCTTGTCACTAAGCTGCCCGCGTCCCATCTTCAAGCCAACATTCGAGCACCGTGCTCCTCTAGCTGTGAAAGAAGAACATCATGATGAACGACGCGCATATCATCCCCCGCCACCTTCATGGTCTCTACCCGATAGTCCACCGCTATCGCCAGCCTCAGAGCTAGCCTATGAGACTCCACGGGCACCTCCCGCGGCACCACAGCCGGACCTCGCCAGGCGCACAATCGTCGACGACGCACCCTCGTCGTTTTCATCTAGGAAACTCAACCGCATGTCATCGGTGAGGAAAACCCTCAAACGGAACGCGAGCTTCATGCTGCCCAAGGTCAACCTTCCCAGGCTGGAGGAACATGGCGAACACCATGTCCATGCGAGCGCGCAGCAGCGCCTTACCTTGACGCCATTGCGAGAGCGACCGTCAGCCGGGAGGCGTACCGTAAGCGATGACACGCCTCAATCTCATCCAGAGCTTTCTTCACCACAGCCACCATCCACGTCCGCCAACCCTAAACGCGTTGCGTCGGTCAGGCAGACGCTGAAGCGGAGCGCAAGCTCCGTGCTGCCGAAGATGTATCAGGTGAAACTGCGCGGGATTACAGAGCAGTCGGTGGCGATGCCGCATGCATCTCCTACTACGTCTCGGCCGAGAGAGGAAGTTGAGCAGAGGAAGCTGCGCACCTTGAGATATGAGGAAACCAGCTCAGACACGAACCCTCCCATACCATATTGACAGATGTCGATGGCGAGGGAGACGATATGGGCTTCGTCTGTAACGACTGCACAATAGTCCGACTCAACATGGTTCGGAACCAACGTCGAACAAAAGAAAATGGCGCATGGTGGGGGAGTAACGGCTGGCATCTGAGAATTCGGCGCAATTCTTGGTTCTTAGGAAAACCTCATTATTCGAGCTTTGATTCCTATTCGGGAAGATCGCACACGAGCACTCTCATATGGCTTTGTTGGAGCCCGGGTCTCTCCACTTCTCAGAACGAGTGCAATTCCATGATAACGAGTAAACGACTAAACGAATACATAGCATACGAAGATACATGTAGATCAATGGAAGCGATAGAATAGACGGATAGACGAATAGAGGGAAAAAATCACCTCGCAGCCACCCATTATTGTCACTTCGTCCTGAGCATCGTGAATCTTTCCACTGGTGTCGTCCCATCAAAGTTGCCACTAACTCCACAGAACGTCTCCGCCAAGACCCGCTAAATTCCCGACCGTTTGGTACGTCTCTTCCCCGCCTGGATGAAGTCCGTTTGAGCGAGCTGGGGGAAACTTCCCCGTCTTTCCTGCATGAAAGCGGCGTGAGGGAACTTTATCCAGACTACATTGCATTGCAGGTTCGAGGACGTGTGGTGACGGGAGAGTTTATCTGTGCGTCGTCGTACGTTCGCGCTATCAAGGCAGCTGCTTGCTTGTAGCTTGGATTGGACCTTCAACGCGGCCATCGACACACCACACGCACCCTCTCCTCCAGCTTCCCCAGCGTCCGGATCGCCCCACGGAGGGAACAATGGACCCTTCGAAGCGCAATGCCGCTGCTCTGCACCGTATGTCATCCACATACACCCGCGCGACTCCTTCCCTCCTGTTCAATCGCTATCAGAAGGGGACCACATCTGACTTTGAAACGCCGCAGAGCGCATCGACGAGTTATGCGACGCCCTGGTGAGCCAATATGCCTCGATCTTTGCGGCCGCGGCAAAGAAGCCCGACAAGAGTGTCGCGGAGGTTGCAGTGAATGAGCTGAGGATAAAGGAGGAGAGTGGGGCGTTGGTACGTCGACCCGGCAATATCTCCATTGGATATCCCAAGACAATGCGGAGATAGGCAGAAACCAGAGCGGAGGAAAAAGAGATGGGAGAAAGATAAAGGAATGCCCAAGGACTCGTGCTAACCGGTGCACACAGATCCGCTCGTCCCAGGAAATGGCCACATTGGTCCGGGATCTACAGGAGTTGTGGTTGTTTGGCGGGCTGGAGACGGTCGCGGATGCGGCGGATGAGGAGGCGAGGAGGGAGCGGGCAAGGGGAGTCGCGGCGCAGATTGAGGGATTGGTCAAGACAAGGTTGGGCGATGAGGGGAGAAATGGGGATAGCAGTGGACATACGGGCGAAAATGAGGACTTATGAGGGGAGCGGGATGTCAGAAAACGGCGGGATGGTACGATACCCCGGATCAAGCCAGAGGAGTTGTGTTTTGGTAAGAGACGAGCCTAGTAATCTGGAAAGGAAAGCACATGGGGGTGGATCAACCAACTCGTACAGCACGAGGACACAACACCGTCGCACGCCCACGTGAGGCAGGCAACTGGTACGGCATTAGCATGGCCCTTCTTCCATCAGTGTCCCCGACGACGACGAGACACTTCCTTGGGACACCCATCCGAATCAAAGGAGTCCAGGAAACGAAACTCCGCCTCATCATCTGCAAATAGCAGCTCGCCACCAGGGCCAGTCCCAACGCCGTTCTCATCCCATTGAATGGAGCCAAACGCCGTCTCCTCCTCCTCCTCCTCCTCCTCCTCTTCCTCTTCCTCGATCCCGTCGTCCTCGTCGTGGTCTTCCGCTTCGTCACTCTCCTCACTCCCTCCCAACAATTGCACGACTTTGCCCAACCATTCGAAAATACAATAATCATCCGCGAAGCTCTTCAAGTCCTCTACTCTCTCCAAAAACGACTTCCCCCTCCCGTCGTCCCACGCCGCCATCTCCGCCCTCTCCTCCTCATCCATTTTCTCAAGAATCAAGATCATGCCCTCTACGAGACCGAAATCCCCCTGCCCTAACTCCCTAATCACTTCATTGCCTAAAGTTTCGTCGGCACTGAGGCATATCGTCTTGGCGATCTTGCGCAAAGTCTCCAACGCGGATCTTCTGGTGCCGAAACTGGCAGAGTCGGCAGCTGCCGTCTTGACAATCGTATCCACGGAGGCGCAGATGTATTCGGCGACACCCAAAGAAACCTCGTACGCCTTCGAACCGCTGAGATGGCGGAAGCTTCGCTTGATCAGGTTCCAGATGTTTCTGGAGCGTGGTCGAAATCTTCCACGCGGGCGCGCTCAACCCAAAGGATCCTTTCGTACTTTAGGCGGAAGGCTTCCGCGACGGCCGGGTTGGTGGCCGCAAACTAGAGCAGGAGGTTGTGGAATTCCTTGGGATCTTTGGTTTGGATTGTGGTGATGCACTTGGGGGTGTCGTGGAGGTCAGGGGTTAGCGTGAATGCGTAACGTTCGGGTCGGCGTTGATGGTGGGCCATTTGGGGATGGCGTGCAGGGAAAGGGACTTCAGCAATGGTGGCGCCGGAATCACCATTGGTGTTGGCGCGGAGGCGCTTGCGGGTGTGCTGCATGGCTGGACTTTTGCTCCTGCGGAAATAATGTTACTTCGCCGAAAATATGACGATTGAGGGAGAGTGGTTCGATTCAAGCAAAACACGGAGAAAAGGGGAACCGGCGGAGTATAAGATACGTGAATGCCCGTTGCCCGGCCGACCCTCCACGTGCGCTTCGAACGCGATACACTGGGCGCGTCTCCGCGGTGGCACGTGATGACCCCTGAATTCTCCCGAGGTCGATACCCAGTGTTAAGGGTGGAAAGGATTTGGTCCGCCAAAATTGGAAACGCATAGGGTAAAAAGAATCATATACATGGAACATTTCAACCATTTCAGCGCCTCCTCATCCCCCCAGCATCCTCGACCCTTGCTCGCTCAACCTCTCAGTCCTGCTCTGCCCTCCTCCTCATCTCTCTCCTCCCTTCCTTCTCGCATCGCACCCTCTCCATCCCTCTCAATTTTGAAGCTCTCAAACTGCCAGGCCTTCAACCCCTTCTCAAAACACCCATCGATCTCCTCCACCGTCCGTCCCTTCATCTCCGGCACCAAGTACCAGCTCACCACCGCGCCCACAAGACAACTCCCCACATAAGTATACCCCGTCTTACCCCGCAAATTCCCCTCGTCAGGGTTGAATATATAAGGGAGGGCAATGCCCGTGATGGCGGTTGCGAAGCCGCTGACCGCCCAGCCGATCCCCTGGGTTTTGGCGCGCAGTTGGAGGGCCGAGGCTTCGGCGGCGACGGCGTAGGAGCACGGCCACACGGAGGTGCCGGCCACGATTACGATGAGCATCATCGAGGCGGCCGTCCACCTGTGATGACCGGGTTAGAAGACGTCATGGATACTAGGAGGATGTACAAAGCAAAGGGGACGAGAATGATTGGGAGAAGGGGGAAAGAAGAGAAGTGATAAGAACATACCAAATAACGCCCTGCGTCACCCGAAAACTATTCGCAACCCCCATACCCCCCCACAACGCTCCAACAACCAGCAAGCTCCACACGACCAGCGGCCGTCTTCCCACCCTGGAAACCAACCACACGCTCACCACGTTCGCCAGCAACCCCAGCACAATCCCCAGGATCAAAAAGATAATAGAGATGTCGGCATCCATGCCTACAATCTGCAGAAAGTAGCTCGCCTTGGCAAGCAACTGGAGTCCGAATACTGCCGGCAAAGCATTGGCCCACATGACGATGAAAGTGCGGCGGAGGTTGAGGGCATTGAAACAGTCGCCGTACGTGGCTTTGCCCGTGCGTTCTTCGTGCTCGATGTCCGCCTTGATCTTGTCAACGACGGCTTGGGTGTCAGTGCCCGGGGGATCCAGCTTCGCTTGCGCCTTCAACGCATCCTGTATACGGCGTTTCCGCACGTAGAAGGCCGGCGACTCCGGGATGAGGACGGCCACGAGGATGGGGACGAAGGAGAAGGGCCATTGCGAGCCGAAGGCGATGGAGTAGCCGTTGTGTTTGGATAAAGCGCCGTAGATGACGAGCGCGCCGACCAGTTGGCCCAGGAGTGTGAAGACCGGGAACAGGGACATGCCGCTGCCTCGAAGGACGGGAGGAAGCGTCTCCGACATGTATGTCTGAGCCGTCGTCATGATGGCTCCTACCGCGGAGCCCTGGAAGAGTTTGCCGGCAAGGAAGCAGGCGCGGCGGCCGTTGATGTCGTCCGGAATATACGAGACGTACATGACTGCTACGGATAGGGCGGATAGAAAGGAGGTTACTCCTAGGGCCATACGACGACCCACGCGATCTTGGAACCAGCCGCCGGCGACCGAGCCGAACATGACGCCGAGAGGCCCAAGGTTCCAGAGGGCGAGCCAATTGGAGGGGATGATCCATTTGCCGTCAAGTTTCTGGCCGAAGTCCTCTCTGGTTCCTGTTAGGATGCGGAGGTCAATGGATTGGACGAAGGGCGGACGCACTGAAAGCGAGGCATAGCGGAAACGGTACCAACGATGACATAGTCGTAGCCGTACAGGAGAATGGCACCTAGAAAATTTGGTTAACAAGGGAAACACGAGAAGAGTTATGGTATATCAACATGCCAAGACGGAATGGTTCAGTGGACTTGGTCATTTGCGAACCCAATGGATGAAGTATAAAGGAAAATAAAATAAATTAAATATATTTCGAAAGAGATAGGGTATCCGTACTCGTCATTCCCAGTGTTATCCACACTACCTTCCTATATTTCTTGATGTTCTGCCATAAAGTCCGGCCCTCGTCTCCGCTCTGATCGCTCGCGGTCATAGACGTCGAATTGGTCGAGATCTCCACGATCTGCGCGCCTTCGTTCTTCTTCTTCTTCTCTTCGGCATCATCGCGGCTGGACGCCATAATGGCAGTCGCAGACTGCGCTGAGAGGCGCGACAGGGTAAAGAAATCGAGCAAGGCAAGCTAGGTAAAGCAACGACGTGCTCGTATGTACGGTGTATTGTTGAATAGGGTCGCAAGATGCGCAGGTGGGCTTCCCCACGTCGCCTTAAAAAGGGTTGGTGCCAAGTAGAAAGCGCCCCCAGACCCCTTCGGGCAATTACCTGTGTAACCGTGTAACGGGCAGGCCAGCCCACCAAGCCCCAATCAACGCTTCCCCGCAATGAAGATCCTGGGATATAACCCGGTCGAGCGCCCAAAACGGATGCGGGCCAGCCTTTTCACAACTGAATCCCCGAGGCCATCGCGTTTGCCCCGGTCCAAGTGGCACCAGTCCACCAGTTGCCCGCCTTGCCCAGCTGTATGACATGACATCTGCTACCAACCCCTCAGCGGGTCGCTAGTCGATCGACGAAGCCTCCTATGAATATCATGAATAGCGCATCTGAGAAATCACATGGACAACTCGCTGCAAACACTTTGCGTCCCCCTGCCTCGGTATCCACTATAGGATGCTGCAGGGTCAGCATGTGTGCGGACTTGGCCTGAGTGCCTCCGTCGGAGCAAAAGAGGAAAATGCTAGTTCGTCTTATCCCAGAAACCTTTTCACGGCACCCCCAACGTTTTCCAGATCCAACAGGAATGTGTCGTGCCCGAAGATGGACTGCTCCTCGCCCAGCTCAATGTGCGTGACATTGCGATTTCCAGTGTGTCGCAATGTGTCCGCAATTTCTCGCTGCTGCCAAGCGGGGAACAAGATGTCGCTCGCAACACCAAGGACCAGAGCTGGAGTATCGGCAAGAGGTTTGAGGCCGGCGACAAGATCTGCCGGCGGCGCGCAGATGTCGGACGCGGCTTCGGCAGCTTCCCCGCCAACACTTGTGTCGGCAGGTTGCTCTATTTCCTCGTATGGCTGCTCTGGCAGTGTAAGATTGCACAGGTTGCCTGAGACGCCTCCCATTATGGGCCCGCCCTCGATGAACGCCTGTAGCTTGCCGCTGTTTTCATGTCTAAGCCGGTTGATGCGAGTGCGGTACTCCAGTCCTAGGTCGAAGAGATCCATGGCCTTGGAAACGTACAGAAGGCTGTTGGGGTCGTATTCCAGACACCATTTTTCCCCAGCGTGGTCAAGGTAGGTTTCAATAAGGAAGTCGGGGCAGAGAGCAGGTGGACGGGACGGATCCGCCCGTCGCCGTCCGAATCGTTGCTCCCACTCAGGTCCACTTCGGTAAGTCACTGTAGCAATCTCACGTGCGAGCTTCATGCCGGCATGTGGAGGCACGGCGTCGTAGTAGAATCCGCGCGCCCAGTTGGGATCCATCATTAGCACTAGAGAAGCTGTCAGTCGAGGCCAGTTATTCAGAGACACGGGAAGCCTTACCTTGGCGTTGCGTGTGCCGCATAGCAATGCTGTACGGGTGACTGCGAGCGCAGCCGCTGATGCTGACTATCCGCCCTACTCGCTCAGGAAACAGCACTCCAGCCGCGAGACTCTGCATGCCGCCCATGCTTGAACCGACGCTGGCGTAGAGTTTCTTGATGTCAAGTGCATCCAAAAGCCGGAACTGTGCTCGAACCATATCCTCCATCGTCAGAATAGGAAACCGTGTGGCATATCGTTGACCATTCGCAGGATCAATCGATGAAGGTCCGGTCGACCCGTAGCATCCTCCTATTACATTGGTGCAAATGACGAAGTATTTGTCCGTGTCAAGAGGCCTTCCGGGGCCGATGAACTTCTCCCACCAGCCAGGTTGTGGGTTTGTCTCTGTGCTGTGCGCATGGCTCGATGCTGATAGTCCGGTGTGTAGCAGGATGGCGTTGCTCTTTTCTTTGTTCAGATGCCCCCACGTCTCGTAGGCGATGTTGAACTCGGGCAGTATGCCCCCCCAGTCCAGAAGGAGGGGTTGTCTCGAGTAAAAGTCTTGGTGCTTTCCGCTCGTATACGAGGGTTCTGGGCCGGATAGCGAGCCGCGAGAGAGCTGGAGTGATGCAGAGCGGGTCTCCACAGCGTCGAGACACGGGAATGAGAGTGCCGGATTGGACGAGGGAAAGAAATCTTCATTTTGGACGGGTCGTACGCTCACGGCGGCTTGAGCCCTTGGCGGGACCTGCTGGTGCAGTGTCCGAGACGCCCGTTTCGGCTGTTGCTGGGCAAATCGGTGTGTAGGTCGTGAGACGGCGGAGGATGTTGTTGATCTAGGTACTGAGCGCCCAGCGGCAGCGGCCAGTCGTCCAGGAACCCTCATGTCGCGGGATTTCTTGGTGGATGAGGTTTGTGAAAGAGAGACGGCATGACGAGGACATTAGAAATGCACCTGGCGAGTCGAGACATTATTGCAGCGTTCTTCGGAGGGGGCAACTGAGGGTCAAACGCACTTGCTGGATCCAATGAGGCGGTTGGAAAATTACGTGATTTCACGCGTTTGGCACGGGCCCTGCCAAGGCGCTAAGAGCTCTCCACAAGGTCCCGCTCGCCAAGCTCAGGACGAGATCGGAGACAAAAAAACAACGTCAAAACACCATACATCTGCATCATGGTGATGTCCTCACCTCGGACTTCGGTGGCAAAGAAGACATGTCGCTTCCACATGGCAAAGCGCAGTCAAGTGAAATATCGAATGGAGGAACCCTGAAACGCTTCATATGACTGTCTCCTTTCTGGCATCTCCAGAACGGAATTCACGCCCATTAAACCAACCAACCGCGTGGATCCTACAAGCCCTTCCCTTCCAAATAAAGCTGCACCCTCTCTATCAGTTGCGCCTTTACTCCAGATGAAGTCAATCCCCGGTCCTGGAGAAAGTCCCTCAAATGCGCAACCGTCTGTTTACTTATTTGCCCTCTGTCATTCAGCGCAGCCATTCGCACATCACTCAACCCATCCCCTGTTGCATCTTTCTTTTGAGACTGTGACGACTTAGGCTCGACCTTGACCCTCTTCTTCGCAGGCTTCCCTCCCTCCTCGATCCCCTCATCGTTTTCGTCATCTAAGATTGGCCTCGCACCGCGTTTCTTGCCAGCGGCTGCTCCTCTCGCTCCCTTTGAACTTGCGGGCTTCGTGCGTGACGTCAGAGCATTGTAGACTTCGTCAAACTCCTGTCCAAAGTCCTTCAGCAGCTCCGAGCACCGTTTGTCAATCTGTCGATATTTGGGGATTGTCTTGTCCTCCGGCTTCTCGGGTAGTTCCTCCTCCAGAGCCATAGCCTGCAGAATTCGGTAGAACCACTGCAGGTCCGGGTTGGGATATCTAGAAGGGTCATACACGCCACCAGGAAGCTGCAGATTCTCGACGACTTTCCGCATCTGATCTGTTAACTCTTCGGTTGCTTTCAATGCATCGACCATGTCCAAGGGTTTCCGAATGTCGTCTGCGAAGGGAAGAGGAACAAGCCATAGGCCGGGAGGCATGGTTTGCTCGCCTGTCTCCGGGTCGAGGCGTTCTTCTCCCGGTATAATCGCTGCGATAACAGGAGCAGCATTGCGGCGGGCAAGAAACCAGGCTAGAGCCATCTTCTTGCTCTTCAGCAGCTTTTGCTGTAACGCTGAAAACACGCGTGTGGAGCCGATGAAGTCCGCTTCGGAAGGGTAGATAAATGTCGCTTTTGTGATGTTGGCCCAGATGGGAAGCATACTGAGAGGCTTGAAGCCGATAATCCGGATGATGGGGTCGCCAAAACATTGCCTTATCTGGACGAATTCTTCTGTTGAGAACGTAACCGCCTCACCACCGAATCTGTACGCTTTGCGAATTTCCCCCTTTTCAACTACACGTGCTGTGTCGTCGGCGAAGCGAGATGTCGATAGCGTTGCGACCTGCAACTTCTCGCCGCCGACCCAGACGTAGCACGATTTGACATGCTCTTGACGTTTTATAAGAATGAATCCTTTGACGCCAATGCGGAGGTCCGGCCCCAATTCGAGAGGGAGGCTGAAGAGTGCGCGGCGGGGTGTAGCTTTCGAGTTTATGCTGGAAAGCAGTTGTTTGAGGAGAGTGAGGCCATCTGAGGATTTGGTAAGGGAGGCGGTGGAAGAGGGGAGAACGGGGGCGTCGGGATCGGAGGGGGAAGAGGGGTAAACAAGGTCCTAGATGCGTCAGCTCGAGGCATAAGGGATGTTTCTGAAGACATACATCGTAGAATCGCGTTCGGTCGAAGCCGTGGCCGGGTCTTGAGATAGGGAACAGATCGATTGTGCATCCCAAATCGTACAAGTCCCTGGCTCGTGTAACTGCTGTATCCTTGTCCTGTTTCGTTTTGGCAGGATAATCGTTATCTGTTACCAAGAACAACCGCCTTGAAGAGAAGTTCGGCGCCTTCGTTGTGAAGATCTGATTCGCACAGAAGAGAACTGTAGCAATGCTAGCTGGCTCCTCTGACGGCTTCAACAGCGCAGCCGCTTCTTCCTCATTCTCAACCAGTTCCCGCAACCGCTTAACGTCCTGCGCCGATGGTATGTCCAGATCGGAGAGCAGGTAGCAATGCTGGAACGTTGTGTCCCCATCGCCCAGATCGGCCTTCTGAGTCCCAAACAGCAAGATGCCCATCATATCGTTTGGATTGGAGATGATGCGCTGCTGCATCAGTTGATATGCGCATTTGAGAGCGGCCGAAGTTGCCGAGTCCCGATCGGCTTTCTTGTCTTCGGATTTGGGTGGACGTTCCAGCATAGTTGGACTGACGTCAATGGCGAACAGCACGGCATCTTTGATGGTTTTGTAACTCTATGAGTTGTTAGGAAGTGAAGAGAATGTAGAACAGCGGACATACGGAGTCATCGAGCTCCTCCTCATCCTCGTCCGGTTCGTCGTCTCCTCCAGGACGCTTGTAATCCGACATGATGAAGCTGAAGGCGAAAGAGGTGACCAGAGGATGGTATGTACGTCGCAAAAGCCCTTGTATTCGAGAATTTGGAACTGCTCTAGCAAGAAATACGCCTGGGAGTGCGAGCGATGTGTTGTGGCGGTTCGTCCATCTGTCTCAAGGCACCAGCTGCGCGCCTTCAGCAGGAAGGTACGAGCGCGACGCCAAAGCACGTGCTTTGACATGGGCGAGGAACCCCTCTTGGAGACTAGCGCCGGGAGATGACCGCATCAACGCCAGCCGAGCTTCTGGTTTCCGATCGCCGTTGCGCTTGTATAATCCCTCCAGATCTCACTCGCCCAATTCTCCATTGCACGCCGCCAGGTGGGTGAATTCACTCCTGCACCTCGACGGCCAAGGAGATTCTTTCATTTTCCCACAAACTTCAACACATTCAACATGGCAATGCGCGCATGCAGGCGCGTGAGGCCGACTACACGTGTCCTGCCACAATGGACGAGAAGCATGGCAACTGCCGCACCGCTAGTAGTGCAGGACTCCACAGGCTCCAAAGGGCCAACCGCCATGGTATTTATGAATATGGGCGGACCCTCGACCACGGCGGAGGTTGGCGATTTCTTGAGTCGATTATTCGTACGCCGAACTCGTCCAACTGAGACTTCATCCACTGACTTCCGTAGGCCGATGCTGATCTGATTCCTCTTGGCCGCCTACAGAGTTACATTGGGCCTTTGATCTCGCGACGACGTACGCCGAAGATTGAACAGCAGTATGCTGAGATCGGAGGGGGCTCACCCATTCGCAAGTGGTCCGAATACCAGGCCGCCGAAATGTGCAAGCTTCTCGATAAAATATCGCCCGAAACAGCGCCTCACAAGCCGTATGTGGCATTTCGCTACGCCAACCCCCTGACGGAGCACATGTATCAACAATTATTGGAAGACGGATTCGGAGGCGGCAAAGGAGGGAGAGCCGTTGCCTTCACACAATATCCCCAGTACTCGTGCTCGACGACCGGGTCCTCATTGAACGAGCTTTGGAAGTGGAGGAACAGGTTGGAAGGGAAAAGAGCAACGGGGGAGGTAGACCCCAAGGGTTCCATCCAGTGGAGTGTAATAGACCGCTGGCCCACCCATCCAGGACTCGTTGAAGCATTCGCTCAGAACATTGAAGCCACCCTGGCGACATACCCCCCTGAGAGAAGGGACGACGTCGTGTTACTCTTTTCAGCCCACAGCCTACCCATGAGTGTAGTCAATCGGGGCGACCCATATCCCGCAGAAGTCGCCGCCACTGTGTATGCGGTCATGCAGCGCCTTGGTATGAAGCACAAATATCGCCTTGTCTGGCAATCGCAAGTCGGGCCACAGCCATGGCTTGGGGCTCAGACGTCCGACACTGTGAAGAACCTTATGAAGAAAGGCAACACAGATATCGTCCTAATTCCAATCGCATTCACAAGCGACCACATCGAAACACTGTACGAGCTCGACAAAGAGGTCATTGGGGAAGATGCAGGTGGACACGAGGGCGTGAAGCGTGTCGAGAGCCTGAACGGAAATCCCGTTTTCATCCAGGCACTTGCGGATCTCGCAAAGGAGCATCTGCATAGTGGCATGGCATGCAGCCCCCAGATGGCACTGAGATGCCCAGGCTGCGTGAGTGAGAGATGTCTGGGTCAGAAGGAGTTCTTTGCTGGACAGGCCAAATACCTACAGCCTTTATGAGCGGCTTCTCCAAAAATGATACAGAGGGATTTGTACATCAGTGTATATATAATCATGACGCATCGTTTCGAGCAGCGAAATACACATTGTCTCCGAGACGATACCCATTGGACATTAACATTATCCAGATGCCACTGCGACATTTGAATTGCTGTCCCACGTGACTTGATCCAAACACCGAACATTATGTTGAACTCCCGCTGTCGTATTAGTAGCATTGCACCACCGTCAGCTTCGCACATTGGGCTGCTGTGGCACACGGATTGATGCGTGCTCGCCTTCTTCAGACAAGAGGTTTGACGAGCGAGTGGTTGAGGGTTGACTTAAAATCTGTTCATATAAAATCGGGCATCGGAGAAGAAGTTGGTTGGTCCGTGCTGCAGGACGGGGACCTGAGCTCAACAACTCCCAAATTCTCGCTGACGAAACACCATCCTCACAACCATCACTTCTTCCACATCCTCCCCCGACACCCCTCCTTGCTTGGTATCGGATCGCCAAAATGCTGTCGCGGACAATCAGGAGGAGTTTCGCTTCGCCGCTCCGGCGCAATGTTTTGGCTCCCGCCGCGCGGCCAGCGTTCAGGTCCGTTACCACCGATGCGGCATCATCGCACGCCGATAAGGAGTCCGTGCCAAAGGTGAGTCTGCTTGTTACACTTCGTCCCTTGGACGTTCAACCCTTCATGGAACACCTGCCTTCCTCCATGGTCAAGCTCTACAACTGGACAGCAATTGACTTCAGATAGGAGGATGATGTGCCATTCGAGGTTCGTCTCTCCGACGAGAGCTTCGAGACCTACGAACTCGATCCTCCCTCGTATACGCTCTCTACCACCAAGGCCGAGCTCAAGCAGATGTACTACGACATGGTCGCAGTACGACGCATGGAGATGGCGGCCGACAGGCTCTACAAGGAGAAGAAGATTCGTGGTTTCTGCCACTTGTCCACTGGCCAGGAGGCTGTTGCTGTCGGCATTGAGCATGCCATTGAAAGGTCGGACCACGTTATTACCGCATACCGGTGCCACGGTTTCGCTTTGATGCGCGGAGGCTCCGTCAAGTCCATCATTGGAGAATTGCTCGGACGGCGCGAGGGCATTGCCTACGGAAAGGGTGGCTCTATGCACATGTTTGGTCCCGGATTCTATGGTGGTAACGGTATTGTCGGTGCCCAGGTCCCCGTTGGCGCTGGCATTGCTTTCGCCGAGAAGTATTTGGGCCAGAAGAGCGTTACCTTGGCGCTCTATGGAGACGGTGCTTCGAACCAGGGACAGGTCTTTGAGGCTTTCAACATGGCCAAGCTTTGGGATATCCCCGTCATTTTCGGCTGCGAGAGTATGTTATATGGTGACCCTGCGTAACTGACACTGACGTAAACTTGTAGACAACAAGTACGGCATGGGTACTGCTGCCAACCGCTCCTCTGCACTCACGGATTACTACAAGCGCGGCCAATACATCCCAGGTCTGAAGATCAACGGTATGGACGTCCTGGCCGTGAAGGCCGCTGTACAGTACGGCAAGCAATGGTGCGCTGAGGGCAAGGGTCCTCTTGTATATGAATATGTCACCTACCGATATGGTGGACACTCCATGTCCGATCCTGGCACTACCTACCGCGTAAGTCCCTCGATTTCCTCCTTGCATTACACTGCTGACCCGCCGCTAGACTCGTGAGGAGATCCAGCGCATGCGCAGCACCAACGACCCCATTGCCGGACTCAAGCACAAGATGCTTGACTGGGGCGTCGTTACCGAAGAGGAGCTCAAGGCCATCGACAAGGAGGCTCGCGCCAACGTCGACGCAGAGGTTGCCGAGGCCGAGAAGATGCCCATTCCCGAACCTACTGGCAAGGTGCTCTTCGAGGACATCTACGTCCGTGGCTCGGAGCCCGAGTTCATGCGGGGCCGCATCCCGGAGGAGAACTTCTACTACAACGAGGTTGACATGGGTAAGGAGCAGCCCGCCAGGGCGAGGACTTAAATTGGACACACGGCTTCGTTCGGTTTGGAGTACATTTGTAATTTTATGTTTGAACCTGGCGACGGCTTGATAGCTTTGGAGCAACGGTGCCGGTGTTTCTCTGCGGTCAGGGCTATGATACATTTGCAATAGAAAAATATAATTTCCTCCTTTGTTCCTAGGCCATGGACTGGTATGTTGTTACTGGCTAACTCGCTTGGGCCTGTGTCTTCACACCTTTCCATTCGGCCTTCAAGGCCTCTTCTATCCATCTACACTCCGTCGGCGGAACCTCACTGCGGATATACTCCACCAACCCAGTCGCACCCGGCGCGGCCTCCATGATGCCAATCGCTCCCACACGCGGCAGGTGCAAGACCGATGCTAATCGGCTCTCCGACGACGTCGAGAGCGCAACGAGCCGCGTGGGCTGTGCATCTGTTCGTGTGGACAGATGCACGAGTGTTGGGAGATGAGCGTGCGGAAGAGAGGACGAGGGCATGGGATGGGGGATGATGACGACGGCCAGCGGGGTCGGTGGTGGTGTTTGGGCGCTCTGCCCTTTGCGGGCCTCGGAATATTGAACGCCTTCCATGGCATCTTGCAGGCTTTCGGCTTCATGGGTCGCCTCCTGCCGTGCGCCTCCTGCTGCGGCAGGCATAGTCTCTGGCGCTGCCTTCGCGGCCAAGGAGGAGAGGTGACGGGTCACGCTGTTGATGCCGACGAGGACATGATTGGCGATTTCGGGAGGAGGAGGGGTGGATGGTTCTGCTGGGTTTGTCGACTTATCATTCTGCTGCTTCTGGTTGTGGCGGCGGGATTTGGATTTGCCTTTGGAGGGGTGGATATGGGTTTGGCGGTGATGGCCTAGGGGCTCGAGAAGGCTGGGAGAGGGGTGGTTGTTAATGGTATGTACATTTGGAGCGAAGTAGCAAGAGATGGGAGGGACAAAGGGGGAAGATGTTGAGGGGATAGGCTGGAGTGGAATGCTATAGGAGAGTTCAGATTGCGCGCGAAACGATAGGGAACGATGGGAGAAAAGACTCCAAGGAAGTAGAAAGGAAGACGAAGCAGAATTGCTCACAGAGATTTGGTGGCAAGTCAAGAGGGTGGAACGGACCAAGATGGAACACACCCGAAAATAAAGAAAAGTGATGCCGGAGGCTTTGGCTCTAAACGTCTCTTTCACATGGAAATGGACAAACTCACTTGCAAAGAAGGTCGACAATGATGGTCTGGGTTGGGGCGGGAATCTCAGGCCTAGGGAGCACGGTGGTTGTTAGTTACTATTCACTGAGAATGTTTCCCATGGTTTGATGATTGCGCGGCGTACCATCTTGTTTCGCTGAAAGGGACGTCTGTCTTGAATACTGGTTTGGGTGGCATAAGGGGCGGCGATGAGGTGAATAGCGGATTGGTCAGAGGGGCATGAGGCACATGCTCCCAGGTGCAGAGGAACTGGACGGTCTGAGCGAGAGGACAAAGTACCGAAGTGACCGAAGTAGAGCCCCAGACGGTCGCGTTAGCTTGCAGATCATATGATGACACTGCCAGTGCAGACGAAACTCGGACTACTGTTCTCGAACCGCTAGATGCCCACGAAATCGGCACAGTTGTTTTTGAACAGTATACATCCTCCTCTTTGCAGGCGGTATATGCATATGGAGAGAGAGAGGGACGTGAAGAGATTCATTGCTTGGCGCCATGGCTCCGCTGCTGTCTCTGTGGGGCGGGACAAGGCGGGAGGAGCGGCGCAGGGATTGGCCCGGCGGAATGACGCACTACCCTCCACCCCCTCCCGCGTCGATTGGCCCTAGCCCAAGCCCAAGCCCTAGCCCCAGCCCTACCTAGCCCTACCTCTTTAGTCCCCCCAGAGCTCCAAACGCGTCCCATTGGAAAGGAAATACACAGTATATCTCCCCCACTCATCATCTCACGCATCATCTCCTCCTGCTGCTTTCACTCCCACCGCCGTCCACTCACTACGCACCCTCACCTTCACCCCCCGCCTCCCTCCCCTTCTCACCTTTCGGGCTTGGGTTTTCCTCCCTCTCTCACTTCTCAGTGTCTCCACAGGTGTGCCCCGCGTGCGCACTTGCAGAAGCTTGGGCCGCTGTTGCCTGTGGCAGGCACTCCCCCCAACACCACCCCGTCCTCCTCCCGTTCCAAACCGTACCCGTCAAACTGTCGCCGTTCACCGGGCGCTGGTCGTCTTTCGAGCGACAAGCTCCTTGTTGCTCCATTGCACCGTCATGAGTCAGCAGCATCTCATGGAGTCTGCTCAGTCTGGCACCCCAAGCGACGCAGCAATCACCGCTACTCCCTCCCCCCCTCCCCGCAACCCCGTCGAGGACGAAGACACATCCCTCACCCGCAAACGACGCCGTTTGGACAGTGGCATGTCCGACAAGCCTTCCATCTCTACCGCTGCTCCTCCGCCTGCAGCAGAATCCCACATCTCACCCTCGCTCCCCGCCGAGCAGCTGGTCGAGATGACCATTCGCTCGCAGCCGCCTTCGTCCTCGCAACCCCACACTGCCACCCCGCAGCTTGATGCCGCACCCTCCACGCCTCCCATCGAGAGTATTGCTCTGGAGGAGGACGATAGACAACAGGACAGTCCCGCCGTCGTCTCCATAGAAGATGACGACGACTCGTCAGCCACCTTGGATGACCTCGCCGAGGAAGAGCTCCTGTTCCGCCAGTTCCCCTTTGCGAGCAACTTTGGAGATGATTATCACGCGGCGCTCATGCAGATGATCCAGCACTTTCAAGGCTGTAAGTCATGTAGTCCTCACCATCGACGCAACAGTGCTGACCTCCCTCCAGCGGACGACATCGACCCCAAACTCCTCCCCCAGCTTAGTATATGGCTGAGCAACCTGCCTGGCTGGGCACTCGACACCCCATCTTATCAAAATAGAATTTCCTTCTGGGCAGACTTTGATGCCTTTGTTGGCAAGGTTCTGGGTAGAAAGTAGAGCTTCCCTTGTTCAATTGCTAGAGCCTGGACTAACTCCTCACAGGAATTCTTGCGGTAGATTCTGTCGCGATGCTCACGAAGCCCAAGAGACCATCTATGCGTTTCTGAAGAACTATGTCACGTTATGTGCACGAATCTTTCGAGCCGAGGCCGACATGCTCAAGTTCGCAGAGGATGACGACCCTTGGGAGCCACAACTGGTAGGCTACAAGTATATTCGCCATCTTCAGATGCTGTTTCGCCCCGAGGGGGTGAGCCTGTTTACCGTTCTCGGCAGAGACTATGGAGCCGACATCCCGGACCTTGTCAACCGTCTATGGACGGATTTCCTCGAACCACCCACCGATGGCCTCAGGCATCTACTCTCACAGACCCGTGCGATGCGCAGGACACCCACGTCACTGGGCCGAAATCTCACCATTTCGTACGCGACACCTCTCTGGACTTACGCCGGACGGTTCCTACATGAAGTCCCAGGCGCCGACGGCGTCTTGAGTCAAAGCAACTTCTGCCAGCCGGCTATACGCTATTTTTTGACTTGCGACGATCTTCTTGAAGATCCTTCAGAAGTCATAGATGTTGCGCCCATACGAGACATCATCTCGAGTCTATCGGAGCTCCTAGCGGAATTATGCCGTTGGGATCGAGCGGCCGCTCGGTATTTCGAGGACCTTCTGGTGCGGTCAGGATCCGATGATGATGCAGAGTCTAGCCACAACGTGCAGTACCAACCCGCGCTTATTGCCAATGTTTGGAGGTTCAAGCTGCTGAGGATATACCTCGTCAAAGGGAAGATGGAGCTGAGGGTTATGAGTATATCAGTGATGGACCAAACCCTGGTTCAGATGTGGAAGACCTACAACCAGTCTGAGGAGGGGATGCAACATCCTGTCTTGCAGTACTTGGCCCAATTTCTCCTCGACGAGCGAATCATCGACTACATCATCAGCGTGGAGTCGCACCCTCAGCTCATTTGCCGCAGCGGCAATATCGTTGGTTTCTTGGTGGTCTCTCACCGCTTCTCCGAGGAGCAGGCCGACGCCATATGGCGGTCGTTGTCGAACAGTCAGGATCCACGCGTAGTATCGGCCATCCTGGCCATGCTGCGACAGATCACAAACCTGATGAGACCTCAGGATCTGCTGTATCTCTCCAATAAGCTCTACAACCACCCCGTTGAGAGCCTCAATCTCGAGATTCTCCGGTTCAATATGGATCTCTACGAAAGGCTAAAGCTCACAATGCACAACTGGGCCATGAGCAATGACAATTCGCGCCCATGGGATGTGTCGGTCCGAATCATACAGGAGACTGGCCCGAGCAGGCAATCAACGAAGCAGACGCTCGACCTACATCGGGAGGCCTGCGAACAATTGGAGCATATGTCTACCAGCGTGGCAATGGCGGAGCGCCAACACATCTACGATGCAGCCGCGAAAGATATCGCTGACAGGTCGTCAAAAGCAACAGGTAGCATCCGCGCCATCAACATAATTTGGAGGCATCACGCCTACACGGATAGCTCTTTCTTTCGTGGCCGCTCAGGTATAGTTACTTGGATCCTCGATGAATTATGCTCCTTTGTCAAAACCGAGGCCGGCGCGCAACAGGAGATTTGGCAACTGTATCCCCATGCGCTGGAGATCAGGTTGGATATGCTCCGATTTTTGATTATGCAGGTGGCCGATACGATTCCCGGTGAGCTGTTCACTGAGATCTTCGATCACACGGTCGGCAAATACGCATTAGACAACCGGTCGCGGGATAGAGCCTGGCAAAAGTTTACTGAGTGCTCGAGAACCGGTGCTAAGACCGAATTGTTCGAGGAGCTCATCACAGCGTATATTCCGGACCTGGACCCACAATACTACACCCATGGAATGTTCGAATTCGTGGCCAGTTATCGGTTTCCGGCAGCACGATGGACGGATCATCCTTCGTCGGACAACTCGGCTGACAACAACGACGATATCGTTCAGATTCCTGGAGCCGATCTTTTGTGGCAGTTAATGATGAGGGCACCTCAAGGCACCATTGAAGACAAGGTTGCGGACTTGCTGGCTGCTCGCTACGTTAAGATCAGCATCTACGACAACCTGACCGTAGACAATCTAGAAGCTGCACATGTCGCATTGGTAGGGAAATGCTCGAACGAGCTTCTGAATGCGCACAAGATTCTGCGCAATGGCCAGTTCGGGAATCCGGCCGATGGTATGGATGTTGTTCTGTCAGAAGATGCTCGCAATCAAACCGAGTTACGTCTGAGCAGAACCGTATTGCTTCAGAAGATCCTCTTGAAGAATATCCGGGAGAGGTCAGAGTTCCGTCATAGTCAAGCTTTGGAATCAGACGACGAGCCTATGGAGACCGAAGGTGTTGTTGGAGCGCCACTCGAGATAACATATAATGCCACCAACTCTACATCGCGGAAGGAGAAACTGTTGATGGGAACCGAAAATACAGTTCATGAGCTCGAGAAACGTCTATGCCGTGCAACTGGATACACCAAGGTCAACATATTCGCCTCTGGGCGGAAGATCAATGCGTTGGAGCAGCTCCAAACGAAGCTCGCTGAAACAGCACTGACTTCCAATGCGCACATACTTGTGCAAAAGGCTGCGGGAAGCGCCTCACTCAAGCCTAACGCATACGAGAGGTCTGGAACCTCTGCCTTCGAGGCTGCGGTCCTGGTGCACTTCGACGAGCTATTTGCCTGTATGGACTCAGACGACCATGTGAGCCAAGCCGTCTTTGACCTCCTCATGAGCTTTCCCTACCGTGAGCGCATCGCAGATGATGTAATGTACAACGGAGCGCTGCCAGATGCTGTTTTCCCACCTGGCAAGGTTTTCCAGGCGGAGTATGCAGCCCATGCGCTCCTGAGCAGGTTCAGGGAGCGGCTTCGCAAGGTAATGTCTATTCATCGGTGGCAATATGACGAGCTAATCGAAATGCAGGGTACAATTGAAGACTCATCCCTGTTGAACTGCGTTCGCATTTTGGATCAAGCCGTTCTCAACCCTCACCTCATGAATGACTCGTTCAGTGGTAAAAACGAGCTGCACCTCGCGGAGGTCCTAGTCAGCTGCCTCCTCGAGCTTTTGAAAGAACGACCCCCTCAAGAGACCTCATCCCAATACTTTTCGGACGCATGCAAGCTTGTCGATCGCCTTATGAAATTGATACACGTCGCCATCGAGAGAACATCGCGGCCTCCGACCATCGTCTGGACGTCGTATGCCACTATCCTTGAAGCATCCTTGCATTCAAACACTGTTTGGGCCGAATTCGTATCAAGAAAGGACATCTCGCCACTGCATCAGGCCCTCCTGCTCACTGACAAACGTCAGTCCCTTCGAGAGCGCACTGCGCAATCTATCGCGTCGGTCTGCGGAGGGGACCTCCCTAGCACTTCACCGTTGTCACAAAAGGAGATAGCCGCATGCTTCTGGTCCATCATCTCGTCCGTTCTTCCTGCAGCCGTCGGATACACTGCCCAGTCCCCCCAGCTCTTCACCCTTGCGGAGCTGGTATTCCGTTGTTATGATGAAACAAGCCGGGATGAGACCTCGTTGAGATCTTACCTCCAGACTTGGGGCGGATTGTTATCGGAATACCACCATGAAGAATTCGTCGGGCGGGATGAGGTGGATCATGTGGTCTTGGGCTTCACGAAACTACTGCTGTCATGCGTTTCCTCGATCAAGTCTTTCAAAAAGCCGCTCAACGCCATCTCGTTAGCGAAGCGGCTATACCAGAGATTCCTTTTTGCGCCCCGAGTGTCTGAAATTCACGACGGGGACATGCAAGCCTCAGGTCTTCCTGTCCTGGAAAGTGGCACGCGGATGGAGCTCTACACCCTTATCCATGCGTTGACCGACGACCGTGGTAGCTACGACGCCTTGTTGGATCTTGCTGGGGATGTCGCTGCGTCCGAGTACCTCGCTGTTAGACCTTTCGGCTTTGATCGTACGAACGAGATCCGATCTCCCACAGGATACGTGGGACTGCACAATCCGCGGGCCATCTGTTACATGAATTCACTCCTCACGCAGCTCTTCATGAACGTCAACTTTCGGAAATTTGTGCTGGAGCTTCGCGTGTCGGACTTTACTCCATCGTTGCGCCTGTTGAGTGAAACCCAGCGGCTCTTCGCTGAGTTACAGAACAGCTACCGCAAGTCGGCGGATCCCCGAGCATTTGCTTCATGTCTAAAGGACATTGAAGGTTTACCCATCGATATCGCGATACAGATGGATGCAGATGAATTTTACAATCTCTTGTTCGATCAATGGGAGGGTCAGATGCTGTCACCCCAGACGAAACAACAGTTCCGGTCCTTCTATGGAGGGCAAACGATCAATCAGATCAAGTCCAAGGAATGCGACCATGTATCAGAGCGAATCGAAAGCTTCTTCGTCGTACAGTGCGATGTGCAAGGCAAGGGAAGCCTCCTTGATAGTCTTCAAGCTTTCGTTGAAGGCGATGTGATGGAGGGCGACAACAAGTATAAGTGTGAAAGTTGCGGGGGGAAGTTGGTGGATGCTGTCAAACGGTACGTACTGGCTGTTGAAGTGCGACGTGTCTAATACTGACAAAATATCAGCACTTGTCTCAAGCACGTTCCGGACAATCTGATCTTCCATCTGAAGCGATTCGACTATGACCTGGTGGAAATGACGAGGGCGAAAGTCAACGACTACTTCCATTTCCCAATGATCCTCGACGTCAGCCCTTACAATGTCGAATACCTGAGTGATCCGTCGAAGGCCCGAAAAGAAGACATCTTCGAGCTGGTAGGTGTCCTTGTTCACTATGGCACCTCCGAGAACGGACATTACTACTCGTATATACGCGAACGGCCATGCCCGTCTGGAGGAACGACCGATTGGTTCGAATTTAACGACCGCGACGTTGGCCGTTTCGAGCCTGCTGATATTCCCAAACAAGCATTTGGCGGGTTTTTCGAGGATGCTCCCCAGATGCAGAAGCCTTACAGTGCATATATGCTCTTCTATCAGCGGAAAACGGCCATCGACAAGGACCATCAGGATTACAGCATCAATGCAACCGGTGGGCCAATCAAGGTGCCCGTTCCAGCTAGTCTGAAGGAATCCATCCACAGGGACAATCGGAACTTCATACGCGAGTATTGCTTGCACGATCCAGGCCACACCAGCTTTGTCAGACAGATGCTCACGAAGCTTCGGAGCGTGAACGAGAGTGCATGCTCGGAGGACCACCAACAGGAGACCCGAACCCTGCATATGGCGCTCGAACATCTCTACCAGATCCTCCCCCGGCAGCGAAACTGCGAATCTTTCGAGGAGCTCATGTCTCAGCTCCGCAGGATTGTACTGTCGTGCGCTACTTGCTGTGCGATCGCCTTGGAACGGTTGGCCAAGAGCAGGCATGCTCTTTTCAACCTGTTCTTGCAGTGTCCCTACCAAAGGGTACGTGCGCAGACCCGTGCCCTCCTCGTCGATTGCCTGCAGCTTTTGCGGGAGAAGGATCCGTCGACATATTTCGGCACTGATGGCAGTGACAACGACGATGGCATCATGTCTACCACTCCCTCGCAAGGGGTCCTTTTTGATATTGCAGAAACACTTCGTATGGTCACCCTTGAGACGCACGAGAGCCCCCGAGGCTGGGAGGAAGTTTATCAGGTCCTCTGCGACATGTCCGGTATGGGAAGCGTCGAAACCGCTCTCTTCTTGAGACACGGGCTCCTCGGATTCTGTCTCAGAACCTTGGGCTTGCATGCCTCACCGCAGCGCAGTTCCGATGAATATGTGTGCAGCCTGATGGAGAAGAAGAGACATATACTCACCAAAGTCATCGAGTTTGTGACTGTACTACTGTCGCATTTAGACATCCGCCTTCCCACCCTGCCCGCATCCGCCCAACATGAGGACATATTTCTGTACCAGGATCGTACCCTTCGCAAATTCCCGTTGACTGTCCGCGAGAAACAGCTACTCCTACTTTGGGACCAGGAGAACTCAGCCTATGCTGTCTTGGACAAGATTATCGAAGCTTTTGACCCATCCAGGTCGGAAGTGGATTGTCCCGGAACAATGCTCAAGTGGATGCTCCAATCCGAGGAGAAAAGTGTCATACACGGAGTTTTCATTACCATGAGCGAAGGCATCAATCTCACAGTTCCCTTTTCGGACCCCTACGTAAGAGCGGCTGTAACTTTCTGTGAAGCCTGCCCGACTTTGGATAACGTACAGGTCATCATCAACTCTATAATCGAGAATGCGGCGTCATTGAAAGACACCGGCGGTGAAGCGTACATCTTCTTTCTCAGCATTCTTCCGACGATGCGAAACATGCACGCACCAGACAATGGTCATCCATCCTTCTACCACGTGGCACTCTCAAAAAGTCGTTACTATGCGATTCCATTATTGCTCTACGAGGACGAGCAAGTCCGCGGGGCTGCTGCAAACCATATCTGTCGGCTGATTACCTACGCCCAGGAGGAAGGCCTTCTTCCTGGCCCGACCCTCAAGACTTACTACCCGGCTCTACGGCGGATGTCTCTTGACATGTTTTCTAGGCTTAGGTCGGAACACAGGAGAGGGACGGCCCGTGCCTATGCTGATCCGCTTTTGCAAACATGTCGAGCTGTTGTCCAGCAGTTTGGCGCGCTCCTTGACAGTGACGACCCTGACATACTCATGGAAGTTTACAACATCAAGGGCCCAGTGGATGATGAAGTGATGAACATACTCCCGGACTTGGATGGGCTTTCCAGGATTTGGTCAGACGACCTCACACCTTTTTCGGCGGGTGGTGAGTCGAACTTTCGCAGGAGTGCCAGCCCCATAGAGATTACGCTGGCTGACTTGGAGTCAGAGCAGTCAGACTTTGGGAGTGAGTCCGATGATGCTGTTGAAGCGATCGAAGGCTAGGGACGACTGATTGCTTTATGCAATTGTGAGCAGCTGGAGTCTGCATTTTGCTAGGTCGGATTGAAGGACCCTCTCCGATACTGGACATGCCGAATTTCTGGGTTGGGTCCGGGGCGCGTGCTAAGAGCACGTGGGTGTACCGATTACGCGTCCTTATTGTTTTGTGGAGTTTTCTGGTTCTGAATCTGGGGGTTATCATTTGCTTCATTGTTTTGGCGACGGCGCGGTTACGAGTAACGATCAAAAGGGATCATTGGCGCTTCAGGCGCTTGGGAATATCGGTCCTAGGATATGGCATACAGACCCAGATACCCTGAGCGCATTGACGTATGAGAAACGTAGGGCATAATGGCGTATCGGAATCATGGTATAATGGTATCACCGGCATATCGGATGGGATTGGTCGATCTTTTTTTAATGGAAAGGCGTGACTGGTTGGGGTGGAAAATGGGCCTTCTTTACGGCATGGGTTGATAGCCTTCTGGCGTTACCTTAGAAGTGTCGGTATGGATATGACTGACTTTCTCTCCCATGAAGTTTACAATATGCCGTGATGCTTAAGCACAAATTCATTTGAGCACAACCTTGCCGTCTTCGGGCGGGTACCATCAACCGTAGATCAAACGCCTTGTCCCTTCCTATTTCCTGGCAACATAAAATGTCTGATCAAGCCTATCAAGCAGTGTTGGCCCCAGCATCTCAACTGTGCCTCAATGGCGGCACGAGTCCCGTCGGACAAGTTCTCGTGGCGTAGGGGGCACAGTCTGGCAAAACCCTGGGAACCCGCACACATTTCATGTTTCTGTTTGGCGGTTCCCCAATCAGAGCTTAGGATGCTGTGCACTGAACGGAGTTCTTAGACCATAGGATCCACAATTGCTGCATGTTTCAATAGTCTCGCATCAGGATGCCCGATCCGAGCTTTGTGAGGAAGGTGAAGTCCGAGCATGGAAGTCTGGATGAGCCCCGGATATGGGGTTGACAATCCAATAGGGGCGTGCGGGAAAGGTGGGCGGCTGCGAAATAGAAGCTGAGTTTCGATGTATAAGATGGGCCCAAACCTACGTAGTTGTCGGGAACGTTAATCACCGTACAGTTTTCCGCACTCCCGCTTTCGTTACTTCGAGTTGGCCGTCGAGGCCAAGCACGCTCAATATATTTGACACGAAAGTGATTGCGCCTGCCGAGGACGAGCAATGTTGAGAATCACGGCAATCATCCTCCTTGTCGCTGGAATGGCAACCTCTGGTACTGCTCCCCCATATACAGATGGGAAACACCATAGTGACCGCCATTAGCACCCATAGACTCTCTCCCTAGCGATACCTTGATGTCTCGACAAGGCGGCGCCTGTGGCGGAAGCTGTTACAACCTCGACGGGACGAATGGCTGCGCGACGTTCACGCAGGGGTACCTGCTCTGCTCCATTTCGTTCAGATCGAACCAGGCGTGCATGGATCGGTGCGTCAGTTGCATCACGTCCAGTTGCAAGAAATCCGGTTGTGCGGTGCAGGATTTCAACGGGTGTTGAGGAGGATGGATTCGGTACTTCGGAAATGGAGCGACGGGACGAGCAATGAATAAGATGTTTTACATGAGGGTTGGGCTGGACATGGAGCAGTTGTACTCCCTATATTAAAGCTGTGGTCACCTGTTGGGAATACATCACTTGAGGTTACCTATTAGATATACACTAGTGCAATTGAATCGTTTATCTTAAGCCTGAAATGAACAAGCGAAAAGTCCTACCTATGCCCCGACTCTGAAGAACTACTCAACGTTGGGCTTGAGGCCATTCTCCAGTGCGTTCACGCTGTCCCCAGGCCGGAAACATAACATGAACAGTTGGCTCCGGCAAAGAAGGAGTATAGACATGTTCAAAAACAAATTACTCAAGCATAGAGTATTTGTACTCTGTTTTAATTACTATAGAAAACTGCAGATATAGTCGTTACTCTATATTAAGCTTTCGGCTTAATTGGCCCAACTCTCGCTTCATGTCAGCCCGCTGCAGCCAGTTGAAATTTCAAAACTGTCGTGCATTTTGCACATAGAGCACAGCCTGCGGAAAATGCTTGCGATGATATCGACAGGTAACGTCTTATCAATAGATAATTACCTACTTGCCCTCAACGCTTTCCTCTCTCTTTCTCTCTCCTCTTTGTCACCATTTCTGTTTCTCGCTTGCTGGCGTTTCTAGCGCATCCTACAAATATTTTACTTTATGCGTATTACAACAGGGTCTGTTTTGTTCTCAATGTCGTCAAACGCGAAAAGCAGTAGCAGGGAATGGAAACTCATCTACCAACCTTGCCGTTGCTATTCCCGCGTTCTTACCTTGCGCCCTATGCGACAACGCAATGCGGGCAAGTATCAGGCGGCTCTTGCTGTTTAGCGCTCACCTTACCTGCTGTTGCATCTAATGTTGACACCGACTGTGGAAGGCGCGCTCAGCGCGGGTGTGCAGTTGCTCGTTCATGCGACCGTTCCTTTCTCACCAAGCTCCTTATCTCGATCTCTTTGCTCTCACATCGTCCGCAATTCGTACCACATACTACAGTCGTTGCCCGCGCTACAATTGTCGCTTTCTCCTGGCGGACTATCAAGATGACCCTTTCAACTTCTTCGATGTCCAGTTTGATGTGCCTCCTACGGGTCGTTTCTCAGACGTGGGGATAGCCTCTAATAATAGCATAGCCACTTGTGCTAAAGAGGACCCCATACAATCTAAGAAGGTTGTTAAACACATTGATTTAACAGCAAAAAACCCTCGAACGGAGTATTAAACGCATTTGTGGTGGAATCGGGTCGTGGCGTTTAGGGAGAAGACTTTGCGGAAAAGGTAAGTCTCTGTCTGTGTATTGTTTGCGCTGCTAACATGTTATTTGTACAGCAAAGCATCAGTACCCTCTGGTGCAGACATCCAACAATTTATCGTGACAATTATACCACACGTAAAATCTATAAACGGAGTGCCTTCTGTCTAGACTGTCTAGGAGGGAGTCAAGCAAGTGCAACACAGCGCCACGTCCAACTATCCCACCTTCAGCCTCCCTCCAACCGATACTACACGCATTGCAACCGTTATCAAGAAGTTATAGCAGGATAGTAAACTTACCATCGAGAGCAAATACAGGAAGAGTTCGGCTAGTGCTATTGTAGTCGACAAGCTGATAAGAGGAATGATTTCCAAGGCCCTCGCAGAGGGAACTGTCTCGTGGGACGTCTTTTTAGCCAAGGTCCAATCGCTGGTTCTAACCTTGTCCCTAGGCTGTCGAATGGGTAATACTACAAAAGGCGCCCTAGATAACCATCTGCTCCCTTTCCTTACGTACCGCGATGTAACAATCCATTTCAGTAGTAGGACTACTATTAACAATCTTAAGGCTGTTGTTACTATTCAAAACGAAAAACAGCACAAGTTCAATAGGTATAACAACCAAAGTGCTTAGGTTAAGAGACGGCTTGAACCAAAACACCAGCACCTTGACCCAATCCTTCTTGTTGTTGTTATAGCACTTCGCACTAGCAACGTGGCAGCAACGAGTATTCAGTCCTAATTACTAAGACTCTCTTCCGCCCCAATCGAACTATCTGCTAGTTCTATCCCAATCGCCCTGTTAGTTGCAAGTTTGCACAAAACAACCGCTCTCTACTTATTAATGAGGCTGCCGACTCCAGTCAACTTGATAGTTGGTTTGGATATGCTTCCTTAGATATTGGCCTCCTTACGATGTATACAGCCCCCGATTTCCGCCGTGGACACTCATCTCCCTCAACCCTTGCAAGGAGCGCCGTCTATGACCGTGGCCATGAGCGGCGGCCATGATGTAGGCGGACGTAATTTTGGGGAAACAAAGAGATACGTTGGCGACTTGGCTGAAGATGTATAGAGTAAGCGGCTAGAGCATCCATTTGTCGATCCCATGAATCGCGTTGAGTCGGTCCCTGTGGGTTATCATTCTCAGAGAGCGACTAGCACCGAGATCACCGCCGCCTGCGCATTGCAAGCTCTTGATCCTAATGCCTTCGCAAGCAGGTGACAGAAAAAGTGTCGCAACCACTTCTGGAACCACTGCCTTTTAGTTAGGTCTTAGCTAGCAATACGTAATGAAATAATAAAAGTGGACAACTCTAACTGCACAGGAGTTCTTTGCAGTTATAGAACACAAGTCCTGAAGAGCATCTTACCTCTGCTCTGTTGTTCGAGGTAGGGAATTAACATCGCATTCGTTCATCGACTCTCAACCATCAATGTCACCAACATAGCCCAACTATACAGAGAGATGAATTCAAGCAACTCAATTCTGGGAATAGTCTATGGGAGATAACCAGCTTTTAATACCTATGCAAGTATTATCTTCGAGGATGTTCGTATACGACGCACCGTAGGGATCTCCTCTCTCCGCGTGAACACAAATGCAAACCCCCCGATGCCAAGGCATTCCGATGTACGTCTTGCCACGATAAATTTGAAACCGCTGATCAGTTGGATCGTCGCGTAATCGCGATTCATGTTGGTTTCCCGAGCCAATGTCCTAAACCTGGTTGCTCCGAGATTGTCTCTGATAAACGAGCCTTGGGGCGTCACGACTGTTCAGTTCACCAGAACATGCCGCCAACCGCATGCAGTTTCCCTGGATGTACTTTTAGTTATAAATTTACAGTGCAGTCTCGATATGTGAAGCATCTGAGGAACACGCACGGGTTGACTGGGAAGGACGCTGAGCCATTCAACCCATGGAAGATTGGTGAGCAACATGAATTGGGAGGTGCATTTGGGGGCAGCAGCGTGATCGCCGAGAACTCTTGCGGTTCAAAAGAGCTGTTGGATGTTGTCCTTGGAATGTGATCGCTCCACTGGGGGCCGCGCCTTTTGTTGGTATTCCAACGCCTTGAACGTCAACGACCATGCTGTGTATCTTTGTTCTGTATGGCTATGGTTATTCAAACATCCACATACCCTCTGCGATACTTATGTATGCATCTTGTGGGTGACTCTTTGTTTACACGACGAAGACAACAGTGTCCAAGTAGTCTACGTTTAACGTTGACATGAGCCGGCGGTGCAGATGCAGCAACGTGATTGTGAGGACGGCTGCGGTCTCCACGAGTGGCTACACTGCCTCGCTCTCCATCTTCATAGTATGTAGTCACATGACCCCGGAGGATAGTTCTTCCACCACTGTCGCTCCATATGAGCCTGCCTCTCCGCCTCTCCTACAAGGCAGAGTCAATCTTCTGTACACTAGCGGAATCTACTACTACTGCCTCTCTCTATTGGCATCCCTCCCTCAGTGCCCTCACACCCCTGCAGGTTGCATAAACATATGCCTGCTGCCAAGTATATTCTAAGAATATAAATATCACTTCGATATTAAACAGTAGCACAGTACCGGCCCCAAACAGCCTGCATTGAATAACCACTCGATTGCCAGCAGCACAACGAATCTCCCGGATATCAATGACGAAGCCAGCAGTGGGCAGCGTAACAGATTCTAAAGCAGTTTAATCAGAAGCCGATTACATTCGTAGAATGGAGGCGCAGAGTGGCAAGTACATTTATCTGGGCATCTCAGAACGCTGCTGACTAGATACAGATATCACCTTCGTCACAACGAACGACATGACCTACGAGTACACCGCCACAACCTTCACGAAAACTTCTCGACTTCCACTCAAGATTCCACGATGTGATGGCACCTTTTTTGAATGGCGTAGATCCTTGTAAGAAACAGACTCATTCGGCGGGCGTGGAGTACTAACCAAGAATAGGAACCACGAGCGCATAACTAATGAGGTCGCTGCTTTGAAACTAGTCTCGCGAATAACGGAGATACCAGTTCCACAGCTGCTTGACTATGGAATTCACCCAGACGGTCGGAGATATTTGGTGACAGAGTTCGTTGAAAGGTCACCGTCTGGACACCTTTCCTGGCCGAAACTGCTTAAAGCCAGAGGGACAGAGGCATACAAACGACACTGCGTGCGAGAAATGTTCAGACCAGGCTTATTCAAATGCTCTCCATTTTATATCTGGCACAGTCTTGCCACAGCTTGCGACCATAAAATCTCAATGCCGGGGTATTGATGGATTCGTCATGCCCCCATCTTGGCTAAGCCCTGACATCCAGCCTCCGTGGATAGGAAAAGAACACTGGAAGACCCTTCCTCTGGAGCTTCCCGAGTATGTTTTCCAACACGGTGACATTGCAGCGCACAACATCATAATGGATCCACAAACACTGGAGGTAAAGGCTTTGATTGACTGGGAGTATGCTGGGTTCTTCCCACTAGGAATGGAGAGATGGCCTGGAACACTTTGTTCAGACGCGTACAAGAGGCGTAGCAATAATCTGGCCAATCCGATAAAGCAATTCCTTGCTACGGAGTACATAGAATGTTACGACAGGTGGGGCAACAAAGCAGAACTACAGGAGTTGATCAAACTTGGAGAACTTCCGCATCCAGATCTCCTGTGACAGGAGGCTACCCTAGGGTACGAAGGATAACTAAAGGAACAATTGAACCTTTGTATTTTACCTCACCACTAATCAATAATATCCCAAATTTAGGATCCCTTTACTTTGTAGGTTCCTAGGGTTTGGGTAGAAATCCTTTCCTTTACAATTTAAGCACTGCGTAATAGACGTCTAAACAACCGAGTCGCAGCCTCTGCATATCTAGGTAGGAGCAGGGTTGTCTGGCCTCGTGGTGTTGTTTAACTTGACACATTTGAATAAGCTTAAATAATAATAGGTGAAAAACGTATTGCAAATGGCCTTTAAAGACTCAAGAGGGCGTAGGTCGGATCAAGTGTGTAGAGTCTAGAGTCTAGCCGAGTTGAACTTGCTTGTTTGTGTTCTTTGGGAGAAGTTGGACCTCCTCCGCTATCGCAACCACTCGGTTAAATAGTTGTATGCAGACTGTAGATGCGGTCGTAAAGTCTCGCTTCTTGGAGTTCCTATCCTTCGTACTGTATTTGGAGGCATTCGCGCATAATACTCTGTACTTTTCTGCCATCAGCACCAAGGTTCGCTGCGCGATAGTCTGGCACGGTGGGCCTTTGCCGACAATCGCTTGGGCTTGGCGTGGCTAGCTGATTGTCGGCAGTTTTGTTAGAAAACTATAGATATAACGTAGGTGCATAGCGAGCTAATCAGCATAGCGAGCTGATCACTCTGCCAAGACCCTACCAAAATTTATACTACTCTTAACAATATAAAACAACTACAAAGAGTTTTCAATAATTGTAGTATGCAAATCTATTTAGAATCTACTTCTACTTCTTTCTTACACGTGCGCGAGTTGTGCCCAGTCTCGCCGCAGCGTCTACAGTGTCGCTAGATAGGCTCGCCTTCATCAGCGCGCGCCCTCTTCTTCGCCTTCTTCCTATTACCACGCGCCGCAACGTCCTTTAGGGTAGCTAGGCGTAGGCCGTCTTCAGCTGTTAGTACTCCTTCACGTTGTATTCGCTTTCTTTTATGTAATTTACGTCGTGTGGCAGCTTCGTTCGCAGCTTAAAGCTTAGCAATCTCTTTCTATGCTAACACTAGCTTGTGTGCTATTAACGCTGCGCCTTTTGCCATCTTCTTAAAGGCCTTAACTATGCTAGTTGGCGAGCTGTCTAGGTGTCTTTGAATCCTCTCTTTCACGAGCGTCAATTGCGACCCAAATTCCAGGGTGTTGCCGGGCGTTTGCGACTGCCAGGAGTCCTCGTCCACAATGGGGGGTGAAGGCGTACGCAACTTGACATCAAGCTTTAATATTACTGCTTCTGGGTTAAGAGGAACTAAGCTAGCGCCTTGGAAGCCTCCTTAGATATTGCTTTTAGTAATTGCAGCCTTAAAGGCAGCAATAAAGCAAGGTAGGAACTCTGTTTTTGTAATGTAGGTAATCCAGTTGCGCATTAGATCCTCGGCTTGGCGCCCATATGCCTTTTTCAAGGGTGAGAAACACCCTACATCAAGTAGCTGAAGGAGGTGTGATGAGTGTGGAGGCATGCAGAGAGTGATAATCTTGTTATCCTTGCAGTACTTCTGGAATTTGAGCGAGTTGTGGCTCTCATGGCTGTCAAGAATAAGCAGACGGGCTGCACTAACAGTACGCCGCTTTGTATGCTCGTCAAAGTGCTGTAGCCACTGCAGACCAAGCTTATTTGTTGTCCAGCCGTTCTTAGAGATTGTAATAACCCAATTGTAAGGTAGATGTTCCTCCTTGTACCAGGCAGAGAGGTAGTGCTTGCCCTAGAAGATGATAAAGGGCGGAATCGCCCAACCCATCGCGTTGATGCCCTAAATGACTGTCGTCCACTCTCAGTTGCCCTGCTGGACGCTCTTTGGCCTGCCTTGACGCTTAGAGCCTGTAACAACTGCTCCTGTTGATATCATGCCTATTATAAAGCCAGACTTGTCAAAGTTGTAGGTGTCATCGTCTAGGATACTGTGCTTGGCTTTGGTATTCTCTACAAGCCGGAACTAGCCTTGTATAACCTCAGGATCCTTGCAGAGGGCTCTCTTGTAATTGTACTTTCGATTGAACTTAATTGTAAGCTCTGGCTGACGCTTAACAAAGCTTGCAGCCCACCTAGGGCTAACAGGGTCGCGATAGCGCTCAGCCAGCAGAGAATCAGCTATATCTTTCACAGCAGCAAGCTAGGGCAGGAATCCTCGCGTATCTAGGTCAAGTATATGCTAAACAATCACCTGCTCCTCTGTTTGAAGTAGTTTCATCGAGTTAGGCGTACAGTCGCGTTGAAAGGTGATTCCAGCGCGTCGTGTGCTTAGTGTACTTTGAGAGACGTTGTAGATAGCTGCAGCGCGTCGTTGAGAGAGTGTTAGGTCTTGTTTGATAGCGCAAAGCGCAAGCTGCAGTCGAGCCTCTTTTAGTTCTAGGAGCTTGTTCTGTTGTTGAGACATCACGATTATACTATAGGTGATGGCATAGTTTGGTAGGGTCTTGGCAGAGTGATCAGCTCGCTATGCTAATCAGCTCGCTATGCACCTACGTTAGTTGTTATTCTATAGTTAGCTTTTAGCTTATTTAGCCTAACTCTCGCTTTATATTTGCTGCAGCAGCTAGTTTTGTTGTTAAGCAATTTGCTAGATTGTTAGGTGCTTCCTTTATATTCAAGAAATAATCCAAAAAATTATATCAACACGAACACCTCGTCACGTGACGGGCAATTGGTCTAGTGGTATGATTTTCCCTTAGCATGGGAAAGGTCCTGGGTTCAATTCCCAGATTGTCCATTCTTTTTGCCCCCTTGGCGTCACCGTTCGCGACCGGTTTTCCGCCGGCGACTATTTAATAATTCACACGGGCAGCAGATTCGGGCCTTTTCTGCGCAGGCATGCTCTGGGTTACACGATCAGGAGGAAGGAGAGGAAACATACATAGGTGATCGAATTCATTTTTCCATCAAGCAGCTATGCAGAGTCTAGAATAATTGAGCTTATACATCAATCGGGAAGTGTTATACGACTTGATGTTCGAGGCTGCAAGGCAGTGTAAGATGGGCTGGTATCGGAGCCTTCGGGCGAAGCTTGTTGTATTGTGGGGAGTACTTGGAGCCTGCGCTATTCCTCGATACAGGTCTTCTCATACGACTGGGGATGAGTTGAACAAATTGATGGAGAAGGTCAACATTAGCGGCGACGAGGGAATGGATGCTGAGGACCTGGTGATATTGATGGAGAAGACGGGTTTGGGGAGTGACTCTTAAGAGATGGTGGACGAAGCTGCTACGCGCTGTGAAGCTGTAAGAATTCCTAACTCTTCGACGCGAGGACGAAGGGACCGTGATGGGAACAATGGGAAGCGTATATGGTCCAGCGAATAGATAAATTGAGCACCATTAGTTTTGATCAAGCTTGGTGAGCGGATCGCAATGGGCATGGTCTCCACCAAATTGATCTTTTTCTTTTTTTTAAAAAAAAATGGCGAGAATTGCAATGGAACTCCAGTCATATACCAAAGATCTGTCTCGTCAACTTGGCCAGTTATGGTCTTGTACGTTATGTGTGTTTGGTTTCATGGTGATTGTCGGTCCAAAAGTGGTGAGGTCATGCATCTAATCTAATCAGATCTCATAGCCCTGTCTCCCGTCCGTGCGCCCATGATCCATCACTTTTCGGCGTCAAAGCATGCAAGCAACGTGCGGAATCCTTCATATCCCAACTATGGCGTCGAACTATACATGCCGCGCCTGTTCGAGGGCATTGTCTCGACCCCCGAAGCTCGTTCCCCACGTAAGACATCCCCAATGATGTACGGATACCACGAATCATCACTAACAACCACCATCAGCCGCCTCATCTCTCCCGCGCAACCTCCGCATCCGCATGTACAGCAGCTCCCCAAATCCACCGTGCCTACTCGAGCGCTCCTTCGCAGTCGAAACCTAACGCTCATGCACCCCCGAAACCGCAATACAAAGAACGCGCCCCCGGCGTAAGCAAGATCGCCGCAACACTTCGCAAGAAGGCGCCCATCTTCACAGAAACCTACGTCGCGTACGGCGCAACGGAGGAGTTGTTCAAAAGATGCGCTGCGCCGGGCGCCTATACAATTCCGCAGGCAGCAGAGAAAGGGGCAGAGATCCCAACCGATGAGGAGGGCACGCATCTAGGCGTGGGCAGCGGGTGGTGGTATGACAGTATGTGTACCCGGATTCTCCATGCATGCATGTACCCAAATGAATGCTAACCCGCCATCTCCCAGCCCTCGGCCTCAAACCCACCTTCAACACCTGGACCCAGATCACCTTCATCCACATGTACATGCTGCAGGTCCGTTTCCGCATGTTCCCCAAGACCCACGCCCCGATCTGGATCCAGCACCTCACCAACCACGCCTTTTACGCCGCCGAAGATCGGCTCTTCGTGTTTCACAAATTCACCCAGGCGTCGCTCCGCCAACGGTACTTGAAAAACACTTTTGCAAATTGGCGTGCTGTCCTTCTGGCGTACGACGAGGGGTTGGTGAAGGGGGATGCGGTGCTTGCGGCGGCGGTGTGGAGGAATCTGTTTGGCGGAGATGTGAACGTTGATGTGGAGAAGTTGGCGATGGTGGTCGGCTACATGAGGAGAGAGATTCAGAGGTTGGAATTGGCGGAGGATAATGAGGTGGCGGGTGGGGGGTGGGAGTTTGGGGCCGATCCCGGTGCGGAGGCGGACTTGGTGAGGAGACAGGACAGGCTGATGGCGACTGCAGAGGCGGCGCGCCCGCAGCAGGTGAAGAGTGCGGAGGCGAAGGCGTGAATGGCGGTGGATGCGACTTGTGTATTCTAGTCTGACACGAGGGGTTCGGCGAAGACTTGTATCATTATGGAGGACGACGCATCAGGCCGGTGTTGATTTGGCACCACTGTTACGATCGCCCAGCGGAGCGATCGCGTATGTACTTATTTATGTATATCAAAACGTAATGTGGATTTGGATCTGCTTCATCGCTAATAATACCTCAAGTAGGCCTGGCCTATCTCCACAAAGACAGGGACAAGGAGATGTGGAGCGGTAGAGGATGACGACCATACCGATCGATACGCACGTTCTCACACATGTAGACGTCGTACTTTCAGCCATATTCCCCGAAATTAGATCAATCATATAATTCTACTCTAACCACTTATCACCCCTTCCCCAAAACAAAGAAAAAAAGCTGCTAGCAGACATGGTATCCCTCAAACCGCCCATTCCCATCCCGACAGCGAAACCAACCCAGCGATGACGCTGCTGTTCACCCACCCGCGTGCCACAACCCTGCAAACGGTCGGACGCCGTCAACCCCAGATCCATCTATATGTACAATACGCCCGCAAAAGCCAAGAGATCAAAACGCAACAAAGGAAAGTCGAAATCGTCAAAGATGCGGTAGAATATATTGTGGGAGAGCCGCTCCCATGCAACGCTAAAATGCTGGGGATCGATGAATCGATGGAACCAAGGCATATACATTGTTTTTTTCCTCCGTGTAAAGCGGACAAGCTAAATCAAGCTTCGACGGCTTGGGACTTTGGCGCCTCAGCCTGGGGTTGATCCGCATCCGCATTTTCGGCCGCAGTACTTTTCTGCTCTGGCGAATCACCCGCCTTCGCCGCCGCCGCTTCTTCCTCAATCTCGCTCATTTCCGATTTTTCGGAGCGGGCATCCGAGTCGTAAGCATTCGAAGAGGCTCGATAATTCGCAGGGGTGATTGTCTGCGAAGAGACATGCCGCTTCTTGCGGATGTCGTCTGGAGACGGGCGCGGGGTGATATCGTCCTGGTCCTTGGATGTAAGAATGGTACCGCTGCTATCGGTAGCGATTGAGTATGACCGGCCCCGAGTGCCGTCCTCCTTGTCATCTACCGAGCTTCCGGTTTCCAAGACCTCCTGGGCCTGCTTCCTCATCTTCAAACGCTCCTCCGCCGACATATTTTGCCAGTCAAGCCCAAACGTTATGACGGAGGCCTTTTTGCCATGGACCGTGAAGCTGCCTTTTCCTCTGGCCAGCCCCTCACTTTCAAGCGCATCGTCACTGACTATGGTTGAGGCAGAATCCCGAGTCTTATGTCCCCGACGATAAGACGACCCAGCATGTGAATCTCTCAACGTGCGATGGAGGCTCCGTCTAACCTTCGACCGTGACTCTGGCGAGCCCGTAAGAACAGTAGGGGGGCGATCTGCTTCAGACTCGGAGCCAGCGTCGAGTCGCAGGCCATTCGGAGGAGCTGACTCTGGGGTCCTTGGACGGTCCGCTTTTTCGGGCTCGATGGGGGGTGGGGTCTGATATCGTACTCCTGCATCCGACGCACCATCGGAACTAATGGTTCTTCCGCTGATTGAGGATGCTGAAAGACGACGGTCCAGGGGTGACAGCTTCGGCGACTGTGCAGACGAGCTTGCCATGGACGCTCGACGGTGGGAGGACTGAGGGGTAATCGACATCTGCGCATACTGCACCGGAGGATGATTTGGGCTTGGTTGACGTGATGTCTCAGGCGGAGTTTTGTAAGCATCCTCACCGCCAAACTCGGTGTCTCTTGAAGATTTGGTGCCCGGCCGTGCCAGAGAGACGGTTGGGGAAGGAGGCGGCTTCTGACTCCCCGAGAGCGAACTGGTCTTAGAAGTGAGACGCGCTAGTCCAGCGATTTTGGAGGCTTTCCTGGCTGGCAGAGGGGACAGTTGCTGCTGCGCCAGGGGAGATGTGGCTTCCGGTCGCTCACTCTGAGCTGAACGATCGAGGGAGCTTTGCTTCTCTTCCTCCAACTCTTGGGCTAAGATATCTCGGTGACATTTCATCCGCCAGATCTCAATACGTGACCATTTGAGCTTCGCAGAAAGGCGACCTGCGGCATGTATTACAAGGTCCCTGGTCTTAGGCTGGATCGGTGCAAGGATTTGAAGGTGCCTAGCGTCTCTTAACTGCGCTTCCAGTTGCTTGATGCACTGTGTAAGTCGCTCTTCTGACTCGGCAATTCGCGTCTGCATTAGATCCCTTCGCGCACTCATGATCTGTTGAGCAAATTGCTTGTCGATCCGTCCACTTTGAATGGTGACTTCGCCTGTTGGCGTCGCAACGGACTTTGTTGAATGAGAGGACTCTAATCGCCGGATACCGCGATGCCTTTGGCCATCGTAGAGTGCTCCAATAAGCCCCCTCGGGCGAACGCCTAGGGTTTCGAACGCGGCCGAGTAGTTGATCATACCCAACCAATCGTTCAGATCTTTCTCATTGTCCGCCAAGAAAGTCTCTTCCCCCGCCTTGGAAAACATCACAAAGGCATTCTTGTGCTTCTTGTACGTATTGTCGACCAACGCAACCGCCCCATCCATAGGGATGATGTGATCCTGCTTAAACTCTTGGAGAGGCGGCTGAAACACCACCGGGGATCCATCGCCATACTTCTCATGTTGGTCATGTTGGTGCATCAGGTTCTTAGCCCAGCTAGAATTTCGGAACAGGGAAAGGCCAGAACGTGTGAGCACCGCTCCCCATTCTTGCCAAGGCGATCGTGCTTTCTTCCGCTTCGTGTCTTTTCTCCAGAGAATTCCGATTTTCGTGACCGGCATCTCCACAATTCCTACTGACGAATCGAGCGGATTCTCCTGCGACGATTGCGACATAAAGGCCTCCGGCCTTGACCGAGAAGACACAATCTGGAGGACCCCGTAGCGGGAGAACGATTTGTAGAGATTCCTGATATCGAGGGTTGGCGCTGAGCCCAGATAACTGTAGGGGTCGTCCAAATTCATGACGTCCTTGATATTGGGCCGGAGGATGTCCAATTTGCCCTCCAAGATGAGCGTGTAAGGATCAAGCGGCTCTCGCGCAGCTTTCCTCGCTGGATCATGAAGAGACCCCTTGAGCACAGCTGACCGCTTACTTCGCCGGGAAGCGATGTTTTTGAGGTCAACATCATCCTCAATATGGATGAATGGTGTATACACGATGTTGTCGTATATGCATCCAAGTACATCTTCTGAGACACCCTCGCAGGAAGAGTTTTTGATGTAGTCATTCCTTTGCATCTTCCTTTTGTTATTTTTATTGAAGAAATCGGTGTGGAGGATGACGATCGAAAACGACAGGAAGTATGCTTTGTCTACAAAACCTGTTAGTCCCCATGGATAACGAGAAAGGTCTTTCTTGGACGCACCAGGATTGATGTAAATTCCAGGATTGCATTCGTGATAACGGTCGGCGAATCCCTGAAGAACTCGATCGATCTGTTGAGTTTCTTTTGGCAATTCCACCTGCATTAGTAGCTTGCGTATTGCCATGTCGATGGGGTCTCCGAAGAATGCAAATTTGCGCATATAGCTTCGCAATACTGCCAGCATGAAAGGGTCCTCAGTCTTAGTGAGTAGACTGGCAATTACGCTCTTATCAAAGTTGTTCTCCTCCAGTCTTTCCAAGTAATGGCCCGGTGTTTCGCCTTCCTCACGTTCCGGTAAGACGAGGGCTTCTCGGCTGATGTTCAGGGAATTCTGATGTGACAACACCCCGGAGTTCCCTGAAAATCCGTGAGCAGGTGACCCATGGCGGGGAGAGTATGCTTCGGAGTTCTGACGGAACCTTGCCCCTAACCCGAACAAATTGCTGAAGCTGCTCCTGCCGGCTGTCGAGGTGGACGTTCTACCACTTGCGACATACGGCGGCGTTGGGGGTGGTACATCCTCGGACCGTGCCCCTAAAGAGCCCATTGTTGAAGATCGACCTCGAAGAGCAAGACGATCTGGCCGCCCATTGGGCGACGAATGCGCAGAACGCACCGACTTGGTGGAATCGTTTCGAAGCAGACCTGGGCCTTCAGTTACGAGATTCAGGGACGCAGCGGCTAACGCGACCTGAGATGACGAGAGTGGCGGCGTCTTGGTTCCATTCTCGATACTTCCCATACGGTTATGGTTGATGGCGGTCAAAGGGGGGCTTTCACCCCCCGGAGAATGATGAGGAGAACCGGAGCTGACGCCACTCGTCGACGCACGGGGGGTTGCAGGTGCGGTGTTGGGAAACTCGGGGGGTGTAATTTTCATAGGTATCGGGAATAACGACGCTCGCTGCTTCTTGCGCCCAAAGCCGAACCGTGAGGTAGTGGATTTAGGGGTAGGCCGTGGTCGAGGAGTGTTCTCAAAGGAGATGTGGACGCCTGAGCTGGCGTCAGACCGTGAAGAGTCCGAGGCTCTGGGCACAGAAAGAGAGAGTGACGAGGTGCCTTCCTGTGCGGTGTCCCTGGGGGAAGGGCCAAGCATGTCCAGTGCTTCTGAGGTTGATAACCTCCCCGGCTCTTCCGTGAGAGCATTTTGACTTCGCATAAAGGAGAAGGCCCCTCTCTTGATATCCGTACTGCTCTTTTTGTCCATCGATTTCCTTAGGCCTGGTCGTTCGAACGAAGATGGGTCGAAAGAACGGCGACGCAAGCTGAACTGCTGCATTCTCCCACGCTTTTGCGGGACCGTGGGCTCGTCATAGTCGACAACCGTCGGAGCTGTGGTAATGATGGAGGGCGCTGCGAGACAAGTCAGTGCATACGAACTCCAAGCTGGGTTGTGAACGACATACTCGCTACGTGAGCCGCCGGGACTGTGGGAACGGGCGGGGCGTCAGGGTCTACATGCTCCTTTGCTTTCACCGACAATTGAGAGTCGGAGGCATGGCGAAAACGCATCAGGCTGAAGCGTCGTGGGTTCGGTGTAGGCTCTGGGCTTAGCGCCGAAGGGGAGTTGTCTTCATCAGGATCAGGGTCCCTGACGTCGCTCGAACGAGGGCGCCCACCATCTTCGGAGACGGCTATGCGGCCTGTCAGGCTTTCAGCATGGTCGGAGGGAGAGGGCCCTTTCTTGAAGAGGCCCGTGGGGTCAAGTGTGCTGCGGCGTTTAAGGTCTCGTTCACTGCGGTTCGCTCGGAGGCCCCTCAGAGGCATTGCGCTCGCGGAGGCTAGCAAGTCATCTACGCATATATGGGTCGCACAGCGCGGGACATGGCACAGAGGAGGACGCGTGAGGGGGCGGAGGGTTCAAAGTAGAGGCGACACTGCTGTCGTAAGGCTGAAGTGCCAGGGTCTCTGGAGATGGAGGGCCTGGGTTGGTCCGGGGCGGATGAGACGGGGAGGGAGGACGGTGAGGGTGGGAGGAGACACGGTGGGAGGACGGAGGAAAGAAGACTGAATGGGAGGGGCGTAGGCGGACGGGAGACGAAGCAGTCAGGCGCAAGACCGGGGGCGCATTGGAGCAAGTCTGGGGACAGGTCTGAATTGGTGGTCGTACAGGCACACACAAGACACGGGAGCGCAGTGTGGAGCTGGCCGTCTCCAACTGGACGGCTACTGGGAGCTGGGGGCTGAGTGTGGCGCGTGAATGTGGCGGTGAAAAAAGGAGCCTCCCAACAATGGAGCCCTCCAGCTCAGCCCTGGAGCTGGCGCGTCCAAAGTCACGTGCCTGACCTCCGAAACAGGCAATCCTGGACGTCCCGTCTTGTCGAGACTTGCAGCCTTGGAGGCAGCACTAGCAGCTAAGAGCCATGTCCTCAGCACCCTTCGCTGCAACCGCATGTGAGCCTGTACGCTAGACGCCCGGCGCTTGCTGGCGGATACATTCCTTTGTGAATCGACATGCGGTCCTCCTCCTTTGCTCTCCTGAGCCTCCTGTTCCTCAATCCGACCCTGATCGCAGCCGCCCCGCATCCGGACACCCGCTCCACCGCGGCCTACGAGCGACCAACGTCCTCATGGCGCAAACTGTCCAATGCCATCATAGGAAAGATTTGGGGTCATGGTGCAGGTCAGGAGAGTATGGGATCGTATACGGATGGGATTGAGTCCATCAATGGCGGTGCTCCCGAGGGCAAACTGCTCGCCCGTTATGGGCATGACATGGTGATGCGGTTCAAGCTCACCACGGCGGAAGAGGCGGCAGTGCTCGCTGAGGCGGTCGACACACTATTTCTCGACGTGTGGGAGTTCAATGAGGACTGGGTTGACATTCGAATAGCACAGGATGTGGTGGGTAGCGCCTTGTCTCGATCACCACCTGTGATCCTTGGTTAACGCCATTAGGTGCCCTCATTGATGGGCCTTCTCCCCGACTCTCTCCAAAGGTCCCATGTTCCCCTCATGCGCGACTTGGAACTTGCGCATGCCATCCTCGATTCTTATCCCACGCCGTCTGCTACCCAGCCACATGACACCGATCGCTCCTTCTCCGCACGGGTGAGGCCTGCCACCCAGTCGAAACAAGGACACCCGTTCTTCCAAGATTATCAACCCCTCAATGTGATTGTTCCATGGATGAACCTCATGGCGTCCATGTTCAGCACCCATGTGCGCAAGATCAATGTTGGTATCAGCTACGAAGGGCGGGACATACCCGCCCTGCGTGTTGGAGTGCACCCTACCAATGACGAAGAGACGCAGCCTCGGCGCAAAACCGTTCTCATCACCGGCGGCTCGCACGCACGCGAATGGATATCTACGAGCACTGTGAACTACATTGCCTGGAGCTTGATCAACTCGTACGGCAAGGTGCATTCGGTCACTAAGATGCTGGAGGCGTTCGATTTCGTGTTTGTCCCCACGCTGAACCCAGATGGATACGTTTACTCGTGGGAAACGGACCGGCTATGGAGGAAGAATCGACAGCCGACCAGCCTTCGCTTTTGCCATGGCATTGATCTGGACCGAGCCTACTCATTCCAATGGGACGGCAACATGACGCACTCGAACCCGTGCAGTGAGTCGTATGCCGGCGACGCTCCGTTTGATGGTGTAGAGGCGCAGCGCTTTGCGGAATGGGCCAAGAACGAGACGGAGAACAACAATGTGGAATTCTTGGGTCTGTTCGACATGCACTCGTACTCACAGCAGATCCTGTACCCGTACTCTTATACGTGCGAGCGGAACCCACCCACTCTCGAGGATCTTGAGGAGCTAGCGCTGGGGCTGGCGAAGGCGATTCGGATCTCCAGGAAGGGCCACAAGTACAAGGTCACGTCGGCATGCGAAGGCAACGTTGCCGTGCTGAAGAACCCCAAAGGCAAGGAGAGGCGGCTCAAGTTTCCGCGCGTCGAGTCCCCAGGCGGGAGTGCACTGGACTGGTTTTACCACGAGCTGGGCGTGAAGTATGCCTATCAGATCAAGCTACGGGACACGGGCAGCTACGGATTCCTGCTGCCGCGGGAGAACATTGTGCCCACCGGGGAGGAGCTTCTAGAAGCCATTCTGTATTTTGGGCATTTTGTATTGGGTGAGGTGGGGTTTGGGGTAGAGGAGCCCCAGCTTGTTCATCCGGAGGAGGCTGTGGAGGAGAGCACAGAGCAAGGCTCGGCTGATGATTTGGGCGGAGAAGAGGAGGAGCCCGAGGACCAGGATACATCATTGTTTGAACTACGGAGAAGGCGTTGAGGCTATTAATACCAGTAGTGCGCAGTGCGTGGGCACAACCGAGCATACTTGATGCATTGTTGGCATAATGGATAGAGATATCGCTAGCATAATCGGTAGAGATATCACAAGAATTACATGGATTTTACTTTCACTTTCTTTCCGTCCAAACCTCAGCCAGACGTGTAGCTGCACAAGGCATGTGAAGGAATGTGCCTCATACTGTTCTGGAGGTTGTCCGAATTTCGCCGAACGGTTGGCACGTGCCGTGCGGAGAGAGTCGGAGGAGCCCCGCAAATGCTTAGGAGGGACAGGGGTGTGGTGGTAGCCGAGCGGTCCCAACGTCATGCCTCGAACCTCGCACCCTCCAGAATTCAAAAGACAATAATACCGACTACCGCTACTACTCAGTACTAGAGAGAAACCCAAACAGCCACCGAACTTGCCAGCATAGCCAGAGACGAGCTAAACCACCATGGTTGGCCCGGGTCGTTTGGCCCCTGGAACGAGCAACTGGTCACACGATGGGCCATATAGGACGACGTTTTGGTCGTGTCCCTCTCCTCCATCCCATCGCCGGAAAAGGCTCCCAGGTCAGCCGATCACAAGCCGAGAGAAGCTCTCAACTTCCGCTCGCCCACCGTGGCACCGCGCGCCCGTCTGGGGTCGCAGGCGTAAATGTCGACACGGCGCCTGATTGCACGCGGAACTTTCCCAGGTGCGAAATAATGGGGACCGACACGTGCCCGCTCCGAACCAAGCACCCAAAAAGTCTGGGCTCACGCAAACCAAAAGGTTATGGCCGAGGCTCGGACGGGACAAATCACGTCCTCACACCCGCGGGTAGCTGGCGCTTGCTAAATAGTAGTTATGACTGCGACTCGGCCTCTTTCCGAAATTTTTGGTGCCTTTCACTTCCTTTCGCCTTTTGTGTGTCTCCTGCCCCCGTGTCTGAGTCGCTGGTGGTTCCTCTGCGCAGTCTCCCCTCTCCACTCAATCATTGCCCTCCTTTGTTCCATTTGCGACCGAAGCACTACGGGACGAATACCTTAGAAAGCTTCAGATCGTCACTCGGACAGCTCCGTTTGCACGTCACTTGACTCCCCTATCCCCGCAGTTTCTCCCAGGTCATTGATTCCTCCTCGACTTGTCGTCTTCCAGAAAAGTTCGATATTGAGCGCAAAGCACATCTTCCCGTTACTATGTCTGCGAAAACTACAGCCGGCCCCGGCGGCAAGAAGCCCGCATCGGCGGCGACCAACTTGATCGGTATGCTCGGGACCTGACCCATTGGGCCGTTCCCTACCGTGAGAACGCTCACTGACTTTGTATCCAACAGCCGGAGGTGGTGCTGGTATGATGGAGGCTCTCGTCTGCCATCCTCTCGGTGAGCAATTGAATTGACGTGTGGAGTGCAATCGGACTAATAGTGTGCCCTAGATACTATCAAAGTCCGCATGCAGCTTTCACGGAGAGCGAGAGCCCCTGGTGTATGTCTCTCTCCCGAAAAGTGCAAACCAATGTAACGCTATAGGACTGCCCAACTAACAACCGTCACAGGCGCCCAAGCGCGGTTTTCTCAAGACCGGCGCGGAGATTGTGAAGCGTGAGACTCCTCTGGGTCTCTACAAGGGTCTCGGTGCCGTCCTCACTGGAATTGTCCCTAAGATGGCCATCCGTTTCACCTCGTATGAGTGGTACAAGCAGTTGCTGGCGGATAAGGACGGCAAAGTCAGCGGACAGGCCACCTTCTTCGGTATGTATCTTGATTCCCCTGCAACCACCAAATCTAGGAACACTGTTTTCCATGCTTTCCCATGCCATACACACACTGACCCAGTACAGCTGGTCTCGCCGCTGGTGTCACTGAAGCCGTCGCCGTCGTCACACCCATGGAAGTCGTCAAGATCCGGTTACAAGCCCAGCACCACTCCATGGCCGATCCCCTCGACGTCCCCAAGTACCGCAACGCCGCACATGCCCTGTACACCGTCGTAAAGGAGGAGGGCTTCGGTGCTCTCTACCGCGGTGTCTCGCTCACTGCCCTGCGCCAGGGCTCCAACCAGGCCGTCAACTTCACCGCATACTCCGAGTTCCGCGCCGCCCTCCAGAAGTACCACGGCACCAACGATCTGCCCAGCTACGAGACCATGCTGATTGGTCTTGTTTCCGGCGCCATGGGTCCCCTCTCCAACGCCCCCATCGACACGATCAAGACCAGGCTGCAGAAGACGCCTGCCGAGCCGGGACAGACTGCTCTGGGAAGGATAGTGAACATCTCCAAGTACGTCCATTGGGAGTGAATTTTCGAGAGGATTCTTATGCTGACTAATTTTTCAAGGGATATGTGGAAGCAGGAGGGAAGCCGCAGCTTCTACAAGGGTATCACTCCCCGTATAATGCGTGTTGCTCCCGGTCAGGCCGTCACCTTCACCGTGTATGAGTACCTCAAGGGCGTACTGGAGAAGGGCCGTGACATGATCCCCGGCGGCCAGTACGAGGAGTAGAGGAGGGCTCGGGCATGGGATTGTAGCGGGGACGGACAAAAAAAGGAGATACACAAAAGGGGGAGCATCTCGGTTTGGAAGTTGCGGACTGAGCATGGTGGTCCATGGGGGCGAAGGTCTGCTGTTGTTGTGTTCATATATATTGTGGGATACCAAATTCTCGCACGCGGCATCGGCATTTTACAAGGCGAATTGAATTGAACTTGGATTTCATCAACGAATGTTTTTTCTCCCGCGATGCGGCTGTTTGGGAGCGAGGCCTAGGGAGTGAGTGATGACGTGTGTGCGGGAGAAAAGAAACAGGGGAGGACGACGCGGGTCGCCCAGCGCTTCCCCGCCGTTAGTCCGCACCACCGCCGCATCTCACTTCAGGCACCTCAAACACAACACAAGCTTCAGGCTGCCATCGCGTACTTATACAGGAGGGTGGGGAGTGAAGTCGTCTCACAACTCGGACTCTCGTTTCTGTATCGAAAAGTTTGCAATCAATTGCCCAACATGCAATCAGGCATCTCAGGTAGATCCTCTCCCCTCCTGCACCTCTCTCTGCACCCCCTCAATGCAACATCCCCCATCTAACCGCTTCGCCAGCCTCGGAGGAACTCCAATCCGCCTTCAGAAGCCTCCTCACCACTCCCTCGCAAAGGGGCCTCCTCGCCACCATATCCTCCGAACGCATCACCCCGCTCACCACCATCCCCTCGACCTCCGCATCCTTCACTTCGGACCTGGCCAACCTAGCCCCGCACCTCAAACCCAATGAAGCCCTCTACATCCTCCTCCGCCGCGCCGACGACCTCCCGTCCTCCACGCCCGCCTCCAACGGCGACAACCCCGAGAAGTCCGAAGTCGGGAGCCTGGTAGCCATCACCTACGTGCCCCCGACGGCCCCCGTGCGGCAGAAGATGCTCTTCGCCAGCACGCGGCTGACGCTCACGCGCGACCTGGGCAGCGAGCACTTCGCCGAGACGGTCTTCGCGACGTCCGCCGAGGAGCTCACGGCGGAGGGCTGGGCGCGGCACGAGGCGCACACCGAGTCCGCGGCGCCGCTGACGGCCGAGGAGCAGAGCCTGCGGGAGATCCGGGACGCGGAGGCCATCGAGGGGGCGGGCGCGGGCATGGAGGGCAGGAAGCGCGGGCTGGTGCAGGTGGGCAGGATCGGGATGCGCGCGGGGGACGGCGTCCTGGAGGCGCTGCAGCGGCTGGGGACCGCCGCCGGGGGGGAGAACCTGGTCCAGCTGCGCATGAACCCCGATACGGAGACGCTCGAGCACGTTTCGTCGTCGACGGCTTCGTCTCCCGCGGACGTTGCGGGCCAGATCTCGGGCTCGGAGCCGCGGTATGTGTTGTACCGGTATGACGGGGCGGCGGATGGCAGCGACAACGTCCTCTTCATCTCGACGTGCCCGAGCGGCTCCAAGATCAAGGAGCGCATGCTGTTTGCGGCGAGTCGGCGGAACGTGGTTGTGCTGGTGCAGCGGGAGGGCGGGTTGAAGGTCGAGAGGAGGATCCAGGCGACGAATCCCGACGAGGTGACGGAGCAGGTGGTGCTGGACGAGTTCAAGGGCAAGGCGGAGGAGGCGGAGGAGGCGAAAGAGGAGAAGAAGGGGTTTGCAAAGCCGAAGCGGCCAGGAAGGCGGTAGGGTGATGGATCGAGTGTTGAGGGGGGAAAGCGGCTGCTGGTTCAGCGGGATGGATAGATACTGGACATGCCCATACTGGCAGGGGTCAATCGAATGAATGGACAGATGGACCTGCTATGCGAGGGTCAATGACATCGAGGAGGTGCAATCATCACTATGGGTGACATGGCACGTGACAACACAACGATTGACTTTTGAAAACCAACATTCCATTCCGCAGGTCCATGATATGCATTGATGGTTAGCAGACATATGAGACTCGAACGCCGTCCATCTTGCGGGTCCATGTGCAAGAGCTTTTCAGGTATTGGTAGAAGTACACGAAGCGGCCCATCGGGATACCCGTCCCGTCGTGCACCACCTTTTGCCCCCACAAAGACCTCGTGATTATCCCAAAGAGCCCCCTCTTGGAGATGTCGCCTACTCGCCCTTCTTCTTCTTGGCGCCCTTGACCTTGGCCGTTCCCCTGAGCTCCTTCTGGCGGTTCTTGCGCTGCTTGCCTGGATACGGTCAGCATGGTTCACGTCACGGACGGTGCCAGGAGATTGTTCGAATGCAGCATCTGGCCTTGGAGCGGACGTACGCTGTTGCCTGGAGGCCTTCTCGACCTTGGTGGCCATGCCGTAGCGGACCAGCCTGTAGTGGGGCTCGAACTTCTTCATCGCCTCGGCGGAGTCGTAGATGAGGGCGAAGCCGGTGCTCTTTCCGCCACCGTAGTGCGTCCTGAAACCGAAGACGGAGACGTCGTCCTTCTTCGCCTTGTAGAGCTCGGCGAGCTTGCCGCGGAGTTCGTCCTTGGACACGTTGGCCCGGTTGGGGTGGAGCACGTCGCTGGAGTTGGCTGTCAGAAAACAAATGCCCTTTCCATTGCGACCCAACACCTCTATTGTGGTATATCGGGTTTCTTGTTGGGTCGGACTTACACGACCATCTGGCGACGACCGAGGAGGGGGTTGCGGATGAACTTGCGCGTGCGCAGCGTGACCTGCGAATCAGCCATGTTGGAGGATTGACGGCTGTGATCTGCAGCAGCGGAAAATGGGTTAGCATTCGAAATCTCGATGGAGAGGAGCGGGAGAGCAATGGAGATGACCGTACTGAGCTGAAATCAATCCTGGGTGACTCGAAGGGAGGGTGGTGCCGTGATCGCGGGTTGTCGATTCGAAGTGTAGTCGCGAGCAAAATTGCGAGCGGGCCAAGTGTGTCGGGCTTGGCTCGCTAATTTCAGCGGGGCGTGCTTAGTCAGATCGAGACCTTCCGCGCCTTGGTGCGCCTTGGTGCTGCAACCTTGGAAATATCCATCATCAAAGTTCACCTCACCAACACGAACATAGACTAACAACGCAGGATATATCCATGGCCAGCATGGAGTCTAAGACTGATCCCGAGCTGGAGATATTGCACCGTCAGTTCTTCCAATTAGTTGAGCTACCGCAGCTCCGATGGCCCGAGCCTCAGAAGTTGAAGAAGCAGGATGTGCAGGCGTGGATATACGATCACTTGTTTGATTCCAACAACATTGCCTATCTACCTCCGGACCGGTATCGACAGAGGGTGCTCAAGGTTCTCATTTCCAAGCTCGAGTCCGCCATTGAGGATCCAGAGGAGGATGTATGACATCACATTTCCTTTTCGCCCCAAGCCCGGCCTTCCACTTCGCATTGGAAGTTTGCTCTTTGCAAACATTCGCAATGGTTGTACAAAACGTACTGACCATTTTCTTTTCTTCTCTTCACGTAGGAAATATCAGATGATCTCATGACGGAACTTTCCACGTTGCTGAGCTCCAATCTACTCCCGGAAGCAGCATCTGCACAGCAAAAGGCCTACGTGACGTATTCATTTCCGCAGGAGGCGGTGGATGGCAGGTCTTCAGACACTGCATCAGTTACTCTTCTTGAATCTCGGGCGGTCATCTCGGCATCAGGAACAACAGGGCTACGCACGTGGGAGGCCGCACTCCTGCTGGGTTCGTTTCTGGTCTCCGAAAGAGGTCGGGAGATCGTGCGAGGACGCAACGTGCTCGAACTTGGCGCGGGCACTGGGATGTTGTCTATCCTCTGCGCAAAATACGTTGGGGTTTCCAAGGTCCTCGCCACGGACGGTGACGAGGCGGTTGTGGATGCCATCAAGGCCAACGTCTTCCTCAATGGGCTGGATGGCGATGAGTCGCCGCAGGGTCTCGTGCGAACGGCTGCGCTGAAATGGGGGTACCCAGTTTCCGTTCCCACATTCTCCGAGGACTACGACATGGAAGTACCCGACGTAGTCCTTGGGGCAGACGTCGTAAGTTCTGTGGTGGAAGTGCAGCCAAAGGAACACTGATGCTGAAAATAGCAACGCTGAGACCTACGATCGATTCGTCATCCCCGCACTTGTTTCAACGTTGAGAGAATTGTTTGAGGCGAACTCGACGCTGCAAGTGCTCATTGCGGCGACGATACGTAATGAGCAGACGTTCGAGACCTTTTTGAACGCGTGTAGTACGTACCCATCGCTTTGTGAGCAGCCGTGGCAGTGCACTGATTTTGTGGGGTGGGGGGTTAGGACGGAATTGCTTCGGTTTGGAGGTGGTGGAATTCGCGGCGGTCCCTGAGGGGCAGCAGAGGGGACCGTTCTACCCAAGTTCGACTCCCATTCAGATCTGGCGAGTAACTGGCGGGCAGGAGTAGTGAGTATTTTCCGTCGGAGGAAGTCGCAATGGTCGGCCAGCATCGGAGGGTTTCGCAATGCGTTCCCACAACACGTGGGGGAGCCAATGACGATGATTCAGCAGGTTATGGCGGACGTTTTTACGTTTCGCTGCATGCATCACGTCCGTGGTCGAGACCTTTGGATGCGAGGGTTCTGATGCAAGTTTTGGATTGTGGCCCCGCTTAATTGTGTGGATAGGTAGAGTACTGTGTTGAATGTTCGGATGTTCTGCCGATGAGAGAGGGGAGGAGTGAGCAAATGGTGTACGCGCCTTCACCTGCGTGCATGGGCCGGCGCCGCATTGGGAGCAAAGTGTGACTGATTGTTCCCAAACTCGTGGATCTGAGAGGAGACGTCACTGGTGAGGGACCAGCGTGTTGAGGAATTTTGTTCTCTCAAGATGAAACTTGCTCGGTGGAGGGAATGCGCGCAGCAGCATGGTTTCCGTGGACGAATGGTTTGCACCGGACTGCCGGTACTCTTCCAACAAAGCGATGTCTTTGCTAGTGATTTAATTAATTATTGATATGGATCTGATACGGAGTAGTGGCCAGGTACCACGAGCGATACGCACCCGGGCTGAGGGAGTACCTGAGTGATCTATGGCGAGTACCGGTACCTCGCCCATGGCCGTTCGTGTCTTTCCGGGCAGTCATAGACTCATAGCAAAGACTCTCACCTGAGTCTAGGTTTTGGGGAGGTGGAGAAGCCTGAAGGACGGAGTGGGTCCGGCGGATGGTGTGGGATGGTGTGCTTGATGACTTCAAAGGGCCCATCGGGTTCGCCATTCATGAGCACCCGTGGGCAAATACTAGGCAATCCTGACGCTTTCCCCTTTCACCCCCGCGCGCGCGTCGGATGGTTTTTCCCCCCCCCCCCACTTGTTCTTTCGCGGCTTATCGATATCTACTATGAACTATTATGTCGCAACCCTCTCTCTCCCATCCCATAAATACCCAGGGCATCTCTTCTCTTTCGTCTTCTTCTCCTCCTTCTCTCCGAACCCTACCATAGCACTTCCACCCAGCCTTGCCAATCCTTGGCCAACCCTTCGCCATTCTTTCGTGGTTCCTCTCCTCTGATAACGACAAGCCGCCGAAAGCCGTCGAGGCTCAGGAACAGCGCGGCTCTTACACTCGCAGGGGATAAGCCACACTTCAGCGCTTATCGCTTCCGCAAACCGCTGTAGTAGTGCCCCGGTTCCGGTTCCGGTTCCGGTTCCTCGATTCCGTCGATTTACGTCGATAGATCCATTCAATAATACGGCTGTCTACACCGTAGGAAAGACTTGTACGTGTATCCATACAATAGTCTCCTCATAGTTCCCCCAACCCCCTTCTGTTCTTTTATTCTCGGCTGTCGCACCCGGCTGCGCATCTACCCTAGGGTACTCCGTACAGTGGGGTACCTAGGTACCTAGTAGTCCAGACTGTCCAGCGCGTCCCGGCTACTAGTCGTAGCATATCGCGACAGTTGCAATTGGCAGTGCCGATTCGGGTGCACCACCGCTCCCCGTTCCCCCATTTCCCCGTCCCCCGTCCCTTATTAAGTTATTGCTGATAGATGGACTTCTGTTCCACCCCGCCGTACCTGGCTAATAAAAGTTATTGTTGCAGGGGACTGCGATAAGCCCAGTCGAACAAAGCCGCACGCCTTCGTCATATCAGTGCCCAATCCCTCCATTTCACCACCTGCACTGCCGTTGTGTCACCGCCCCTTCAGAACCTCTTCCCGATCCCCTTGTCCACGGCACTCATTCTTGCCATCTCCCTGTAACAGGGCGTGCACTCCTCATCGCGCACTGTCCTCGCCCGCGCCCCCCCCCCCCCCCCCCCCCAAAAGCGACTCCTTTATAGCTCACCGTCTTTCCCTCCCTCCCAAAATGGCGACACATCACATCAGAAACCACTCCGGTTCAAAAAGGTCCTTGCCCGCCCACTCGCGCCAGTCCAGGCCTGCTTCCCTTTCCAAGCGTTCCTCCATCCCTTCCACCAAGAAGGAGAAGGTTGCGCCACCACAGGGCCAGGACGACTACGACGACTTCGAGGACATGGCAACAAGCTTTCTGCAGTATTGGTAATTCACCCTCGCCTACCTCTATCTACATGGGCCTGCATCCACTAACCCTTTTCGCAGCACCACTTGTGAAAAGCAGATCGTCGTACCCAGCAACTTTGTCCTCTACTGCTCCGAAAGGTGAGACTTGCACATCCTCTATATCTCTCTCCCCCTGTACTTACACCTTCCCAGCTGCAAAATAAAGGACCACAGCAAACAGTTACCTCCCCATTGCTCGCCCACCCTATTCCCCTACATGGACTCTTCCCTCGAGGACTTGCACTTCCCAGACATCGTCGCCCCGTGCACCCCCACCACCCCCATGGCCCTCTCTAAGCGCTCCTCCTGGAATCTGTCCGAACCATCCTCAGACGAGAATCCCACGTCGACCGACGACAAGCCCGTCAAGGAAACCGATGCTTCGACGTGGCTCCGCAAGTTTTATCGCGTTCCACCTGAAACAAGTGGCCAGACTGTCCGTCCCCGATACCACCGTGCCTCGTCTTCCATCGCCACAACCCATTACACTGCACCTTCTCTCTCACAAACACCCACTTCCACCGCAAGTTTCTCCATGCCCTACACCCCTTCGACCCAGACATTGCCGCCCAAGACAAACCCACATTATTCTTCCTACGGTTCGCGATCGATAGACCTCGTCACTGCATACACCTATCCCAGCGAGCCTTCGAGTCCTCGGCAGCAATATTCACTCAAGAGCGCACCCTCCTCCACCATGACCCCCGGAAAGGGCGAGGGCGAATTCGAGTACCAGAAGAGTCCCATTCCTTCCCTCGCGAGCGCTGACGGGACGCTGAAGCAGCTTCTGGCTTCTTCCGGGGCTGCGCCGCAGTAAGGTCAGACGCATACGCCCCGTCTGACTCTTACCGCTGCGGTCGATGCATCTCATGATTGGCCCCCCTTTGCATTTGATCTGCCACTATTCTATTTTATAGACTTCTTGAGGCCTTTTCTGGATAGAGCCCGATTCCAACCAAGTGATCGGGAAAAGTTTGATGATTTTATGAAGGCGTTGGTTCATTTAATTCACTGGGAAAAGGGACCATTGGGTTTGTCACCATATACCATATCATAATGTGCAAATGGGAAGGGGGTTCCCCATCTGCCGACCATTTTGAAATATACACCATTTTGAATTCACATCTGTTTCCTATCCTCTGGGTTTGACGCACATCGATTTAGTCGGTTTATCCTTTGCTAGACGGACGGCATCAATTGATTCCTCGAGAGATCGTCTCTGCTCACCGCTTCCCGGTACGCTGGGTTGGTTCCCGCTGACCATGTCGATCCCGTCAGTACCTATATGCATGCCCTCTCTGATTGACGCATTGTAACAATTCTCCGCAGTGTCGGATATCCCTCAATTCGCGTCGGAACGACATCGAGGCATGAACACTATCTGGAGATAATCGTTTCATGCGGAGTACATGAGGCTATTCCCGTCTCTCTATCCTTCCCGCTCTTCATTTCCGGCCGTCTCCACATACCCGCAAAGATGCATACGCCTTTTCTAGGTCGCATCCTGAAAGCGGTACTTCCGCTTTCAGACCTGCATACTATTAATATACAGTAGCTGGAATGCACAGACCTTTGGGTCGCCACATGTGGCCGTGCAAATACTGTGGCTTGAGCTCTCCTCCTAGCCTTCCTCCCCGGACGTCGAAAAACACTCCTCCTCTTCGCAGACTCTTGAATGGTTTCATCAAACATGCCATGCGCAAGGTAGTAGTAACCGGACTAGGTCTCGTGACCCCCCTGGGCATAGGTACGTTGACTGCTGGTTCCCATTTCTCCTTTTCCATCCGCACGTCTTTTCCCTTCCCGTGCCCCGGGTCCGTTGTTGCTCTATTCCATATTCCATCCCCCGTCCATTCAAACCATCGAAACCCGCATGTCGTCTACCCATACATGATCTGCAACCTTAACCAATCCAAGCATTGCCGAGAGCTTGTCATCCCCTTCCCCATCCACGTACATACACGCACTAACAGTCCCGACACGCAGGCGTCCGCCGAACATGGCAGCGCCTCCTGGACAGCGAATGCGGCATCGTATCCATCGCTGAGCGTGGGGAGCGCTTCGCCGCGCTGCCGAGCCGAGTCGCCGGCGTGGTGCCCGAAGGACCCAGGACGGAGGGCAAGTGGAATGCTGGCGAGTGGTTGCAGGCCGGGGTACGCTACTTGAAACTCTCTCTCGTATGGGGGAAGAGCTAATGAGATGCGCAGGATGAGCGCAAAATGGCGCGTTTTGCGCAGTACGCCATGGTGGCGTCCGAAGAGGCATTGGCGGATGCGGGATGGTTCCCCAAAGAGGAGAGGGAGCTCGAGGCTACGGTATGCCTTTGCGATCTACCCTATCTAATCTATGAATTGTTGCTGACTATGGGAGGGCGTATACATGGGGTCCGGCATTGGAAGCTTGGATGATGTGTATGATACGACGGTGTCGTATGAGAAAGGGGTAAGTGTTACTGTGGTTGGTACCATGAGCGATACTGACAGTGACGAAGGGATATCGAAAGGTTTCGCCTCTTTTTGTCCCAAGGCTGTTGATTAACCTTGCTGCGGGCCATGTTTCGATGCGTTTTGGTTTCAAGGTCAGTCGATTCAGACCACCCTCTTCCAGCAAGACTAAATGGCTTAGGGCCCAAACCACGCAGCAACCACAGCCTGCACAACCGGAGCACACAGCATTGGCGATGCCGCCAGGCTCATCCAGTTCGGCGACGCAGATGTCATGGTCGCTGGTGGATCGGAGTCCTGCATCCATCCTCTAGCCATTGCAGGTTTCGCCAGGGCGAGGAGCCTCGCAACTGACTGGAATGACAGACCAGAAGAAGCAAGTCGACCTTTTGATCGCGACCGAGCAGGGTTTGTCATTGGAGAAGGCGCTGGTGTCATGGTGTTAGAAGTGAGGACCCCTTGTTCAAATTCTGCTTCCTGGAGACGATCGTATTGATTCTCCCAGGAGTTCGAGCACGCCAAAAGGCGCGGCGCACAAATCTACGCCCACGTCGCCGGCTACGGCCTTTCGAGTGACGCCTACCACATGACTGCGCCCCGCGAGGACGGCCACGGACCCTATCTCGCCATGAAGCACGCGCTTCGCCATGCAGGTATCAAGCCCAGCGAGGTCGACTACGTGAACGCTCATGCCACGAGCACCCTTTTGGGGGATGCTGCCGAGAACCGCGCGATCAAGAGGCTGCTGCTTGGTGAAGAGGGGAAAATCAAGGCGGCGGATGTTAATATCAGCAGTACGAAGGGTGCAGTTGGGCATTTGTTAGGTGCGGCAGGGAGCGTGGAGGCCATTTTTACGGTGTTGGGGCTGCATCATGTGAGCACGCGTTTCCATCCGCCTAGAGCGTCCCGTCCCGTCTCGAATCTAGTTCGGGTCCAGGAAGGATGTGCTAATATTGAGAACAGAATGTGCTGCCGCCGACGCTGAATCTCGAGCATCCCGGCGATCCTCCGGAAGAGTTCGACTGCAACTACGTAGCCAAGGCCGCGCAGGAGAAGGAGATGCGCGTCGCACTGTCGAATAGTTTTGGGTTTGGGGGTACGAACGCGTCGATTTGCTTTACGAGGGTGTAGAAAGTCTGGGGCGTGTACGATAGTGTGAGCTACGCATTTACTATTTACCATCGGAACTCGGCACATGTCTGCTTTCCCTAATATATGAGGATATCCACAAGGTCCATTCTTCCAAGACTTGCTTTGGTAATCCTGCGTTGTCATAGGTACGTATATCTGGTGCATCCCTCGCAACTCGCTCAGAGCTACCCCACCTCCAAGACTCGAGATAACCCGAATTTTTAGTGACATCGGAGCGACAACCCCACCACCTGCCCAGTTGGAATGCATGTGCAGATGTCTTGATTCACTAACATCCACCACCCTCCCTTCATTGCGGTGAGCTCGCACCTTCGCGACTCTTCTCGGAGTCGCAGTCCAGTCGTTTCTCCTTCGGTCCTGTTAGCACTGTCCGTTGCGAGCTGCAGACAGACACCATGGCCGAAACATCACCTACGCCATTGGGACCGGATGTAGAAGAAGGCAAACCCACGCTGCTCAATGCCTTCTCGAACAAGGCGTCAACATACCACTCGCGAATCCCCTATCTTAGGAAACTGCCTTTCCCCGCCATAGCCATCATTGTGACACTCGTTCTCATCAACATCGTGGTATGGGTTGCTGTCGGTGTAGTCCTTGTAAGCAGCTTTCTTCCTCTTCTCTCACACCTCCGTTACCCTCCCTCTTCCCAATGGACCGCCATGGCTGATACCCTCCCCATCAGCACTTCCACACCTCCCTCCTCTCGACGGCCGTCCTCTCCTACACGCTCGGCCTCCGCCACGCCCTCGACGCCGACCACATCTCTGCCATCGACCTCATGACACGCCGCCTCATCGCGTCCGGTCAACGCCCCGTCACCGTCGGCATGTTCTTCTCGCTGGGCCACAGCACCATCGTCGTCATCACCTCGCTGGTCGTGGCCGGCACCGCCGCCGCCGTGAGCAGCCGCTTCGACGACTTCTCGCGCGTCGGCGGCATCGTCGGGACGAGCGTCAGCGCCGCCTTCCTCACGCTCCTGGGCATCATGAACCTGTACATCCTGTACAAGCTCGTCGTGCAGATGCGCCGGCTGCTCGCCGCGGAACCGGGCTCGGAGCGCCGCCAGGAGGGCCTCGCCATCGAGGGCGCGGGCGTCCTGTACAACCTGTTCCACCGGCTCTTCCGGCTGATCGACCGCCCCTGGAAGATGTACCCGCTGGGCGTGCTGTTCGGCCTGGGCTTCGACACGAGCAGCGAGATCGCGATCCTGGGCATCAGCTCGATCCACGCGGCCAAGGGGACCTCCATCTGGTTGATCCTGCTGTTCCCCGTCCTGTTCACCGCGGGCATGTGCCTGCTGGACACCGCGGACGGCGCGCTCATGATGACGCTGTACACGAGCACGCAGCTCGCCAGGGACCAGGTCGCCATCTGCTACTACAGCATCGTGCTGACGGGCATCACCGTCGTGGTCGCGACCGCCATTGGGGTCATCCAGTTCCTGAACCTCGCGCTCAATGTCGCGGAGCCGGATACGGGGCGTGGGTTCTGGCGTGGCGTGGAGAGGTTGGGGGAGCGGTGGGATGTGGTTGGCGGAGCCATATGCGGGGCTTTTGTTGTGTTTGGTGGGCTGAGCGTGGTGCTGTACGGCCCGTGGAGGCGGAGGGTGGAGGCCAGGAGGGCGAGGAATGCGCGCTTTGAGAGGCTGAGTGTGGCAAGTGGGGATGTGGAGGTGTTGAGTGCGGACGAGGGCGGTGCTGGGGATGTGCCTGGGGATGAGGATGTGAAGAAGGGGGACGCCAAGGTGGATGTGAAGGACATGGGCGAGGAGGATGCTACGAGGCCAGTGGCCGGGAGGTCGGGGGTGAGATGATGGTGGCCTTGAGTAGGTACAATGCTAGGAATGACTTGATATTAAGATCGGTAACTGAACATACAGTAATCAAAGGGGTGCGTGTGTGCCATGATATGTGTGCCGACCCGGCCCCTTCCAACCGACATTCAAAGGTACCGTATTAATAAATCAATGCTCATAGGGAAATCCTAGAAACCCGCAACCTTCTAAAGTTCATATATTGGGACGCTTTTCCACTATATCCAGCCTTCCAATGCGATGATAGATTCGGCCTTCTCATCGCAACACGTTGGGCACACATGTCCAGTCGCCTCACCAATCGACGAGTGAGTAGAATGTGGGCCCCGCTCATTGTTCGAGACGAGGAGCCCATCCTGGAGATCCGGTCCATCAGTCTCCTGCGTGTCCGGCTCCTGCACGCGGATATCTTCGCCAGGAAGCATCTCACTGACGTGCGGAGTATCCGCTGTTGCGGCCAACTGCGCCAGGAGCTCCTCATTCTTGATGAAGGCGGACTGTTTCCTCAGGGGCCTGCGAGGACTCTCGGGGTTCGGATCCCCGTCCAGTAACGTGGTTGACAAATCGCACTCAGGGGTAAGGTCGGACAGGCTCCTTGCCAATGTCGCCCGGACTTTGACAAAGGCGGCTCTGCGTTCATGGTCACGTGATATGTAATTATATACGGCTTGATTCCTGTGGTGCCGCGGACTTGGAGGAGACGGGGATGGGGAGCGCTTGTAGTCATCCTCTATTGGTGGCAATAGATGTTTGGAGAGCGAAGAGTCGGACCTAGGTGGTGATTGCTGTCGGCAGCAGAAGAGTGGAGGAAGCGGGTACACTTTTCTGTGCTTCAAGTCTTGCACCTGTGCCATGGAAGGGCCGCTGCCGGGCGGCTGGAAAGTAGACCTCGGAGGTGCGGGAAACGAAGTGGGAAGACTATGCGTGATAGAGGCCATTCCGAAGTCTCGAGGAGTATCTCAGTGTCCAGGAACTAGACGAATTATCACATCCGGACCACATGGTCGAGGTGGCAATGTCGAATGCTGGACTTATATGGGCGTCGACGTCACAAACCTGAAAAGCCTCAAGGATCTTGTTCACGACGGGTTTGTGGAGTCCTTCAACGATGTTCAGCTCGGATTCGTGGCTTGTTGTGAAGTGTGATGGTGGCAGAGTCACACTCGGTTGTTTGTCGTAATGTACAACACAAACCTGGGATAAGCAGTGCATGCGGCAAATTCAGATTGTATTTCACGATGCAGACCTATTCTGGAGAGTTGGAAACAGAGAGGATTTGGAATGGCATTGTTGGAATTGGTGCTGTGTGTGCATTGTGCGAAATCGGAGGAGAGAAAGATTCGGTCCGTACAGCGTTGGGACGAGAAGTAGACACTCTATACCGAGAATACCTCCCAACCAGCAAACAAAACAAACAAACACATGTCGTGATGACTCTCCCGGCAGTGCGACGACGCCAGGGAGAGCACCGAAGAGAGTGGTGATGGTGTGATGGTGGATGGCTTGCTGCCCGAGGAGTCACGGACCAGATGAGCACGTCATTTGCCAAGCCCCAGGATCATCCGCTGTTAGCGGCCGATGTTCTGTGAATGCACATTTGCAGTCACAGATGGGCCCTCCCCGCGAAATGGAGACTCCACTTCACTACTCGGAGCGCAGGTACAAGCTCGACTCTTCCCACCCTCCTCCGCCCTAACATCCCCCCATAATGGCCGCGCCCGACGCCTCCGGACAGGCCACAAATGGCACTCTGAAATACAGTACGTCCCCTTCCCTCCCATCCCTCCGCACTTTTTTTTTCCTGGCAAACATCCAGCTGGGCGCTGACGCTGGTTATGCAGGACGAGTCACAAAGCAACCAGAGAACCCGTTTGTCAACCTAGTTCCCGACCAGAAAATTGCCATCGTGCCCCATTTCACCCTCGAATCGGGAGCCGTCCTTCACAATGTACCCGTCGCATACAAAACATATGGCACCCTCTCGCCAAGCGCGGACAACGCCATGGTCATATGCCATGCCCTCACGGGGAGTGCAGACGTGGGAGACTGGTGGGGCCCGCTACTGGGAGGTCCGGGGAAGGCCTTTGACCTCTCCAGATTCTTCGTCGTGTGCCTCAATAGTCTCGGGAGTCCCTACGGGAGCGCCAGTCCCGTCACCGCCAAAGATGGTGACCCGTCGCTGGGCTTGTACGGCCCCGAGTTCCCTCTGACTACCGTCAGGGACGATGTCAAGTGAGACTGCCCAGCAAACATTGCTATCGACTTTCACTAACAACAGCAGTATCTTCAAACTCATCCTCGACGATCTGGGCGTGAAACAGATTGCCGTCGTCATAGGCGGCTCCATGGGCGGTATGCTTGTCCTCGAGTTTGCGTACTTCGGCAAAGACTACGTCAAGAGCATCGTCGCGATTGCTACTTCCGCTCGATACAGTGCCTGGGGGATCAGTTGGGGTGAGGCTCAGCGGCAGAGCATCTACAGCGACCCCAGATACGACGACGGTTATTACCCATTCGACGATCCTCCCTCTACTGGACTGGGCGCCGCACGCATGTCTGCCCTCCTAACATACCGAAGTCGGGACTCGTTCGAATCGCGGTTTGGAAGAAACACCCCAGACCTATCACGCAAACAGAACATCACTGGAGCTCCTCGGTCAACTTCACCCGGTTATGAACATTGGGCGATACACAATGAGGGTCACAAGCATGCAAGGTCGCCGCGACCCTCTCGAACAAACAGCACCACGGCATTGCCTGTGAATGCCGCGACTCAGTCCGACCTGGAATTTCACAGTGCCTCGAATTCCAGCCCCTCAAGTCCGCCACCGACAGAATCCGAAGCTTTGACGAATGGAAATGGACACACATCATCCGAACCCAAAAAGCGGGCCCCCACATATTTCTCAGCACAGTCATATCTACGATACCAAGGAGAGAAGTTCATTAAGCGGTTCGATGCGAACTGCTATATTGCAATCACCCGTAAGCTGGATACCCACGATGTGTCTCGAGACCGGTATCCAGAAGGAAAAGACCCGAGCAACATGGATCCCGTCTCGGCGTTACAGTACGCCTTATCGCTCATCGAACAACCTGCCCTCATACTAGGGATCCAGTCGGACGGCCTCTTTACATTTGCCGAGCAACAAGAGCTCGCAGCACATATACCCAAGGCGACTTTAAAGACCATCGATTCTCCAGATGGCCATGACGCCTTCCTGTTGGAGTTTGAGCAGGTGAACAAGCACCTGCTGGGTTTCCTGAACGATACCCTTCCTGATATCATGTCGCGTACGCCACGCATGGATAGCCCTAATCCAGATACAGGATTAGCGGCAACGAAGTCGAGTACTTTTGGAGAGGCCGAGGTCGAGGATATAACGGCCTGGTAGGTTCTTGAACTAGACATTCAAAAGTGTTTGACTTAGGAGACGATTTTTTCACGCATTTCGGCGCTGCCGATCATCATCTCGAACGGGTCATTTGACGATTATGAACGATACCTTGCGTTTGGCGGGACCTACGGAGTGTATTGGCGTGTTGGAGTATGGTGAGGGAGTACAATCTGGGTTTCGGCATACGCTTGAAAGAACCCCAGGTATAGAATCTACGGCCAGTCTGGGGCCCACATGAGGTTCAACCCCTCTATCGATATCTTTAGAAGAATATATATTATTACCTGAACCTCTACCGCTTCTGCTATTCTTTTCATTCACCGACCGCGCAGGCACAGCCGAGCCGGGACGGGTATGCTACAATAGGTAGGTTCCCCGCCTTGTGTACCGACCTCACATTGGGAGAGCCAGCTGAACCGAACTCATGTAGGGGGGCACCTAGAAGAAAGATTACGGCAAGCCAATCACAGCATGCGATCCCTCTAGCAGCTCTTGGTTCTTTATATCTTGCAGCAGCATTGACTAGGTTGTTCCCCTTTTCGCCCCTCTGTCACTAAACCTGAGGTATTGATCCGCCTATTGCGCTCGCTGAGACCAATTACGTTACGCGCATTTGGCCCCAGAATATACGACCTACGGTCGCCGATACAGCCTAAAACTTGCACCAACTAAACCTAGAAGACTGAATGATCGACGAACCGGTACCACTCGGAGACTTCGAGATCTCAGCCCTTCAGCTTGAGGGACGACCGAAAAGCCCGACATTTCTATTCGTGTGGATACCCGGTCGTAATTCGACGTACACGCAGGCCAAGGGGCGGACATGCTACCTTCTTTTCTGATGTTGATCCCGATACCGAGTCCCCAATTGCATATATCTTCCCCCGTAGATGCATCCCAATTACGTCTCTTCTTTTCAGATTTCCCTGCACCAGCTACAGGGCGAAAGCAGCAATGTCGGAGCTTGAATCCCGCTTCGTCAAGCGTGGCTATTGGGTCAACTTGGCCCACGGGCCCGTCATGGGACAGACAATCACGACCGATGCCAGAACTGGTGCCATAGTCGTTGCCATACTTGCCATAGTCACAGCCCTGGGCATGGCTCACCTCTGGCATCTTTTGACCTTCTTCTATCACCAGATGCGCGCAAATGGACGACCACGCGATGGACTCTTTCGCCACCAACAAGCAGTTCTCCGGACCTTACCCACTCCAAGCGCTCTCATGGCCGATTCTATAAAACTCTGGTATGCTTGGAGAGGCGTCAGCGAGCGCGCTTTTGCTCGATCGTTGTTACAACTATCAGCCGCCCTGATCTTTGCGTTGGCCTCCTTAGCCGTCAGTATATTCTCATCATCGGTGGTGACAAGCACGAACCTCGAGGTCTTGGTGGATAGCCCACATTGTGGACGGATCACTTATGACAAGTCAGAAGGTTCTGCGCCTTGGGATAGCTATAGGGGGACGGTATATGCAGCCGCCGAATCCTACGCTCCGGATTGTTATCAGAATGGGAGTTTACCAAGCAGGTGCAACGTTTTCACAAGACCAAATATCGCGTTCAGCACGGAGACTGTGCCGTGTCCATTCAACGACACCATGTGCGCCTCTGCCGCAGTTGCACTTGACTCCGGACTCATTGACCTGAACGACGCATTCGGTTTGAATCTCGAGGGGTCAGATCGCATGAAATACCGGAGACGGTCTACCTGCACAATCCTTCCTCTCGAAGGCTACACACGAATCACAAATGAGTCTTCCGCAACCATGGAGGATGCAACGCCATGGCCGGGTGAGCAAAGAATCGAATACCTCTATGGCAGCCGCCCCGGAACGGATCCTCCTCTAGATCTGGCTTTCGGCCAAAGTACACTATCATCCAATACTACGAATGCATATGAGCATCTGTAGGTCGACATCTCCGAAAATGCGAACCAGCTAATGTTGGAACAAGGGGCGATATTGTATATGGATCTTTCCCAGACGATTCATTTGTGCTCAAACCCGAGCTGCAAAGAAACGATGCCGATGTCGCGTTGAAATTAGTTATGAAGAACAAGGTGATGTATTACAACCCCGTCAATGATCCGTTGTTTGCTGCACATCGGGAAACGAAGTCTCTCTACAGTCATGGGTGGGAGACTCGCTATCTCTCCGACTTTCCCGGATCCGTGGTGGGCTGCGCGCTGCAGGTACGTCCCAACGCTCTTTGCTGGGACAATTTTGACCATGCATCTAGTATCAATTCTGTGTAAGCAACACATCTTGCACCGGTCTGACTGGCACCCTCAAAGGCGAGGCCATTGACAGCTTTCCAGGGGCCAGTATAGTCCAGAAAACAGTTCTGTCCCTGCTTCAACATATCAATGTCGTAGCTCTTCTGATTGCGACAAAACGGTTCGAAGCCAATCGGTTGATGAATTCGGATAATGAGATACCGGCACTTCCGGATGACCAGTGGATCAAAGAGTTGCAAGGCTGGGAAGCCTTCGTTTGGGCGAGCCACCAGATCATTATCACAGACTACGCCGTTGGACCGGCTGTGCGGTCACCACCGACGGAGAAGTACATGGTTGCTCCGTCCGATGACGGAGAGGTCAATCTGTGCAGGAAGCAGAAGATGCGCAAGCCGGGAGGGTTCGTGTAAGTCTAGGATTTCTTGGAATATCTTCTTTATGCAGAGGGATCATACTAAATGATTACTAGCAACATCAACTTCTTCGGCCTCGTCTTCACCCTCGTCGTATCGGGCGTCATCGTTCTCGTAGACGTCATTCTCCTCCGCGTGCTGATCTTCCTCAGCAAGTTCAGAAAAGGGCTGGCGCCGCGGCTCGACCGCTGGATCCAGGACGGGATTTTCCAGCTTCAAAGGCGGGCTTATGAAGCCCAGGGAAGTGGAGCGTGGAAGGATCTTGATGATGATATACCTGTTACAATTGACAATACCAAACTTCCAGATCTGCAGCTTGAGACTTTGGGAGCAACGGCGTATAGGACGGCCAAGAGGGTTGATACAGGGAAGACGGCGGTGGAGGATAACGGGGAATATGAGATCTCGTCAGACACGAAAAAGGAACTTTGGAGAACTCAGTGTGAGGTCCACAGTTTGGAGGAAGGCCGGACAAGCAGTTTGGAGATCCACTCCGTTGCGGCTATCTCTCACGATTCGAAGAGTTGAAACGAACTCTTGCGTAAGACGATACGAAGGCGGCATACTGGATGGCGGTTATCCGAAATCTACGTTTGGGACGAAGGCAGGCCTTGCTTTTAAAAACGTCGCTTGGTATGCGATATAGTTTTCATGGTCGAGACTTCTCTGCTGATCTTCAAGATACTATATTATAACCCAAATATTATATATATAACATCTTTTAAAAATCTTCCGCCTTCTTACTTATAGCTAGATTGAACATTACCTTTATCTCTGCGGTATTGTATTCGGCTCACATCAAACAGCTGCAGTCGCTTGCTACCAGCAGCTGCAGTCGCCGAAGTATTCCAGCCCATCCGTCTGAGTCCAATCGGGTATCAGCCTCTTAGTACGAAAGACGCCACACGGCTTTAGTCTAGGCCACGGAGACCTAGCTCCGCTAAATTGCGCCACTACGTACCGCACGACCACAGAGACCAATTTTGCATAGTCAATTATTCTCCTTATAAATATTAGAAATTCTAAAACACCAATAATCAAATAACCAGCCCGGTTAGCTCAATCGGTAGAGCGTGAGACTCTTAGCTTCACGTTCCCCAAGAACGATTGGATCGTAATCTCAAGGTTGCGGGTTCGACCCCCGCATCGGGCTTCCTTTTTTCCATTTTTGTTTATTTTCATCCTATTTTGTCGGTCGGTCGGCTAGCTGGCCGGATTCATCCGACTTTTTGGCGTTTCTAGCTCCTACCTACCTAGAAGGCAGGAACATTCACCAACCAGCTGTGGTTTCCTTGCGAGGGTTCGGATCTTGCGAAGAATGGATGAGAGCATATCAGAATAGGTAGTGGAGGAAAACCAGATCAGTTCCGAGACAATAATCATCCGTTCCATTCATTCATACACATTTTCGCACAGGAAAAAGATACTGTTCTACCAAACCCTAACAAAACCGTCCCTGTAGAAACAACACCAAGAAGCACGTCCCTCTCCCCTCTCACCCCCTTCTCCCACTCGTTTTTCATACAGCGAATCAAAATAATTACTTCCTTGAACTCGCCATCTCGCCATACCGGCCTCTCTCACGCGTAGTATCGTAGGCCTGCAATACGCGTGCCTGACTCTCGTCCGTCTGCGAGAAGGCATAGCCGCGCTGCTTGCGCATGCGCTGGACCTGGCGGACCTTGCGGATGGCCTTTTGGAATTGCTCCATCCTGTACGAGAGAAAATCAGCGTTCGATCCCTTATCTTCGTATCGGGAGTTGGGTAGACATACCTGGGTCTATAATCCTGGATATTATACTTCTGAATCTCCTGCACATGATGATAACTCATGGGCCAGTACATCCGCTTGGCATACTTCCACGCGAGGTCCCTGATCAGACACAACGCCGGCAACACCACCAGCATGGCCCAGAATCTGGGGTCCGGAAACAGCCTTTGAATCACACCAACGTACTCGGGCGAAACACCCGTCTTGGGTGCCACGGTCGCATAAATGGGCAGGAGGATGAACCACAGGGCCATGGATCCTGGTATGGCAATCACGGCATACTTGGTCCAGATGTTTGTGATCAGGGCTGCTTTGCCGAGCACGGTGGCGAGCGCGGCGGTGTACAGCGCGGTGCCCCATACCCAGTGGCCGGCGTTGAGACCGTCTTTTTGGGGCCAGTCCCACAGGATGAAGGCTTGGGAGGCGAAGTACAGGATCAGGGAGTGGTAGAAGCCGTTAGCCACCCAGCTCCAAAACGAATGCATCTTGAAGAACGCCCCCGACTGACTAAGCTGGTAGAGTTGCGGATACCGGTCTAGGAGCCTGGCGCTGACGAATTGGTCGAAGATGCCGAAGACAAAGGGGGGCATGGCGGTGAAGAAGACGTTATAGAATGTCAGAGTCCACGACTCGTAGATGATCTGTCCAGAGAATGCGTTCTGGAAAGCGTACCAGAACTGCGTCATGAAGAGGGCGATGTTCTTGTAGAAGGAGTACAGGATGACTTTACTGACTCGCTGGTAGCTCCAGGCGCCGTGGACGAGGAGGAGTTTGCGTAGGTAGCGGAATTGACCGATGGAAATGTCGGCGCTGCGGGCGGCTTGGAGGCCTTCGACGCCGCTGATGCCGACGCCAACGTGAGCGGCTTGGATCATGGAGACATCGTTGGCGCCGTCGCCGATAGCGAGCAGGATGGCCTTTAGATGTCGTTTGACCAGCTTGACGACGAGAGCTTTCTGGAGTGGCGAGACACGGCTAGTAGGTATTAGAAAATGGATCACAAAGGAGTCCGTCGTACTTACCAGCATATAACCGCCTTGCACTTCACCGCCAAATCCAGAAACATCTTCTCCAGGTCTCTCTCCAGCGCATACGTCAACGATTTTCCATCGATCACCAGCGCCAGGACATCCATCTCGGCGCCATTGACGCCTTGATTTGAAATCACACTCAGTTTCTTCTGGATATTGTCTCTCGTCGCCTCTTTATCCTCCTCGTTGATGATGAGCAAGCTCATGTCCTCGCTGATCAGCTTGCAACTCATTCCGATGTTGATGGCCGTTTCCTGCCGGTCTCCAGTCAACACCCAGATCTTGATGCCAGCTGATTGCAGCGTGGCGATGGTGTCAGGGACACCATCCTGGAGCTTGTCTTCGATGGCCGTGGCGCCGAGCAGTGTGAAGTCCTTCTCGATCAGCTCGGCAGCTTTGTCCAGTTCTTCCGCACGGTTGCCACTGACAGTCGTTTGCGCAGTGTTGAAAATCTTGTACCATTCTTGGAATTCGTGCTCCGGAATCTCGCGCATGGCAAGACAGAGTGTACGCAGACCCTCGGCCGCATACTCCTCCAGATGCGTCAGCGTGACCTCAGTATACGGGTTGTCCTTGCCCAGCCGTTCCAGGATGACGGTGTCGGCACCTTTGCAGTAGCACACAATCTTGCCCTCGGGAGTCCGGTATATCGTCGACATGCGCTTTCGCGTCGAGTTGAACTCACAGACCGCCAGAAGCTCGTACTCCAGCTCTTGCCCATCAACGAGAATCGTCACCGATCTCGGTTTCCGCGCAATGAACTTATACCCCAGCTGCACTGCTCCCTCCACCAGCGCACCCTCGTCAGGTGACGCAGCCTGGTACTTGATCTGTTGCTTATTACCCCTTTCAGGAATAACCGTATGACATGTCGAGAGCAGCGTGAGGAAATGCTTGATGATATGCCTGGTCTTGTGATGCTTCCGGTTCTCCTCGAGCTGCTTGAAATCGTGAATCCCCACTTCTACGCCTTCCTCGACTGTAGCTCTTCGGTCCTCGGGTATCTCATCGGCATACTGGATCCCAGCGATTGAGGACTGTCGGAACTCCATCATATTCTGCGTCAAGGTCCCAGTCTTGTCGGAGAAGATGTATTCAATCTGGCCCAGCTCTTCTACCAGAGAAGAGGTCCGGCAATTTGCAGGTGTATCTGTGGGTTCGTAGTAGATGTCCAGATCGGAATCGATCAGCGAGCCAGTCCAATACTTCACAATTTCGATGGTAACAAACAGTGAAATGGGGACCAAGTTCGAGTAAAGCACCCAGTACGTCAAAAGATCCGAGAAGAACTGCTTCGCGCCGTTGAACGAGCCATACAAGAGATAGCCCAGCTGATCGCCATCCTTGGTTCGGATAATGATATCGCCCACCGAGCTGATGATGCTGAGCACCATAAGGATGACGACGAGCATGAGAATCTGATAGTTAACCATGCGCTCCACGTGTGTCGTCTTGATGGGTGTCGCCGTAGCATTGCGCATCAGCTTCGTCTCATGGCCAGTGAAAATGACAACGCCGTGAATCCAGGGAGTATTGCGCAGCGTCGCTCCTCGCAGCAACAGTTGATCGGGCGACAAGGGCAGTTCCTTCTCACCACCTCCTGCCGCAATCGTCAAAGTCGCCTCATACGTATACAAGCTGCTGTTCGGTTGCTCGGACCGAATCTTGCCTCCCAGCCTACTAAGCTCCGCAGGACTGACAAGATCCGCCGTCTCCGGGATGGCCTGCTTGATCTTCAGATTCGTCTCTCCATCCAGATTGGCCGTCTCGATATAACACAATCCTTCCGGTTCCGAGGAAGCCAGCAGGGCCAGATCCGCGGGGAACGGCTTCTCCGATTCCACGCGGACGATGTCTCCAACTGAAATGTTGATCCACCGCGTATCCACAAACGATGATCCCTTCAGCACCTGTGCCTTGGAGTTGTTGAGCTGCTGGTCCGACGTCTTCCTTCGGTAGTCTTCCACGTATTCCTTCACCGCGGAGACCAAGAGCACCACACCCAAAGGCACAATAGTGGTATACCGTTTCGTGGGCGAAATACCGGGGATCTGCTGCAGGATTGCCGTAAACAAGAAGAACAGATTTGCATACTTGGAAAACTGCTCGAAGAGGAATTTCGGGAGGAAGGTGATGATGTTGTACTTGGTCGTCGAGACATGGTTGTCGACGTACTTGTTCGCCGCGTTCGCAGGAGGGTTGTTCAGGTGTATTATCCGGGGGCCTAGGGTCGATGGGTCTGGTGCACCTCTTCCGAAGCCAAACTTGAAGACGCCGGAGCTGCGTCGTTTCGCCGGCTTGACTCCCTCGTCTGCACTTGCAGTCCGATTGGGTCCAGCGGCGTGCTCCGTCAACGGTAGGTCCATTTCCGAGTATTCCGATCGCCCTCCAAACATGCTCCTTACTCGACCTGTCAACCCTCCGCCTAAGCTGAGTATGCTATTCCTGGCATTGTTCTGGGCGGCACCACGCCGCTGTCCTGCTGTAGGCTCATCATAAGTTCCCCCAGTCGTATAATACATCGATTCATCATCGTCAATCCCCGCATCGGAGTAGCGCGAGTAATTATGCAGGTCGGAAGTCTGCGAATATGCCCGGCCCCCTCCTGTAGAGAGGTACGGCGGCTCCCCAGCAGGCGGCGCTCCAGGTCCTCCCGGAAGCCCTGCATTTGGCCTGCCGCCTCCTACAAAGTCATCGTAGGAGACTGATGGCCGTGAAGGCTGCTGGACGTCGGAGTCGTCGATGTCGTACCGGCGGAGGAGGTCGTCGTCGTTGACGGGCGGTCGCGAGCCGGTATAGTACGCAGGCTGGTCGTCGAAGTCGATGAGGTTCTCTGGTTGTTTCGGCGGGCCACCAGTAGGCCGCCCGGCCATTGCGGGTTGCTATTCTGAGCGGGAGCTATGTGTCGCGCAGCGCCTTTGTAGCGTTCATGGGCATCCAGGGACGCAGGCGGAATGTGGTAGCGTGAGTCGTGCGTTGTGCGTGGGTGAGAGATCCTGTCCTGGCGTCTTGAGCCTTGGTAATGAGCGTAAGGTCTCTCCGAAGAAGAAAGGGACGCTGGTTGATTTGGGGGTCGAACAGAAAGACGGTTGTAGGCACGGACACTGCTGGTTGGTGAGGTGTGAGGAGGCGGTGCTGCGGGCAAGCCACCGCGTGGACCCCTGCAAGCGATGATGCGGCGATGGTTCCCCGGCCACTCTATTTTTACGACGGGCATACATGTATGTGTATTCATATTGGCTGTATATATAGAGGGATCGATAGCTAATAAGTAGTTGCACGTCTAGAAGCGGATCCTAAGCTTCAGTGTCCAAGATCTCCATATTCAGAGTGTATCTCAACGAAAGATGTGCGTCGAGTTTCATCTGTCCTCGTTTCGCCAAAACTGGACCCTGTAATCAAACAGTATTGAAGTTGCTGGGTAGCCAATTGCGACAGAGCAAGGCAGCTTGTAGGAGTGAAACATCCAGACTAACAACATTCACGGACACCTTGCTCAAGTGGTGGGGTTCTGATAATAATCATGCCAGTACCGCCTGAAGAAGAAGCTGGGCATTATGGCTTACATACCTTTTCTCAAAAGACTAGTCGTGGTCTTCAAATGCTGACAGGGCGTATACCTCAGCCAGCAACACTGCCGGCTTGACCAAAATTGCAGGCACTGTATACAAACTCATAGAAGTATCACTAATAGAATATGTCACCACTGTCGAAGAAGGCAATCCAATCTCTTTTGGTACGGATGTTGATTCTATCCTTGCACATCTTTCTCTACCAAGGTATGCCGCGGACTTCCAAATCTATCGTCCCTACGTGGGCTGTATCATGAAAACCCTAGTTATCCCTATAATATAGTACAAATATCCAGCGATCTTCAAGCTCCATGTTTACAAACGCCATCCCAATGCACCACCCCGGTATCATACAGCTCCGCTCTCAGACCTCGGACCCTCAGACGATAATTCCCTTCCCTCTCGCCCTCTCCCGACCCCTCTCCCTCCTCCTCTCCCTCTCCGCCCTCCTCGCCTGATTCAAGCTCACCACCCCGTCCCCAAGCCCCAGCACGGCATCCTCTCCCTCCTCCCTCAAGCTCTCCCCATCCACCTCATCCAACACGAACCTCCCCAACTCTCCCCTTCTCCACCTCTGAACCACCCAGATCGCACTCGCCTCCAAATCCACCTTCCCTCCCTTCCCGATCCTGCCCAGCTTCCTCGCCACATTCTCCAGGAACTGCACGACGTCGTTCGTAGGGCGAGAGAAGTCTCGGTAGAGCGAGGGATCTACGCGGTTGAGGTGGAAGAGGAGGTAATCCGCCAGCAGGACGGGAGGGATGATGGTGTCCTTGACCGAGCCGACGAGAGCCAATTTCATCATGGCGGTGGAGGAGGGGACGTAGGGGATGAAGACACCGGGGGTATCGAGGACGTACACGCCGCCGCCGACCCCCTCGTTCTTCCTCCTCCGTCGATTCTGGCCTTCCCCCTCTTCCCCATCGAGCTCCTCCACATCGTCCTCCCCGGGCACCACCTTCACCCCCGTCCCCACCTTCCTCGTCACCCCCGGCTGCGCCCCCGTCTTCGCCACCTTCTTCCCCCTCTTCATCCCCACGCCCCTTAGCCCATTCAGCAGCGTGCTCTTCCCCACGTTCGGCATCCCGACCACCAGGACCCGGTGCCCGACAAGCTTCCACCGCCCCTGCGCATGCTGTTTCAGGAACCGGATCACCTTATCCAGACTCCTCCTCCCGCTAGCCGCGGCCCATTTATCCTCCGTCGAAGCCGAGGAAGACGTGTCCATGCTCCTCGTGAATAGTGTCCCGACAACCCCCCTCTTCCCTTCACACCACTTGCTCAGCGCCTCCTCAACCTCGTCCCTACCCCTGCCCTTCCCGGTACCGCCACCCAAGTCCCTCTTCGTGAAGACCACGACCCTCTCTTTCCCCTCCAACGCCTTCTCGAATAACGGATTGCGCGAGGTGACGGGGACGCGGTAGTCGCGACATTCGAGGACCAGGTCGATCGTGTTGAGGAGGCCCTTCATCTTCTCAAGGCCCGCTTTGTGGTGGCCGAGGAAGTAGGACCGTGGAAGGGAGGGTAGCGAGGGGAACGTAGTGCGCGGGACGAAGGCAGTATTGTTGGGGCGTGTGGGCGCCGGTGGTTCTGGCGTTGACCTTGTCAGGGACGCCGTGTCGGTATGACCAGATGGCGCTACATCATCGGATATTGATCGTTTTGAAATCCTGCCACATCTCTCTGGGAAGCCGGCGTTTTGGTATTTGAGGACAAATGAAAATCGGGAGACATGGTGGAGTCCCGAAAGCCTGGCTGGTAGCATTATCGACAGCATGGTTGACAATGATGTAATATGGACGGAGAAAGGCACTGCATCATGGCGTCGCACAGATTGGTGAGCTACCGTATCATGCTGTAGCAAAGTATGGAAGAGAGCTTGTCTTTGACATTGAGACGAATGACGGATGCCCGGGATATTTTTGGAAGCGAGTCAAGGCATAACCCTGTCTTGGCATTCCTGACTCGCTATTTTGATACTTCATCTGATCATCCATCTCGAGCTCATAGACTACCACGGTTGCAACTTGCGAACTTAGATGGGAGCAGCATTTCCTTAAGACTATTTACCACTAAGTATTTCGGTACAAAACGGAGAATAAAGAAGAGCGCAATAGAGACAGAACCATAAGAAATATCAATCCAACGCGGAGCAATCCATCATACATTGAGGTCGCAGCATACCAGACAGCAATCTGACCAGTGAACATGTTCAGCCTATTAATTGCGCTTTATAGTGGGCAGACCGGTGGTGGTACACACTGCACCAATGCATATGTTGTGATCTCGACGTCGAGGTAGAAGTTGGGCCTGGAACGCGCAGAATGACCAGACATTTAGACGTCGATATTCTCGATATTCTCCTGGGTGCTGTCGCAATCCTTCGGTCCCACCAGCATTGCCTTGGCCGTATCCTCGCCCGCATGTTTCCACTTGGCTTTAGCGCAGACCAGTTCGTCGGTAATGTATGGATGCTTCATCTGAACGCGTTTCTTTTGAGGCTTACGCGCTTCAAGCTTCCTCCCTGCTGCTGAGGAAGTGACTGGGATAACCGGGGCATAGCCTACGACAGGTCAGCCTAAATCCAGGTCCTCAAACTGTGTAAAATTCTCTTACATTGTGGCTCCGTCACTGTCGCTACTGGCGTAGGTTTTGGAGGGTTGACCGTCAGCGGCGGACAAAGACCCTCTGTCTTCTTTGAAGCCACACATCCGAACTTCCGACCATGCTCAAAGAAGAGCCAGCACTTAAAGCATACAGGAGTCATCTCCCAAGGATGCTTGTACCAAAAGTAGTTGATTTCGTACTTCTTGAGTGCGGCGCGAGACTCAACGATGGGTTCCGCAAGCATTCCAGCACGCTCTGTGAGTGGGTTCGGTGTTGCTGCGGCGGGAGCCGCAATGTCGCTTGTGGACCGGAACCAAAACGTGCCAGTAGTGACAGATTCACTCACCATGGTCACATTGCTCACGATAGCGGTATAGAACGTCGATGTGGGTGATTCCGTATATGTTGTTGTTGTTTCCCAAACCGTCACATAGGTTGTATAATTTTCCAAAACCGTAAAGTTGAGCACATACGCTTCCTTGGTCGGAAATCTTACAACTGCGTGGTCGGTCACAACTGGAACCACAATCTCGCTCACATTCGAGGGAATAACTGGAGTGCCGCTCACAATTGGGACCACGACTATTGCCTGGTCTGTAGCAAGAGAGTCGTCTGCGCCTGTAATGTTGCTGCGGGTTTCGGCCGCGACCGTGGGGCGGCTCGTTGCAACGGCAGTCACCGTGATGGAGCTCTCCTCTGTAAGGGGAATCGGATCGGGGGTTCGGATCGGCGTCGCAACGGGTGAAACGATGCGGACCTCCGAGGTCGTAGTTGACACCGTCGTCGTCGAGATAGGTGTGGGTATAGACGTGGAATCATCTGGGCCTGAGGTGTCCAAAACGATTTCATCTGCCACCGCTGTCTGCGACGTGACGCGTTTCTCAGAGCGGAACTTGAACCCGCGGGCGAACTGCCCAGCGGGAATAGACCAGCATTTCTCGAGGCCAGATGGCACGGTGATGTTGGCGAGGATGTGCTTGCACTTCTTGTCGCTATAGAGGGAGACGAAGTAGTCCCGATCCGCGTCGTTGGCCCAGTTGTCGTAGTTCTGCAGCCTGGCCGGGGCGTGAAGGAGCACGGAACGACCGTAGACGTCGTTCTTGCTGCAATGGTCCAACTTGACCTCTTTGACCTTGTCCGGAACGCCGGAGCAGTCGTTTTCGTGGTTCCACACGCTGACGTGCACTTTCTTCGATGCAGCCTCCACACCGCGGAACGCGAGCAAGATGGGGAGGAGAAGCTGGTTTGTCAGATATGGAAGCCTGAGGGTGCTGGGAGCTCGTACCGAGCCGATAGGCGCCATGGTCACAACTGAAATACCCAGAGAAGTCAGTCAACCGCAGAGAACCTCAGTCTGTCAATGTTCGTCGAATGTCTCAGAACTGCCGTCGAGCCTGTACACCGTTCAGTATGTCACCCATTCGAGTGGATGCCTGGCGAAGGAAGAGGCAAACGTACCTGCAACTACAAAGGTGGATGAGCGCCTGGTGCAGTCTCTGGTCGGGCGTGTACGAGTGAATTGGTAGGATCCGGAAACGAAACTCTGTTTAACCATCGGGATCGGGTAGCAACTGTCCTGTCGAGTAGGCGTTCGCCTTCACATGACGACGCGGCGTGGCAGTCGCTCCCTGCAGAAGGGAGGTGGAGTCCACGGGTGTGTTGCGGATTCCGAATCCCTCGGAGGGAAGTCAAGCGCAGTTGCTGAGGTAAGAAACAAAGGAGAGGAAGGAAGGAATAGCATGTTACCGACAAGCACCTGGGCAGGCGGAAGTCCACCAAACCCGAACTAGCCGTGAGGGTTGCTTCTGGAAAAGAGGCTGTAAAGTTGCTGTTGAACAATGTACGAATTGCATTTGGATATCGACCAATCTACAGCACCGGTAGGAGAAACCTGGCCCAGTTCTCAGCAACAAGACTCATCTAAGATACTGTATGTAGGTCCGTGACAGCGCACCCGAAACGAACTATGCAGACCATCTTACCTAGTGACATGCACGCTAAACTTCGCACCATTTCAATCCCAAACTCCATACACCCAACAACATAGCCCTTTCGGAAAGACGCACCCCTCACCTCTCACCAATCTCCCCAACCCTCATCCTCCTTCTTCGGCGCCGTCTTCTTCACCGCGCTGGTGCCAATCCCACTTGGCTTCTTCGACGCCCCCATCCCTATCACCGGCTTACTCTGTGCCCTCGCCTCACCCGCACTCGCAAACTCGTCCCAAAAGTCCTGCTTGTCCTTGCTAGGTCCCGAGGGCGGCGCACCAAAGGAATCCCAGAAATCCTTCTTTTCGGGCTCGACGGCGGAGCGTTTGGCAGCCGGCCGATCGTCGCCTTCGACGAACCGCGTGAAGGCGCTGCTGGCGGTTGCTGTGCCTTGCTGGATGCCCTGACCGAGGATGCCGGCGGTATTGCGTGCCTGTGACGCGAGATCTGCTTCTGCGAGCTACAAGATATCGTCAACCTCATTGCCTACCCCTTCTCACAAGAGAACGTAATGCCTACCTTCTGCATCCCCGGCTTCACCCACCCCTCGTACCCGGTCTTCCCCACCTTGCTCACACTCGCGCCCAACCACCCGAACCCCTTGGTCAACGCCCCGACCGGATCCCTCTGGAAATCGTCCAACGCCGGCGGCGCCCCCGGGTCATCGTTCTTCTTCCACGAGTCCGGCTCGCTGCCAAAACCAGCGTACTTGCCTCCTTCACTCGGCGGCAGATCCTCCCTCCTGTTCGCATTCTCCGAACCCATTCGCGCGAAATACGCCTCGTTCTGGGCCTTCCTGCCGCCTCCCAACGACGATGTCCCCAGCGCAGGCGACCCCGACCGCTGCATCGACGAATTGTTACTCCGCGTCTTCCCCAGAGGCGTCTGGCTCCTGCTCCCTGCCGTGCTGGCGCGCCCGCCGAGAGGTGCGCCCGCTGCTCCAGCGACCGTGTCCTTCTTCGGCAACCGCTTGGGCAGATTCGCCTTGTCGAACTCGCGGCCTTCAACCTTGCAGCTCAACCTCTCCTTCCATTCGTCTCCCGCCTCGGAATCGTACCGCTCTTGTATCGAAGACTGCTCGAATGTCCGGCCCTCCTTCACGTTCGACGGATGTGCGTTGAAGAAATCTTGGAACGGCTTGTTCCCGCCCGCGGCCATGCGCGCGAGCTCGGATCCCTTGAATGCGTCCATGGTAATGCTCCGGATGAAGGAGATGTGCACCCCTAGGCCGCGGTGTACGCCGGAGCACGAGAGGCACATGAAGATGCCCAGCTTGGGGGAGGCCTGCCCATTTGCATGAGAACCGTGTGAGACCAATGTAGGCGCAAGTCGCGCGACGCTGGGGACGGACATACCCATTGCGGACTGGGCGCATTGCAGTCGATGCACTTGTTGTTCTCGTTCGTCTTCTGGATCTCGAGCAACTGGGCAAGAGGCGTCAATTAGCACGTCTGTTGTGGGGATACCATGGACGTAGGGTATGCGCGCACCTTACTCCTCGTCTCGGGATCCACCTCCCACATTTTACTCATTTTGGCGGCTGGTGTGTACGGATGGAGGTGCAGAGGCGTAGTCTGTATAGGGCCGATGTTTGGGCGTTTGGAAACACTTGGGATTCGACATCGAGGGGCACCAACGTCAAACGTGGCCGGGCAGGTGCTCCGTGCCCGCGGACCCTGGACAGGGGTGACATCAGCCCCGTCTGGGGCGCAACGGTTCATCTTCACCTTCACCTTAACGTTGGCCTTCATCAGACATCTTCACCTTCACGTGCACAGACTCCTTCCCTGGTATCACAAAACAGTTTTATTATGTATCGATGGTGAAAAGCAGGCCTAGACTCATGATGGCCGGGCTAACATCGTTCCAAGCGCTATGTACTGTCTGTATTACGACGCGGCCGATGCTGCACAGAATAACCTCGAGCAGTTACATCCCGTCATCTTTCCCGTCGCTAGTTCCCTTCGTCCATCAACATATGCTACACGAGCCCGCGGTCGAGACCGCATCTGAATGACCGCATGGCCCCTTGCGTGTGACTCCCCGTACGCGTTCCGGCTCCTTCAACCCCCCCCCAATCTCTCGCCTTCTATTGGTATATGTACGCGCCGTCGAGGCAGAATGTGAAGTCGAAATGTACAAGTGTATATCCGTGGTGGAGTGATAAATATGCTGAAATGAATGTGAAGGAAGATGCGACAGAGAGCCCAAAATCTATGCGGGCCTAACATTAACACGAAGGCCGGGAGGGTCCTTCTTGTGCCTAAAACTCCTTTTTACGCCGATGCAGAGAACGTGAGTTTGGGTGCCGCCTAATGCTCTTGCAGGTGTGTGTTCGTGAGATCGTGATGCAGCCGTTGACGTTCAACGCGGATTGTGAAGGTAATCAAGAGAACGGATTGGCGGTTGTGAGCGGTCTTGGAGAGAGTTCTTCACTTATCGGGGTCGGGGTCGGGATCGGGGTTCCGTACCTGTACAAGTCAGCAATTCAGCTCTGAGTGAACACGATAGCATCCCTTACATTGAGCGTACGCCCGTAATCGCGACTGTCATCCATGCTAACAAAGCTGGCCCGGCTGGCATTATCCTGCATCATGATGGCGGACGGGTTGAGGCGCTGATCGAAGATGTACGGTCTGCTGCTCCTCCTGTCTGAACCGGCGGGACTGATCGAGTCACCGTCCGGCATCATCCGGCTATTGCGTCGGATGTTGGTGGCGATCTCGGGCGAATACGTGGGTTCCTTCTCAGACGACCGTATCAATCCGTGCTTGCTCATAGTACTAGTATGGCGGTGGACACCCATCTCGCCCGCTTCCGCTTCTCGCTGTTGCTTCCGCCGTCTCCACAAGAAGAAGAAGATGGCTCCGACGATTGCAGCAAGACCGACGAGGCCGCCAATGACACCGCCGACGATTGCGCCCACGTTGGATTTGCCTGACGAACGGTTCGCCGATGCAGGCGCGGTGGGCGCGACCGTGATAATAGTGGTGCCTCCACCAGCACCAGTAACGGTGATGTACCGGGTAGGTTCGGCCGTCGACGAACCGCTCGAACCCGTGCTCTTAGTCGAACTCTGTCGTTACGTGTTAGCGAATATCCAGCCACGACCAGCCACGACCACAGGAGCAAGGAGACTAGAGTCAGCATACAGGAGACAAGGTGATGACGCTCGGCGATTCAGTGACCGTTGCGACGACGGTTCCTGGCTCGGTAGTCGTCGTTTCCTTGGTTACAGAGAGAGACGTTGGCGGAGCCACAGGCGGCTACTCCATAGTCAAAAAGAAATTCTACTGCTAGAAGACATGATGGGGATTACATGCAGGGACCAAGGGGAAGAGCCGGGTGTGGGGATGGACGCGAATAACAAGGAATGACGGGCCAATCGCGAATGAAAAGGGCACTGACTGTACTTGTGCTCCGCACGACAGAACTTGAACTCACATCTGTAGCTGTAGGTTGCGAGGCACCCTTGGTGCCGGACGGCTTCTTGTTCAAAGAGATGTAGCCAAAAAGCTTGCCGTCTTCACTTCCGCACTTTTCGTCGGGGTAGCCGGGGCAACTTTTATTGCAGTCGGAGGTGTCGGCTTGATCTGCAGGCAGGTAATTCGAGCACCAACAGTTGTTCTCTTGCACAATGGCTAGGGCATAGTCGCCTTTGCATTTGTCGAAACACCAGCCATTGGACTGCCACGTCCAGAAATCTGTATCGCGGTGATGTCAGATGCGAGTCTGTTTTCTTGATCGAAGGGAAACTCACTGGGACCGCTGTCGGCGGTATTCTGCGACGAACAGTAGGATAGGGTGAGGGCAGCATCAGCGCGTTGGGCGGAGAAGAGAAGGGACAGAAGGCATGCTGTGCTCGAGAACAGGACCGGTCTCAGGTCTCTCATTGTGAGTGGGCGTAGTTGGCGGGTGTAGTACAGCGAATGTTCAGAAAGATGGGACCGGCCGGGTTATAGAAGAGAATGGTGGAGGAAAGGTGGAATGACGGAGAAAGAAGGTGGTGTGGTGTGGTGTGGTGTGGTTGCGGGGAATGGCAGATTGGGTTGTGAATGCCGTTGTGTGTATGAAGGCACGACCTTCACAATGGAGGTGCCTCCTCCTCGGTAAATCGGGTACGGTGACGACAATGTAGAGGGTAGACGGTAGACAAAGAGAATGTTTGGAGCGAATGTGAAGGGTGTTGTCAAGTAGTGGCCCTGGTCGCGGGGAACCAAGCCGTGAGAGGCCCTTGTACCTTATCGGCGGCGTTGCTGTTCGAGGGCAGGCTTGGAAGCCCAGTTGGGTAGGTTTCGAAACAGCGAGAAGCCAGTGCTGGAGAGAGGCAGTGCAGGGACCTGCTCAGAAGGCGCTGGTTAGCATTCTTGCTGGGAGGCCTTGGAGTGCGTGCGGACGCGGACCGCTCGAGGTGACAATGGTGAGGAGGGGAGGGGGAGGGGGAGAGAGAAAGTAAAAGGACACAAGTCCAGGTGGAGGAGAGGGTGTTTGTCGCGGCGAGGGCGAGCGAGGGTATGAGAGGGAGCTTTCAAGTTTCGGGCTTTTGCAGGTTGGTCGACTCAATTGAGGTTGCCAAGACGCGTTCGATTGGAAACGGACCTGCGCACTAAGGCCGAGTGGGGGTTCGCGCTTACCTGGAGCTAGTCCGCAAAGGGAACTGATAATGCACCTTGACCTCCACCTGAACCCGTCGCCGGTCGGTTGGTGCGATTTTTCGATTTCGATGGGACGGGATCGTTGGGAATTGAAGGAGGTGTTTCAAAGGAATCCGCAGGCCTTTCCCCTCATGAGCGGACGGGAGGGTGTGACAAGGAAAACGGGTTTGAAAAGGGCGTTGGAGCCGTTGGGACTTGGGGTACGCAACGTGGTGCCACGGGTCGAATCGAATCGAAGCACAGCTGTGCACGCTGCAGCGATGCGGATGGCACTTTGTTCTTGAATCTTGCCTTGCCCCGTTTGGAGTGGGTCCCCGACGGCCGAGTCGGATGACAGAAACACGACGTCTCCTGTTGTTCAAACTTCAAGAAGATCCAGAAGCGAATGGCTGTCCACCGCACGAGCGGACGTTATACACAGTAAAGCGAAAAGAGAAAGAGAACAAAGGGACGCGAAAGGGAGAAGAGGAGAGCGAATGTGAGGGCGCGCACGAGTGCAGCAGAGTCGAGGGAAAAGGAGAAAATGGATGGCTGACGGAAGCTGGGGCTTGATATTCCAAGGCTCAGACTAGCACTGGACTGGTGATGGGATGGCGTCGATCGTCTGCGTTTGGCAAATTTAGAAGCCGGCTGCTCGGCATGACCCACCTCCGTGGCCTCACTGAACCGCTCAGGTGAATCTTATAAAGATGCACAGTAAGCAATGCAATGAGCGTCACGATCCGACGATTCGCACAGGAGCCTTCCAGAACGTTGGCCTTGACCAGATTCGTTGATAAGGCGTCCACGTTGCCTCCTCCACGCCGTCCATGGCTCTGGGTGAAGCGCCCTCTCGCTACCTCAAACCCCGAAGCAAACCCTTGGGAAGGCCTTGCGACTGGCGTGCTCCGCACTGCGTAGGTAGTCTGCGCGACCGTCGACGCAGGAGAACGCCACCGTTGGTAAATCCTCATCTATCGCCATGCCCCCAGTCAATCACCTTTCATCTCAGGGCGCTGAACAACAAACAATAAAAAACCGCGCGGCTGTGAGCTGTGAGCTGTGAGCTGTGAGCTGTGAGCTGTCAACATCAAACGTCTTGCTTGTCAAAATAATGATTCACCCTCCCTATCACGGCAATCCCGCTTTGCCATTTCCCAGCTGCTCCCAATTGAAGAAACCCATGCGCTATTCAGCCTGAACCCGTCCCCGTCCCAGCATCTCTCATCAACCCACGGAAAAACCACGCCCCCTTCCTAGTACATAATCCGAGGGCTCCTAAACCCCCGCCAAGCCGCCATACCCAAAAGTCGTCTGGCGCGGCAAGGATTCGTTTCCGCCCAGCCGCTCCCGCCAAGGCCCCGCTCTGTCCCACCACACTCCCACGGCTATGACGACACCGCCCGATCCGTCCTTGGCCCCTCCTGGAAACGGCAAAGTGGGATCGGCAGGGCGCCTGGGCACGCGCGACGTCGCGCGAAGCGATCCTGCCAACCGCGCTACAGCCTTCTGGGAATCTCGGAACCATGAAACACCGCAGCTGCTGGGGAGATGAGGATGCGCGCTTTTGGAGCTCGCTGTGTCGGCGATGTCGCTGGTCCGCGGAGGGGAATTAATTTACTGGTTTCTCCCATCGGATGGACATGGAAATTGGGGCACGAGTGCCCTGGGTTGGTGAGGTCATTGGGAAGTCGATTCGACCAACAAATGACTTTCTTTTGGTGGACAGGGACAATGCGGAGCCGACCTGGACCTTTGGGGATGTCTATCTCCTTCATGATATCTACATGACTTGGATAGACCTGCACCCGACTTTGCAACCTCATCCAGTACACGGAGGAACCAGAAACCTCGCTCCAACGCTGCTATATCTCGTTCTACAACTTCGACTTCTTCGACTTCAACCCTTTGACACCGGTCACGGTCTCCCCAGAGAGCAGGAAATCGGGGTACTTGAAGTGGCCGCTTCCCACTCCAGACGTGTGCCACTGGCCACCATCAACTATATCGCAAGTCAGTATCCCGCGGTCTTTCGCAATACAACACAAGGACGGCCCAACACTTACCAACAATGATATCTCCGTTGACGTAGTTACCCGTGTCCGAGAACAGGTAAACAGTAGCATCCGCAATCTCCTTCACAGTTCCGTACCTACCCGAAGGAATCCCCTTCGCCGTCTCATCCTCACCCTTCGAGAGACGAGCTATGCCCTCCGTGTCCCGGATAGGTCCAGGGGCAATTACATTCGAAGTAATGCCCTTGGGGCCCTGCTCAATTGCAACGGCCACCGACATGGCGTCGATACCAGCCTTCGCGACAGACGCATGCGTCTGCATCGGCGTGCCCGAGTAGTGCAGAGTGGCACTGACAAAGATGATGCGGCCACCGGTTCCGTTGGGATTGGGTGCCCGGCCGTCGGTCTTGTGCTTCTTTGCAGATTCCACGAGGTAGGGAAGCGTGGCTTTGACGGTGTTGTAGCTGCCGAGGACATCTGCGCACGGGTTAGGCCAGCTGAACAAGCAAGTCCGAGACTTGTAATGTACACACCGATGTCGATGACCGACTTCATCGCATTAGGCGACAGCTGATCTATCGTAGCGAGGAAGTTTCCGGCTGCCCCAGCGCTGCAACTTGGTCAGTATCAAAACGTCTTGCGAATCCAAACCCGGCCATACTCACATCACAAAGTCGATGCTACCCAGCTCCTTTGCTGTCCTCTCCGCAGCCTTAGCAAGCGACTCCGGGTCCCTGACATCCACGCCTCCCAGCCCCAGCACCCGGGAACCCTTCCGTGCTGTCTCAATGTCCCTGGCCATGTTCTCCGTCTTCTCGACGCTGCGACCGATGATGGCGGCGTTGGCCCCTAGGTGCACCATCGCGCGGACTTGGGCGGAACATATGCTACCGGCACCGCCGGTGCAGAAGACGACCTTGTTGTCTATAGAGGAAGTGTCAGCTGCTGTTTGTACGTTGTCCTGTAGTCAAAGTGGATATGGATTGTATGCGCTCTGCGAGTGGTTGCCATTCCACCAAAGACCGTATCTATGCCCCTCTCCTGCAAGTCGCGAAGCCCATTAAACACGTATGAGACCATGTCCTTACCAAAGATGCCATCCCTCCACACATTGCTCATGTACTGGTACTTTTCCATCGGCATGGTTGCGGAGTTCCGAGGTCGCGGTGTGAGAAGTGGTGGGGTATCTTCAAAGGACAAATCTGGCTGGCCCGCTCCCTATTCAACTGCAGTCGAGGAGGCAGGCTCTAAATTATCTGTATTGCTCGTCGAGGTGGAGTTACAGGCGCAAGTTGTCTCGTCGTGTTTGACAGGAGTGGTGGATGGAGGTCAGAGCCGAGGTTCGTCTCCATCTTGGTATTACATGATTACTCGGACGCGTCCACGCACCGCGGTGCGCTCGATCGACGGCGGAGAACAATGGCAGCTGGCGGAGTCCTTCATGAAGTCACACACAAGTGACTGCAAGCCTGCCATCCAGGGCGCATAGATAGAGGGGCGGAAGGACATGCGAACCCGACTTTCTCCTTGCCTTGCCCGGTTTGCACATGCTTGACAACGGTGCGGGAGGGAGCTTTGACCAGGCGTCGCTCCCGATCAAATCCACCCGCCGCTCCCAATCAACCTCTCAATCGTCACTGTCCTCGTCGATCCACCACAACCACCCCATCATCTTCACAAGCAATTCTGATCCACAGCGCAGCGCTTGACTCGACCTCGCCTCTGCTGCCACCATGTCTGCAGGCACGGTATCCATTTTCAAGTTCGTGGGAACGGTCAGCTTGGGACTGCTCACGGTATGTACACGATAGAGTCTGTTTTGGCGCCGGGCTTCCGCCACTTCCCTTGCGTAAAACATAAGCAATGCGCGGAAGTACAGAGTGCTTTCTAGGTGCAATGGAGCTCCTTTACCCCGTCCAAGTCTTCATGCCACCTCGAAACCTGCCTCCACAGGCTCGACAACGCTTCCACCAGTTGGACGAAACGAAGAAGGCTAACAAGACCAGGGCCTATCAACAACCCTAAGCACCGTCTCCCTTCCAGCTCTTCTCTCGCTCCCCACCGCCCTCACTGCCCGCCAAACATTGTCCGACCTTTCCACTCGCTCCCGCGTCTTCTCAACCTACCTCCGCCACATTACCACCTTCTCTCTCTTCTCCGCATACCTTCTCTCGCCGCGACGCTACCGTCACCCGTATCTCCTCTACGTGGCACTATTCACGGCCGCATCAGGCCCGGGCGTTGATTACGCTTTCTCGACCTTCGGATCGGACGACCGGCAAGGACGCGTGCTCGGAGAGGTTAAGGACGGGGAGGAGAAGGACCTCGAGGCAGGCCCGGAGGAGGTGAACGGTGAGGAGGTTGGCAGAGGATTGCAGCGAATGAAAGTCAGAGAGGGCGTCAGGGCTGTCGTTGCGGGCGTGGGGTTCGCCATGAGTGTTGTGGGCATTTGGGGTGATGGTGCATAGATTAAGCCCTGACGTTGTCGGAAGGGTGGATGGGGGAGCCAAATGATTGTTATGTTTTGGCCTCGAGCAAGAGCCGATTCTTCATGCAAAAGTCAGAGGCAGGGAGAACTTGCTTAGGGACTTGGATGATGGCAGTTTGGAGTTCGGCAGGTGTCTTTATATTTTGGTTGGAAAACAAGGAGAGCTTCGACTCACAACTCTGTGCTATAGTTGGACTATGGCCTGTATATAGTAAGCCATAGGAATTCGAAATACGATCACCACTTATATACAGTTTCAATCTTCCCTTATGCTCTTACTCTCCTGAACGGACCTCAGGCCCACGATCACAACCCTTCATGTGATTCTCGTAGCGCCGTGAGGGTGGAAAATGTTCCCTTTCCTCCGATTCCTCGAATACATAGCCCACAACTTGATTTTATTATTGTCTGCCAATCCTCTTCACCATCGACCATGGCTGCTGACTCAGGCCTTGGCGCTCCCCAACCTCGAACTATTCGTATATCCCAAGCTCTCAACACCAAAGCAATGTCTTCCCGCCCGCACATCTTTAGCACACCCCCATAATGCCGCACCACTCCTCCGTGCCCCCGGAAATCCCGGGGAGCCAAGTCCCCGTCCCCGACGTCTACGACCTTCGTGAAGAGGTCCGCATTCTCCTCGGTCGCGACAACCCGCGCTTCCCAGGCGCACAACCCGTCTCCTTTGCGCGGCACCATATCACCGAACTCCAGCGCACCGAGTACTTCCTCTGTGAAAAGACCGACGGCATCCGCTGCCTCCTCTTCCTCTACTTTACCGCAGATCCCAACGGAACTTTCCACCCCGTGACCTTCCTCATCGACCGCAAAAACAACTACTATGAAGTGCAACCGCCCTTCCGCTTCCCGCACCACCAATACCCGGCCGACGCCGACAAATTCCTCTTCAGTACCATTCTCGACGGGGAACTCGTGCTCGACCGCGTACCGGGGCAATCAAAACAGCAGCTCATCTTCTACGTCTTCGACGCGCTCGTCATCGACGGCCAAAAGCTCACCGACAAGAGTCTCGACAAACGTCTGGGCTACCTGCAGAACCAGGTCTTCAAACCCTACAAGCAATGGCTGCAACGCACCAACGGCGTCCCTCCCGGAGGCCAAGAACCCTTCCGCGTCAAGGAGAAGAAGATGTTTCCCCCCTACAGCATCGATGTGATGTTCGACGTCGAGATCCCCAAGCTCGAGCACGGAAACGACGGCCTGGTGTTCACCTGCAAGGCGACCCCTTACCGCTTCGGCACGGACCCGCACATCCTGAAGTGGAAATCCCCCAAGGAGAACACCATCGACTTCAAGCTCCGCCTCGGCCCCTTCCCCCTGTTCGACCCGGAGGACGGCGAGGAAGGGCTCATACCGGACTACGACGCGCCGCCCGAGCGGATCCAGCTGCTGATCCTGCACGACAAGGGCAACTACCAGCCGTTCGCGGACATGTACTTCACGCCGCAGGACTGGGAGGCGCTCAAGTCCCTGAACCAGCGGCTGGACGGCCGCATCATCGAATGCTACCGCGACGGCGAGGGCCGCTGGACGTACAAGCGCGAGGAGGACGACCTCACGCCCCGGTGGCGCGACGACAAGAAGGACGCCAACCACATCTCCACCGTCGAGTCGGTGCTGGAGAGCCTGCAGGATCCCGTCACCGAGGAGGATCTGCGGGCCGCGAGCAAGGCGATCCGGGCCGCGGTGAAGAAGTTGCAGGAGCAGGAGAGGGAGCGGCAGAGGGCGTGGGCGAGGGAGCAGATGGAGGTGGAGCGGGAGAGGGAGGCGAAGAAGAGGAAGATTTCCGAGGTGGATGGCCCGGGGGGCCCTGCTTAGAAGGCGAGGCCGAGCCCGTGGGCGAGAAGGTGAACTGGAGTTTTGCGAGATCCTGGCGTTGGGAACGCTTTGCGTCGTCTCTTTGGAAAGCGTGGGCTGGGCTCGGATCCTTGGGTTGGCGTATACCAGACTTGGCGTTGCTTTTTTTTCGGCTTTTTTTGGGTGGGCACTCGGATTCATTCACCGCGGGCGTGAGGAAAAGGAGGCCTTTTATTGATACCCATGGATTTTATACTTTTCCGCTTTGGATAGTCGGGGAGCTCATCGGTTGGTATTGGATCGCGCACGTGGAGAATATTTCGATACTCCGGAACCAAGGCAGGAAAAGATTCTCTATATAGATTGGGGAAGAGATGCATTGTAATTCATCAAAAGATATTGGCAGGTGCATAAAAAAAACAATTTCAAGAACAAGGCTCAACCACATCTGTATTCATCGCTAGCTCGCAAGCAAAACAGGCAAGCAAGCAGTGAGCCAGCAAGCCGTCCGCCCACACACCCTTCCCCCGCTGTACCCATCTAAAGGAAATCCCCGTTGTAGCAGTCCAGAACCAACCACATGCTATCTCGCGAACAGAATCCTCCCATTGGACACATGCACTTCGAAAGATCGACGCCTCGAAAGATCGAAGGTAGATGAAACACAGACATCCTCAGCGAGCACCAGGGAGATGTCAAAGCCCGGCCGCCGTGCCACCGTATCCGCCGTTATCCGCCGTTTCCCCTCATGCAGAGAGAGGAGTGATAATACATGCAAGTAGTCAAAGCCACACAAAAGACGCCGAACGTGGATACATGAAGGTAATCATGTTGCACAACCGGGCCAACGAGAGCGATGGCCCGAATGGCAAACAAAATCAGGTAAAAATACCAAGAAAAATGACATGCACTTCGTAAATTTTTAAGAGGCAAGGTAGGCCGGCTGCCTTGTTCCTAGTGATATTCATCGGCCGTGCGATCGATTCATCTCTGCTTTGGGTCAGTAGGCACGCTTTGGGAGTTGGCATGCTCACATACCCTTCCCCGCCTTGAGTTGCCATTTGCGGCTGGGGCTTGCGGTGGGACGTAGACACCATACCCATACGGTGGTTGTCCCATGGCAGGAGCCATGCCCTGCCCAAGGCCATTCGGCTGGAGCATCGGTGCGATCCCTGCATACCCAGGGGCTGCAATGGGAGCGTTCCTATAAGGCTCTATACCCGCGACCTGACCGACCACAGGTCCATAATATCCCATACCCCTCTGGCCAGCAAGCATTTGTTGATATTGGAGCTGTTGCGCATTTGCAGGGACAGCCATGCCCGGCAAATAGACAGGCGCGGCTCCGCCCGCCGCCATCTGGAGAGGAAGCAAGTCATAGCCATTGGAATCCACACTCCCGGCGCGCTGCATGTCAATAGGTGCATACACGGGGTTAGCGACTCCGGGGTAGAGGGGTCTGCCATTGATGCCCGCTTGGCCGGGGACAGGACTGTGCCTGGAGGACGCAGGACGAGACGCCGAGTGATCGCGGTGCGTGGATCCGCCGCCTCGGGTGGGGAGACTGACTTCGTCCATCAAGCGTTTGTAACCTTGACCCGGCTGAGCCTTGATGCGAAGCAGAACATTGCGTACATTCTGGTAAGCCTCTGTGCGGAATTTCTCATCGAACGTAGGAGTCGTGAGCACCTTGAAGATGAAGGCCGCGCCGGTGCTAACGTCGCGGAGGATGTTCTCGAGCACCTGGTCGTTCGGAGAGAAGAGCAGGGCTTTGAGGATGACTTCGCGTGCCTCAGTCTCGTGTCGCTGGTTGACGAGCTTCTGGACGGTAGTGGAAGCCACCTTGTTGGTAGCCAAGTGCACCAGATGCGGCACAAGACGGGGAGCCAGAACCGTCCGTTTCTTGGGGAAGTTGCAGCTATCGAGGAACCATGTCAAGAGCAGAGCGCCATTGCTATTGGTCGCCAGCTGGACACTGTGGACTGCAATTGCAGCGGCAATCATGCGTTTCTGATCCTCAGTGACGCCTGCGTCGCGGCTTTCCAAACAAGCACGCATCGCCCGGGAGCTGAAACGACCTTGAGCGAGATCCCACAGGCGACTGAGCATGGCTTCGAATACGAAGTTGGTGTAGACTGGGCGGTATTTGAGACATCCTTGCATGACGTAGTTTCCATACTGATCGAAGAAGAGGGCGGCGGAATAGGGCCTGAGAGCCTCGACAATCATCTCCTGAAGCTTGGGGGACGTGCGGGCGACGTCGATGATCTTCTGCGCTGCCCAGGTTCCGTTCTTATGCATACCAATCTTGGCGAGATGAGGGCCAATCTGTTCGAACATGGCAATTTTCGTCGACTCGGAGCACTGTTCGAACAACCGTTGCACCACAGTGTTTCCCAGATAGTCGGAAGAAAGCTCGGCGATCTCGGGCAACATGTTCATAGCAATTTCTTCGATCTCCGCTGGCGGGCAGTGATTTCCCTCGATCCTCTTACGGATTTCGCGAAGCTTGGGAGCGTCATGCACTCTGTTGTGGCTGGGTTCCTCGATCGGGGGCACTTCATCAATGTAGCCGTCGTACTGGATCGCGGAGTCAACCAATACGGCAATCTTGTTGCGCTCCTCCTCCGTGGCACCCAAATCCTCTACAATCTTGAGAATGTCATCGCGGACCTCTGCAAGCCTCGGAGTTTGGAGCGGGGCGCTTCCAGCATCGGCCGCACCTTGCGCTCCATGAGTGCTTTCAGTGCCAGCGGCTCCCTCGCCTGCGCCGTTTGCGTTGGGATCGGGACTCGGAGACGGTTGAACGCCGCTGTGGCCGGGTGTAGCCGTCGCACTGTGAGGCTTAGCGAAGTTGATGCGAACCGGGCCAGCACCCGGGAATATCTCCTTCCCATTATAGCTCGCCCTTGCTTGGACGGCACTCTCGACGCTCGCGAAATTGATGAAGCCGCAATTTTTGTGGGTGAGCACGCGTGTGGATTCGATGGGCCCGAATTGGATGAAGATCTGCTTCAAGGAGGAATCGGTGGTAGAATTAGGTATGTTGCCCAGCCAGATCGCTTTCGTGGGGCCTTCCAGGCTGCCCTCATCCCCCAAGTTGAGGCCGTGCACGGCTTCGGTTAGTTGGTACTCCACCTCCTCGGTCAGGTCCGCAGCAGTCAAGCTGTTGTCCAGACGGGACGGGGTGTGATGGTAACCACGCATAAGGTGGGAGGGCGAGTCGACGGTGCCAATGGTTCGGGCACGCGGACGATTGTTGCCGGTGTTGAGGGCAAGGTTGAAGAGCTGGACATCCATGTTGTGACGCCGAACCTGCTCTTGCAGTTCGATGATCCGGGGATCGGTCGACGGCGTCAAGGTTCCGCTGTAGCCCCCGGCGGCCAGCCTCTCCTCGTCTTCATCAGCCCCATAGCGTTGCGTCGCATTGACTGAATAGGAGCGAAATCGGTTTGCGTTGGAATTGTACAGATCATTTGTCGTGTTGCGCTGGTTTTCCAGCAGGAGCTCGATCGTGGAAGGGGCAAGGGTTGCTCGAGCGGGTTGTGGGGTGTCGACGAGGCCCAAGTAATCCAGTGTTTTGGAAGCGTCTGTATCCGCGAGCGAGTCACGAACATTGATAGGCGAGTCAGGGCCGTTGGACGACTGCGACTGGATGCTGTGGAGAGTGCTGCTCCTATCGCGGCTGTTGTTCCAACCCGAAAACATGGTTCTGCCCAATGTGGACGGGGTAAAAGGAGCACGCTGAGGCATGGACCCGGCGCGGAGACGGTTGGGTGTGCCGGCGCCCTCCGAGCCTCTCGAGCCGATGGTGGTATTGCCGATGGGCGGCAGCTCGGTTGACCTGCTGATGTAGGGGGCTATGGCGGGAGGGCTGGGTCGACCGTTCTTGGGAATGAGGGACGAGGATGGCATGGACAGCAGCCCAGCACCAGAGGCGGGTGAAGAAGAGAAACGCGAAGGCAAAGTACCAGCCCGGGTTCTCCGCACACCGGTCGGGGCGGCGGAGACGGTCTCGGGCATGCCTTGATTGAAGTCTGGGAAGCTCTCCCCGTTGGGCGACTCGAGGATGGTTTCTCGGAGAGGCGTGGAATGACCACTAGTGGGAGGGCCCCAGACCTGGGGGCTCAAGCCTTCTTGGGCTTGGAGTTCGCGAGTCCTGTTGAGATGCTACGTTAGCCGAACGGCAACAGAGCGCTTGTTTCAGGTTGGGACGAACCGTTTAGGAAATAGTCTGCTGCCATAGTCATGCGAAGGGGACCCGGCACCGAGTCTTGCATTGGCAAGAGCACTGGAGAGCGCAGGCGCATTGCTCGGGGAAGGAAGACCGAAGCGGTGGGAAGCGCTCAGAGGGGGTTCGATGGGTGACGTCGTGCCGGTGGAGGAGGTGCCGGAACGCGGGGGATGTGAGGGGATCTGGGGCAGGTACTCCTTGTTGATGTGGTGCTCCGACCGCAAAGAAGAAGCCATTATGGATTATCGACCCCGACTTGTGATTACGATGGTTATGGATACTCGGGAGGGTATGGTGGTAGAGACTCTTGTTTACCAAAACCAGGGTAAGGGCGGAAAGAGAGATGGGACCGGCCAAAAGAAGGTGGTGGCGCTCACGGATGGGATGGGCGATGCAAACCGCGACAATCGCAGCCAAGAGCGAGTTCAGATGAAGGATGCAGAAACGATGCCGTCCGACGTGGCTGGAGGGTTGTTGGATGTTGTCGGTACAAAGGCTGTGGGCGGAGGCCGCGCGTCGGAGGAGCGGTTAGGAAGCAAAGCTATAGAGCTGGGTCGCAAACTCGCAATCGATCGACAGGCGAAGAGGGGAGAGGGGAGAGGGGATGGCGTCGCAGGGAGAGTACGCTCGTCCTGTGGGATTAATTGATACAGGAGGTGGGAGCAATAGACAGGGCGCAAAAGCGGCCTGGAGAATGAAACTGAGGGATTAAACAGGCTAGCGGCTGACAAAGACGCGCATCGAAAGACGCGGAAGCAGGCTTTCGCTTTCAATGGTAGGGGAGAGCAGGATGATAAAAGGGGGGGAGGGATGGGAGGAAGAGGGTGAGAGGCAGAGTGGCAGGGAGGTGGAAGAAGAGAGGTTGCCAGAAAGGTGTGAGAGAGAATGATGGGCAACGGGGAACTTTGAGCTAAGGCTAGAGCCAGTGAGCCAGTAAGCGACGGGGGGACGGGGGGCGGGCACGGCGGGCGGCGGGCGGGCAGTCATGTACATAGACAGTACTCCGTATGTAGCCCCTCCCTAGGGTTTTCCCCGCGACTAATAATAATAATGATAAAATCCACATCCACACAGTTTGGTTGTTCGCTACATACAATATTGATATTATTCCGCCTATCTAAAAGCATGCTATGTCGCTGTGGTGAGGACAGATGGCCATCTCTCAGTTGCAATGGAGACATGGCGCCCTCCCCCCCCCTTTCTCTGAGCTCCCGAGTCCACACTCCAACTGGAACCGCTGCTCCTGAGTGGCTCAAAGGGGATGCAGCTGGAACCGACCATCACCGCACCTGAAACTGCTCAAGGCGCGAAGGCGGGAATGGCTGCTGACAGAAACGAGCAGCACAGGCAAGGGGAGAGAGGTGGATGCGGAGGAGGGCTCATAAGCCACGTCAGCGCCCTGCACTATGAAAGGCTGGTATACGGGCCATACATGAAGGTAGTCTCCAAGCTTCTAGGCTAGTACTACACGATGTTATCTAGTTGAAGTGGTGAAAGGGAGGACGATATTAAGGGGAAACGCCCCGACCTGGCCCAACGACGACAGTACAGTTCTGGAGTACATAGCACACAGCACTCAGCACCCGGCCAAAGGGTGATGAGCCAGATGCATCTGTCCTAAAAAGAGCCTTCACAGGATGCATCTCGTCAATTGGGGGCATTATTGAGGTGGTTTGTGGAGAGGCACAGCGACTCTCACGTTTCAGAGCCCAGAAGCTGGGGGGCGCGGGAGGCTTGGCGAGGATACCGCCGTCGAACAGTGAACGTTACTCGTCCCATCCATGGATTCCATGGCGTGAAACAGCCACCACCCACCGCCCACGCCACGCCACCCGGGCAGAGTTATTACTTACCTAGCAGTGCCTGGGTACCTAGCCCTGTCATCAATCCATGCCTGCTTTGCGTCAAACACCACCCACCCAGAAAAACGAACCCAAAACGCGTGTCCTCCGCGGGCATGGACTCAGGGACTTGTACACAGAACCCTTCTGGAAGCCATCGCATCAATCTGCCCGCCTTCTCTGACCAACATTGAACAGCCCACCCCCACCAAAACCCCCCGGCTTGCCGCTTTTGATACTCGCCTTGCCGTGGACTCCTCCCGCCGTCGCCTACACCTTCCTCCCCTCTCACACAACCATCCACCCCGACCACCACAATGTCGGCCGACCCCGACCCTGTCGACCAGATGGACCTGGATAACGAAACACCTACCGCTATGGCAGACCGCGAGGCCAGCTCCGCTGCGTCATCAGAGGAGAGCGAGTCGGACGACGCGCCCGCTGACCTGATGGTCGTTTCGCGCGCCCGGAGATCAAACGCCGGCAACCGCATGTCGACCCTTCTGGCGCAGGCCGCCGAGGAGGAAGAGTGGGGGGAGGAATGGGAGGAAGCCCCCAATGAGGAAGAGTTCGTCGAGGAGGCCGCCAACGAGCAGGACGACTTCAACCTGGAGTCCTCCGAGTCCTCCGAAGACGAAGACGAGGCCGCCGACGACGACGAAGCCGGCGAGAAGGAGCTGCGCCGCGCTGAGCGACAGGAGCGCAACAGGAAGCGCAAGGCCGTCCCGAATCCCTTCGCTGCTCGCCTTGCCGCTGCGGTGCGCAAGAAGGTCAAGCTCGATGTTCCCCCCTCCGAGGCTCAACCGACTCATGCGCCGCGGCCCAAGAAGAAGTCGGAACGAGCATCATGGATTCCTATGCCCGAGGACGGCCCTATACGTACGTCTTCCCGGAAACTGACAGTGGCAAACAAGGAGCACACGTTGGCCAAGCTCAAGGAGAAGGACAGGCGTCGGGATGACACCCTCGCCATGATGAAGGCCGCGGAGGCTAGGAAGGCGAAGCACGAACACCAGGACTTGACACAGGCGGAACGGCTGGCAGAAGCAGCTCGCACAGAGAGGATGAACAAGAAGAGTTTGCACAGATGGGAAGAGGCCGAGGAACAACGCGCCGCCGAGAGAAAGGCGAAGCTGGAAGCCCTCAAGAATCGCCAGATTGAGGGCCCTTACATTCGCTTCTGGAGTGGTCCTGCCATTTGGGTGGACGACAAAATCAAGTACACCGGCAAGGACGCTCCAAAGGTGGAAGATCTGCGAGACAAGCTGAATAAGGAGATAACACCCCCTTCCAAGCCCAAATTGGAGAAACCCGACAATGGAGAGCAACCTTCCGGTCCTGCCCAGGAATCCGTCAAAGATCAGATGCTGGCTCAATTTCCTCCGGTGGAAGGTGAAGGAGAGAAGTCGGATAAGGAGATAACATCCCCTTCCAAGCCCAAGCCGGAGAAGCAGGACGCAGGAGAACAGCCTTCCGGCCCTGTTCAGGAATCTATTACAGCTCCCAGCCGGGCTCAACCTCCTCGAATAGAAGGTGAACGATCTCAAGACCAGCAACAGACGTCACAAAACCATCCCGAGGGTGCCGAACCCCAACCTGCACAGATCCAGCAACCCTCGCAGAAGCCGGGTCCCGAGAATCCCGTACAAGGATCGAACGACACCTCCCATGACCAAAGCTTCCCGGGCACGCTCATGTTCCCTCCGCCGGAGACCACTCATTCATTCCTCTCAGGCATTGAGCAATATGCGGCCGACCAGCCAACCGCACCACAAGACTCGCACCCGCCTTCTGAACCTACCTTCCCGGAAAACACCCTCCAATGGTCCTCACCCCCAGCAGCACCCGCTACTCAGGCGCCCATTGTCAATCAAACACCATACTCCCACCACGCCGAGGCATCTCCCATCCCACCAAACCCTTTCTCACAACCCTACCATCCCTCCCCCTTCTCCCAACCTCACTTCCCCCCCTCGACTGACCCGGCCCTCCTCCACAACCCTCCGGACCCGCAAGCCCTTCTCCAACAATTCCAACGACCCCCTCCACCTGCCCAGTTTCATCCCCCACCACCCCCTCGCAAGAAGGAAATCCGAAAAGCACTCCGAAATCTGCTCATTCTGTCGTCCTTCCCCTCCCTGGACTCACTCCCCCCTGCCTCCATCACATCCACAGCAGTGTCAGGCACGGCCCGCGCCCGCACCACCTCCGCGCTCCGCGACCGCGACCGCTCTGCCCTCATCCAGATTTCGAGATCCCTATTCGGTTGGTCCCTACATGATGCGACGGCGTTCGTGAACGCGATGCTCAGTGCACCGAAATCGGCGAGGGCGAGACTCGCGGAAAAAGCTGCGGCTGCAGATCACGCTGAGCGCTGCGTCATTACCAATAGGCCAGCGAAGTACAGAGACCCGAGGACGGCGCTGCCGTATCGAGACCGCAAGGCTTTTCAGGTGTTGAGGGGAGTGGTGAGTGGGGATTTTGTCTGGTGTGGTGGTCTTGGGTGCTTTGTTGGGGGAAGGGGGAGGGAGGGGAAAGGAGTGATGACGCCGTCCCGAGGCGTGCCGGCGAGGTTTCTCGATGAAGGTTTGAAAGAAGCGAAGGTGGTAGGGGACGGGAATGTAGGAAATGCGCCGCCGAGCGGGTATTCGGCGGGTGTGTCTGCTGCGAATGGAGTTACTCCCCGTGGCAATTTACCACCTAATATGGCAACGGGACAAGGAGAAGTGGCCGTACAGCGACAGCAGACCGTGCCGATGAGCACACCTGTCTCCCAAGTCAAGGTGGAAGGGCAGCCCGCGTAGGTAGCAGCAACGCGATCATGAAGACCAGCTAGACAGATAGCGATCCTGTACAACAAGCGAATTAGCATAATTTCAATGGCAGATACAGATAACTCCCTGCCCTTTGTGTCTATTTTCGATGTGCTAGTACCAAAGAATGGCCTTTATACAATCCCTTTCACTCCATGTCGTCGGAGATAACTGCTCGCTTAGCTCCCCCCACGCGTCCTCCCGGAACCTGGGGCCCCTCATCGGTCCATCCGACAACCATTTCCAACCTGCCGAGGTTCGTGAAGCTCTCCACACATCAAGCTACGCCGGACTCGACAGTCATGAATCCCGCCGTTGATAATAATCTATTCTTTCTCTCCCCGGATCCTCCTCCCTGACGACCTCCCATCCATTATTTCCCTCTCCCCCACACTCTCCCTTACCACCTCCCTCACACCAACGCAGCCATGGCCCACCAAGCCGCCAACGACGACCTCCGCGTCGAAACCCTCTTCAACTTCAAGAACCACATCGCCCTCGTCACTGGAGGGGCCACGGGGCTGGGAGAGATGGCCGCCCAGGCTTTCGTCCAAAACGGCGCCCGCGTCATCATCGCCTCGCGCAAAGAATCCGAACTCAAGTCCACCGCCGACCGCCTCAACAAGCTCGGCCCCGGACGCTGCGAATACATCATCGCGGATCTCAAGGACAAGGCCGGCTGCGTGGCCCTCTGCGCCGAGGTCAAGAAGCGGGTGGATCGCTTGACGGTGCTGATCAACAACACGGGCGCTACCTGGGGGGATGACTATTACAATTTCCCCGAGAGCGCGTGGGATAAGCTGATGAGCCTGAACGTGAAGAGCGTCTTCTACATGACGGTTGGGCTCGAGGACTTGTTGCTCAAGGAGGCGACGCCAGATCATCCGGGCAGGGTCATCAATATTGCAAGCATGGCGGGCATTCAGACGGCGGATGTAACGACGGGCGAGGGCGGAGGACTGTCGAAGCCGGGACACGGAACGTTCAGCTGTGAGTATACCTCTCGTTCACCGCAATTGTTTCCCTTATCCATTCACTCTTTCTGCCCAGTCCAGTCTTCCAACTCCCTTCGTAACCCCCTACACCTTACTAATCACCCAAACTAACGCACTTCCCAGACGGCCCCTCCAAAGCCGCCTGCATCCACCTCACCAAAATGCAAGCCTCCAAGCTCGCGCCAAAGAATATCATGGTCAACGTCATCTGCCCCGGCGTCTTCCCCAGCCGAATGACCAACTTCGGCATCGACAAGTACATTGACACTCTCCTCATGGGCCAGCCTACCGGCCGCATCGGCAAGCCGAGCGATTTCGGCGGGTTGGTGCTGTTCTTGAGTTCCGTGGGGAGTGCGCATATGACCGGGAATGTGCTGGAGATTGATGGTGGGAGCACGTTGAGCGGGTGGAGGGGGAAGAGAGGAGAGAAGGAGAGTAAGATCTGAGTTCGTGTTCAAGGGTAAATATTGAGAAGAGGAGGGGAAGGATGTCGAAAAGGTATACACCATCGGAGTCCTGCTCGTCGCCGTGGGTCTCGCGGCCTTGTCCACGGTCGCGAAAAGCCGGGATGTGTCGAGCATGATGAGGGGCAATGTAGAAAAGTGGAAGGAAGGGTATATGCATGGACCCGGGGACTACCAAGTACGATAGCTTTCACATGAGCAAACATATATATAATTGTGTCACTCCCTCTGTGGGTGTAAGGATGGAGGGGCGGGGTTTCAACGTTGATTGTCGTACTCAATCGTTCTCTAACTAACTGTTAATAGGTAACTAGCGATAGCTGGTTTTGTGTACAGGTTAATTGCAATTGGGTAAATATGTCACGCTCTCTACTGCCGTGCGAGAATGAGAGCTGCAGGATTATGTAAGCTAACTCAGGAACAGTGAAGCACGTGACCTTGCATAGGACACTTTCTGTGGAAATTTGGTAGGCGTAACTGGAGAGAGTAGGATTTCAACTTCAAGATGTGGAAAGTGACGTCAATATCGACTTATTCCAGCACAACCAACTGGTATTACGAACGTTCGGTGTTCGCTCAACTGTCGCCCGCAGCGTAACTCTGACATCATAGGGCACGTTAAATGGACATGACTTTATTTGGAGTTGAGACACGACACCCAGACAAGTGCCTAGTCCAATTGACAAATCACCATTCTATAACCAGCGATCTACCTTTGGAGTTTCTACGGGACCTTCACCATGTTTGGACCAATATTGGGATGGGTTCATGCGATCCTTAATTGGGTCTTGCTCCGGTTGAAGCTGGTGAGTTTGGTCCATGGAGCATATTCTTACCTCTTAGATGTTAATAGGGTTACTTTAGGTGTCCCATCATCAGGTCGGCTGGACATCGCTCAACAGGAAAACTGGAGAGCTCGAGAGGGAACAGGAACCTGTGCTGAAGAAGCTCAAGTTGATGTTCTTGTTCAGCCCATTGGTGGAATGGCTTGACACCACTCATGCTTTCCGCATGTATGTACACAACAAGACCATCAAAGAGGGCATGTATACTTCCCCCCAACAGTCCGAACAACGGTCTAACTCATCGTTCAGGCAAGGACGAAGCCCAGCCGTCGACACATCGGCAGATCAAGGGATTCGTGGATTACTACCAGATAAACATGGATGATTTCGAGCCTTCCGACATTGAGAAGTACGGCTCCTTCGAAGACTTCTTCGTCCGCAAGCATCGAAAAGGCACCCGGCCCATTGCAGAACCCGACAACCCCAAACGCGCAGTAGTCTGCGCCGACTCAAGAGTAGTAACTTACGACACCGTGGCCGAGTCGAAGAAACTCTGGATCAAGGGCACCGACTTCAACATCACCAACCTGGTCATGGATGTCGATATCGGCAAGCGGTTCGATGACGGCGCGGTTGCGAGCTTCAGACTCAGCCCTCAAGATTATCACCGCTATCATAGCCCTGTAACGGGGACCGTGAAAGAGTTCAGGAGTATGCCGGGAGAGTACTACGAGGTCGATGCGATCGCTATCAACAGTAGCGTCAATATCTTGACAAGCAACGCTCGCGACTATATCCTCATTGATTCAGAGGAGTTCGGCGAGGTCTTGTTCGTAGCTATCGGTGCATCAAGAGTGGGCACTGTCTAGTATGTATCACAATCACCACAGCCCTTGCACAGCGGGACTAACAGAGACGTAGTATTCACGAGAAGTACCGAAAGCCGGGCACGAAGATCACAAAAGGTGATGAGCTTGGGATCTTCCAGTTTGGCGGCTCCTCCATCATCGTCGCCTTCCAGCAGGGCCGCATCAGGTTCGATGACGATCTGCGGGACTGCAGCAAGAATCGCATTCAAGTGGCGGTCGAGGTGGGAATGAGCCTTGGTGTGGCGACTAGGAGGTCGCAGCCGAACGGACCCAATGCTGGGGGAGCATCTTATGCGGAGGTGGTCAAGGAGTCGTGATGTTACATCTGTTTCCCAGAGGCGTCGGAACCGGATGCGTTGATTCCGCCGTTCCCATCTGAACGAAGCCTGTTTGAGAGGCGAGAATCAAAACGGGAGTGAAGAATATGCTTCGAAAGACCCACGGATCCCCTTGACTGCCCTCAAGACTTCCCAACGACCAACCAACGGGACTACATCCCCGCGATAACCCCGAACGTGAACCAGTCAAAGGAAAGAAAGAACCGGAATCCAGATGGGAATAAAGAATGCGTGGGAGGAGCGTTTTTTGCTCTGCTATCTCGTCTCGTGGCAATCGTGCAATAGTGATTTGCGACTTAGCTGATGAATATATATATTGTATTCCATCGCCTGCCGCCTCTTGCATGCTTCCAGGCACGGAGCATATCGGCGGAGATGTAGACTAGCCTAGAGAAATCGCATGTATACACCAAGTCGAGCAACTGTACACATTGGAAGCGCAACTATCCACCGTTCGCCATGCAATAGTATTAGGATTATCCACTCCGCGGTAATTGAAGAGCTAGCTGCTGCTTCTTTATCCACACCCGCTGCGGAGAACAAATACAGTGAGAGCCTGTTCCCGGTGGAAAGAAACATGGATACGAATCTGACAATGAAAATGCAATTGGTGCGAATAGCGAGTCCAAGGACCAGCTCGGCCGCTACGTATGTATAATACACATCATGACTAAAATATGCTGTTGTCGCCGCACGTAAACGGCCCATTAAGGTTGTTATCCGGATCGTTGAAGATATCAATAAGCGCCTTGAGCGACGCGTACAGTCCACCCGCGTTGAGGAACAGCGTAAACAACATGATCGCCCAGTTAAAAACAGCCAAACATGAATGAAAGGGCGTGCTGAACTGCTTCCCCCAGTTGAGGTGGATCCAAAACAAGCTGGTCAAACCGAAGGTAAACCAAGAGACGAAGATGGCGGCGCTGATGTTGAGGATGGAGTTGAAGATGGGGATGGCGTTGCTGACGACGAAAGTGACAAGCCAGAAGATGGTCCCGATTCCCACCCACACGGCCCATGTCCAGCGGTTGTGGGTGTTGACGTGCTGGGGTCGCTTCCAGCGCACCAAAGCCACGTACATGTATTTAATGGCCGTGATACCGATGACAAGCCCAGTGCCTAGGACCGAGGGAATCAAGATACCATATGCAATCTTGGCCGGGAGCCGGGGTGCAGAACCAAGAGCGGGCGAAGTGACGGCATCTCCAGCGAAGGCATAGATGACACACGCAACGACGATGTAGATGATGACCTCGAAGCCCTTCTGCATGAAGAGTGCTGGCGGGAAGTCCTTGGGAGCATCTCTCATCTCAGCCATGACGGAGATAAAACTCTGGTTTCCTGCAAAAGCAAATGCAATGTTCAGGAGCGAGTTGACCGTCTCGACGAAGGTGGGCTTTCCGACCAGGACGATCTTCGCCTCGAATCCAGGAGGGGCATTGGGCCCCGAGACGCCCACAGCAATCATGACAATGAGCACTGCAGAAACGATGGAGATGGTGCAGACCCAGCTGAAGACGGCAGCGAAGGTCAGTTTCCTCGGCAGGCACAGGAGCCAGCAGGCAATGTGCGGGAAAGCCATGAAAGCTACCGTGCACATGGCGTGGCTAGTGATGGAATTGAGGGCGATAGACCTGGAAATGGAATTAGCACGCCCGAAAAGAATGTACATTCAACCCATCATTTCGAGAATTCCGTGATTCCCCAAAGTCTGTGAAGCAGATACTACTCACATAGTGATATTCGCCGACGCGCAGATCAAACAGAGGTTGAACACGAAGGCAACGCCGAGGAAGTACTCGAAGGGCTTCCCCCCAACATAAAACGCACAATCGACCAGATTCGTAACCATGGGGTATCTCCGGAAGAACTGAACCAAGATGTAACCGCAGTAGGTCGTCAGCAGCCCGAAGCCAAGAATGGCAATGATGCCAGGGATGAGGCCAAGCGTTTTCAAGGCCGACGGTAAACTGAGGATGCCGATGCCCACTTCAATCGTGATCAGGATCACACAGGCCCGCCATCTACCCATAACCCGGTAGTTTTCTTGTGCAGGATACTCCTCCAAATCGGCTTTCGCGGGATCGTCGTTGTTCAGTGACCGTTCGAGATCACTGGCATCCTTCTCGGCTTGAGACATGTAGGGAGGATACCCGGCCATGTCACCCTCGCCATAGTTCTCTGCAGGGCCTCTATAGACCATGGTGGGCGACAGGAGGGAGGAAGGTGGAGGGTGATGGTCGAAAGTAGGGTCGAGAGTTGAAGTGATGGGTGTTTGTGGGGAGACCCTGATTTAAATTCGACGCTCATCACCATCGCCTCCCAAGACTCTGCTTCCCCTTTCCCCGGCTTCATCGTGACTAGTCTCCGAACTCGCCATTGAAAGCTTTTTCCTCACGGTCCGTCCGAAGCATCCTTGTCTTCGACTCTTCTTGACTCCCCCAGACCTTCCTGAAATGCAGGTCTTGTGCCGGCGCACAGCCCTTGGGAATGCGGAGAAGTGGAGCACGCATAGGCCTCAAAAATCACGGCGTGAAGGACGAGATTGCTCTGGGTAGCCAATGTTTCATTTCGTATTTTCAGTCGCGATGTTCCAGTGGGTCGTCATGTGTCATAGTTTGGTGTTGAGAGGCGAAAGCAATGTTGTTCGACCCACAAGGTTGACACAAGTTTCTTGGTATACGGTTGTGGTTGTTCTTCCGGCCGAATTGTCCGATGGTGATCCTATGGCTTATGTCATAGCGTCCCTGGCAGCCACGCTGGGCGTCGAAGTCGCACCTATTGGGTTACTGCGTGGCTTGCTAAGCATGCAGATCATAAGGCAAAAGAGAAATCTGCATGGCAATGTGGTGTCGGTGTCTTCCGACCGTTGCACGGGTTGTGTTCAGCGATATAGTTTGCCAGTTTCTCACATAGAGACTAATGCCCCGTCTACCTTCTGGTTGGGCGGAAATATTCCGATTTTCGACTTACGCGCGACCGTTTGGAACCCTTATATGAAATTGCATGCTGGATGAGAGGACGACTGTCAATGAGACTGGAGTGCAAAATGCCATCCAAACTCCAAAAGTCGGTACTCGGGAGCGTTCCTGGGGCCGGGACGAACCGCGACATTTTTTGTGTGAGACGTGAACTACTAGAAAATTCTAGCGCCCTTCCGTCGCGCATCATTGGATGACCTGCAGCTTCGAGGTTTGTTATTGCCTATATGGAGTAAAAGACGACACAGGTATTGGTTTAGATCACGGCTACCTAGGTACATAGTTAGCTTGACATTACCATCGACAACATCTCTAGGAAAGGTAATCGCGATCGCTGCACATATTTGTAAAGACATGACCAGGTGAGATTGCCCCTACCCTTACTGTGTAGGGCAACATCGAGCCAACTGCATGCAGATGGATGCCACCATATAGCCCCAGGTGAGATCGAGCCCTGTTTATGTATATCTATCTACGCTGTCAAGTCGTCATGATAGCTCCAGATCGGGAGGCAATGCCATCAATGGCTCTGTGCCATACCATGCGCAGCATGACACATGAAGATACGTACTGAACGACCTGCAACCCGACGGTTTAGGCCCTACCTCTTGCGAAATGTGACAGAACGGGTGGCTTTAAATCGATGGCAGGACACGTGCATATAATAATCTGGTAGTAACGTGTTCGATCAGTCACCCGCCACCATCAGTCATCCGCCAGCCCCACCAAAATCACACGCGCTTTTTAATTGATAGCGCCACAACAACAAAATCAATTAAGCTAGAAATTAAGATGTAGATTCTTTAGCTACTAGTACATTGGCGCCTATTATGACCTTGTATATGGCATTTCGTACACGTTAGTAGTGCGCGCTGCCGTGGAGGAGGTCGCTCGTCTAGCGCCACCTCTGGCACTACATTATCTAGCTGCTCTACTAGTTGCCGGCCTGCCTGCGCCTGTAGAGCCCCCCCTGTGCAATATACCTACGGCGGACATCCTGCTTGTGTTTACAGCGTTAAGATGCAGCTTGTAGCTTAGTAACCTCCCTAGTAAGAAGCGCAGTCTAAGCTAGTGCTATATAGCAGCTTTTAATAACTTGGTTGACTGCCTGGCTTGTAGGGCTCTGTAAGTTGCGCTAGAGGAGCTGCTTAATAAGGCAAGCCTGCTGCTTGAGCTGAGTAGTTGTATGAGGTGTCTCTGCTGTCTAGGGCTCTCTGTGTGAGGTTGATGGAGGTGATGGAGTCTTGTTGATGACCGTCAGCGACGATAGTATTCGCTGTAGATCGGCTGGCACAAGGCCTGTAGCCTGGAAGCCGCTTCTAATCGTCTGCTCAGTGAATACTCTAGGCCGTGCTTCTATGTAGAGTGAGAGGAAGTCGAGCTTGTCGATGTAGTAGACACCCTGCCGAGCCAGCTCCTGTACATCCTGCCCATATGCTCGCTTGAGAGGAGAGAAGCAGCTAACGTCGAGCGGCTGGAGAAGGTGTGATGTATGTGCAGGCATACAGAGGGTGATTATCTTGTTCTCTGTACAATAGGTGTCGAATTCTGGTGTTGTATGGCTGCTATGGCCGTCGACAATAAGCAATCGATGGGTGCCGACTACACGCGACCTTGTAGACCTGTCAAAGTGCTGCAGCCAGGCTAGACCAAGCTAATCAGTCGTCTAGCCATTGTCGCTGACTGCGAGCATCCAGTCGGCAGGTATGCCTTGATACCAGCCTGCCTGGTGGACCTTGCCAGGGAAGATAATAAAAGGTGGAATCGACCATCCAGACGCGTTGATACATTCAATTGCTGTAACCCACTCACAATTGCCTGGCTGTATCGTCGCTCGTCGACCAATAGTATCAGAGCTAGTGATGACCTTTGACGTAGCTGCGACACCCATTATAAAGCCTGTCTCGTCAAAGTTATAGATATCAATGTCAGAGATGCCATGCAATAGGCGCGTGTCCTCTACACGCCTAAACCAGGCGTTGATTGCCTCTGGATCCTCGCATCTAGCTCGCTGTGAGTAGAATCTACGATTCCACTTCGTCTGTAGCTCTGGCTAAGCCTTAATGAATTGATCAACCCAGTTCTTGCCAACTGGTGCTGGTAGGGGTGTCTGGCCGCGCGCAGCTAGTAGATGATCTGCCATCCGCCGTACATCGATAATTTGGGGGGGAAATCCACGTCGATCAAGCTCTAATATCCACTGTACTAGAGACTGCTCCTCTAGTAGGTGTAGCTTTCGTCCCTGGGCGTTGCGCGCAGCTCGAGGGATAGCACCCTTGATACGGTCTCGGAGGGTCGATCGGGGGACGTCGTACACTTCTGCAGCCCTTTTACAGCTTGAAACCTGCTTAGATTGAATCGCCTGCTTCGATAGAGCTAGTCTACCTTCCTTCTGGAGCTGCTGGATATTGTGTTGTGATGGCATCGCGTGTTTAGTGGAAGACGCGTCGGGATTTTGGTGGGCCTGGCGGATGGGTGGTGGTGGCGGATGGGTGGTGGAACACGTTAACGTGCACTTGCTGATTAATCACGTTACGTGCGAGTGACGGTGACTATGCCAAGCAATCCGCCTAAACCAATCAGCACATGAGGCGACCCTAAGCTTAACTTATGATTTCAAGATATGGAGTCAATTACCTCGAGGGTAGCTGCAGCTGACAACTTCAAGGGCCCGAGCCGGGGTATATGTCCTGGTTCCAAGTTCGTTATTGTACGGTCTACCAAAGCTCTTTCATCTTCTTTACTTCATGCGGAGAGTTCCGATTACTTGCTTAGGTAAGGCGTGTTGACTGTGGCTTGGCACAGAAGTGCAATATCTATCTCCGCTCGTTTTTTGCACTTTTAGCCACCCAAGCACCCCAATTCGACCACCCCTATATATCATGCATTTTCACCTAGTCGGCATAAAATCCATCCCACTTCTTCTAAATCCACAGTGCAAACCACCCTTTCGGGTTATGTGGGGGCTCTCTCATCAAAACAGTGCACAAAAGTGCATAATACACCACGCTCGAACCAAGCGTTGAACGTCACACCCGTTCCCATTCCACAGAGATCTGCAGCTTTAATTCCTAGTGCAACTACAAGGTTGCAAATAGAATCTGTAGGACTTACATTTCTATTCTTACCACTCTACTGTAAGTAAAGAGGCTTATAACTTGTCTTTTACTTGACTAACCTCGCTTGAGAAAGTGCTATACCTGGCTTAGAGCACGGCTCTTCCATCAACCACGATGACCAAGGACTGGGAATCTGTTCGAGAGAAGATCAGGGAACTATCGGTGGATCAGAAGAAACCCCTCCAGGATGTGCAAAAAACTATGGAAACGATGTACAACTTCAAAGCCTCGTAAGTCACGTGATTTCATCTTTCACCGAGTATCGTGCCACAATAAGGACCTTAACTGACAGGGCTAATAGAACAAGAGCATACCGCATGAGATTGAAAGACTGGGGCTATTTGAGGTACAGGCCCCGTCAAGGTGGCTCAACTCACAGAAGGCGAAGCGAAACTGCGGAGGGGATGGCCCTGGACGTCGAAGAGAGCGACGATAAAGGATCTGATCAGAGTGGGATTGGCTCAGATGAAAGAGAGGAAGGGAGTGCGGTTACCTCAGGTGAAGCATTGCCGCTGGAAAAGCACATGTACACTGTCCCAGTGTTAGTCGAAGCCTGGAGCCAAAGTTTGAGCGAGGCAAGAGAGGCGGTGAAGAACAGTATGTTGGAAGCCCTATTGGACGACGATTCCCAGAGGCTCGAAACCTTGGCCCTAAAGTATCCGCATCTCATAAATGAGCCCATCGGCCTTCCATTCGACACATCCGAGTCTCCCTTCTTCGAACATCCAAAAATACAGGCTGAGGGTAGGGGCCTCTTACAACACCCCAACCAAAGAATGTTGGATATTGCGGCTGGTTTGCCATCTTGTGGCGCCCTGTGGGTGCTCATGAAACGTGGAGCGAACGGATCTATACACCCCCTTGGCATGGACCTAGCACTCTACAATGCGATCAAGAACGGACGGGCATATACAGTGCGGGAATTGATAGACCTAAATCTATCTCACCCAAACGGGAATGCGATTACGCAATGGCGCCCACTCGCGCAAGCCGTATACTGGAACGTTCCCGATGTTGTCCGTGTGTTACTCGACAAAGGAGCAGATGTGAATGAAGCTGCTCCCCTCCCAGGAGAAATGACTCCAACGACTGCTCTTCAAGTCGCCCTGCACAGCCGGGCTAGAGACTACGCCGATCTAGAACGAAGAGAACGTTCAGAGCGTGTTTTAAAAATGTTGCTGCACGCTGGCGCCGATGTCCTCGCTCCACTGCCACACGACCACCTGGACTCTATCGGCTGGTTCCTGGAACCCTGGAAAAACAACCCGGCATGGTTTTTGGATCTCACCGCCGCTGGGCTTCGCTGCCTCGAATCTTTTATTCTCAACGGCGTAGATCTGCGAACACCGTTCTCGGCTTTCCAGTGCAGGTCGTGTGCGACAAACACGTTGATGCACCAATTGTTGTGGCACGCAAGTCCAACCATCGCTCGTGCCCTCATCGACAATTCAGTCCCGAAGCTGAAGGCTCATGGGTGCCTTCTACATGAGGTAGTAGGGAGATGTCCCGATGCAAGTCGACATCCCTCAGACGTCCCGAGGGACATAACTATCCTCCTCAGCAAAGAAGCAGATCCGAACCTGGTGAATGCATTCGGCCATACACCATTGTCTGCCTGTCTAAATATTTGTAACCCAGTGGATCTTGTTCCTCCCGTAGATCTTGTTCCTCGGCTCGCAGCTCTCCTCGAGGGAGGTGCTGATCCTGAGCTGAGCGCCAACGGGTTAAGGCCAGTTGTCTATGTCGCCCACACCTATGAAGAGCCGTTAAAGTCCGAGATTCTGGAACTTCTGGTGTCGTACTTCGGCGGTCCCCAATCTTCGCTCGATTCTGCCTTATGGGAGGATGGGCTATGGCCAATAGGCGATGATCTTTCTATCGAGGACGTTCTGCTCTATTGCGGTCAGAATCCCAGTTTCGAGCATTCAATGCTCCGAGCATTACCATCAGATGTTATTCCTTCCTTCCGCGAAGCCGCTATAAACCTTGCGAGCAAAAGGTTTCTGGCGAAATACGAAAGGCTGGTCTCTACATCCGCCGTCCCAATGACAGACTCCGAGAAGTATGACGTACAGCGTGTCATAGCTATACGGGAAGCTAATAAACTACCGGAGTATAAATTCTCGCAGAATTTTGTAGTGGCCCTGCTGAGGTCGCATTGGAACACAACGCCTCTTCCGGCCGGGGATGTTCCCATGACTGATATTTCTAGACAAGAACCGACGCAGTACGATTTCCAATCACTTTCTCCCATAGGCGTTCCTCTCTCTCAGTCGACATCCGGGGCATCGGATGTCTTCTCTGACATACCAGGGGAAGCAACGCAGTTTCATGCCACACCTAGCAGCGGTTCCCATACTAGTGACTCATCTGGGGGCTCGGACGCCCTTGTACCCGAAACATCCCAAGTTTCGTGGCCGATGAGCAAGAGGACTGTCTTCAAACAACTAGATCCGGCGAAAATGGTGGGCGGTGACACATGAGCGAAGGAGGTTGGAAAAAGTGTTTAGTTACATGCATTCCTTGATATTACGAACCTTCGGAGCTTCCCGTACCAAACTTAGGGCAGTCCCACCCTTCTCATCGAATGTAATAATACAGAGGAGATGTTTTTAGGTCTGCAGAATTCTTTTACTAAGTCTGTTACCAAGTCCGTAGAATCACTGGCAAGGAAGATGTGCTTAGAGGACTTACCGAACCGGAGCCTTTGACTATGGTAGTTGGTTTCGGTCCCTGACAGAACAAGTAATCTTTTTCACAGGCCCTTGGTCACTAGTCATTGTTGGACCCGGCCCGGGTTGGGATGCTGGTTGATTCTCGGGTGAAGAAGAGAAAGATTTTCAATATGGGGCATCCAAAAATCTGCAATTACTTTTAGACTTGGATTAATCACCGAATTGAGAAAGGGTAGAATCCCCCAAAACGAGCCTATTGGAGTCCTGTTATGTGGCCTAGATAGAGGGCAAGTCCTAATAGCAGGTCTCTGAATCCTAACTTCCATCGCTTTGATCAATAATAAGCTGCCAGATCTTCAAACCTAGAGTATTTTCTCTATCGAAGTACTTATGAAGTGTAGACCCTACTGTATCGTAGATGCGAGATCGTACACGTCTCAGATCCAACTACAGTTGGTCGATGGCTCACTGAAAAAGATTTCTGAGAAGCAGCCGCAGCCACACGAATAAGGCTCAGAGTTAAATGGATGTGTAAGTTGTCCTCAATATGCCGCAGATTCCGTTCGTATTTCCAGCATACATTGATCTTATCTGATTATAGCGAGTGTATTAGTGGCTTTGCTGTACATGGATGGCTACATATTCTCCTCTTCAGAGAGAGAAAGATTGCACGGTCCGTCCGACAGGAACAAGCCTCTCCGCCGCCTGAAATAATAATGATTGTACAGCCAAGAGGACAGACCACCCTTCGGCTCTTCTCCTAGATGGAACTTCTACAAAGAATGTGATGATAGAGTGGGGTATCTGGGTATCGTCCTTCGTCTCGAACAAGGATGGTATGAGAAGGAGTGGCCAGCCCAACACTATGACATAGATTATCCGATATCGATTTCGTGGATTTTCGCATTGTGGGTGCGAGAGAAAAGGAATAATGTCTCCCAATGTTTTCCGCGATATGCAGTCATGCAACGACATACCTAGCTCCAAGAGTGCCATGAATGCCACTCGGGGTGGTGTTATTGATGTGTCGTTCTATCCGGAACCCGCCGACATCAGTGACCTAGGCTTTCATCCTCTGGAGGTAGGGGATGTCGAGGACGATGCTTGATCTTCCTCTTGGATATCCCACCCTGGGCAAATGGTTTCCCATGGCACTCTCTCCAGCTTGTGTTCTAGTTTCCTTCTGGTCACTTGGATTGCGTGAACCAGCTTATGAGCATCCGGACGCTCAGAAGCTTCAGGCCAGAGACAAGCAATGCACATATCTCGAAGTTCCTTAGTATAGACTCTTGCAGCCTCCCGCGTGTAGAACTTGCACATGCGCATCAATACGAAGCCCAAAGTGTAGATATCTCTCTTAAAAGCTGGTAAGCTACTCTCAGGGAAATCGGGAGAACCACCGGCCAGGACATCCTTTGCTCTCTCGTCTTTCCACTTTGACTCCAGACATGCACACCCTAGATATGGAAGTAAAACCTGAGGGTACCCATCTTCACCTTCGGAGCGGCGAAAGTAGATGAGACTCTCATCGAGTCCCCTATAAAAGATTGGCTCCCAAATTTTGTCGTCGTTTAGGATAAGCTGCCATCCCAAGTCGTCATCCCCGGACCCATCATCAATGACCTCCCAGTCGACGTCGTGGTCACCCGAGGATCCGGTGTGGAGCGTTGCGATTGCCTTGGCCAAATCCTCGAAAATATCCCATGCAAGGGCTTCCGGGACATATCCGTGTTCGCCCAACTTCAGGATGAGCTGTTCAAGGGTTCTACCATCGAAGCATTCGGTATAAATGTAGCCTGAGCTTGCATCATCCTCCATGGGTGTGAATGGGTGCAGAGCTGGAAAGTAAGGAGAGAATTGCACACGCCGTATGAGGTTCACTTCTTCTTTAGCCTTTTCCAAAGGCATTTGGCGCCGGAGAAAGAGTTTGCCTGTCCTATCACAGTGAACCAGACGGAGAGTCGTTATGTCGGAGTCGAAGCTATTGCTTTCGATAGTATGAATGACGTGGAACTTCGGCTTCTCATCGGGTTTCGACATCTTGGCTGAAGCATTGCTCCTTGAATGGTCGACGAGCAGCTAGCTTGAAGAGAATGAAATAGATAGGGGTGCCTCGCTAATGCGGGGACGGAAGAGGCTCGTAATCGTCGGTATCCCGCGAACGTACGTCGCAAATGGGGGAGGAGGCTTGTATTTAAAGGGTAGGTATTCGAGAATATGATGCAAAATTTGAAGACCGTCATAATCAGGCGAGGAATAATGGCGTTCCTGCAATGATAACACTAGTGGGGTCGTACTAGTCCTGGTTCACATGGTAAACAGTTGCGATGCGGCTCACCCAGCTGGCGAATATTTTCTCGATACAACACAAAGCACATCCAGGCGAGGCGGATCGGTTTGCACAAATTTATTATTGTATGCTACTATATTGTGAAGTTACTTGGATGACTTAGACCACCCTGGGCGAGATGCTTCCCGTTGGGTTGAGGGTGCCCAGCGCCACAAGTCCGCGGGGGTTCGTCGGCACCTATAGATTTTGACATCATAATCTCACATGCTTGCGAGACGACCAGAATATGGTAACCCAAGGACAGTAAGTTGAAAGAAAGTTGAAACAATCATATGATTGCGGGGAAGCCAGTTGTGCGGTAGGCAGTGAAGCCGGTGTGTGATGACGGTTAAAAACTTCAAGACCAGTAAACCCCACAGGACCGTTAGGTAGTGAGCATTGTAGAGTACGAATAGGGAGTTAATAAAGTATATGACTCCATTCATCGTACTGGCAAGAAAGACGACAAGAAGATTGCTTTCGCGAATTAAGATTTGCCCGGGCGAATTGCGTGGCGTATGATGCTGTAGGTATGCCTGTAGTAAGTGATGTGGGGTGTGGTTAAGTTGAACATCAGACCTCCAAGCGGCGTAGAAATACATTGGAAATTGGGAACAGTAATTGCACAGAGGAGGGGTGAGACTGGGGCATGTCTTATTCTGTTTTATCGCGGAATCACATCCACGCAAGAATCTAGGAAGATCCACTGATCCACTTGGCGGGTGTGAATGCAACACACGCCATGACTTTTCAATGTACCCCACTAATGTACACAACTAAAGTCACCATTATAGCAAAATCCGGTGCTCACGGAGTTTGTTTTCTGATTAGGAAACCGCCTGAGCCGACGCAATCAATGTTCATGATCACAGAGCCAACCAGCTGCCCTCCTTGCCTTCCTGGCCTCAACCATCCACTTCTCCAGCTCAACCTTCCTTTTCCCATTCTTTCCCGGTTTATGAGTCTCCTTGTTGTCACTGCCACGTCCATGGGATTGCTCTTGGACGATGAGATCCAGCCACGCTGCTAAACGATATCCCGCTTTTGCAATCTGGCTCGTGATTACCGGGACCGCCTTATCATAATACGTTCCATCCAATTCCTGGTTCCTGACCGCATCTGCACCCTGCGGCACAACGGTACTGCAAACATATGCATTGGCTTCGCGTACCCACACCATGGTGCTGTTGACTGAGTTTTTGATGTCCATGCTGTTCAGCCAGCTTTTGCTTTCTTGCGCGAACTTGCCATTCTTGATCTCCTTGGTAAGCTCGGCGGCCCACTTCTCTGAATATTGGATCGTATAGCCACCACGTAGTTTCTCAGGAATATTGGAGTCCCAGATATGATGCAGGTTTGTCTGGACCCCTCCAAACGTGACGTCAATATCGTTACCTCCCACTTCCATATTCTCCACGTGGAGGGGTTGATGCACATCGCCCAAGAAATGGATGACGAATTTCAGTGCTTGTTGCTTCTCCCCTACGGGAATATCCTTTGCCATCACTCGGCCTGTGTAATTTGCAATCGCACTGACGATGCACCCTTCTTCGGGACAATCGCGCTCGTAATCCACGTTGCAGGATAGCGGAGGGGTATCCAATGCATCAATATAGTGGAAAGGAGAGGAAAAGGACCCTCCGGCGGTGTAGCGGTAGGAGTCTGCCCAAGTAGCAATGTTTCCGAGATAGGTGCTTGAGCTATCATTGAGAAGCAGTTGTGCAAACTGCGTAGTGCGTGGAGAGACAAAGTTTTGGGCGATGAGGGCGACTGTGGTATGACCCAGGGTTCCCCAAGCAGATACACCTGGAAGAAGGGACAGGAAACTGAGAATAGCTGTCTGGGAGGACATGGTCGCCATGGTGCACTGGGACGGGAAGGAGCGCTCACTTAGTTCCGGAAGACGGGGCTCCTGTTTATATAGGCCTTCCTACATCCCGGACATCGATATCTACTCTGCACCCAATCTCGGCCAAGTCCGCCGCTGATCTCCATAAAGCTTGTTCAAACACTTGCAGACGGAGAGCCAGGTCCACGGGCCTTTAGCCCGAAAAGGAAGGCAGTTTACCACGCGTCGGGGAGGGTCATCTGATTGGTCAATACCCTAGGGTAGCCATATCACAGCGCTCGAACCAGTGATGGCTATACATATCGCAGGCACAGTCTAAAATTTTGGGCATAGCATATCCATTCCCCCGTTCGGTTCTGAAATATTGGTCTTACTCATGGGAATCCCCCTTGTGAGAATCGTAGGACACTTAGTCCACTGAAACACCCAATGCAGGCACGTAGCCTACATAGGTACCCTAGGGTAACCGAAGACATCCCATGCCTGGCATAATTCGACTGCATGCAGTGAATGAGAACACCGCAGCCTCATAGATACGTGTATAAACAACATTTCTCTTATAAGTGGTGTCATTGGCAACGAAGAAAAAATAGTTTCTATAGACGGTAGGACATCTCTCCTGGCTCCCTTGCCGTGAGGTAAATTATAACCGGAAAGATTAGAAATTTCGCCTCCCGGAGAATACTGGAAAGATCAATTGATGAGAGTTGCACAAGGTCGTGGGCGATGGTGGCGTGCGATTCGAGTTTCCACAACATGCAAATGATGGCGCCAAGGTATGCCACGTGATTAACCAGCACATGCACACTATCTTGGGGGTATAAACGCGTTTGCCTTATATATTGAGCCTACCTAGGTATTCTAGCTACCTGGCCCGCGGGTGGTTGGCGCATCATTGTCGCGCTTCGCAGAAGTCCTAAAATGGTTAAGGCAAAAGAAGGCGCCTGCATGCGAGCGCAACCCTACGCCAGCTCGGCGACCCTCGCGTGAACGAGATTGAGATTGGACGATGTGCGATAGACGCACTTGGCGGTAGCAGTGGTTTTCGTGGTCTGCCCACTACTGCCCACTGTGCTGTCATACAGGGGACACGCACACGTGGTTGCGATTGGTCGCTGCAGCCCAGCTGCAGGTCCTGGTTAGAAGGGTTATCCCGATTACCGGATCAGGATGAAGGCACGTTGGAAGGACTCGACAGCACAAAATAGAAGGATTGGTCTACAATATATAAAAGCTCCGCTCCGTCGAGTTTCTCGAAACGCATGAAGGGTTCCTTTGCAACAAGCTATCCATTATACCCTACTTGTGACACCAGACAACACTCCTGTCTGGCATATCCACTTGTTGTTGAACATATTCTTCGCATATGCCCCTTGTCCATACGCCTACCAGAAGGATCGCAAGCATGGCACCTTCACACACTGCACAGGGAACTGTAGGGGGGGAAAGCGACGCTTTTCTCAGTTCAGGCCCAAGTACTCTGTAAGACCTTACGAATTTCTTTCCAGAGTGGAAACGGAGCCCACGTTAGCAGCATTCCCCCTTTAACCCCCATTCTCTACCATATGTGAATGTACTCACACATCACCGACCTGTAGTTCGACTTCTGGCGCATCCGGCGCCCGCTTTTGCACTCAAATAACGTTAGCGTTCCATGGCTCCCGCTCAAGTTCATTTGAAAGACACTCGTCCAAGTCAAACACTTCGAACTCCCCAGCACCATCTGCCAGTTCATCTGCTTCAGGTCTGACGCATCCATCGTTGGCCGCACTGACTTCGTCATACAATGATTCGACATGGCGTGAAACCGAGTCCAACAGAATTGACAGGGTGGATGCTGCTGGACGTAGCCTCGGAATTGACTTGCCTCGCCATTGTTATGAGCAGGAGAAATGGGAGATGAAAGAGTGGCTTGGAGCGCAAGGCGTGAGGAGGTTCGTCTTCCCGAGTAATGGTGATCAACTTCAAGGTAGGAGAGGAGCGGAAAAAGAGAAGTGACCGAGAGGGGAAGTGGCCGACACGCGATTTGTTTCCAAGTCCTCCGCCAACCACTATTATGGAGTTATCGCTGCTATCGGTTAACGTTGTGGAAAAGCTCGAGATAGGAAATTCCTCAATAAATACGAGTTCGAGTTGCTCGCACAATGCGTCTTAGACTATGCAAACGCTGATCCTTCGTCGAACCCAGATAGAGTGACGCCACAGGCCAAGCATGAATGCCTCCTTTCTCTTCATCCTTCTCCACGATCACTCCACTGCTCTCCAGCAGATTGTACAAATCCCTCGTCTCAGGTGCCAACACCTCCTCTGAGCCGAATAGAAAAAGCCATCCCATCTTCGGGCTAGCTTTTCGCCATCGGCCGACATCTTTGCAGTGACCGGGTGATACCATAGGGTCGTATGGGGCTATCTGGGCTCCAATGTACTGATTGCCGTATCTTTCGAGGCTCTCGGCATCCAGATAGTCGCTGCGTGTGTTTTTGTTCTTTGGAGAAATGATAGAAGTCCACGGCGATATCAGCACAGCTAGTCCCGGGCGTCGGTATTGCATGTCATGACGGTCCGCAATGTGAAGCAAGAAGCTTAGTATGAGAGTTGCACCGGCAGAATCCCCGGCCACGCAGACTGTCGAGGAGTCCCGCGCCATTGATAGAACGTATTCGTAGCCGGCCAGCGTCTCCTCCAGCTGCGTGGGATATGTGGCATCTGGAACAAGAGTATATTCCAGCGCAAGCAGAGCAGGAGCCCGATATCCTGACTTCTTTAGTAAGCTCACCCATGCAAGGAGGAACTCCAGGTAGAAGTAGGTTGAGCCCATTGAGAATCCTCCACCATGGCAATAATAGACAAGGATGTCCGGCTGCTCTAATTGATTACTCGTGATCCATAGTCCTTTGAACCCGGGCTTGAGGAGGATTAGTGGCAGCGACGTATTGTTTACTATCTCTGAGCCCTTACCCTATTGATGTCTACCCACCTAATTGGGGAAGTGAATATGCCATGTCGAAACATTCGGAACCTAAGAAACGGTAAAGCCACATTCTTGGAGAAGAACACCCGGCCCAAGAAAGCCGGCATGCATGCGAATGTATATCTCACGCATCTTATGACGACATCTTGGAACACTGTTGCGCGCTGGACGAATGGGCTCCGGAGTTCATAAGGGGTGAAATATCTGTCGCGGATGAATTGAAAGGGAAGGACAATGGCTACATGAATAGTGAATATGAACTGTTAATTTCCTTGTTTGTAGCTTGGCTAACCTACCTAAATACGGTAGGGCTCCAAGAAGCCAAATAACAGTCCGCCAAATGCCGACATGGAGGAGAATTTGGGGGGTGAGAAAGAGCAAGAACACGAAACAATCGATGAAGGAAACAGGGCCGAGTATCATGCTTCGATAAACGTGAAACGAGCACTCGAGAAGGTGTTTCCGTCATAGCCCAATTACTGTGTGCATGATGTGTACCTGGACAGATTGAGGGGTAGGATCAGGTATGAACGCTAAATCGAATACGGCTAGTTAAAGTTATTTGGTCCCAAACAAGCCCGTCTAACCTCCTTCGAAGGATACAACGCTGCGAGCACGACTTCAATGCTGGACTACGATGTAAAAACGGACCGATTAGGTCGACCGGAAACGAATGCAAGTGGCTGTTTTGATGGTGAAAGTGAAGCCAACACGACAGCACTGAGTGAATCACGTGCTGCCCCCGGCACCTGCCCACCTGGGCAGGTGGCCGGGGCGGTCTTGGCTTTGCACCAACAACTCTTTTCTTGCACTTCCGCTAACTTAAGTCTTCGCGGACAAACACAACCTCCAACCGTCATCACATCGACAACAACCGATTGCGCCTCCGAACCACCTATATGGCTCTTGCTTCTCTCCACTGAATGGATTAAGATCTGCGAGCACCGTTGGCTGCGACAGGTGTGAGGCCTCACCGACGAAGCCAGGCAACTCAGATTGCCTCCCGCCATGGCTGCCTCTACCACGGATCCTAAGTTCGCGCCGCTTGCCGACGATCTTAGGGAATATGCGCTGTAAGTACACTTACACGTATTAAGTGACTGTGCAGAACTGACAGTTGCAGAACACTTGCGCCATCCACGTTCCCCAAGAATTTCTTCTGCGCGAGCTGCAGCCAACTCGCTTTCGATTCTTGGAAGTTGCCATGTTGCAACAAAACAATCTGCTCATCATGTCAGCTATACACTCCCTCCGATTGATCATGATAGAACTGACACATGTTCTTCCAGGCCATGCTAAGCTCACTTTCCCGACGACATGTCCCCTTTGCGATCATGATCCTCTCGAGGCGGATTCATGTATCCCGAACAAGGCGTTGCGGAATACAATGCGAGTGTGGTTGCAGAAGCAGAAAAAGAAGGATGACGCCAAAAGCACCCCTCAAATCGAGACACCCCCAGTGGAGACTCCTGGCGCGAGCAATGGAGTAGAAGGAGCTGCAGAGTCGACAGAGAAATCTTCGGAAGTTGTCGACAACGTCCAAAAGGACCTGGATGGTGGGAATGGAGCACCCGCTCCCACTGGGGAAGATGATGGGAAGCCCGGCGCTCCCGAAACTTCTGCTCAAACTGCGTCCCAAGAGGTAAACATCCTATAACATTACATCATTTGCCTTCAACTAATTTTGGGAAGGCATCGACTGCCATTCAGACAGGCGAACAGGACAATAGCGATAATGCTCAAGGAACCACTGGCAGTGCTGGGCCAGAGACTGGTACAGTGGAAGCGACGGCACCTGCGCCTGCGCCTGCGCCTGCGAAGGGAACGGATCATCAGGGCGAAGGCATGCACGGGAACACTGCCATGTTTAACAACACGGGTGGAATGACTGGGATGCCGAATCAATTTGGTTATGGTTTCAATAATCAAGGAAGCTACGGGATGGGCTTTAATGGCATGAATGCGATGAATGGCATGCCCAACATGATGGGAAATGCTGGCTGGAATAACATGGGTCCAATGAGTACGTCTCTACACACTCAACGTGATGGTACCAACCTTCTGACATGTTCTCCAGACTACGATATGAACCTGCCGAATATGCCCAGCAATATGTACGGCGGCTTTGGAGGAAACATGGGCATGCCAGGGATGAATGACATGTCTGGCATGAACATGATGAATTACGGGGGCGGATATGGGAATTGGGGGCAAGGCAGTATGAGTGGCTATGAAAACTTCAACGGTTTCAATCCGATGGGTGGATATAATCAATCTGGAGCCCAATATCCCCAGATGATGAACCAATTCCCCAAAAATAATTTCCAAAACCAGAATCGTTTTTCTGCCAATGGACCTGCATTTTCCCAGCAGAAGAACACTAGGCGAGGCAGCAATTTTGGCAACCTCAACCACGGGCCTGGTTTCCAACACGATGCCCAGAGCCGACCGGGGAGTCAAAACGGCCCAGCACAGAACGTACGTCGATTTTCCAAGGAGCGATCGATGCCTTCGGCGCGTCCTCCGCACTCTCTCCTGATCACAACACAAACTGACTTGTCGCCCTCCTTGCAGCATGATGGAGGAACCGCCGCTCCATCGGGTGATGCGCCTGAAGCCAAGGACGGAGGGACACAACCTGAGGGCCTAAGTGATGCCGCTCAGGAAGGTAAGGCTGACGGCGATGGCGTTGTTGATGCTGGCGCGTCGCCTTCTGCAGACGTCGGTGCTAAAAATGCGAAAGAGTTGACCGAAGCAGGAGATCAGTCGCAAGTCGTTTCGCAGGCAGACACCTTGAATCCAATTCAGACACTTGACTCTGCAGAAGACCAGGGTACTTACCAACAAACCATGATGCCTGGTGTCGTTCAACCCATATCGCCGTTCCAGCAAGACATGATGGGCAACTTTTCGAACCAGGTTCCGGGTATGCACATGCCATATGGAGGCAACAATATGGGGTTCGGCCATCATCACAACAGTAATTATAACGGTGCTTATGGGGCAGCAACTGTTCTGACAGGCGAACCTCGAGGGGTGGGCGTTGAAGGAGCCCCCACTGGGCCTCGAGCAATGCGGGAAGGTCGGCCTAATACGGGATTTTCCAGTCGTATTAAGAATACGCGCTACGATCATCGCGCGGCCACCCCCGGGGTTAGTTCTTCCCAGGGCGCTGTGCCAAACAGCCCAACACGAAGAGGGCGATCGTATGTACAAGAACGCCGAACATTTGACTTTCCGACTGACATCGAATCCAGAAGCCCCGATCGTGATGATTCATTGCGAACGAAAGACAAATCGCCATCCCGCTCCCGATCCGACTCGAGATCAGGGGCGAAAGAGGATACCCGGAGCGAAGAGTATGACCGATCAGGGCAGGATGAACGAGAGTCGAGACATAGGAAGCGCGAAAGATCGCCTACGCCGACAGCCGACGAGGAAGATAGGCGCAGGGAGAAACGCTCTCATCGATCCTCCCGCTACGATGAAAGGGGTAAACACGACGATTACAGCGAAAGCTATCATGAAGAGAAGGACGGCCGCAAGGATCGAACACGAAGTGTCTCTAGGGATTCGAAATACCGTACCCGTCGTGATAAAGAGAAACACCGTACCTCGCGCTCCCATCGGGATCGTAGCCGCGACCATCGCCACCGTCACCGCTCACGTTCGCGATCTCCCCCTGGCGATGACAAGTACGATGATGCTCATGCTGAAGGCACCGAAGAATCAAGTAGTCGGCGGAGGCACCGAAGTGACAAAGAGAAGCACAGGGATCGGGATCGTGAAAAGTCCAGGGATAGGGACCGTGACAAGGAGAAAAGAGACCGACGGGACCGTGATTATGACCGAGAGTACGAAAGGGAGAAGGATAGGATGCGCGAAAAAGAGAAAGATAGAAAGCGGTCAAGGCGAGACCGTGACGAAGACACGGAAGAAAGAGACTATGTAGAAGAGAAGTACCGCGCCTCACGGCGGAGCCGAAAGGATCGCGACCGAGAACGGGACCGCGACCATGAAAACGACGAGCCACAAACTGCCGTCGCCCAATTTCGAGGCATCTCCCCGCCCGTGAACGCTCCGACGGGTCCATCTGCAGAGAAATCAGAAGGGTTTTCGATCAAGGGATTCAGCAAGACGAAACGTGCCGAGTCCACCACGATGAAGTCCATGGCCCCTCCCCCAAATGGACCTCGCTCTTTCCAGCCTCCTAAGGGCCCCGCTTCAGAAAGGGATCGGGACCTCCGCGATAGCAAAGACCATCGTAGGAAGTCCAGCGTCAGTGGCTCGGTCCCCTCGACGCCTCTCTCCCCGTCAACTCTAGATCATTACGCCGCTGAGCGCGAACGCAATATCAGGGAACGCGTTGATAAAGACCAACGCGATCGTGTTTTGCAATCACTCCATGGCCGGGCAACGGGCAGATCAAACTCCATGACGTCGTCTTCGGCTCGGCCTAGCTTGTCGAGCAAACGCAGCAGGGACGACATTGAGCGTGACGATATTGGCCATGGCGAAAAGCAGCACAGCACTGAGTCAACGTCGAAAATCCCTACAGGCCCCTCTGCGCACAGGGATAAGCGCCGGAAGAGCGGTGGCGATAGTAACGCCATCGCGAGTCTTTTCACACAGGGATTGAGGAAGCAGGCGAAGGGGAGTAGGAGAGGAGGGGTGAAGACGGAAGGAGAGGTGGAGAGAGATTTGGAAAGGGCGGAGCGGGAGAGGGAGAAGAGGTGGTGAGCGCCTTGGAATAACGAGCGAGCGAGAGAAAAGCGGACGATGCTTGGACTTAGTGGTAGCAGGCAAATTTGCATCTTCTTGTAGCGAGTAGAGCCTGTTTTGTGGCATGGCATTGTATGCGGGTTTTCGGCACATGCATCTATACCCTAATCATGGAAGCGGTGGCTCATCAGATGGTTAAGGTGAGTATGTGGAGTACATATGTGATTCCAATGTACATTTTTAGTGGGTACGCACTTTGATTTGTATCTTACGCGTGACGCTTGATAATGTTCTCTACGGTGGACACCAGATTTACATGTCTAGGCTTTGTAGCGATCCTCTTTCCCTGCTTCACCCTTCCCTCATAGTTTATGCCTCGTCCCATTGACATTTTGAGCACCCTGACCCAATTGGCTCGCAACACATGTCGCCTCCCTGATCGCCCTGCTAACATTGCCCCTCACGGTGCCCTCTTCCAACACCATAAGACCCCCTATTGTACAACCACCCGGCGTACTCACCTTATCCTTCAACACAGCCGGATGCTCCCCGTTCAACACCAGCTCCGCCGCCCCCTTCATCGTCTGTGCAGCCATCATCTGCGCCTCCGCCCTGGGCAGCCCCATCGCCACAGCTCCATCCGCCGCAGCCTCTAACATGAGCGCAAAGAACGCTGGTCCGGACCCACACAAGGCAGTGCTCACATCCATGTGTTGCGGCGCCAGCGTCACTGTGCGCCCAATCTGACTGAAGATCCACTCCACTACCGCCAATTGCTCCTTCTCCAGCGGTGGGGTGCTCGTCTGAATGACGCTCATACTACTCCTCACAAAGCTGGCTGTGTTCGGCATCACCCTGACAACCCTACATGCGCCCTCTGGGACGCCCTCTGGATACAAAAACTCTTCAATCTGCTTCTGCGTCACGCCCGCGAGAATAGAAATCAGGACTTTGCCCTTCAGGGCCTCGCACATACCCTCCTCGCCCAGGATGTCTTTGAAGCCGTGGGGTTTACAACTCAGAAGCACGATGTCAGCTTCTTGAACGCCCTTGACGTTTTGGTTTGTCAAGGTTGTGAGGGGGAGGTTGTAGTGGCCCAGTGCTTCTTTGACGCGGGCTTCGGCGGGGGCCCAGGTGTCGCAGGCGATGAATTTGGTAGGGAGGCGGGAGGGGGCGTTTTCGGAGGTGGCGGATGGCGTCGAGGAGCGAAGAGAGGACATCACGCCGCCCATGATGGCTATGCCCATTGTGCCTGGAAGTGGTGGTTAATATGACTGATACCTGGTATGGAGATGTGGTTCGGGTACATACCAGAGCCGAGGACGGTCAATGTTAGCCCGTTAGAGTCCGCCATATTGAATAATTTCTGTGAGAGCCTTTTATGGACAATTGGTATTGCGTTGGGCGAAGAGTTTGGGTAACGAGTTAAGAGGCGGAGGTATTATTCCAGAGCTTCGACGTGGGGTGCGGTTGTCGGCGGAGTTCGCGCACAGACCCCAGAACTTTTGGAACTGCGGAGCTTGCTGCTCTACGGTGGGATGTTGACCTCACCCGCGCAGTTCTTCCTCTACACGAATCGTTTCGAATACCTGAATCTTCGACCGAACGGCTAGTCCCCGGCGGATACAATACCACTCGCTCCATCAACGTAGGACTATTCTTACGCCGTAGTCCACCATGGCCGACCCCTTTGAAGTTCGCATGCGCTTCAGCATGCAGCTACAGCACTTGAGTGCTTCGGTCACTGCTGCTCAAAAGGCTGCCAACTATGCGCTCAAAAACCGGGAGATGGACGAGGACCTGCACTCTTGTATATTAGAACAACTGGAAAAGGTATGAAGCCTGAACATTCCCTCCCTTGCTAGGGTTCTCGAGCTTTAGGAGGCGAGTGAAAGCTTTCGTATGGTACAACAAAAGCTAACATTACCTTCAATAAGACCTCCATGAACACCCGTGCAAATATAATGTACTTCATTGAGCACCTCTGCGCCCTCGCCCAACGCGAAAGCCACCCCGAATACATCCGGATGATGCAGCGCGACATCATCCGCGTCATCGACGCAGTCTGCCCCATCGACGGCTCCGGCGCTGCCAATATCCGCGTAGTGCGGCGTGTCCTCCAGGGCCTACAAGCACAGAAGGTACTCATGCCCGAGACTGTTGCGGAGCTCGAGGCGGAGTTGAAGTCGAGAGAGGGCGCTGCACACCCTTTCATCGCAGGTGTTGATGAGTCGGGGGATATCGTAGGCGGAGAAAGGAACGGCGGCCCGGTTCGGTTGGATAAACGGCAGATTGAGCAGAGAATTGAAGAAGATCGGGAGCGACACAAGAGACTTCGAGAGGAAATTTGGGCTGTGAGCGACGAGCCGGATGGCGATGGAGAGTTAAGGAAGATGTGGGACGATGCAAGCGAGATCGGGGACGACGACTATCTTGCGGCCGAGGAAGATCAGGCGGAACGGAGACAGGCGATCGAATTCGGCTCGTCGAAAGATTAGGATCGCGGGCGAGCGAGTGAGGCTGTGCCTGGCCAGAGCCTTGGGCCATACGACGCGTACGATAAATATAATGAAGGGGTGGAACGATATATTGAACAAGAGGTACAATATTCAAGGTCGGACCGGAGTCAGACCACACAATGGTTAAGCAGGACTTGCTAACGGGTTCTCCACGGACGAGAGGGGAACAGGAGAGAAGGTGAGAGGGATCTGGGGATCTGTAAGAATGGAGTTCGGGATAGGATTATTCGTAATGCATTTTTAGGCGTCGGATGGGACAGGCACAGGACTGGATGGGAGAGATACCATTAGGGCATGCCGAGGCATCTGTCCTTATTCTGCGTTTGTTTATTCTAGAATACATGCAAGAACAAGAACCCGTTATCTGTACATTGCAAAATGCCCGACGTATAGTACAGATCATATTTCTCGACAAGTCGTCACACGCTCGGCTTCCCTCCCCCGTCTCGAAACCTCCGGCATATATTCCGTCTATTCCATTGTCACCGTCGCACCAATTGCCTTCAGTGCCTCAACAATCTTTTCCGCCTCCTCCTTTGGCACAGCCTCCTTCATCAGCTTCGGCGCACTCTCCACGAACTTCTTGCTGTCGACCAATGACAGACCCAGCATCGCCTTGATCTCCTTGATCACTTTGGGTTTCGCTGCAGCGTCGAATTTCTCAAGCTTCAGGTTGAAGAGAGACTTCTCCTGAGCCGCCGGGGCAGCTTCCTCCTCCTCGGCGGGTGGTGCGGCGGCGGGTGCAGCGCCTCCGGGGCCTGCTGCTACGAAACCGCCCATGGGCATGTCGGGAATATTGAGGCGGGTCTGTTGAGGATTCATAATCAGAATGTATTCAAATGCAATTGTACAGTGATGAGATAGATCTCTGGAGGAAGCGCGATGCGATCTGATCCGGGAGACAATCCCAGCGTACTGCCGTACCTTAAGGGTAGAAACCAAATCTGCAGTCTCCAACAACGTCAATTGGCTGATTTGGTCCACAATGGTGGCGATCTTAGGGTTCGTAGGGGCAGTCGCGTCGGTAGACTGCCATCTCCGCGCTGTCCGTTGCTGTGCAAGGGTCACCGGTGCGGCGCGAACGTATGGCGAAGAAGATCGGACATTGCAAACGCAGCGCCTCAGGGCACGGGTAGTGGGAGCAGACATGGCGGGCGGCGGCAGTGTGGAGAAGACGGCGGGTAATGAGCGTTGATGGAGGTTTCCCAATGTTCCTCCGCAAAATCTCGCGATGATTGTTGCGGAGCTAGAAGGAGTTTAGCGGCTTGGCACAAAAGTTCACGTCTCGAACTTTTTTTGATATGCGGCAAGCAGAAACGAGATCCACGCGAACCACACTGAATCCGGGGACGATTTTTGCGTCAGAACTATGGGAAGGCGCCCCATTTACGATACTCGATATGGCTGCCTGGAAAATGGAAGACAGTATACCAAAACCCGGTAAAACAGTGACGTTAGAATGGCTCGCCACCACTGCGTTGGACCCAAGACATACGGATGGACTTTTCGCCAGATATGGACGCCTCTTCGTGGAAGTTTCTGCCTTGTGGGTTCTTTCCGGATCCCAATCGGACGCAAAAATCGCAGCTTTTGCACGGATCCTTCCATTTGCGCCCTACCTTGCAGAGCACGTGGAAAGATTTCTAGGCTCCGCCTCTCAGTCAGCTGTGATCGGAGATCAGACTTCTCACCAGGAAATCATTGGTGTAAATGAGTCGGACCTTATTCCTCTACTGTTGGGCAGTTTTCGGCTGTTGAGTTACGACTGCCGGAACTTCTCCAGATATGTTAGACCGCTGGCTCTGCAGAGTCTGTTCCAACATCCGAGTCGATGTGTGCGGTACCTGGCTGTGCGCACCTATTGTCTGTGGCTCCATGCAGCAGATGGTGCCACGCAAAGGATGATCGCCCAACATGTTGGAGAACTAGACATCGTTGGAACATGGGAAAATGAAAGCATCGACTATCGATTCCTCTCCTTGTGGGAAGAGCGGAGATGGACTACATTGCGTTCTGCATTGTCTCGCAGAGATCGCAGCGATACCGAATCCTTCCCACCCAATCTAGAAAAGCAGCTTTCTCCCTACACCGTAAATGTGAACGGCGTTCTCTTACCTTGCTTGGACAGCTCTTCCCCAAACGACAACCCTACGCCGATAATACCGACCCCGACCACGGAGGCCAACTTGATAAACATCGCCACTGGCCTGCTTGGGCACAGACCTCTCCTTCTGACTGGATTGTCAGGGTCTGGAAAGACGCTCCTAGTGAGACACCTTGCTTGGAAGTTGAATAAGCTTGAGTCTATGGTCACTCTTCACCTCAACGAGCAGAGCGACGCGAAGCTGCTGGTTGGTATGTACGCAACTGGAGCCAAGCCAGGTACTTTCAGCTGGAGAGCTGGTGTTTTGACGACTGCCGTCAAGGAAGGTCGTTGGATATTCATCGAGGACCTCGACAGGGCACCCAACGAGGTTGTCAGCACGCTTCTTCCGCTCATCGAGAGAGGTGAGCTGCTAATCCCCAGCCGTGGGGAGACTGTCCGGGCAGCAAGAGGCTTTCGCATAGTCGCTACTATGCGGACCACACTTAACCCGAGGGGTCAAGAAATCATTCCGCGGCAGAACATGATCGGCCATAGGTTCTGGGATCCAATCACCGTGCATATGGCCCCCCTTGAAGAGTTTGAGATCATCATATCCAAGAAATATCCGGCCCTGAAAGGCCATGTGCCTGGCATAATGAGAGTCTACGCCCGGCTACTGGATCTTTACTCCGATCCCAAGTTTTCCTCTGAGAATGGAACATCTCTTCGATCCCTCACTCCCCGCGACCTCCTGAAGTGGTGCGACAGGATAACTGTTCTCCTTTCTCACTCCTCTTCATTCAGCTCAGCTCAGGTCGATGATATCTTTATGGAAGCATTGGATTGTTTTGCTGGCAGTCTCCGTAGCGAGAAGGCACGCTTCATAGTCATGGCCTGTGTCGCGGAAGAGCTGCACGTTGATCCTCAGCGACGAGATCACTTGCTGAGCAACCGAGTGGTCAAGCTAGAAACCCCAGCTAAGGCTACAGCGTCCGGCACGATTCGCATCGGACGGGTGCGACTATCGAAGCATAGAGCATCGCGGCAACAACTATCAAATCGACCGTTCTCCACGAATGATTATACGCTCCGGTTGCTAGAGAAAGTCGCCGTTGCAGTGGACCGACGAGAACCCCTGCTGCTTGTGGGCGAAACTGGTACCGGAAAAACCACATGCATTCAGTATCTGGCTGAGCAGCTTGGCCGCAAACTTGTTGCCTTTAACTTGTCACAACAGAGCGAGAGCGGTGACCTCCTAGGCGGTTATAAGCCCGTTAATGTCCGAAGCCTGGTCATTCCACTGAAAGACGAATTCGACGACCTGTTCGACACTACATTCTCAAGGAAAAAGAACCAGCGATTTCTGGAGATGCTTGGAAAGCGGGTAGCCCGGGGCGAGTGGAAACGCGTCTGTGTTCTCTGGAGAGAAGCGTTGAAGATGGTCGACGCCGCCCGTAAAGCTCACGAATCTCAAACATCTTCACCCGACCCAGATGGCGGACAGCCCAAGAAGAAACGCAAGGTCGATTCGCTACCTAACAATTTCCCGAAAGCGCGATGGGATAAGTTTGCAGCCGATCTACACGATCTCGAAGCACAGCTGGCCAGCGGCTCCGAGGCTTTTGCATTCGCGTTCCTAGAAGGCAATATTGTAAAGGCTGTGAGGAATGGCGACTGGGTATTGCTCGACGAGATAAATCTAGCTTCTTCTGACACGCTTGAAGCGCTTACGGATCTCCTTGGTGGCGGCCCGGATGGAACTCCTTCGATTCTGCTCACTGAAACCGGGAGTGTGGAACGAGTCGTTGCACATCCCAACTTCCGTGTCTTTGCAGCCATGAACCCGGCTACCGACGTAGGCAAGAAAGATCTTCCTCCAGGTATCCGTTCAAGATTCACGGAGCTATATGTCGAGAGCCCTGATAGCGATATCAAAAGTTTGCGTAATATCGTCGAGAAGTACCTCGGCGGCGAATCTAACGATCCAGCCATAGTCAAGGTTGCCTTGGACGTCACCAACCTTTACTTGGACATCCAGAAACTGGCTAAATCGAACATGCTGGTTGATGGCGCTGACCAGAAGGCGCATTTCAGTTTAAGAACGCTAACAAGGACCCTTTCATATGCAAGAGAGATAGCACCTCTATGCACCTTGAGGCGTGCCTTATACGAGGGATTCCATATGAGCTTCCTCACTTTTCTGGATAAAACGTCCGAGGACCGCGTAGCGCCTTTGATCAAGCAGCATCTATTTAACCAAAAGATGGCAAAGGCGGAACTGGGAAAGCCTCTCCTGCAGCCGGCTGACGGCCGCAGCTATGTCCGGCAAGGTCATTATTGGTTACGGCAGGGCCCACATGCGGTAGAAGAGCAACCTCATTATATCATTACACCATTCGTCCAGCGCAACATGAACAATCTTATTCGCGCAGCATCCACTCGGAGGTACCCTGTGTTGATCCAAGGCCCGACCTCTTCCGGGAAGACCAGCATGATCGAGTATCTGGCCAAGAGATCAGGAAATAAGTTCGTGCGGATCAACAATCATGAACATACTGATTTACAGGAATACCTCGGCTCCTATATATCTGGCACGGACGGCAAGCTTTCTTTCCAGGAAGGGATACTAGTTCGTGCGCTGCGAGAAGGACACTGGATTGTTCTGGACGAACTGAACCTTGCTCCGACAGATGTTCTTGAAGCATTGAATCGATTATTAGACGACAACCGGGAACTTCTCATTCCAGAGACGCAAGAGGTGGTGCGACCTCACCCAGACTTCATGCTCTTTGCGACGCAAAATCCTGCAGGTCTTTATGGCGGCCGCAAGGTCCTTTCAAGAGCGTTCCGCAACCGTTTCTTGGAACTCCATTTCGATGATATTCCAGTCGAAGAGTTGACGGACATTCTGCATCGCAGGACTCTGATACCTGAGTCGTGGTGCAAAAAGATAGTAAAAGTGTATCAGGAACTGTCAACCCTTCGCCAGGAAAACAGACTGTTTGAGCAGAAGAGCTTCGCGACCTTGCGCGATCTGTTCCGCTGGGCGCAACGGAAGGCGGATACCATACAAGACCTTGCCACCAATGGGTACATGCTATTAGCGGAACGAGTACGCAAGGATGAGGAGCGTCTCGCCGTCAAGAGGATCATCGAATCTGTAATGAGTCGGAATGGGCCGCGGGTTGAAGTGGACGAAGAGAAGCTGTACAACCTGGACAATTCCACAGAGATCAATCTGTACAACAGCAAAGTCGAGAATCGTGGCACTGTCGTGTGGACCAGAGCAATGCGGCGCCTGTATGTTTTGGTTGCTTATGCTCTCCGGAACAACGAGCCTGTTCTGCTCGTGGGTGAGACGGGCTGTGGTAAAACTATGGTCTGCCAGATGCTTGCTGATGCGTTCGAGAAGCAACTGCATATTGTGAACGCGCACCAGAATACCGAAACTGGAGATCTAATAGGAGCGCAACGGCCAATCAGGAATAGAACGGCGATCGAGGACTTACTCCGGAAGCAGCTTATGTCTGTTCTGGTTGATCAACCTAACCAGAATTCTCTTGAAGTTGCCGACATATCACAACTGCTGGAGATGTACGACAGGCTTGACCGAGAGGCCCAGGAAAGGATCCCCGCTGATCAGCATAACGAGATACGGTCGAATCGCATCAAGGCCGCTGCATTGTTTGAGTGGGCTGATGGTAGCTTGGTACATGCCATGAAGACTGGCCAGTTCTTCCTGCTCGACGAGATATCTCTCGCCGATGACTCTGTTCTTGAGCGCCTGAATAGCGTCCTGGAATCGTCACGTACAATGCTGCTTGCCGAAAAAGGTCCCACCGACTCTCTTGTCAGTGCTTCAGATGGGTTCCAGTTCCTCGCCACTATGAATCCAGGTGGAGACTACGGCAAAAAAGAGCTCTCTCCTGCCTTGCGCAATCGGTTTACTGAGATTTGGGTGCCGGCCCTTTCCGATGTTGAGGATATTCTTCAGATTGTGCGCTCGAAGCTCAAGCCAAGTGCGTTGAAGTTCGCTGGATGTCTTGTCTCGTTCGCTCAATGGTTCAATGAGAAGTACAACACATCCGTTTCGTCTTCGATTTCGATCCGTGATACTCTTGCCTGGGTCAACTTCATCAACAAAACTGAACATGATGATCCCGTCTTCGGTATTGTTCACGGAGCAGCAATGGTCTTCATTGATACCCTTGGTGCAAACCCGGCTGGACTTCTCGCGATCCCGCAAGCTGCCATCGAAACAGAGCGGATGGCTTGTCTGCATCACTTGACCAAGCTTCTTGGCACTGATGTCTCTCCGTTATATTTCGGGGAGATCAATGTGGACGCGAACGATACGGCTTTGCAGCTTGGTTCGTTCTCCATCCCACGGCTGCCGAATACAGCGGAAGACCCGACGTTCTCTCTGGAAGCACCAACGACACGCTCGAATGCGATGAGAGTCGTCCGTGCTCTCCAATTGTCCAAGCCTATCCTCCTCGAAGGCAACCCTGGAGTTGGCAAGACTACTCTTGTGACCGCAATAGCTCGTGCTGTAGGGAAGCCTCTCTGCCGCCTCAACCTCTCCGAACAAACCGATCTTATGGATCTGTTTGGATCCGACGTGCCAGTTGAGGGAGGACAAGCCGGTAACTTCGCTTGGCGAGACGCTCCGTTCTTGAGAGCCATGAAGCACGGTGATTGGGTCTTGCTCGATGAAATGAATCTAGCCTCTCAATCGGTCCTCGAAGGCCTCAACGCGGTGCTGGATCATCGTGGAGAGGTCTACATCTCAGAGCTAGACCAAACGTTCCATAAACATCCGAACTTCCGCGTTTTCGCTGCGCAAAACCCGCACCATCAGGGCGGTGGAAGAAAGGGACTGCCAGCATCTTTCGTCAATCGATTCACTGTTGTCTACGCTGACGTCTTCCGGCCTGAAGACCTGTCGCTCATCTGTGCGAAGATTTTCCCTCATATCACTAACGAAGAGGTAAAGAAGCTTATCGATTTTGTTGCCGCATTAGACGAAGAAGTCGTGTATAAACGATCTTTTGGCAACCTTGGTAGCCCCTGGGAGTTCAATCTGCGAGATACACTTCGCTGGCTCCGATTACTCGGCGCAGCTGGCTCGGCCAGGGACTTCCTAGACGCCGTGTTCATCCAGCGGTTCCGGAGCGAGACTGATCGATCCCGGCTACTCAATCTCTTCGATAAAGTTTATGGGCAACATGAACCGAGAGTCACCTTATATCACAATTTAGTCCCAAAGGCTCTGCAAGTTGGCTTAGGCTTGCTGCCGCGGGATATTGCTGTGACGAGACCGGATCCAGTTTCACACCTTCGACTCTCTCAGTTGGCACCCATGGAAGCATTGATGATCAGTGTTAGGCAGAATTGGCCTGTCATTCTAGTTGGCCCGGCGGGTTCAGGCAAGAGTAGCATGATCGACCAACTGGCATCCTTCGTTGGGGCAGACCTCGCTACATTTGCGATGAATGCCGATGTGGATGCTATGGACCTTGTTGGTGGGTATGAGCAGATTGATCCTTCACGAAGTCTTCAACGCTTCAAAACCAAACTGTGCGCCTACACAAGACGCCAGCTCATCGCATCGGAGAGAGCGTCATCCACACTCTTGGATCTCATGGCATATCTTGACTCGGAAAGGGACATTGACTACGACCAGCTTCGCACTATCCTGAGCCACTGGACCGGAGAAGAAGAAAACTCCGCAATTGCAATTGAGCTACTCCAAGAGCTCGATCAGCTTCAAAAAGAGCCCCAACAGATCGAAGGAGCCCGCTTCCAATGGGTCGACGGTCTCCTTATCCAGGCTTTGGAACAAGGGAGATGGCTTGTGCTAGATAATGCAAACCTCTGCAGCAGCGCGGTTTTGGATCGCCTCAATTCGTTGCTAGAACCAAACGGCTATCTCAATATCAACGAACACTCCACAGCCAATGGAGAAGCTCGCATTGTTCGTCCTCACCCGAACTTCCGGATCTTCCTGACTATGGATCCAAGATTTGGAGAGTTATCAAGGGCTATGAGGAATCGCGCCATTGAGATCTATTTCCTTCCCAAGGATGAGGCGGTAGCGATGACCGATGATGTCAGATTGCCGGCCTATCCTCTGGAATCAAGCGTGTATCGGTTTCGACATTTCCAGGCTGGTAATGCGGGCTCACAGGATTCCCTCCCCATCAAATTTGAGCATCTGTCGTTCACAGATGGTGGATTGCTTCAGAGTTTCTGTTCTAAACTCCAGAAGGATGCGATGCCGTTTGCCGCCATCTTGTCATCATCTGCGCAGGGAGACCCAAACTGTCTGCTTGACCAACTCTGCCGTTTCTTTGTGAAACATTGGAGTCCAAATGCCTTGCGCAGCCAGGTTGCCTTGGGAGCTGCCGCTGACACATGCATGACCCAGGTAAGTTCTTCTGGCCGGACATTAAACTCGTACTGATGTTGTATTCAGCCCTATCATCCCCTCGTCAATGAACTTTACGTGCAGTCGAGCCCTACTGCAAAGGCAGCTGCACTATGGCTGGCTTCACTTTATGAAATCTTCTTGGATATTTTCAATATGCAGCAGTCAATTGCGGCACTGCCTTCGGCGAGGTTGGAGCGTCGTAAAGAAAAGCAGAAGCTCCCGGGTTTCCTCCACGCGTTCTCCCAGATCTTAAGTAAAGTCCTGGATGCATTGTGGGCTTCCCAAAATGATGACGAGTCTCTCGATCCTCGAATGCTGCAGCATCTCCGTGTTCTTTTCTGGGCTTTCCACGAGCTCGCCGGCAGCAATGGTCTGGACCGAGCCGCCTTCCACACCTACCTGAAGATGCTAAACAGTGAACTCAACACACTGTGCGAACGTGGTAGCGATACCGCGCTTAGCATCCGGGGTGCTTTTGCCAAAGAGCTAGCAGTGTTCGGCTCAGAAGTTCAGCTCACCACTGGGCTTGGTATGGAGCGCATCTGGCGTCGCTTCAGACCGAACACCCCCAAATCGGCCCGGCAACTGGCTGCCGTGTTGCAGTTAGAGAGTCTAGCAGACAGGCTTGATGAGGTAATGTGGAAGCTGAATCTCAGGATCGATGAGATGATACAGATAAGGGAAAGATTCGCAAACTCCTTGCAACTTGTCAAGACCCAAGAAGTCGACCCTAGTGAGCTGCTCATCGTAGGTTGAATCACATTTCGTGCAAAGGACTTCACTAAATCTTTACAGAGCCTACAATCTGCTGTGCAGGACCTCGAGGGCAGTATCGATGAGGAAGATGTCGCCGTCACTCCGTACTTCGAGGAGGAGTTCGAGGGATTATGCCAGTTCTCCGACGTTTTGCAAAGCCTTCCACGCAGAGATAATGTCCCTTCACAGGTGCTACGGCTTGTTCAGGCCAAATCGTCATTGCTGGCTCGAAGGCCAACCAAGTCTCTCAATACGGATGCCCGTGCTGAGCCCTGCGACGCTTTGGACCACCTCTATCGTTTCTCTGGGCTTGGAGGAGATTCTGGCCGTGATATGGTCCTACAAGGCCGCTTCCATATCGCGACATTAAAGAAGTTGTGGGTAGCGAAACTTTTTCAACATAGGAGCAAATACTGATCAGTACCAGGTATGATGCAGAAGAGGTGCAGCTTGTGCAGCTGGATCGTTTCGAGACCGAACTGCAGATTCTGGCGCAGTCTTTATCTCTGGAATCAGACCACATCACACAAGGCCAACACGATGCTTTACCTGCCATTTATCGAAACTTGGCTAATGAGTTATCTGCCACTCATGTCGACCTGGTCACTTACCGTTTACCCTCTACTCCTGGTAAGGCGGCTACCGCTAACTTCGAAACGGGACACCGATTGCCTGAGGTATATCGCAGAGTTCTGCAAGGACCACTCAAGAGATGTATAGAACATCAGTTGTCGACGACAACAAACCCAGAGTTCACATCTCAAGCGTGGATTGATCTCGCCGTAGCTGGGCTCTTGCTGTACATCCCGAACTACCCGTATGATCCCGCTCTTCAGCCAATGATCGAGCGTAAGCTTTTCAACGAACAGAAGGGGTCGCTACAGCAAGCCCTAGCTATCCTTCAACATTTCCAAATGGAATTCACAGGGCAAGACACCAGCCTCAGGATCAGAAGATTACAGAACCAGATCTTGGAAATGGGGTTGGAGCCTCCCATTCCAGCCATCGCGCGACCGAACACTTCTGAGCTGGACGCCCTGCAAGGCGAGTTTTCGAACCTTCTAAGCATCATCCAACCTTTGGCCAGCGGCACCATGACCGCGAAGCAAGCTTCTCAGGATGCTACGTTGCGATCTAACCTCTCGCGTGTAATCAGCCGACTTCGTGAGCAATACAGAAGCTATGATGATATCACAGGCCCTGCGGTGGGATTTCTCGTGTGTTTGCATATCGGCCTATCTCTCGGGACGCAAGTGCAAGCCGAGAGCGATGTTCAGAGGAGTCTCAAGTATATCGTGCACCACACTCCCTTCTTTGGACTACATGAGTGGTACAGCCGACCGACAGCCGATCTTCTCTTCGCGTATGGCGAAGAGGAGCTTGACAAGGGCCATCATGTTGTTGATATTCGGTGGCACATGCTGCGCAATCTCGCGCTGGTACGCAACGTCGAGCCCGCCACTCTCAGCACTCAGAATGTACGAACTTTGGTCCACAGGATCTTCTCCTCTCTCTACAGCGACTGGAAACGGAAGTTGCTGCAGGATCAAGAGAAGGAGGCGAAGAATGCAAGCCTGTATACCTACAAGGGTGGCGAAGACGATGTTGAAGAAGAGGACCCAGAGCTGTTCCCCGATTACGAGAAAGACCAGGGAGACAGCAAGGATGCGCCTTCTGTCTCTAGCGATCATAGTATCAGGGTTGCGAATATCCACGCCGAGGTTTTTGTCGACCAACAGGACGGTTCAGACGTTCTGAAACGGACCTTGGATTGGTGCTCCCGTGAAATGGTTCGTGTATCCGGGGGCGAACCTCATGGGACTAAACATGAAAGTGCCCTGCCTGCAATTTTCCTGGGCCTGGAGAAGAAATCCGCAGCACTGTCATCATCCGGTAACACTAAAACATACAACTTTTACTTTGATGCGAATTTGCCGGAGGCCAAGAGATTTATCCATCTCATACATCGGATCCAGGCCCGATACCGACAGATCCGAGAGGTGTGGCCTGAGCATGCGACATTGTCCGACGTTCTTCGTACGTGCGACGAAGCTCTGGGTTTCAGGCATGTGGACCCCGTGGCAAAATTTATCACCAAGGCCGAGAAGCTTTATGGTTACATGCATGAGTGGCAACGAGTGGCTAGCAAGGAGTATAGCACAGCGCCCCTGTACGATGAACTGACGAAGCTCCTCGTCAGCTGGAGGCAACTGGAGCTTACGACGTGGGCGCGTCTGTTCGAGATCGAGATGGAGAAGTGCCGCGACCATGCGAAGAGTTGGTTCTTTGTCGCGTACGAAACTATCATCGCAGCAACCGAGTCTATGGAGGATCAAGGATCCGTTGCATCGCATGCAAAAGACCTGTTGAGGGCGCTCGAGGGCTTCTTCTCCTCGACCACGCTGGGCCAATTCGAACAGCGGATCAAGCTCCTGGAACAAATGCGCGCACATGTGGCAATGCGACAGGAAGACGTGAAGGCCTTCGAGCCCATTCATCTTGCGCTCCACAACTTTATAGCCTACTTTTCTCGCCTGGAAAAACCTGTCCAGGAAGCGATCTCTGTTGGTAGACAGAAACTCGAGAAAGAGGTTAACGATGTGATCAAGATTGCAAGCTGGAAAGATACGAACATCGACGCCTTGAAGCAAAGCGCGAAGACATCCCATCGCAAACTGTCTAAGCTGGTCAGGAAGTTCCGCACCTTGCTCAGCCAACCTCTTTCTGGCATTCTGCGAGCCGGTTTCCCTGAAGAGACTTTCGGCGAATATGCCGTCAGAATGGGGAATGCAAGCATGGTGGTTGACTCGGCCACGCTTGAACTATGTGCAAAAACACTACCATCGTGGGAAACGAGACCTACTCGATTTAAGAACCTCGCGACCACAGTATCCATAATGCGTAACATGTCGTCTCCCAGCGTAGAGGTGGTCTATGGTGCTAATTACATCAACACATTTATCACGGACCTGGAGAGCTCGATTGTAGAACTCCAGAAAGCAACGCCTTCGACGTTAACTGAGGCGAACAAAGAAGCCGTTCAGCACCTCAAAGCCCAAAAACGCAAGTTGTACGCCGACACAATGAAGGAACTTCGACAGATGGGTATTCAGTCACATCTTAGCAGCGATGTCCTCGCCAAACAAGACGAGCTTGCGACAGTACTGGCGCGCTTGCCCGCCCTCCATGGCTCGGCCAGTCCTTCAGCGAAAGGGTCCGAGTACGCACTGCATAAGGCTGTGAGTATCATGAGCCAAGTCAGGGAGATCTCCAAGGAGCATTCCGGTGACTTGACAAGCAACGATGTAGCACGCAGTGTAGGCTATATTGAAGGTCTTCTGCATGTCGCTATTCGTCATCGAGGCTTGCAGAGTCACGCAGCCGAGGCAGCAGGGGCTTTGGAAGGGTCCGTTGCTCGGATCGTAGGTCTGTGTGAGCACGCCTCCTCACTGGTTCAAGTGCGGACCGACAAGGCAAACGGCGCGCAGACATTACAGTCGGAGATTACCTGGCTTGCGGTGGTTTTGAAGACGGCAGCAGCAATCTGCGCTGCACAAGCGAGCTTGGCCAAGACGTCTGAATTCGATGTTGTCGTTCGTGGTCTCCGGGAATGGAGTTCCTGTTTCCGCGAGTTGGCTGGAGTATATGACTCCATTCCAACGCTACCAACGAACGTGTGGTCGAAGACACACATACAGCACAACGAGACTGTACAGGCAAAACTTGCTGAGTTCCGCCAGATATATAAGTCATGGCTAAAGCAGCATGATCTCCCCCGCGCTGTACTTACACAGCTCTACCCGTATGTTCTATCAAGTGGAGACTCAAGGACCGTTGCACCATCAGTACACGATTACATTGGGGTGGAGACACACGCCAAGGAAATTTTCGACTCGTTGGACCTCATCTTAGGTTCGATGCAGGATGTTGAGGCTGCCCTGAGAACGATTCCGAAGTCCGCGGACGATGCAACATGGTTGGTTACAGAAGAGCAAGCACTTTCTGGCGCGCTTTCTGCTCTACACGGACACCAGATTGCCAATGCTTTCGATAGAATTTTGAACGGGCTTCAAAATTTGAGAAGTGATCAGGATCTTCGGGCTATTGCTGCGATGTTTGTGGCGATAAGGCCCATATTAGATCAGTATGTTGTATCTGGACGTTTCCTCCTGGACAAGTTTGAAGAGCTGCAGTTTGCTACGTCTAAGCTGCTCTACCGTCTTGCCAAATCCTTCATTCAGGTTGGAACCCAAGGATTCTGCACACCAGCCGAGAAGTCCAACGAGGAGGCTGGAAAAGATAACAAGCTTGAGTCAGGCACTGGTCTTGGAGAAGGCGAAGGTGCGGAAGATATTTCCAAAGATATTGGAGAGGACGAGGATCTTGAAGACCTGGCGCAAGAGAAGGGCGGAGAGCGCGAAGGCAGCATTGAAGAGGAAGAAGATGCTGTGGACATGGGAGAGCAGGATATGGAGGGTGAGATGGGCGATGTTGCTGAGAAGGAAGACGAAGAGGGTGAGGGCGAAGAAGGTGAAGACGATGCCGAAAGTCAGGTTGGAAGTGTTGATGACTTGGGACCTAGCGCTGTAGATGAGAAGATGTGGGACGAGGGAGGAAAGGAAGACGATGCGAAAGAGAAGGAAGGACAGCAAGATGTAGGCACTGAAAATCAGGATGAGCAGGTTGCTACAGACGACAAAGAGAGGAAGGAAAATGACAAGGACAAGAGGAAGGAAGGTGAAGAAGAGCCAGCAGCTAATGAAGACGAGGAGATGGAGATGGAAGGCGAGGAGCAGGAAGAGAATGTTGGTGTGGGCGAGACGGAGAAGATGGATCCCCATGCTAAGGAGGAAGAGACGCTTGATCTTCCGGACGAGCTTAACATTGAGGGCAACGAAGACGATGACAAGGAAGACGATCTTGGAGATATGGACATGGGTGAGGAAGAGGAAGAGGAGATGGAGGGCGACGCTGGGATGGAGCCTGACAAGGTGGACGAGGAGATCGGGTCGGAGGGTGAGAATGCTGAAGAGCAGGAAACGACTGACCATGTCAAGGACGAAGAAATGGGTGAAGAAGAGGGAGAGGAGGAGGGCGAGCAGCCTATGGATGACGACGTAGTTCCTCTGCCAGACGAACAGGCTCCACCCGACGAAGCCCGAGAGACGAAGGATGACAGCGCGGATGCGAATGCAGAAGCTGGGGCAGGAGCGGAAGCCAATGACGAAGCTCACCAGAATCAAGAGAACCAAGCTTCCGCGGATGCGGCAAATCGGGATGAGGGCAACGAAGGGGAGTCTTCAGAGAAGATGCAAGAGTCCACCGCTGAAGATGGTACTCTTGGACAGACTGCTCGGCCGGATGCCGGTGGTCGCAGTGAAGAAAGTCAAGAAACCCCGGAGACCCAATCGTTCAAGAAGTTGGGAGACGTCTTGGAAAAGTGGTATAATCAACAACGTCAGATCTCGGATGCACGCGAGAAGGACGAGAGTCAAGTGCAGCAGCTTGACAAGGAAGTCAACATGGCAGAGGCTGACTTCGAGCATCTCGCCGATGAAGAGACCCAGGCAGATACGCAAGCTTTGGGGACGGCGACGGAGGAACAGGCCAAGGCACTCGACCATGACATGGCGATGGCGGTGGATGAAGAAGAAAAAATTGCCGCACGTCCAGAAGACAAAGAGGAGGAGGTGCTGGACGGTCACGATGTTGAGATGGGTGAGGCAGAACCTTCCAATGAGGCTCAAGAGCAGCCTCCTAGCAACGCCGATGGCCAACCCCAAGCATTCATCGGCGAGCAGAAGCCATTCACTCATCAAGAGGATCAAGATATGGCAGATGCCATGCCTGCAGAGGACGACTTCTCAGAAACATCGTCTGTGCACGAAGTCGAGACCAAACTCGAACTGACCCATCTCGACACGTCTACCCTGCCCCCAACGGAGGCGGCCCGCCATCTCTGGGTACAGCACGAGAGTGCCACTCACTCGCTTTCTCAACAACTCACCGAGCACCTCCGCCTCATCCTCGCTCCCACCCTCGCCACCAAGCTCCGCGGCGACTTTCGCACAGGCAAGCGCCTCAACCTCAAGCGCATTATCCCTTATATCGCCTCCGACTACAAACGCGACAAGATCTGGCTCCGACGCTCCATGCCGAGCAAGCGCAACTATCAAGTCATGATTGCGCTTGATGACTCCAAGTCCATGGCCGAATCTGGAGCGTCCAACCTGGCGTTAAAAACGCTCACGCTCGTCACGCGCTCCCTCTCCATGCTCGAGGTGGGTGAAGTTGCCGTTGTGGGCTTCGGCGACGAGGTCAACGTCGCGCACGATTTCGACAAGCCGTTCACCAGCGACGCTGGCGTGCGTGTCTTCGAGCAATTCGGGTTTGGCGCTAGCAAGACCAATGTGAAAGGCCTTGTAGAGAGGAGTCTGGGCCTGTTCGAGGAGGCCAGACGCAAGGGCGCCAGTTCAGCCGGGGAAGACCTCTGGCAACTGATGCTCATCGTCAGCGACGGCATCTGCGATTCGCACGCCGAGATTCAGCGTCTAGTGAGGCGGGCGCAGGAAGAGAGAGTCATGATTGTCTTCATTATCGTTGATGCCACCGCTACTGCGCCGCTTGCTAGCGACGGCGCTGCGGGTGCTGCACAACCTGGTCTATCGACCACGGTGAACCAGGAGAAGGCGAGTATCCTAGACTTGCAGAGTGTGGAGATTTCGCCTGAGGGGAAGGTCGTGCGGTGGAAGTACATGGAGCGGTTCCCATTCAGGTATTATCTTGTCGTGCGGGATGTAAGAGAGCTGCCTGGTGTGTTGGCGGGGGCGTTGAGGCAGTGGTTCGGTGAGGTGGCGGGAAGCGTGTAGTCGGTTGAATCTGGCAATGTGGAATCTACCATATTTCATTGCGGCGTTAGGTATTGCGTTCCCTTGAGCAGTGTCTGCTGGACAGTTGGATGCGGTACTGAATGAGGGCATAAAGAGTAGCATATTTTCCATAGAGTAATTGCATCACATAGTAGTACAATTACCACCAGTCCACATCGCGCGTTTCCGAAATGCACCAGCGTTCAACAGCACAAAACGTTTTATTAAGTTAACTCGACCGCCCTATTTACAAAAACATAGGCGGCTATTTAAGGGTCGGCCTTCCCATGCTCATTCTCCTCGCAACCCCTGGAACTCCTCCGCTTCACGACCCACATTAAGGGCATCTTCATCTTCTTTCTCTCCGTCGTCCTTTGAGTGCTGGGTTTGGAGAGGTTCCACTCTTTCAAACTCCTTATTTCCATCTTTCTGCAATGGATCCAATTGTAGTCCTTTGAGTATCACCAAAGCAGGCTGAACTTACCTTCTTGACGTTGTAGGCTGCGCCCGAGTCGATGATATAGACAGAAGTCCCGATCACTGCGTTCTCGTCATACACGAAGTCATTGAGCTTCTTATCTGCCATTTCCCCGAGATTCGATGATTAGCGTGAATCATATCAATAGCCGCCTCCGGGAACATACTTTGGCTGGCTTATCATGACAAGATGTGCGGGTGCGCCTGCTTGTCTGGTGTAGGTCACGGGGCGTTTGGCGGGGAGAAATCGCTTTTCAACGCTCTTGGATGCCCTGTGAGAGGACCCTTACTCATCGGATCTTGGGGCTGTTCGGACGTCATGCTCATCCGTTGCCATGGCTCACTCATCAGTCACTTCACCGTCGTCGCCCAAGGGTGGTTTGATGCCTTCATACGCTTCCACAGCCGCCTTTGCATCACTGGTCAATTGTAGATAAGCCCAGGCCATGACATGATTGGTGCCAGGCTTGTGAAGTTCAACAATCTCTTGCTTCGAGTTCTTGACGTTCTTGACCTTCGAGTTCAGAAATTCTCGCGTCGCCTTGGTCTGTTCGTCATTTTCGGGGTTTGCCGCGATCGCGATGTAGTAGGAGTCATCGCGTTTAGCGACTTCGGAGCGTTTAGATTCTTCTGTATCCTTGGTCAAACGGAGACCTGGGTAACCTTGAAGTGCATCTGTGTTATCATCGTTCTGGAGTGAGATGGTCCATGAAAGAGACTCATCCTGTGGGCGGAATTTGACGTGCTCTTCTCCATAAAGGCTCTTGAGGAATTTGTTCGTCTCAAGAAGCTGGGCGGTGTTTTCAGGGTCAGTCGGATAAACGGCGAGAGAAGTATCGCGAGAAGCCAGAGATTTCAGGTTCGACGGAGCCTCGAAGCCTCTAACCCATATATTAGGAGACGGATTTGACAATATCGTCTCGAAATAACGAGCAAAATGAACAGGAAATGTATTCTGTATTTAGAAAAAGGTACAAGTATGATATTCGCCGAATTGAGGAGTGAACGAATTTCTGTACGGCTGGCCGGCGTTTCTTTATATCATGAATTATGAAAGAGCACGTCAAATGTGTACGGTCTGCCTTGGACCTTGCCAAGTTGCTGTGCCGTTCTACAAAGTGGAAATCAGAGGAGGAAAGGAACGGACAGATCGTCAGGAACAGGACGATGATGACAATGTTAATGTACAGTTGTGGCGGGGTTGGTTGAGACAGTCACACGCCCGATAGACTATCGTGGAATATCACATGCGCAGAGGAAAAAGCCACAGAGTTTCATGTGGTTCCTGAAGAGTGGCAACTAGATGCAAAGAGACCTGAAAGTGGCAGAGAGACACAGGTTGCGCAAATTGAAATGATGCAGAACATTGCCGCAGCCGGGCTAAAGGAAGAGGAGCATATGAAGACAAAATTGAAAGGCTTAGACAAACTTCAACGTACCTGTTTGGTGTAGCATCCATAATATCTAGCCGAAACGGACGTCGACGCAGGCCGTGTGCGAGTCGTGGAGGGTATGCAGGATGGGTAGAACGAGCTGAAGATGAGACCGGGTGTTAAAGGGTATCGGTGCCATCAATAGAGTTAATTACTCGGGATAGAATGTTATCATAGTAGTTGGAAGCGTTTTGTGCGAGTTCAAAGAATGGCGCCACTTACCGTTCTCATTGGTTAACGCATAGTCTCGTGCTATCCGTTTCTACCGTGCCACCCTCATGTGCCGCAGGTGAGACAGATTCCGCTGGAACTGCCCTACCTAATTGGCTCGCATTGTCTTGGTAGCAGTTGGGCAATATGTGATATCGTTTAGTTACAGCAGGTCTGGATACATGGCGCATACGCCGTATATTAATTAGTAGACGTCAACGTGTTATGTACCGTTACGCTCTACACGTTTGTCTAGCCACGTTATCTCTAAGAGTAATCTAAGTTCATTTTAATGATGATGCTCCTAGCGCAGACCCTTTTCGGGTGATCTTGAGAGCTTGATCGTTGCTCCGTTGGGAGGTCAATTGAACTCGGTCAAATCAAAAAGAAAACCCCAAAATTTTGCCCACTCTCAGAATCGAACTGAGAATCTTTTCATTACTAGTGAAACGCTTTACCATTAAGCCAAGCGGGCTTGTTTTTCTTGTTGTAGAATTTCAACTACATCTATTATATACCCATTGTTTCAATGCACCGTAGACATTCCAGACCATGAATGTGACGACACGGGGTCCTCCAATGATCGGTCCGATCCCATACGATTTTGAAGATCTAGCGTCGTTACGTTGTGGTTCGGGTATGTGTGTGGGAACGGACTAGGCCAATAGGCGAGACGGAGATTTTACCCGCCGAGTTGAGACCTTAAAAGTGTGCTGAAAATAACGAGTAACTATCCCTATTCAGTAGCGAGTCCGCTCCTGTCTTCCCAACCAGGGTTTTTGCGAAAGGTGCGTGTGAACAGATGTGGAACGATTTGGTAGACATTCGTTCACTGTGACACAGGAGGCGGGGGGATAACTTTGACGAGGCGTAGCCGGAGAGGGGAAAAGGATATAATGATGATGAAATTTTGAGAGCTAAGATCTATGCTCTGCTTCTCTACATTTTGAATAGGAATTGCTTTAGTGTAGTAGGTTGCAATCGTGCTATATATCTGTCCTGAAGGCCGTGCAAATCGTCGAGGAATTGGACCCGACCCTTACTCATCGTCATTGAACCACCCACTTATAAAAAGTCGGACTGCGTCACATACGTACTCTTTGTTCATGTGTTTACAGTACAAAATGTCGTTAATATTATGCCGCGTCCGATTGAAGCATACTTTTCTAACCTATATACACCGCATACCGAAAATACCAGTGGTGCGCCCGACTGCGCACGACAATGTAGGTGTTTGGACATGCCAGATGTCGATATCGATGTGAATTTCGCAAGGAAGCACCCCTACTCAATACATAGCGGAGACTTAATTGTCAAAGCTTTCGAAGATTTAATATTCGTATAAAAGACATGTTTTCTGTCTACCGCATCCAAGGCGCATAAACCCGGACCATTCACACCATCTTACGTCTCAGAACCCAGCCTAGGTATACCACGTCGGCTCTGGCGCCTCGCCCAACAGCCTCCACCTGCCGACCTCCCGTCTCTTATATGCGATAGGATCATGCAGCGTATGCGTCCTGATATCCCTCCAGAACCGATCCAATCCCACCTTGGCCGCCGTGCTCCTGCTCCCCGTGACTTCGAACACGCCGCTGGTGACCTTCAGTCCCGTGTCCGTGGTGACGATCTTCGTGGCAGCCACGCCTTCGGCAATAACGCCCCGCTGCGCAGCCGTTAGGGCCGAGCGCTTGTCGAGGGGTCCGGAGTGGGCGAGGTAGAGATTGCTCAGGTCAGCGGAAACCGAGTCGAGGAGAGTGGTGGCGGCGAGAAGGTGCGCGTGATAAGTGCCATAAGTGGAGAGGATGTAGAATTCGTCCGAGGAGGATTCCTTATTCTGCGTTGCATGGTCAGTCATTGGTCATGGAAAGCGGGATGGACATTGCAGAGGACGTACGTCGCCGCCATATGGCCAAGGGCGCGTGTTCTTCACGGTATACTTGGCCGCAAAGTCGAGAGCTCCTAGCGCAATGCCGAGGTAGAAATTGGTGAAGACGAGCTGGATCGTGGGAAGCAGCAGCGAGGCGAAAGGGATGGTCAAGATCTCCGGGTTGGGCGTCTTCGTATCGGCGTTCCAGCCGAGAGCATCCGTCCAGGGCGCCTCGACATTCTCAATCTTTACGCTTCCGGACTCGGACAACCGCAGACCAATGTTATCCCAGTTGTGCGAGAAGATGATCCCCGATTGATTTGTAGGGACAATGGCGAAGATGTGGTGTTCTGTGCCTTCCAGGACGCCCTCGAGAACAGTGAGGTCGGAAATCACGCCTCCAGTGTTGAAGTGTTTGAATCCGTTGAAGACGAACTTGTCTCCCTTGTCAGTGATTTTGAGGTCGTTGTCGCGGGGGTTGACGGCTCCGCCGAGGAAGTAGTTGTTTTCGAGGATGAGTTTCTGCAGGCGATCGGCTTGCTCGGGAGAGCCGACCACGTTGGCGGTGGTAGACCAGAGCAGGTGGTAGCCAAGGAGCATACCGATGGAGCTGAAGTTTCATGTGAGTATGTCGTCCATCGATATGAGCAGGAAAGATAAGACGTACCCATCGGTCTCGGCGACCTTACGGATAGCCTTGAATCCAACTTCCCAAGGCTGTCCACCGCCTCCGTACTGTTTCGGACCCAGCAGCTTGAGGAGTTGCGAATACTTCAGGAGTGCTACCTCAGCACGTGGGGACTTGTTCTCCCGTTCTCGTTGAGCTGCGTCTACAGCTAGGACATCGGCGACCTCCTGGGCGCGCTGGAGCCAGCCCTCTGCGTCCTGAGGGAGGGACGACCATTTTGATTCATATTCGGCGTATACAGAGGGGTCGCGGTAGGCCACCTGATAGGCATTACCACTTATGCTGGCAGGGTCGACGGCGCCCATTGCTTCTTCGTATATATGGGACTAGGGGATGGTGTGATGTGGACGGTATGAAACGCGGGGAATTGAAGAGTCTCGAGGGGATATGTAACTGGATATTCCACTTTCAGAGAGTATTGTTGCTCATATATAGCTATGTTTCGCCATGGCGTGCTCCCCGCTGGCGGTCTCTCTTCTGCAGAGTCCGCATTGCGAATAATTGCATCAATATGTCGTGACCGGAGAGGAGAAGACCTCAGACGTGAACTACGGGTCTCGACAGCCACGTTCTCTCGCCCAATGGTGCTATCAGCTGAGACACTTTTGATCGGACGTGAGGTGGGGGGAGGATAGAGAGGGGTGAAAGCACGGCCCTGCGTTGAATATCGTGTTGCTAGGCCCCGATGTGTACTAGCGCTCTGTCGTTAAGCTTCGCAGTGGGCGTGCTCGCAATGGACAACCACGATTGCATCATCAGGGTCCGACTACCACCAAGACATATCGGGGCCGGAGAAAACCAGAGCAAGGGGCAATCTCTACCTAATGCTCAGCAACATGCTTGTAACAGATCATGAACCGTTATGGGCAGTATAGAACATGCGCGATGCAACCTACTCGCTCGTTACGCGTACGTATACCAATGCAATGCAATGCAATCCAACCCAATACACGCTTGCGTGAATAGAATCACTTCCTCAGCCTCTTCATCCTCTCCGGATCTCTCCACCAAGCGCAAGCCTCCATCCGAATGCCATGATCCTCCGGCTCCATCCGCGTGCCTTTAATCCCCTTCCGGCTTCCGACGACTAGCTGGGGTTGCCCCAGCCCTTTATATGGTTCCCACTTCGGAGCCCCTGGAGCAGCATACGTATTCGGGTCACCCGTCGCGATGAAGCTGGCCCAGTAACTACTGTACAGCTGGGAGACCTCCGGAAACTGGACATTGGGGCTGCCCTGGAAGTATAGAAAGTCAGCCGCGTGAGGGACACCCTCCCACTCGGCGTCCCAGTTGGGAGTGTTGAATCGCGCCTTATATACGGGTGCGTCGGCGCCAGCGAGTCTAACCGCAGCGTCTTGAACAGGGCAAATGTATGAGTAGTCGCCGTAGGCGGCCGTGATACGCTTGAATTGCTTGCTCTTTGGAGAGTTCCTGTATGGGCTGGTGGCTTGGTCCGGGTCAGGGTACAGCCTCACCAGATCGACTAGATCTTCCGCAGTCAATCCTGGATTTACGGTGTGGAGGAAAGCCGTGAAGTCTTCCGTGGTCTGGAGATCTTTGGGCGCGAAGAAACTTCCTTCGTCGTTGCAAGATGAAATCATGGTCGGGATCTTCCAGAATGTCCCCTCCTCGCCAGAGACTGAACCGCGCTTCTCCAGGAGCGGACCTGGGGAAACTGGTTGAAAAGGCCAGGTTATGTTGTAGTTGCTCGCAGCATAGAGCTGGCCCTGCTTCGTCCTAATCTTATCAACACTCGCGCCTCTTAAGCATTTCAACGCCGCCTCGTTAGGTGACAGGGGACACCCCAAGTACTTCATGTACTCCTTAAACTGCCTCTTATACAGCGGGTATGTGGCTTCGGGAAAAGCTCGCGCCGTGGGTGAGCCAGATGATAAGATTGCTTGCGCAAATAGAGGCTTCCCCTCATCGTTCGCGTAGTTGTGAAACAAGTTAATACCCACAGCATGCGCTCCGGCGCTCTGTCCGGAGAGCGTGACGCGCTTGGGGTCGCCGCCAAACACCGTAAGATACTTTTGCAGAAATTGCAACAGCAAGTGCTGATCTCGAATGCCCAGGTTCAGTAGGTCCTCCTCTTCAAACAATACGGATGGCAAAGAACCTAGAGAACTCAGTCGATATTGCGCAGTGACAACCATAAGAGGTACGGGGGATCTAGCCACAAAGCTGGCTCCGTCGAAGTTTCTTCCACTTCCGATAACAAAGCTGCCACCGTGGAAGAACACAAGGACTGGGAGTTTCTTGGTATATGAAACGCCTGCTGGTCTGTATATGTTGAAATTGAGGCAGTCCTCTGATTGCAAATTCTTGCTACCCCCCTGGATGCAGATCGGACCATACTCTGTCGCCTCCCTCGTCCCATTGAAGGGCTCTGGCCAGACCGAAGGCGCAAAACGGGACTGCTTGGCATAGTTGATACCTAGCCACGCATCTACCGGTTTGTCGAGCGCGGTGCCATAGTGTAAGTGGCGGACAATGCGAGTGCCCTTGAAGGATCCATAGCCGGGAAGGACAACAACAAGCGGTCTTTTCGGTAACCTGGAATATGGAGGGGGCTGCCCGACCGTGTATGTATAAAGGACGAAGAAGATGGCACAAATGGAGCAAAACAGCATGACTGAGTAAACGCGATTCCTATACTTGACCCATAGCACCCGGTGCTTGGGTTGCGCAAAAAGCGCATTGTTCACGGGGGCATCGGACTCGTCGACGTCCTCCATGTGCTCTTGCATTCTCATCATCGAAAGGAAAGATTCTGCCGTTTCGGATAGGCGCCCGCGAGCGGGCAGTCACGAATGGATTTACGGCGGCATCCGGGCCTGTATGCTGCAGAACAGCGAAAAGAAGGTGCGGCGGAGATGAGATGGAAAGGAAGCTGGGAGAGCTGACGGACCGATGTTGACATCTGATGAAATTGCGTCGTCTGAGAGGTCCAGCCCTGCCAAGCCGTTTCCAAAGCTTGATTGGACGCGCGTGCCCCGCACCGTTCCGAGACGCCGACCCACAGTGCACGTGCCAGGATAGCGGGGTGTACCTAGGTAAACACCAGACCTTTTTCAGAGGTCTCCTTTGGTACAGCTTATGCACGAGAGAGCTGTCGATGTTGCGTTTATAGAAACTGCATAGACTTACAGATACCATTTCTCTGTTTAGGATACTACCATTCGCCTTTGTACGCGTACCCTTACGAGACCATGGGAAGTGTATGAGAAATGACACGTCCCGTTCGAATTCCCTAAACGACAAGCTTCACGGAAGCATCCTAGGAAAATGAGACTGCCGCCGTCACAGGACAAATTGGGTCATTGGGTACTCAATAGACTCTGAGATGGACGAGAATTCCGAATACCAATACTCACGCACTCCATATACATGCTCACCTTCCCTGGGCCCTACTGATCCCCAGCCTCCCTCTCCACGGCCTCTGCCATCTCCCCCAACGTTGAAAACTTCCAGTCATAAACCGGCTCCTCCACATTTCCATACGCGGCCCCATACCTCGCAATCCAAGCCCCTTTAATTCCCACCTGTTTACATGGCTGCTGGTCATGAAACTGGCTCTGCGCCGTCTGCAAAACCTGCCCTTTCTCGACACCAAACCTATCCTTCACGTATTTAAGCATGTACTTGAAGGTTCTCAGATCCGGTTTGTAGCAGCCGATGTCTTGGGCCGTGAGGACGGCGTCGAAGGGGAAATTCTGCAGGGGTCCCGTGTGGGAGCCTCGGAAGGAGATGTTGTCCACATTGGAGAGAACGACGAGTTTGTAGTGTTTTGCTAGACGCTTCAATGCGTCAACTGAATCAGGGAATGCAGGCCACTCCCCAACACTGTCACCGAAGGCTTTGGATTGCTCGGGCGTCGGAGGTTCGCAGCCAAGCCGTCGAACCAACTCCGGATGAATCGTGGTCAAGATTTCCGAATAGATCATATCTGGAGTCTTTTTTGTTGGGCGCTTTCCACCTCTTGGCATGTGCGGAGGATCGTCTCCTTGTCAAAGTTGGACTTCCCGTTCATGTCAAGGACGGGTCTCAGGGCGTTGACGAGACCACTCTCCCAGTCTATGAGAGTACCGTAGATATCGAACGAGAGCAGACGGAAATCTGTGAGTTTGGACATGTTAACTGGAATGAACAACAACAGGATTGAGGTGCTTGGTCTAGGTAGGGTATGGCAGCCTATCTATGTTCTTATAGCGGACTCTGTACACAAGACAGTGACGTCGCATGTGATTGCCAAATCCTGATGCGCCCTAAATGTCAATCCCTACTGAAAACATGTTGCAAGGACGAAGAAGGGCGTGGTTCAACAACACTGACGCCTCCACGTTTTAGGGCGGGGCACAAATCTACCAAGCTTAGGCGGGGTGCAACCCAGCTTTGACTAGCTTGCTATGGAATCCATTGGAAGAGCAATTTTCCAGCGACTTTTTCGGATGACTGTTGAAGACACCATGCCCAATTTACATTGTATAGTCCAAACTCCCTACCTTTGATTGCAGCACGTCTTTGGTGAGATTCCATAAGTTCTGCGCCAGCTGCTCGTCTTGTGCTTGCTTGCTCGGGTCCGTTACCTTACGGTCCGGGACGATATATTGGCCTTGAATTTCCTCTTTCACAATATCCGGACTGGTCGCAGCGAAAAGAATGGGTCTGCATCCCTGCTTCACAGGATCTTTCATGAACGGTCGGACCGCCTTGACACCGATCGTACCCAGAAGCCCGTACGCATCCTCCGCTTGTTTCGGTTGATCAGTCGAGACTCCTCCTGGATGCGTGGCATTGATCCATGGCTCTCCCTTATCTTGAGTCACGGTGCCAAACTGCCCGGCCTCGATGCGCTTCACCAGTTCCCGAACGAAAACGATTTCAGCAAGCTTGCTGCGATTATACAGATAGGACGCTCCGATGTCCTGGTTGATCTCCTCGATTGAAGCGAACTTCACAGAAGAAAGCGCCATTCGATGCAGATCCGAGGACTGGAATACAAGTCGGGAGTCCGTCGTCTTCTGGAGTAGAGGGAGAAGAGTAAGTGCAAGATGGACTTGGCTGAAGAAATTGACCTGCATATGCGTGTCCAGTCCATCTCCAGACTCGTTGTATACTCCCACACCCAAGCCAGCGTTGCAGACGAGACCGTCCAGCCTGTCAAGCTCCTTCGCCAGTGATTTCGCGACTTCGTCTGTCTGTTTGAAGGACTCTAGGTTGCACAGTTTCCATTCGACTTTACTGGTATCTCCCCATTCCTTAAGATCCTCCAACGCCTCTTGTGCGTGTTCTTCTTTCATGGACAGGAGGTATATCTTCTCGGGATTGTGCTGGAGTAGATGAGCTACGATGCCATATCCGATGCCCGCGGAGCCACCAGTCACGACGTAGACCTACAGTTGTGTTAGCAATAGTACCGAATACTGGAAAAGTTTGTCATGCCTTTCCCTTTAGATCGGGTATGTCCGTATTTGGGTCGAATTTATTGCCTGTAAGAGACATTGCGATGGCGGAGCCCTGGTGTTTTAATTAGGCTAGCGGAGAATACTTAGGTATGTTCCGATCGATTAGATCCTAGGATATAGTATGGTTTGCAAGTTATTGCTAGGAACCTTTTAGCATTTGGTGAACTTATATATGGCACAGTCGGGCCATTCAGACGTGTGTCGTCCTTGTGTCGTCATAGACTGCGTCAACCCAACGCACGTGCGTTGGTGCATAAATAGATGGTACTAGCTATAGTCGGGCACGTGGAATGAGGCCAACCCTCCAGCTTGCGGCCACTCCTCCAGCTTGCGGCCACTTTTAAGAAGGGACAAAATGCGAATGCTCTATCCGCATAGTTTCCCTTCCGCTGCCTCTAGATCAGATCCGGTCAGGCCGTCAATAAGGCAAGGCAGACGAACAGTGGCCTACAGAATTCGTTATGGTGATCTGCGTCTGGATTCTTCGCCAGTCATGTATACGTAGCTTTACATCCTCAACAGCAGAACTTTTCAAAAATAACCGCTACTTACAAGGCGACATATAATGAAATATAAGATCCAGTCCTCCGCAAACCCCCAACACTTTGTGTCGCAAGTTGCTGCAGACAGGACAGCGAAGGTACAGAACAGATGCTCGTCGGCTCGCCTAGGTCCCACGAGGTACAAGGGGCGGGTCGCTGCGAAGAGAAGCAAGATCATCAGCATCATCGCTGATGGAAAACGTTGCTGGGTCGGGGAGAGTGTTCTGAGAATGGGTGGAATTTCGAGCTCGTTGGAGACCACAGCGTTGCTTTGACCATGATGCACACCAGAGCTCGTTTGTCCTGGCCGAGTCAAATTGTCGAAAGCATGTCCACCATCAGCCGGGAGACTTGCACCACCCTGTTCCTCGTCACTCTGTCGCGGTCTACGGCTAGCGGGATTTTCGTGCTCATGAAATGCCCGGGCGATCAGGGCCACAACGGACACAAACGGCGGAATGGCCTCCAGGGCGCTCACAGATGGGAAGCGCATCAAGGCCAGTCCGAGAATGATCGACAAGCCTAGGAAGGTAATGACATGCCTGGGGAGTATAAGCAACCCGTGATTAGAGCTCATAGTGTTGCAGTAATCAAACTCACACTGCGGGGCTGTAACTGTCATAACAGCACTGAGGCGCAACATGCATTGTGGCGGTCAACCAGATCTCGAACACACTGAAATAAGACAGCGTGGTACCCATGAACGCTTTCCACTATCCTTACGTCTTTCGAATGCCATCGGCAAACTCGTCACGATTCACAATGACCCACAGTAGACCCATGCCGGTCATCAGGGCGAATGATAGACTCAAGCGGTATGCGTAGAGGCTCGTCTTCGTGCGCAGGATGATCATAACCCCAAGGTAGAGAAGCATGATGCCGTACATCAAGTAATCGTATGGGGAATCGCTTCGGAAGATCGGTGCTCGAGTTTGCACAGGGCCAGGGTCGCTGAGAGCGGACACAACGGGTAGTTCCACAGCGCACAACAACATCACTATGACACTGTTGTGGCTCTTCGAAGACACTGAGGCAAGCTTGGAGACCCTAGAGCAAGTCAAAACCCGAACCTATTGCCACACCATGTGGACTTACCATTTCTGTACGGCGCCTATGCTGTAGAGCATCCGCTCGAGTCTTTCAATCGTACGATGTACTGCCCCTCTACCCTTTCGCCACCACATCGCCGTTCCTTGAACAGTATCCGGGTTGGTTAAGATCGATATACGCGATATTAACCATATCCATATAACACAACGTTCGAGCTCAGAAGCTACCTGTTCTTCAGAGATTGGGCGGCGGTCAGGCTGCAGGAAAAGGTCTGGGTAACTGGAGTCAGAGCTCTGGATTTTAGTAAGCCCAGACTGGCATGCTGGTACCGAAGAGCGAGATGGTTGGGAGGCTGTGTAAGGTTGAGACAGCACCGGCATGGGCGAATGGGGCTGGGGTGGGCGTTGACCTTGATTGACTTCTACAGGCCACTGGGGAGAATGAAAAGGGAGACTGCGCTTGCGTACAGTCGTATCAGGTACATCTCTCGCAAAATCCCGATCATATATGTCCGGAAGGTATGGGACATTGCCATGACGGCTAGGGAACCCGGGTTCAACTAGTCGCTTTGTACCAGGGCAAGGTGATACTCGGCCGGTCGTATTAGACTCGAGGTATAAGCTACTAAGATCAAGAGAATGGACGCGGGTGCTCTGACTCTGCCTAAAAGTACCGCCAGAACCTGTCCGAGGTGTGAACCGATGATAGCTCCTACCTTAAAACCGAAGTCGCTCAAAGCAGAAGATCTGATGCAGCTGATCTGGCGGGGGCTACTTCTCTCTTCACCTGCATGCACAGGGCCTCTAAAAATGGGGATTGAATGTCGATATCGCCCGTCATCGTGGCTTATAATGAGTGTTTGATGGTACACGGGGGTGACAGCACACCGATACTGCGGAGGCTATTGTTGCATGCTGCCAGTTCGTCAGCGCTCCTCTAGCTTAGAGCGTGCTTCTAGGTTCCAAAAGCATCTTCTCTGAGGCACCCACCCCCGAAGAGCACTTACGGAGACTGAGAGTACCCGGCGTCTTTTCGTGTGTAGATTGTCGAATTCCACTCCTCATCACGCGCCCACCTCAAACAAAGCTGTACTTAGAGCGTCCTTTCGAGTAGAGAGTAGTGCTCGCTAGCCTTGCTTTGATGCGGTGAAACTGGCCAGGCTCGTTGGTGGTCGACCGAGTAAGGTGCCGTGTATGGAGGGCGTCCCACTATTGCGCAACCCAGGAAGTGGTAGGGTACTAGGGAGTTGCGACTTGGCTGGCGTGTACGGTGAATGGTCCTAAGGACGGGTATGATGAGTTCGCCGTGTCAGTTTCCAGGCGAGGGTACAGATGTAGCTGTCCGAGGTCTTGTTGCACGTAATTCAGATATCGATTCAGGACTGTTGGAGGCTGCGAAACGATCGGGTTGTGTGAAAAAGTCGTTACGAAGACAGCGACCCCAATGATAGGACCAACAAGTTCCTGGCTGGCCGTTTTAGGACAGGAGCACCCTCTGGGGTTGGATGAAGTGATAACCTGTGCCGCACGAATCCACTTAAGAGTTGAATAAAGAGAAAGTGGAACGGTGGAATGGAAGTGGAAAACAGCCTGCTCGGGATCGAGTGCAGCTCAGCTCAGCCCCCGCCACCTCACCACGCGTCTTCGGCCGCGCTCATCAACTTGCCCAACAAGATTCTTGACAATTCATTATACCCACACTCGGTGCGTAGATGCCCAGGTAAAGAGTTGAGAGGAAGGATACTCCATCGACTTTCCGAATGAGTGGGATTTGAGGTCGGCCAAAGTAAGCTCCCCCAGTGCCGTATGTTGCTCCTGTTCTTGGCTGAGATAACCAAGGCTAACACGCAGATTCCTCAAGTCGAAACGAAAAATGGACGCTGGTCTCTCGGTAGCCGCTTTGGCTGCCTCCACCATCTCAATGGCAGCTCTCGTGATGAGCTCCGTAGCATCGACCCAATACAATATCCTTCGCGAAAGAAGACCGTTAGCCCAATTTATAGAAGTACTGAGAAACACCCTCAACGAGGATAAACTGCTGCTGTGAACGCACAATGACAGGATGGGATGCCTACGGGATCTATCGGAGCCATATGAGCAGATATGGCCCTTGACTTTGGATTTATCTGCACAAGGGGGCGAGAGGTTGAGAAAAAATTGAGGACTCAAGGGAATGTTGCAGGAGAGGTGTTTGGGAGAGATTTGTACGAAATTATCGCAGAGCTGTCGGCAGCGAGTTCTAGGAAGGGAGCCAGCATTCTGGAAGGTACAGAGACAGGTGATGGTCAGTGTTTGATCGAGTAGGGCAAGAGTCCCGCTACTGACCTTCCAATAGGAAATTGGAGAGAGATCGCTGCTTCTTCTGCGGATACGACTCCCCGAGGCGATGAAGCAGCCCTCGCCGGGGTTTCTTCTCATATACTGGCTGGTAGGCGTGTTTGCCGTTGTGGCGTACCACGAGACGAACCCTCGACACAGGTATCGGAAGCTTTTCCTTCTTGGAAGTGCGTTCGTCGCGATGTTCATCGGTATCGTGGAAAGATCAACCGTGGATCGTATCATCTTGACCAACCTACCGTGGTGCCTGACCTTGGACATGATGCTGGATTTCTTGATCCACACCTTCATCCGTGTCCTATCAAGGGGCACAGTCGAGAAGAGACTTTCTGTCGAGAAACAACCGTGCCCCAAACCAGAGAAAGCCCTCTCGGCTTGACGCATCGGTACCTTCAATGTCATTCGCAGCGACCGGGGACCAACGGAGTGCTGGAGTGTTTTGAGCGATATCATCCAGGCCAGAAGCACTGGAAGAAATCATAACTTGTGGAAAACAACGAATGCAATAATTTCTTGACAGAGCTTTTCTTTCGAATGGGAAGAAGAAACAGGCGAGGAGCTGTCTATATATGAGCTGATACTGTTAACGTTTGAGGCGAGCACGAAAATTTTCTCCTGCCAACGTCGAACATTGAAGAGAACAGGCAGCTGCGTGGAAGCTTCTACATTTATCGTGCATCTAGTATCGTCGAACAGTTGATAGGTATCCGTACAAAGATATGCATTGTCGTTGGTGGCGTAAGATGTTTTCGGGATTTACGTGCAACGTTGTCGCATAATCAATCGCGGACCCTATCTTGTACGAGACGGGCACCTGGACCGAGGACATCTTTGCGACCAACTTTCAAGGAGTGACACAGGAGCGAATCCTCTGTCAACACAGTGTCGGTGTTAGGACGTAAATGTAGCTACATGGAGTAGAGGGACGCGGATGGATGAGATGACAGTAGTTTTATCTCGGCTGATCTCTCCCCCGGGGCCTGGTACGGCTAAACCTGCCGCAACATTCCAAAGTTCTGGCTCCCAATTACTTCCCCACACCGTACGCGTGGGGCACCACCCTCTTCACTGAAGCACGGAAAGGCTATTGTATCCAAGATCAGTGGAAACGGTCGATCAATTTCATGGAATGATATTGCCGATGGTGGCGGATCCTTCTGTTTTTTCTTCAACACCTCCCTCTTATGTATGGTTGTGTACGTAACTGGTGCTCTCCTCTCAGCTTTCTCGTAGAAACCCTTCCCTTTTGTTGTTATCTATGTCAGGTGAGTTGGCACAAATATTCATCGACGCCTGCAAATCGTATTACGTCTCCTGGTCTAGAGACCGAAACGGTCCTGTTGATTATCTTGTCATCCTCTACCCTACTGAGCTATTCTCTGAATTCTTAAATTACCCCAAGTACTGTTTTATGGAACGCCCCTCAACTGTACCTTCCGTATACGTCAATTTTCTGCATTTCCCGCTTTCATCACAGCTGGAAACTTGTCCGGGCCGTTCTGTTTATCAATGCGAGAGCTCTTCCAGTCTCCCGTCCATGACTCCGAATAGTCTAGAAGGCTCGTTTCATTGGCTGAATGTGGACCACACATATATGGGGTAATCAAGCTTCTAATCTACGGCAGTTGATCCTCCATTAGCCGAACGTCAACGATCAACACCCAATATGTGACCATGCAGTGGATGGCAAGATATTGTAGGGACCTTGTTTATACTATCACACAGCGATGTGTTGTATTGATGACCTGGATAGCATCAAGTTTTAAGCCGCCCAAAGACAAATACTTCTCTCCCCCATCGCGCACCCTTCCTTTATTGTTATACCGAAATTCACTTGTTTTCTGAGCTGTGATACTTTCCGAGATGCATTGGAAAAGTCTCGCGCTTGTAGTGGCGCTGTCCACCCAAGATGCCTCCGCCGTTTCAACGCGGGGCCTCGTGAACCGCCAAGTATGTCTCCAGTGAAGCGTTTGAGGCTTCAAGTTTTGTACTGAGTGATTCGATGTGTAGTTTGCCCAGGCCGCCATGATGCGATTCCAATGCTCACAGCTAGTCTTTGACCGCATCGATCCCCTTGTCCAACCCGGTGTTACTCCTGCGGCACACATGCACCAGATTGTCGGAGGTAACTCGTTCAATGCGAGCATGAAGCCGGTTGATTACGATCCAGCGGCAAAGTCTACCTGCACGACCTGCGATTTCTCCGAAGACTTCAGCAACTATTGGACGGCGAATTTGTACTTCAAGGCTCGGAACGGTTCCTTCAAGCGAGTCCCGCAATATGTCAATCTAGGTCTACAAGGCCGTGAGGGTGTTACTGTCTACTATATCCCGCCGTACGATGGGAAGACTAAAGTGACGGCTTTTCCCAAGGTAATATTTGGCAGATTAAATGTGCAACCGTGACTGATGTAAGAGTAGGGCTTCCGCATGCTCGTCGGTGATGCGGGCCTGCGTACCAGGCAGGGCCAGCAGAAGCAGCTTTGCCATCGCTGCGTTCCTAATTTCCAACAAAATCCCTTTGGCGGGGCACCGTGCACGGGAGACGATACATATGATCTGCCCGAGAAGATGTGTGGGGGTGGTATCCGTACTACCATTACTTTCCCAACGTAAGAGCTCACTGTTGCTGGGCTGAATTCGGCATACTGACACATCTTGCAGCTGCTGGGATGGCAAGAACCTCGATAGCCCTAACCACAAAGAACATGTAGCCTATCCTGGTAAGTAATCATTAATATCGCGGCGTTAAAAAATGCTCACCAAATAGCATCTGGATCGTTCGAAAGCACAGGGCCTTGTCCTGCTAGCCACCCGGTCCGCCTCCCACAGCTTATGTACGAAGTTATGTGGAACACGACTCAGTTCAACGACAAGAACCTGTGGCCTCAAGATGGATCTCAGCCATTTGTATATTCCATGGGTGATGGGTAAGGAATCTGCCTATACATTCTCAAGAAAGCGGGTTTCTAACGCTCAACCCACAGCACTGGCTATGGGCAGCACGGGGACTATATCTTGTAAGCCAATCTATATTATGCAGTTATCTACGATGCTAACATCCACAAGTGGGTGGAAAGATGGCGTTCTCCAGAAGGCACTTGATGCCCGTTGCTCAGGAAACAGGTGCAGCCAGTTGAAGACACAATCAGCGGCAGAAGCCACCAAGTGTGCAAAGGGCCAAGCTGTTCGCGAGCCGTATGATGGATGTAAGTTCATTCATTACCCTCCCGAAGGAAATGTTGCTAAGCACATGTCCCATCACAGGGCTGGACGAACTCCCGGGAGGCATGCCTGTGACCTACTCATAAATGACTGGGGTATCAAAGACGCGCCTTTTTTTTTTGTCCGCAGCTTGGGGAGGATATTAGAAGTGCAGTGAGGTATTGGTGTTCATGGCGGAAGCTCAGGGTATGCAGCTCTTGGCCATTTTCTCGGTCACTCTTTTGCTTGAATACGATTCTCTGCTGGTCATGCGGAAAACCATATTGTGTGAACTGACACATAATTGTGGCAAGCCATCACGATTGGAGATTGTAACGCACACAACACCTTGCGAGAACACACTTCGTATATATCTGCGTCTTGCATCGCACGCTTCATAGGCAGGCTACTTGCTGTGCTCGTATCTCCTAAGGCGAAGAGCGCAATTTGGAACTCCACAGTGGGTCATCGTATGGACATACCTAATCTTTGTCAATACTCATTCCCCACGGATTAAACAATTAGGTGATATAAGAACTTACCGAAGCTTGCCATTCTCAACCCTAAATTCATGCGAATCCGGCCATCCACTGTTCCCGAAATCCAGCATCACATCTACAGCCCCCACGGTCTCATCAATAACATACCGTCTGTTGCGCAGAGGGACACCAGATGGAACACCAACCGCACACGTACCATTCGGTCCTGGGTTGCCATAGAGTCCACCTTCAAGGCGTACGCAAGGCGTGCCCCATGGCACCGTGACGTTCGGGTTGTTGAACAGGTCGCAATAAGCATCTGCCGCTTTCTTGATCGTATCACGACTATCGCGCTTGTCCTCGGGAATGGTTGCCCAGTTTTCTTGGGTAACCCAGTAGGCGTAGCCGGTGATATTGAAGAGCCAGTCACCGGGCTTTGTGACAATCATGTCTATCTTGTTGATCTTGTGATTCGCGAAGCGCAGCTGAGTACCAATGACGTATGGGTCTGTCGTGCTATTCACAATTACCTCGGTATATGTAGCGCAGCTCGTTGTATCGTAAAGAGTGCGGTTATGCGTAACAGCGAGAGGTTTGTTCAGGATGCCCGTGTTGACATCGACTTTCTTTGCGTTCTCATAGTAGCCAAGCCAGGTGCTGTTGTCAAAACGTGCCTTAAATTCTGAGGTCTTGCCGCTGGTTTGTGTGGCCAGGTACGAGTCCACCGCTTCGAGTAGTTGAGGACGAGTGCAATGTGAGACAACTGTCGTTGCTAGAGCCAACACTGCTGCAGCTTTTGCGAACATCTTGAAGGGTTTGGGTGCGAACGATGACCAATGCAAGTTTCAGCCTGGAGAGCTTTCATTATATAACTTTGCAGATCCTATAATCCCACGAACCCTCTGTGCTCATATAGCGCAGATGCAACAAAATGCCGACCTGAAAGGCCTATTAATTGCTATTAGCGGAGTAGCCAAGCAATCAATCTGCGGATAATGGAACGATGTACCTGCAGCACGAAGACTTGCCCCCTGGTCAGGATATTTGAAATAGATTACAGCCCCAAACTGCGGCGGCCGGCCGCCGACTTGAGACAGTTGAAATGCTCAAGTTTGGTCAGATTAGGTCAAATCTTTGCTTCGTGGCCCAAATGCGCGCGAAATTTCTCAGTTGTTGAATCCTTAGCGCTGTCGATCCAGATGGATTACCACTCATCAATTCTTGCAGGACCAGATCGCTTGGTACAGGACCCCTCAGTTGCTCTTGATTATCTGCTTTGTATACAGCCTCCCCTTGCATCAGGCCCTCAACGTAGCATTCACCCACTAGAAGATATCTCTCTGAACTAGTTGGGTTTGTTGCGTCTGGAACCAGTACACCTCGCCGCTTGGAAGGATCCACGTATGATGCCGGTCGAAGAACAAGGGGAACGTCCGATCCCGAGAGCACCACGAGAAAATCGCCATTTTGTATTGTATCTGGGCCTAAACCAAGAAAACCGTTCGGGGTGAGAAAGAGTCGTCGTCGCTCGCACATGGACACGGTGGTTTCAACGAATCGGCCAGCATCACCTCGCCTGGCCCACGTCTGCAACTCACACTTCAAGCCTGGATACCTCTCAAAGATGTTGTTGCTGGATCCCAGATTTTCTGACGAGGAGAGAGCTTCGTGGCCTCGGTTAAGAGTCCTAAAACCGGTTTGTGGTTGGTTTAGACCATTACTGATTTCGGGGCTTGTTATTGCCGTACGGTCCTCATGATGACGTAGAATGTATGCCGAAAAATCGGACAAGACAGTTTCTGTATGATCAGTGAGAGATCCATAAGCGTTTCGACCGGCACTAAAAGTCCGCGACATGAGGCGAAGTCCTTCTGTTGACGCGAAAAAGGGACCTAATTGTCTCGAAAGGAGAAGTTTCGTGTCGATGAAATCGGTTGAATGACCGAATTCCATGAACTCGCCTCTGTAGCCAATCCTCCCAATTATGATACCATTGGCTGTGAGAACATCTGGGCATACGGTCGTGCACTCAGTCAATTGCAACGGGAAGCCGTTTGCTGCAGCAAAAGAATCATCTTGATCCCAAGGAGCTATGGTGGAGCGGTACAACTTCCCCCAATTCGGTATCCATGTTGGCAATGTTTCAGTTGGACGGATCGAAGAATTCTCAATGACAGTAGTACCCGTGACTTGATCCTCGCTCTCGTAGTGATGAGTACTGGCAGTATATTGAACACTTGACAGAATGGATAACGTCCTCGTCGCCGTTATGGATTTCCACGCAATGCGCCTCCATAACTCGTATGGAGACACGGTGTAGTCTGGTTTCACAAATAGGCCGTCAGACTGTGGAATGTTATCGTGTGTCCTGATGCTCAAAAGTCCATATGCTCTATCCCTTTCATCCGTGCAGTTAAGCTGACGCGTTAACCGCATGAGATCCAGAAAAGAAAGCTTCGGAGATCCCAGATCGGTCAGATTGGGCGACATCCGATACGATAGATAAGCATTGTAGACGCCTCCAATATTCAATGTCTCGCAGATATCTCGATAATTGGTGCGAAGGACTGCCGCCGCCGTGCCCACCCATCGCCAGTCAATCTGTGCGTCACCCCATCTCACCACCGCATCTTTGGCAAGGGTGACTTCTTGGACAACCCATACCCGCCAGAACCAAGGTGCTTCGAATAGATCTGCTATTGACAGCCATATCTGAGTCATAACCTTTGGAATGGAGGTCAAGTCTTTTCCACCGGCAATTGACTCCGTATAGAACTCGTTCACCCCCTTGTGCATAATCGCTTCGTCCTCGCATTGTGATCCCTGGACAGGAAACTCTTCAAAATCGTCGTAGTGTAACCAACGGTTGGAAAGTGACGATCTACGATGACTATAGTTGGCCCTCCGATTCTGTTTTGTATCCTCCAGCCAGCGATTGAGAACGTGACAAATGGCGCCGAAGCTACGTTGGGCGCGTATGTCCATGAAAATTGCCGGACGCACATTTTTTGAAGCGCTGTGGGTACTCGTGTGTGCACTTTGACCGAGCCAGATCACTACTCTGGATGCGTTGGAATACACGGATCCCATCAGGGAAACTTGGTGGCCACGCTCCGTCTTGTCTTCTTGGTTTATGCAGATTGCATCGACGAAGTAGTAACGCGGCTCCTGTTCGTCCCGAAGATGGTAGAGCGCTTCCTTCAGATTCGGCGTGATCTGGATATCTGTCCCGTTGCACTGGATTGTTGTGATCGTGCTGATGGTCTGATTTGACTCTGAATTTGGTTGCCCCCATACGTATGAAAGGGCCTCATACTTTTCATGAATGCTTCTTAGATGGGTGTAACGTAAGTCGCCTCGCAGGGGTTGGTCTTCCTTTCCCGGATATAACTTCAAAATGCGGAGCGTTTCTCCATCGTGAAGAGGATGATACAAAACAGTTTTGTCTGTGGTCAGTCGTTGCATCTCATTGTGTAAACGCTTCCGCTCTTGTTCACTGCTAATCGAGACCTGTTGAACATGCATTGGAGCAGGTAGTCCTTGCAAATGATGAGAAGGCTCAACATGGGCTTTGACCGCCCCAGCTGCCTTAGAAATCGGAGGCCAGACTCTGGGTCTGTTCACCGTTGACGCCGGGACATGATCTCGTGCTAACGTAATCAGCACACGATCAAACAGTGGGCCTCAAGCTTATTGCAGGTGCGGGACAAGCAAGCATACCTTCATCATTTGGCCGTGGAATGAAGGTAGATTCCTTTCTTTGCGTGGAGCGCGCGGCATAATGTTTTGCTAGAATACTCAGCGCAAAATTAGATACTTTTTCTAAGCTGAAGACATAGTAGACCACTGACAGTGCTAATACTGCTGTGGAGCAAGCGTACCTTGTATTACCTGGGATGTCAACATCAACTCTTTCCTTCGCCGCTTAGATAGAGCTTCCTGTGCGAAATCGCACTCCATCGTAACTGCTAGTCATGAGTAAGATCTAATAACCCGAGGTGGTGGGGTTGGCTAAGGGAAACATTGAATGTGGCACCGTCGTCTTGTACATCCCTCTTTTGATGGTGGATGGAAGTTTTGAAACAAGGGGGTTGACGGCGGCTAACTTATGCTTAATAACAATTGCAGGGGTGGTAGGGCCGGGGAATGATTGGTGGTATATCTATTGCTCGAGGCGGTCGACCCACATTTACGGGACAATCCAGGTTTTTGCTTGACAGAATGTCACAGATTCATCAGCTATGTACGGAGGCCCTTCGGTTGCTTTCACCAAGGTCTTTGTGTCGTTAAGCGAGTACTGTAGATAACCACAGTACGAATTCCCCACCTAACAGCTTTCAGCAGTGGAACATAGCTCATCCATCATATTCTTATGGTATGATCAGCAACTATCCTGCACGGTTGCCTTCTTCTCTTTCCTTAGACCCGTAACAGTCTCTGTATGCTCAGTCCCTAGATGCGCTGCCTCGATGAAGAAGCTAGCTACGACTGCTAGAAATGCAAATGCTGTGTAGGTGATCCACATATTTCGTATCGCCCATGAGAATGATTTCTTCACCGCAAATTCCCACTCAGGATTCTTTAGCGACCCAGCCAGCATGACGTTTGCCATTGCATTTTCGCCCGAGAGACCCTTAAGTAGATTGGGAGGGAGGCCAGCAGCTCGTAAGAACTCCGCTTGATTATCCATAGAGTTCATAAAAATGGTCCCTCCGACAACGACAGATATTGTAAGTGCGATACAACGGATAAAGCTGAGCGTGGACGTTGCGGTAGCCACGTCTTGCTGGTCGACTTGGCTTTGGAGAGCAATGAGGGGTGGCTCGAACAAAATCCCAGATCCTATACCGGCCACTACTTGATATCCGATCGCCTCGGCGGTACTCGTACGCGGGCCCCATGAGATGAAAAGCCCAAAGCCGATGCATAGAAGGACAGTTCCAGCCCAAATTATTTCGCGGAAACGGCCGGTCCGGTGGATGTACACTCCGCAGGCGACTCCTGCTAGCGCTCCAATGAAGATGAACGGAAGTAAGAGGATACCCGATCTCAAAGGGGATGCCTCAAGAACGGATTGGAGGAATAGAGGCATGTAGTACTCCGCGCTGATGAAAACCTAGATGGCATCTATTAGTCAGTGCTGTGACAGGTTCCAGCGCAGGGTAACCTACAAAACCGTGGAAAAATGTCACGAACAACGCCGCCACATTACTCCTATTCTTGAACAGCTCCATTGGAATCAAGGGGTACTTCGAGACGCGCGCTTCGCTGTATATAAAAGCGAAGATCATCAGACCCCCGACTACCAGAAGGGCAATCACCTTGGCAGAGTTCCAAGGAAAGATTGAACCCCCGAAATCCAGACCCAGCAAAACCATGGAAGTGAACCCTAAGAAGGTCAAAACACCTAGCCAGTCTATGGCCTTGATTCCTTGCATGAATGTGGTATGTTCATGTTTGATGTCCAAGAAAAGGAGGATGAGGATGAATGCAAAACCACTTATGGGGAGATTGATGTAGACTGTATATGTTAGTCATGTCGCGGCCGAGAGAAAAGAGAAACGCACAACACCACCTCCAGGAAACCAAACTGGCAAAGACACCACCTAGGATGGGGCCGATGCCTCCGGCTAGAGCCCAGATGCCCTCGGTCAGTCCCATAAATAAACTTCGTTGTCTGCGTTGAAGTTAGTATCAACTTGGGATCAGGGTTGACAGTGCTTGGAAATACCGTAGGCTGAACAAGTCGCTGATGCAGACATGCACAAGCAGAATGAGACCTCCACTAGCCGCGCCTTGACACGCTCTTCCAACTATCAGAGCCTCCATTGTTTTGGCTGTGGCGCATACTGCCGACGACGCGAAGAAGACCGCCAGAGCAGCAAGCACGATCATTTTTCGGCCCCAGATATCTGAGAGCTTGGCCCAGATCACGCCGGACGCTGCATTTGCAAGTAGAAACGCAGCGCCAATCCAGGTATAACCAGCGGCTGACGACAAATCACGGGATATCGTCGGAGCCGCTGTAGCAACTATTGTAGCATCTAATGCAGCCACGAAGAGTGAGAGCTGAAAGTATGATCAGCATGAATGACCCTAGGACGAAAAACCAGGTCAAAATTAGCATACGAAGAGCGCGATGACGATGGCAATGAGACGCCATTTGCTTCTGCCCTTACTGCCCGTCTCGGTCGCACATGTCAGAGCATTGATTTGGTCTTGATCCCCTTCGCCACCGGTGCTCCTGATCGACCTTTCGGACTTCTCCAGGCTGCTGTCCAACTTGGTAGCGTCGCGGTCTATGCTGAGGGTAGACAGTTCGAAAACGCGTTCCATCAGGGAAGCGTACGCTCATCAGCACTAAAACGCCTGGTAGTCTGTCGATGAGTGCAATGATGGGAAATGGAATAATTATTGCTGGCCCTCGAAGACGGGTGCTTGAGTCTAACCCAGTTTGGTGATTGCCATTACATAATGCCCGTGAGCGGTGAGTCATCACGTGCGCCTCCATAGATCCACGTGGCAGGCCCTGCAGCACTACATACAAGGTAAATTCCATTTCCTTTTTCTATTTTCAACCCCCCCCCCCCAAACCAAAAAAAGAATGAAAGCTATCATGAGAAATGATTGCTTGACGGAAATGCCATCGATCAAATGCTCAGAGCATGTAGCCTTGCGCGGTGGATCCGAGGGTCCATGCTTTGCCCTCACCCGCCCGAAATTTTTAAAGAAAGCGTTATTCGCCCCGGGCGAGCTTCGAGAAAGAAAATTTCTAGCACTTTATCAACAACCAAAGACAACTCCGAAGTCTATTTACTTCAGGCTAAGTGGAAGCCGATTGGCCGTATTTCAAAGCTGAATCACTGAGGGCGGTCAGGGCAATATTAATCCCAATTGCAAGAACCCTCGGGAAGAACCATGCAGACTGCGCTCACCCGAATAAGCCAGTATCATGAGTGAAGTTCTCATTACCCCATCTACTATCTCTCTGGCATGTTTAATGACAAGAACATTTCCGTAAGAAACATTTATCAGTCTTTCGTCGAGACCACGTATTACTCTCCGATCCCGATATCTTTCAGTCCGCCTTGTTGCAACCAGTAAGCTTCCCATGCCTTGGGCCACCTTTCTTCCTTCAATGATTTGACCCAATCCTTGACAGGTATTTCTTCCTCTCCAATCCGCATGATTCCATCCCTGACTCCTCTCCATCCTTTCATGGGACCCTTGACATAGTGATGATTCTTTCCACAATATGCTCTCCATGCATCGCTTGTGCTCTCCCCACGGTTCCACGCTTGACGTTTAGCATGACACTCCTCGCACAGATCGGTATTCGGGCATATGATGCATAGATAGAATGGTTCCGTCCAGGAGTTGAGTTGCCTGCCGCAACCGCCATCACAGCCGACCCCATAATCGGCAATGTTCTCTGGTTCATCCCCATGGTCAGTATCTGTTGAGTCGACATTATCGTTATTGTCGCTTTGCTCAGGATTTTTTCCGGCGGGCGCGTTTACAGGGTCAAACCTCTCAACCCTGTCTTCCTTGGGGTTATTCTGCTCCGCGAGCTCACCATCTATCGGTGGAGGCGGCGAATCTTTCTGCTCATCTCCAGTGTCATGATCTTCTTCCTCTCTACCGTTTTCTGTAGCGCTACGTCCGTTTTCATGAATGCTGCGGTCCAGGACAGAGAACTGAGCGGATAAAGTAATTCTTGCATCGCGTTCCAGGCCATCCAATGACGAGAGGACTTTTGCAAGCAGCCGTAAAGAATCCCCATCGTTCCAGGAGACGTTATCTTCCAAGCCGTTGATACAAGTCTGGAATATCCGATCCATCGTGTCTTGATAATCGCGTGCTGGCCCCATGATACGCAACATGTTTGCCACGAGCATCCCTATATGGGACTCTCGGAATCCCAACTCATCATCGGTCAGCATCCCTGGGAGCGATTTCATCTCTTGTAGAAGGGCGTCCTTGCGCTTGGGGTCAGGCGACTCTCTAAATTGAGAAAATATGATGCTGGCAAGCTCCATGCGCACTTCTGTAATTCGCTCATTCAACACATCTTCTTCGCTGCCTCCTACCCTTGGGTGGACTGCTAGAGTAGAGCGCATTATCTCTTTCGCCTTGTCAGTATTACCTAGCACCTTGGATTGGTAATCAGCTACAGCTGACTGTACATTGAAGTGCAGAAGAGAGCGTGGTTCCAGTGTCTTTCCGTAAGCGTCCAGCCACTCTAGGACGAGGCCAGTTTCCCCTGTGGCTTTGGCTGCACGATACATTCTTCCTAGAGCATCCGTACTGACCCAGAATCGAAGATTCAGGTGAAACCATTCGAATCTTTCTTTGTCACTCCATGACTTCAGAGTTTCCATAAGTTGGCATCCGCTGGGATCCAGCTCCGGGTCGTCCAGGAGTTTTGTAATGTCGTCCAAATAGTACCCATTTATAGTACCCTCACCCGCAGCTTTTCTTGCCGCATTGAAGGCACCCAGTGCGTCTTCCTTCTTCTCTAACTGCCAAAGATGTGTCGCCTTGTCAATATATAAACCCTCACGGACAATGTCCAGCGTGTCTTGCGCCTCGTTTTCATTGTCAACGCTAGGTTCCAAAGTTTCCAAGCAGTCCAAAGCTTGGTCGACGGCTTCTACCGCTTTCTGGAGATCTTCGTTCCGTGCATGCAGAGCCGCCAATGTGGAAAGCGTATGAACCTTCGCCAAGTTGTTCTGGTCCATTTTTTCGACGCTTTCCCTCATATATTCTCTACCCTCTTCAAAGAGTCTCTTCGAAATATCCTCCCCCTCCCCATCAAATTCTGCTCCCGCGTAGAAAAGACAGGTGCCAATGGCCCTTAAAGTCTTGGGATCTCTCTTATGCTCCCCAAAGGCATCGGCAATTGACAGTATACTCTTCTTCGGATCTTCTTTGAGCCATGTGTATCTCCCAGTCTAAGTCGAGTAAGCATTTAGATGGCCAACCACAAGATTTCCACTTACAACTTGCAGGGCAGCTTCAGCGAATTTGTATGCCTCACGGATGGACCATCGAATGGACTCCTCTATCCAATTGTTTACATGGGCTTTTGCCATCGGGAGCAAGATCTCGTCAGGCGCTGCCGTGAGAGCCACCGCCCAAGTCCTGACTTCATCGTTGATCATGGTTACAGGAAGGGTTGCGCCTCTCACGACCCATCCCTGAAGCCTGTCGTACCATGGTATCGTTGTTTCGTTGCTTCTCTCCGGGTACAGATTTGATGTCGTAAGATATCTTTCGAATAGCTGTGCAACGTTGTTTTGATTGCTTAGGATCTTGTGTACAGCCGCAAGCACCTCTGACACATGTTGATCGGAAGCCGTTGCGGCGTCCAGTTCGTTGAAATGCTCGTACCAGTAGATCATCGCGTAGACTCGCAGCACTGGCATATCTTCTTGCTTGAGTGTGGCCGCGGATTTGACCAAGACATCGCAACACATCTTGAGAATAGTCAGGTGAGCTGCTGATGCAGGAGTCCGGAGTTCCTCATCGCTGCTATCATCCACACTGACGGCTCTGAAATATTGGCGAAGAGACCGTTCTTGGAAAGTGAGGGACGCATTACGATATTCTTCGTCGATTGCGGGGGTACTTTCTTCAGCTTCATCCTCGTTTTCATCACCATCAAATTCCGTTTGATTTTCTTCGTTGAGATGTTGTGTGCGAGATAGTTCGAGGATTCTAAAGAACTTAGCACCATTAGCCTTCAGCTGTGGAAGAGGCCTACCTTGCAGATCGCCCGATAATCTCGTCTTCGATGTCAAAATGATCATCAGTGACTATCAGTTTCACCAACTCGGATGCTTCTTCCAGACTGAGAGAACGCTTTGAGAAGGCTAACCAAGCGAACAGGCGCTTCAATGCTTCATATTGCTCTTTCGACCGATTTCTGCGGCACTCATCAAGCATCAGTTTGTATAAATCTTGCAAATTGCTGGGCATTTTTGAAAGGTCTTTCAAGACGGCCCCTTCCCTGCCTATATATGACAGCCGGCGTAGCATGTGTTCGATGTATAGCATTCCTGCGCTATTTTAGTCCTTTGGAATGACCCCAATGATGATCCTGGACAGTATACTTACCATCAGCGTGTCTCAAAACCTTTTTAGCAATGAGCTTCTTCGAAGCGGGACTGAACTTCCTCAACCGGCCTATCGTATTCAATCGATTCCATGCCAAAGTTCTCATATCCCGTATCATCTTTTCCTTCGTCACCTCAAGGACAAGAGGATTGAGCTCGCTGAAAGCATCGACACTGTCTGGTCTACTTGTGACCAGGACGTGTACATTCGATTTCACCTCAGTGAGTTGAACCAGTATACGCAGGAAGAGATCTCGTTGCAGATCTGGGGCCTCATCTAAGCCATCAAAAACCAGGTAAAGATGCTCGTTGTTCTGTGAAGTCCCATTGAAGACGCTCAAGAAGAACCGGTCCAGGGTGGGTATGACGAACCCTTTTTCCGCATCTTCCTTCATTTTTGCAGCAACCTTTTCCGCATACCTAGTATCTGACTCTGCAATTTGCAGAGCAGTACAGGCGACGGCATTGTGCGCTGATTGAAGATAGGGAAAGTCCTCTCTGAAGTAGAAGTAGGCTGTAGTGTGACCCCCATCCTTTCTTGCCAGCTTATGAGCAAGGAATGTTTTTCCAATACCATCATTGCCTTGGATCCAGAGCAGCGGACCCTTTCCTTCTACCCATTGCTGAAATATTGGATCGCTATTAAGCCAATCTGCTGTGTGCTCCACGTACGTTTCTTCCATTTCTGCGTGTTGGGAAGCGTTCTCTTTGTACGCGTCTCTCCAATTGGGATAGATACCGGGCTCGCCATCGAGCATGGCCTTTATGTTTCTCAACGCCTTGAACTTTTTGTCTCCGGGATCGCCTTTCCCACTCCCCTTTGTGGTTTGCTGTCGCTTGTCTTTCTCTTGATGGTCCGGCTTGCTCTTGTCTCCTTGTAACGCTTTCAACACCGTCGATTGAACTTCGCGTAGTAACGCCTCCTGTGCATGGAAGCCCTCCGTAAGAACTTTCCTTGACGACAAATGACTTTCATAGAGCCCACGTAAGTCTTGGTCGATCTGTGACCGAAATTGTTTGATATTTTCGTCAATCTCATCCGCCTTCCCGCTGATCTCGATTGTCAAGGCTTGACTATTCTTGATTTCAGCATAGCTGGCGTATCCTACTGTTTGACCAAGCTCCTCGATGGACTCTTGCATGACGGCGAATGCAGCAGCAAGATCAGGGTCTTGCATGTTCCAAAGGGCAATCAGCCATTGCTCTGGAGGGCTGTTAGTTTCATGACTTCGTCCCACGAATTTGAACTCACTAAATCTTGCGGCTTTTGTCTTGATCATTACTTCTACTATGGCACATATTGAGAGCTGAGCAGAAAAAACTCGTACAATGGCTTTGCCCAAGGCTCCACCGTCGACGCCTTTGTTTTCAATTATGGAAAGACGGTCGAAAAAGCGACTGGATTGACTGAAGAACTCCTCGACACGATCGTAATCAGCTTTGACACCCGCGAATGCCTATACATTTGTTAGAAAGTTCGCTGCCTCGACGACCGTTCCGGGTCCGCTTACCGATAACAGATGGCCACATGCCGCAAAGACAATACCCACTGGCATCGCTGGAGGAAATGCACCAGCGGCTGCTCCAACCATTTCAATGCCTTTCATACATTTCTGCATACCATCGAGATGGCGTCCAAAAGCTGAGCGGACCTTGTCGACTTTGTCACCTTTATGGCGAAATCCCTGGAAGCTCTGCATGCTCCCTTCTGTGGACTTCATGACATCGCCAATGCTGCGCGCCGCAAGATCGCGCGATAAATCTTTACCCGTTTTCTTGAGATAGTCTTGCACCGCTTTCGTCCAGAGCTGCCCAAGATCGGTGCTTTCATGTTTTGTGCCCATGTTCCTTAGCCTAAGTTTATGGCAGATGGCCAAGTCGATGAAAGGATCCCCGAAGGTCGTATAGGTTGGGAGAAGCGAGACAGGCGGATGGCAAGATTGAGAGGGTATGCGCTGAGATGTCGAGCTGTTTATATCACATCCAAAGCCGATTATGATAGCTCCACAGGCAATCTGGGGGCCCTGGGAAAGCTGACAGCGTTTTCAGCCCTACATATCGTATTCAACAGAGTTCATCCAATCTGTGTGGGGTCGGCAAGCTTGTAAGCAGCCCTCCGATAATGGTGCAGCTATGCAGCTGTTGCGAGCCCGGTCAGGCTAGCAGTTGGGGGCCAAATAAGCCCAGCTGACCGTCAGCTATTGGTGGACCGTGAAACCATCAGCGTCTACCAGGATAAGTATCTCAGCCTCCTCTGTGTCGTTCTCAAAAATCCTCGGTAAATATTTGGGTGAGTGACTCCACAACTACGGCGCAAGTATTGCCTGCCATATCGGCGAGAGCACGAAAGGCTCCCTCCATGGTTGGGAACCATCGCGATCTCTCAGGCTGGGGCCTTTCTTGCTCGCGCTGGCGCTCGAGCTCTGCGAGCTCTGCGAGCTCTGCAAGCGTCATCTGGCATTGAATTATTGCCAATTGTTGCCATGATTTGCGAGAAAAGCCAGTGTCGACCTTCTCATATCCCGCTGGACTTGCCCAAGTACCTGGCACATAGGCCTCTGGCCGACGCCCCCGTCTTGAACGCCTGAAGGCTTCCTTCTTTCGGGATGCTTTATCGTTGAGCCAACGAGAAGTGGCATGCAGATTCACGCGCTGTGTAGGCTGTATAGACTCTTCATCATCTTCTCTTCTTCTTTTCCTCGACGCAACCGGAAGTGAGTCGGCTTCAAGCAGTTTGGGCGCCGACACTCTGACTCTCTCGTCAAATCTGAGTTTCGGACGCCGACGCTTCTGTCTATGGTCCATCTGCTCAGAATCCTCCATTGGGTACTCGTCCTGGACGGAATCGGGGCTCTCGCGAGCAACGTTAGGGGCCTCGTTGTTTTGGTCATTGTTGTAAGCGGCCTCGATAAGCTCGACGGCGGCGCTCCTCTTCGAAAGCGTTTGGATAGTGGCGACGTCCATTGCTTCGAGCAGAGCGGTCGGACGCAAAGGATGGGGAAAGAGATGGTCGTAAGAGAAGTGCTAAATAATAAGGTATGGAGTAAGGAATTCGAAGTACGAGCGCAGTGGGTTGGTGGACGGACGAAGGAAGTTGGTTTCGTCAGTGCAAAAGTCGGTCGCGTTCGCCGCTGCCAAGACACACCTATTGTGATCTATTGTAATATCCTATTGTAGTGCCTATTGTTCTATGAAGTGTGCGAATAAGAATGGTGGGGGTTGTGCTTCTCCAAGAGTGGTGGTGAAAGGTTACCCTTGCGGCTTTCACTGATGGAGTTCTGTGACCATTCACCTTCACCACTGCAGGTAACGTTTCAGGGCATTGTATTATTGCATTATTAATGAGCTAGTAGCCAGCCCTTCTTAGGAATTTGTAGGACTGGTACAACCGAGAGTAGATCCAGTTGGGAAGCGGACCTGGGTAACTGCTGAAGGACATATGTTCGAGTATGGACAAGTAGAATAGGGCTTTAATAAAAAGCATTCAAACTCGCAGGCGAAAAAGGAAAGCTACAGGTACATTCAATTTTAAAATAACATTGTGCCTACTTCTTTGCCAACCTTCTAACCGTTGTATTTGTTAAGCGCCTTGACTCTATCTAGCCTTTCCTCACAAAAGTTTTCTCTACCCTAGGGTAATTGCCATAAAATACATTACCTCGTCGCGACAGCGAAAGAAAACATTATCCGAACAAACGAGAAAGCGACAAATCCAGTCACGAGCCAGTACTTTCTCACGTTGGCGTACGCTTGGTCTTTTTCCGATTAAACTCAAGCAGTATACATGTGTCTTCATTGCCTGGCGAACAGTCGCGCACAGCAACAGTGTATTGGAAACAACGAGGGCCGAGTAGCTTATGCCTACATGATAGCCTCTTCGAATGCGAAACCCGGTGTTTTGATAATGACAAACAGGCATTAAAAACTGGTCTGATGGATGCTTGTGGTATTTCAGACGCATTAGCGGGTGCTGCGAAAATATATGGCGACCTTACATACCCTATAGGAGATTTCTCAAACAAGCGACACGCAACGGGGGCAAGCCTAGGGTTCGCGGCTAGGAGGCAAAGGAACCCCAAATGGCAAGAGCTAGTAGCATTCGCACTGCTCGTAACAACATTCCTGGCTGCGATCGGGTTTGTGTCACGGGTGAGATGGGCAGAGTGGAAGACGACGTCCGATTCGAATCTTCACGCTGTGAAAGAGGGTCTGGGTCACCAAACATTTGAAGGATTTCAAGAAAGGCTGAAGATGCAGGATTCATTCTCAACTCCAAGAATTCACAGATAGGCTCTGCACGCAATCAGTAAGCCTTTCATGTATATTTTACGCGGAATCGCCAAGAATTTCAAGGCTTTCCTACACAGATAAATATCCTCGCGTCTGCATGCGGTCCACGGTGTTCTTTGGAGGCGCATTGTCCTGGAACCTGCAGAGATCTTGGGTGTCACTCAGAGTTTCCTCATGAATATTCTACCTCAGGAGAAAACGGAGGTCCACTTGGCAAATCTATATATGTATGCAGGAATACTGACCGTGGCGCTTTTGCGTACATGTCAAAACTAAGTGGCTGCATGTGTACCGTAGTATTGGTAATTTGTGAACCACTTCGGCTGAGTCCCTTTGATGCGCATGAGAGGTCCAGAAGATCAGAGTATGACGAGTACCGCATCCAAAATTACATCATACCAATTAAAACACAATCTCTTTAATATCTGAACGCAAGTGTGAAGACGCGAGAGTGCTCTGATTGGCCACTCGCGAAAAAGGCATGTTTTTGACCAATCGGTATTCGTGCGTCAATATACCAATCCAATGCACTCACTGGGACCATTTGAACTATGACGGAGAGGCAAGACTACCAAGTTCCTTTAAATATGTTCTGGTGCTCAAATACCCAACACCTTCTATTTCACAAGGCCTCAACAGCGTCCTCCAGATATCCTCCTCGAACATCATGGCAATCCCGATTATCCTATTGATGATGGCCGCTACCCTTATGCCTCAAATGAGCGCCCGTCAGTCTACTCTCCATGGATATTCGCCTTGAAAACCTACTGACCAGCTCTTCTAGAAAATCTTATATCGACGAGCAGCACCGCACCGCCGTTTACCCTTCCAACCACCATCCCCGTCCTTCCATTTCCGCCCTCTACCTTGCCCGGAGGCAGCCTCTCCTTTCCTACGCCTGCGACTACGTTTGCAAATTTCTCTGCGCCGGCGACGACGACATCGCCGACACTGTTTCCAACCATGTCGAGTTCGAGGTTTCCGACAGACAGTGTTGCGGCCCCAGGGCCACGTTTGCCAATTCCTGGAACGATGGTTTGTGCGGGAACAACATTGGTTACGAGAGTTAGATAAAGTGATAGTAGGTTAGGTCAATACGAGGAATTTCGGTATGTTTGGAATAGATTGGTGCAAGTGGAACATGTGGCACTGACTGGGGTTTGGCAGCCGGGGAACGGTCATCCGGTATTATATCCTGCTCGTTCTACAGAAAATATAGACTTGTACAATCTCCCAATGGATTATATCCCCATGTCAATCCGTCATCTTGCAGTGCTGGCTGAACAATTCAAATAGCTTTAGCTTCAACGAGGTTATCTTCTTCCAGTGGTCAACTTGTGCTTTAACCGTAGCTCCGGTATATATCAAATCCGGGTGGTTCATTGCCAATGGCCAAAAATGCTCAAGATCTTGAATCTGCGCAAACAAAAGTGCGTATAGCTCCGGATAGACAAGGTTACCCAAAATTCGAAGACGTCCAGGCCAAAGCGGAGATTCGTCTGCGCGATCGCGGTCCTCATTCGGATCGAAGTCGCAGTCTACGGCGGTCACAAACCCGCCTGTGTCGCCTGGAAGTAGCACATGTGAGAATGGTGAACCGTGCATGTACGAGTCATAGGATGCTGTGTCAACGACAAGGAAGATATGTTTATCCCACGTTCCTTTTCCGAACGGAGGGACCGACAAAAAGTGCCTGGAAACGTAAGCTACTTTAAGGTCATCAAAAAGCGAGACGAACACGTACTTTGTCGCTTCTTCAATGTTATCTTCTCCGAGACCGACTGCCTGCCCATCATACCAAGTTAGCTTGGCCAAGGGTTTGATATCGGTGAGCCCTTGTAAACCTCTTCCCCAGTTCTGGATGTCGGCGTTGAATTTGTGGAGAAACTTGGCCCAGTCTTCGTCACTTGCTTGGTACGTGAGTTTGTAAATAGAGAATCCCCAAGTTTTTTCTTCTGCCGGCGCCACGTCCAGGATCTCCTTCAATTTCCTAACCCACGGTAGGGGTGGCAGGTGTAAAGGCTCACCGCGCCATTGAAGTCGTACTTCCTGCTGCGCTTCACGCTGAACTTGCGATGTTTCGGCCAAACCGGGCTCGTCAATGGACTCAGCACCGCCGCCCACCTCGAGATGCCTGAGACTCTCCTCCACCATAAGCTCTCGTGTTCTTAGACGAGTAGCTTGGGACATTTGCTCACGGCGTTGCGATAAACCTGGAAGTACTCTTCCGACAGGGCATGTAACCCGAGGCATTGTTATGAATATGCGAGAATCGGCGTAAAAGGCTAGCTCGGCTAGATCATGGATCCGGTTCGCGATAGCAAGTGACTCCCTGGTAATTGAGGGCTCCGAGAGCATACTCTCATCTCGTTCCCTCAAGGCTATCGTTTTAGAAATGACCCAGGAATGTGCTCTAGTAGTCATGGCGGTATAATGGGAAGTCATATATTGGTTCCAGAGGGCAGCTAGTCCGATTGGGGCTTCTCCTGCTCGTGTGGGCAAGCCATTGATGATTCTATCGAAATCGTAAAAGTGTTGATAGATCAGCATGTACGTCGAGGCCCGCAGGTTCAGGATTCCAGGATGCTCCAGATAGTCGAAAACCTCAATCACCTGCCCAAGGTATCGACACACCATATGGTGGTTCTCAGGCTTATCCAATTGCTTCTGCTCCCATCGCTCCTCAGAAACGGGAAGCAAGCCCTCCCAGAGTCGTGATTTCATGGAATGAACGCCTTTCTCAACAAGAACCAAGCGGCCAGGATCTTCAACAGACCCAATCCTAACCAAAGCTTGATGGAAGGCGCTGCCGTTGAAAACGTCGTGCGGTCCAGGCGCCCAGGCCTCGTAAGGGGTCATCAAATGGCTCTCGATTAATTCTGGGGGGAACAGCGGCAAATCTGTCATTCCCCCAGAAGGCAATATACCACTAATTGTAAATTCCAGAAAACGGAACATTGTTGATGGGTCGATAAGTCGGTCAACTGCCGTCAAAGTGAGAACAGCCCACGTGATTTCGTGATTTCTTCGATGCACAGATGAGGATGCTCCCAAGAGATAGCCTACTAACCAATGCTAAGACTCTCATCAAAACTCCTATTCGGTTTCAAGACGAAGTCTTGTACATTGCGAGGCAGATTTGCACCCCAATTCGGATCGATGCTTGTGCGGAAGGAAGAAGCCATGGCGTATCTTGATGCATGCGTAAAACTACTGGAGACATGTACTCCGCAAAGGCGCAAAAGGGGACAAAGTGCATGCGATTGTCTGTGAGATGAGATAGTCGTTAGACAGCATGTAAAGGACCGTCGTGTGAAGGAGACGCTCGTGCCAAGCCGCTACGAGTCTAGTGAATCCCTGGGCCTTTGCGTCCTTTTAGGCACCTGCATCAACGCGATATGGCCGGGCTTTGCAGCTGGGGGCCGGCTTGCAGGTGAGGACTCGACGCGCGGTCCCGTGACCTGGCTTTGTGCTGGATCGTCCATATTGTCATTCTAGCCTCATAATTACATTCTCGAGACCCTGGTTGCGCTGGTATCTGAATTCGGAACTGATGAATAACGTTTACCCCTTGTAAAACAGGGAGCTCGCCGAGGTGTTGTGGGTGGACAAAAGACAACCTATATAATCCACTTCCATACCTGTGTATTGAAGAGTGGGTAGGCTTATGTAGTAAACCATATAAACTCTGTCTACGACACTCTGTTTTGGCCCCCACGTATTACGCACTAGAGCTTTGCTGAACCCACGTACCGCGCCGGGTACCGTAAGCAGTGCTACCTCGGCGCTATCCATGTTTTTACTCACCATTCACTCCATAGAATAAAGCTCGGGCTGTTGATCAGCTTACATCGGTCCGGTAACAATTGTGCGTCTATCTGATCTACACTTGACAATCCATCGATGGGCGTGAAACTCTGGTACGGACCGCCAATGAGGTACAGGCTATAAGGGCTTTCTTCAAAGACATGAGCAGGCTGCCAGCCCTGCAGCGTGGTCTTGTTCTCCGCAGAAAGAGATGCGGTTGACGCAAAGGCACTCCAGCTGCGGCTGACTTGTTGGAGAACAAGGTGATCCTGTGGAGTCGGATTGAAGGGATAGTCCAAGATATTATAGGGTGAGAAATTGCCAAAGACGTAGGGGAGCTCCGACGTATGGACTGCTCCAAGATGGGAGAGGTTGGACACCTTCTCAAGGATCGGGTCCAGAATCGTTTGATTGAAATCATATAGAAAAGCGACGTTATTCGGGTTTCCGGTCGTGTTGTGCTTGTTATGAATGCTGTCCGCGAAATAAAGCGGAGGGCACACCATGGCGATATCCCTTAGGATTCGGGCAGCGCGAAAGAATTCCGGTGAGAGCGTAGAGCCTTTGGGTGAGCGAAAGAGGTAACTCGGGTATGCATGCAGCAGCTCATCCATCAATGAGGGGGGGATCCCCGGCACGTAGGACCAAATGAAGTAGAGCGTATCCTCCTCGCTGGCAATATCAGGAGGGGTATACGCGTTCATATCACCATCGGTCCAGCCCATTACCATCTTTACGTCGCCAAATTTGCCTTCTTTCAGAAGCTGGCTTGGAGCAGCGGGTAGGAAGTCGCCGTCGACAGTCGGAAGCCAGCGAACCAGGCCCTCGCCGTCTGTCAGCGCCTTTACTGAGGCATCAAACAAAGTCTCGGTATCGAGCTTTCGCAAGCAGTCGATCGTTGCAGGTGACTCAACGGACGTGAGGTTGCAGCCGACGTTCTCAACAACGGCAGCCGTGGCCTTGTCAGCGTATCTCGTTAACCTCCCATAAATTCCTGGTTCCGAGCATTGTGACTGGCATATTGCCTGCTGGAAGGGGAGTGGCTTGCTCCCTCCGAACGATAAGAAATGAAGACCGACGGAAACCCCTGAGGCACATGTCAGTGATCGTAATTGCGCACCGAAGAGGCAATTTCCTAGACATACCGCCAGAAGACGACCCGAATACCGTGATCTTATTTGGATCTCCCCCGAACGCGGCAATGTTGTCGCGAACCCACTCAATTGCAAGTCTTTGATCCCGCAAGCCAGCATTCTCACTTGCATCGTCTCTAAGAGCCTTTGACTTCGCGAATCCAAAAACTGGCACATTCATGAGGATGGATATGCATGGAAAGAGCTCGATTGGTGGCTTACCTCCTAATCGATAGTTCATTGCGACATGTATGACAGGCAGGCCATTCTTCACGGATTCAGCGATCAGGCCGTCTGGCCTGGTCGTTGGTTCCATATTGGAGCCAAACCAAAAGCTCCCTAGTGCTGGTCAGATCAGGCAGAATCAGCGGGCTGGAGATTCTGACCTCCATGAATCCATACCATCACCGGCAACTTCTCCGCATACTTTCCAGCCGGCCTGGCGACATTCAGGTTGAGGCAATCCTCGCTGGTCTTCGTAATAATACCCAGAGCGAACGGCCCATGCCATGCGTGAAGGACTTGGGGGCATGCCGGGCCAGCCTGTGTCGCATCATACGTTGTACCTGGTACCTGCAAGTTTGAACCTCCTTATTGCTTGTATTACACTCGCAGATTTGTCAGACATACTGGTTTGAAAACTACTGGCGCCTTGAACCGATTTTCTCCCCCGGTGTCTTCACCATATTTGATATTCAAAAAGAGTTCGATACCGCTTCTTGCAAATCCGACATACTTCACTTCATTGCTCCTGTCGTGAACAGTTGGCGCTCGGTGATCCAAGGCCGCTGCGAACAAAATTGCAGTGGTCAGCGCCAACATTAAATGCCACGTCATGGCGTTGATATCGCAAGGGAAGGGGATATGAACGCATCTTTATATTTTGGCCAAGAAAATGGAGCAACCAGGTGCTGCGATTACCAGATATGACAAAAGCATCAGCAACAGCGGTGCCGTGTGCATGGGTACGATGTTCCCCGACGGGTAACTGTGCTAGTTATCTGTCCCCGTTCCTGGAAACATGCTTTAGGCCAAGATAAACGAGCCTGCCAGTAAGACGACCAGTGGGATACCTCAGTGGCAAGGTGATTCGTGTAGGGTTGTAGGCTAGTAACCGTTATATTTTATAGAGTCAAATCCTGACCGCAGTGCGACCTGGAGCAGTAGAGGTACGTCGCTCAATCGATTCGGGGGTTCTCGCTTGGGCTTTACACGAGCGGGCGAATTAGGGATTTGTGTGTCCTGTGAGACTCAGTGCAACGCCGGGCACGGTGTACGCACACTTATGAGCGCAGCCGCGATGACGAAGAAAGCCTTTATTGGCTGGATGGCTCTCGTACGTCAGTCGGGGAGGGTTGTGCTGTCACGTACGTCGACAACCAGAGTTCAGTCCCCATCTTTTGCCGACTCCTCTTTACTCTTGCCATCTGCGAGACCAAGGATGAACTCCCACTCATCCCTCGTCATCCGGCTCACACTCAGGCGCGAATTTGTCACCAGCTGCATTCCCGCTAGTTTCTCCCCCTTTCCAGCATAGCTCTTGATGGTGTGCAAGTCGACCACCGCATCAAATTTCTGTACGAACTCGACACTGACACAGTACCACTTGGGCTTTTGCTTGTCGCTTTTGGGATCATAATATGGGTCCTTTGGGTCAAATGCAGTCTCATCAACCTCAGCTTCTTTGACCACTCTCAGAATACCAGCAACCCCAGAGGGTTTTGCGTTACTGTGATAGAAGAAGCCCAAGTCCCCTCTCCGCATGACTTGCATATTATTTCGGGCTTGAGGATTGCGCACTCCAGTCCAAGGCTCCGGCTCCTTGCAGGCTCGCAGATCGTCAATGGAAAAGGCGACGTTGACTCCGTTCTCGTAACGTGGTAGTGGTTCGGCCTTCAGGAGCCAGTAGATCTCCTGGTTACCATCCACGTCTCGGTTTGTCTCCGAAGTTGACGTGGGTATCGTAGGGGGCTTTCTCGGCTTTGGCGAACTGGTATGAGAGGGCGTTATTTTAGGAGTCTTCTTGAGTGGCGGTTCCCTATGGCCCATTAGCAAGGGAAACGGAAACTGAGGTCGGGTGCAATACGAACTTCTCTGCATCTCTGTCTTCGTCTCTTGCGCGCTTTCGACGCGTCGTTTGCCCGGCTTTGCGCTTCTGCTCCTCAGTTTCTGAACTTGATTCCACATACGTTATCGTTCTTGTGGCCGAACTGCGCGTAGATCTACGCGTTGCAGCCATTTTACTGGATCCAAGGTTGTGTCTAGTACAGTAGCAAAATGCCTTGGGTCAACTTGGGAAGTCATAGCGCCAGCATGCCAAGACCGGGGTACTTTGGCGCAGATGGCAGGTTGGAGACCATCTCTGAGGTGGAGATGGCCAGGCATGAAAAGATGAAATGTGAGCCCTTGACAGATTGAATTGCAATAAGAACACTGATAGTACGCCTGTTGAACAGTCTGTGCTCCATTTTCTTCTCCTGTGATCACCTTGCTCCGCCTATTTGCATAAAACTCTCGTTCTCTAGTTGCCAGAACTCGATTAGTCCGATTCACACCAACGGCCTAGGTAAGGAAATACTTCCCACTTGACCCGATTCAAATTCTAGATTAAAAGTGCTGGTCGTACGGTATACTTACGCACTCACAACACCCTACCTAGGTAGATCATCGGAATACTTTCGGCGGGTGGCTTAGTCATCCCCCCAAGGACCCATATCGATCGCCAATAGTGGAGCCCGACGCGTTCACCCGAACGATCCAAATCTTTCTTAAGATATTTTGTTTCACGCGCAACCGTTCATGATTGGGGGTTTCCACGTCGTTCACTACGTGTTGTCTGGGCATGGTACCCGGTATAAGCCGCCTTGATTTAGTTTGCTGAGGCGTAATCTTGTTGCATCTGTCCTCTTCGCTGACAATACTACCACGAATACTTCTGACCACCACGTACGCATTCAAACTGTTCCCGCTACCATGAAGCTCTCTCCGATTGTATCGTCATGCCTCCTCGCACTCTTCATCGACTGCTGTTCGAACATCATCGCTCAGCGACTCAAAGCATATAAGCTCGATGTTCCCTTCGTCTTCGATCGTGTCCTTTTCTTCCAATTCCTCGTCATGGGTGTCATTGGGGGGCCTATCAACTTCCACTGGCAAAATTGGTTGGAGAGGACATTCCCCGGCTGGAAGATCATGAGGAGAAGACGTGAATCTGCCACGTTGGATGCCGAAGAGAAAGGCATCTCGTTCGCGAACCAAGAGGAGGGAGCATCAAATACGGGACTGCACGCTCACAAGGAGGAAGTGAGGGTTCGAAACTGGTGGAACATCTTTCGCAAGTGGTTTACGGACTGCATAACAATGGGCGCACTGCTGAATACGACCCTGTTCCTAGTAGTCATGGGAGTTCTCAAGGGAAAATCATGGTCCCGGATTGGCTTTGATCTCAGAACTGTGGGTTCATGCACTGAATTCCTGAGACAGTAATCTAATAGACTGTCTAGGAAATGTGGCCGATTATATGGGATTCGTACAAAGTCTGGCCGATCGCTAACTTCTTCAGCACAACATATTGTCCTGTCGAGCGCCGCATCGTCTTCCTTAGCTGCTGCGGGTTACTGTGGAATATCTATCTAAGCCTCGTCGCTGCTCGATTATAAAATCAATTCGGCCTTTTTGTCACGCCCCGATTCCACACATCCATGACAGCGGACCAGTACCTTCGCTCATCCTCTCTAATGTGGCCTGCATGTGGGCTCTTTTCAAACAACACCTTCACAACATGTCGACCAACACCCACAGCCTGTTCAGCATGGTCATCTACCTCCTCATGGCCGACCATCTCATCCGCCTTGCTATATAAATACACCCTTGGCGGCTTGACATCGAATAATTCCGGATCGTTGAGCTCCCGGCACATGGTCACCATGCCATTTTCCTTGAATGTGATTGTCCTCCATACGAAGTAGGAGAGGAGAAAGAAGTGAACAAGTAGCGGCCCAAACAACCTGGTGAAGAGGTTACGAGGAAGCGAAACGTATATGGCTTTATAGCTCCGCGACCAAGTTCCCTTTCCAGGGGCCGAATCGATGGCTTGTGCCCGCATAGATAACGGAGCGCCCGTTGTCGCCCGCCAGAGCTTCGCAAATTGAACAAGTTGGATACCACCTCCGTTACTGAAGCTTTGGACTAGCACTTCTCCGCCTTTGCCAACATGCTCGCGCACCACATCGAGTGCCGGTCGAAGCAGCTTCTGCGCCGCCAAGTGGCCTCGGAATACGTCCAGCAGCTCGCACCGTATCAGTAAGATACGTGCAGAAGGGAAGAGACGTCTGTAGGCCACGGTATATTTGGCGATATGCTTTGGAGCCGCACCCATCCATGTGAACAGAACAATCAGAGGAGACTGAGGGGTGTACGCCGAAGAGGTGTGAAGGAATGTATGATAACCGATCTTCTCGAAATCCGAGAGCGGATTGGGTACTTCGACGGATGCTAGGTTGGATGCAGCCATAGGTACGGACCAAGTGCTATGAAAGCGCAAAAGATTCGGATTGAGGGTTACAAGAGGTGATTCGAATGGATGCGGCATGGTCGTCGAGAATATCCCCTGCCAAGTTGACCGTTCTCTAAGATTACTAACTGCACTTGGTTCGGCTATCGTCCGGCCTCGGTTCGCTTGTGAATATGCCGTTCGCAAGCTCCGCCTGATTGATGTACTCGTTTCGTCGTTGATGCGAAGACTTTCGGGACTTTATAATAAGAATGTTGGACTTGGGTGTACTTAGGTTTACTCATCTCCGGCTACATCGATCCATACCGGCACAATCAATTCCTGAGCTACGACAACAGAGCTACGCCTCGGGTATTTTGCTGGTCTTACACACCACTGGAGGAAACTACACAGTATGTCACCTGAATGTCTAGATTTGCTAGAAAAGGTTGATGTACTCCGCCATTTATATCAGCGTTGTGGATGAACATGTCACCGTTCCCTGTGGTGCGATCAAATCGTATATCGCATGTGGGATGGTCAATCCTCAATAAGATTCTCTGTGTGTAACCCCGACTGTGCCTTATAACGATCTTAGTCGGTGTCCTTGAAATCCGCATCTTTATAAAAACAGGTTGAGCGATCCATCATCGCCAATGATGTTGTGGCTGTGGTGCATGCCCCCGATAATCAGCTCCATGCACCAGGAGAGGATTGATGCTCATCGCCACGTGCCTCTGCATTTGTTCATCTCAATCCGGTCTTGACTCTCATATAGTTGTTACAAGCAATCCTGGTTGAGATGTAGGTACGGGGTTGGGGCCTTAGCATTCATCTACACCAGATGAGTCGAACCAATCTTAAATTAATTAGCTGCGTCTCTAATCTGCCTTGGCCTCGATCTATATTGTTTCCATTCACTTTACTTTTACTTTTGAGAACCCGGAGGCGACGAAAAAGGGAGGAAGTCCATTGGTTGCTCCTTCCTTGGGTACCGATTCTTCAAATAGCGTTTCCTGCCATCCCCCAACAGAGTCGTCATCATCTTCACATCCCGCCACCTTGCTTATTGTCCTGCACTACGCCGTTGTTTATTCTTCGCATCATGAAGTTCTTGATCCTCAGTTCGATTCCCGCACTGCTCAACTTAGGTACTCCCCACCTTCCCTCTAGACTTCTTTATCTACCCTGAGCTGCTCTCGGGACAGACTGACCAAATTAGTAGCAACCGCACAGTATGATGCAATCAAGTACTATGATCCAGACACCGGCATCACTTATTCCTCAATCACCCACTCCACCGGCGTGACTTATCGTGTCGCCTTGCCAGCGAATTCGTCAACTTCAGATGCCATCGTCCAAATCGTGTCGCCCAAGGAGTTCGCGTGGTGTGGCCTGGCCTGGGGAGGACATATGACTCAAAATCCACTGTCAGTCGCTTGGGCAACGGGTGCACAGAACGGCCAGCGGGCGATTGTCAGCAGCAGGATGGCATAGTAAGGGTTACCTAGGTACCTTCTTCGGTACAACTAATTTTGATAACACCAACAGTGGTTATTTCGCCGTCCCTCAACCATACGAAGGCGCCGAATATACCTACCTCAAGGGCACAACAGCAAATGCGACGCACTGGCAAGTAACTGCTCGCTGTCAAGGCTGCACCCGCTGGAGCAGCGCTGATGGCGACTTCAATCTCGAGAATGAGAGCGAGGCCGTTCTGGCGTACGCGTGCTCGAGTGTTGCACCAGATGAACCTGCGAGCAATACCAGCACATTCAACATTCACGAGCAGTTCGGCATCTGGAGCCACGATCTGAGGTTTGCGAAGAACGCGAGCTTCGCGAATTGGATCAAGAACAATCCGTACGAAGAGAAGGGGAAGAGTAAAGTTGTCCAAAAGAGGTTCTACGCTTGAATATTCAGTACTCGCCTATAGACTTGAACGAGATTGACATAACCTTGTCCTAAATGCTCCAGGTTTGGCTGGCGTCCATCATGACGGTGCTGCTTTCCGCAATCCCACACTTCCTGCCGCCCTTCCCATCCTTGCTTCCATGCCCTTCCACTCTTTCCCTTTCACAGGCTGCAACCCGCTTACCCATCGCACCTTCCCATCCTCAGTACCTTTTTTGCCTTCGTCAGCCTTTAGTGGGAACTTGACATTTGCTAGGAAAATCAGTCGCCTCGTCTCCCTTCCAATCATACTCTGGGTTCCACTCACCGAGCCCAAATGGCCTGAAATTGTGATATATATTTTCCCAATGCCCGGCCGGAGCCTCATAAACCTCATGCGCAATCCCGATATGCCTGTACTTCTCGCCTGCGCCACGGTCCCACCACAACCATCCCTTCATATGCGCATCCGAGTGAGCGAATGCGTGGAGTCCGTCTAGAGACTTCCAGTAGCTGATGAACATCACGGTTTTCCCTTTGTCATCGCCATTTCTAGTGCCAAACATTTGGTGCTTGTCTTGTTCGACGACTAGGGGAGGTGTGTTGCCTTTCAGCAGTGTCAGGTTATGTAGCATGAAAGTTTGAGCGATACACACCCAGGTAACCATATTTCTCCCTCTGTGCTTCGGCATCCAACCACATATTCTTAAAGTACTTCCCAATAATTGGAGAGCCATCCGAGAACGCGCCATTGGGATGCGTAAAGGACACACATAGTAGGAGAATGACGATGGTATCCTGCGAAGGCTTGACCGCCGCTGTCCCATTCGCCGATGGATATTGCGACGTGGAACGCTCATAATTCACGCCATCTGCCAACGGATTATGGAGGAAACCTGTTGCCTGGAGATAACCGCGCAGGACGCGGAATGCGAGGAGAAGAAAGGGAGGCAAGAAAGCGATGTTCCTGGGGAGCACGACCACTAGCAGGCATTGCAAAGTCGCGCCGAGCAGTAACCAGGTGGATATTCGGTAGTCATTTGGTGCGAACATATTCAGGATGCGTGGGAATTGGGAACGTGGTCGTGTTGTACGTTTGGCGGTTGAAGCTGACATGGTGGGGCTTTGTTCGAGGCTGAGTGAAGCTGACGACCCTTGGGAATGGAGTAAATGAAACTCCGAAGGATATACATGGAGCTTGGTCGTATGTGAGACCACAATGCAGGAAAACTTGATAGATTTCCTGTCCCTGTATTATTATGCTCGTATGTTGCCCTGCTCTCCTCATAGCTCCAGAGGTCGTTTTCGCGAGTTGTACCCTAGGTAGCTCTAGGTGGGCGTAAGCATCAAGTTGTCACCATGTACAGTATCATTGGAACACTGCTGGCTGGGCCAAAAACAACTGATTTGATTCCGCTTACGGACTAAAGTTTCTGAGCTTAAAGCTTCATCGTGACTTATGTTTCTTTGGAAAAAGACATGGTCGGGGTAGCTATAGAGAGTGCGGATTGGATATAAGGCGGAGCAGCCCCGCCAAAGCTACGAGCAGGTGCAAGCGCATTATGACTATCATTTGATGAGGAAGTAGAAAGTAAAATCTCTCGTGCACCGGCTCACGACTCACGCACCAGAACTCGTAGGTACTACAGGGCGCACTAGTATTCACTCTCACGTGATCCTATTGAATTCGTCGTTCATCCGTGGACACATACGGTACGGCGAGACTGTAACCATCGCGAGAAGTGAAATTGGCTTGTACGCGCTGAGCCACGGTGTTGTGATTGGCCTGTGCCACACACCCGTGTATCTATTGAGTGTTTGAGGGCGAGTTTGATTCGCTCTCATCGACGTCCTTCCCCACGCGCTTGCTTCTTTGCAAACGCATGCATGATAACCGCTCGCTACGCCACACACGCCGCCTCGTAGGGAAGGCATGGAACCCACCTTATCAATAGGAAATGGGGCACGTTTAAGTACTTCTCGAACTCGCCCACAAAACGAACTCATCCACTCTGGTGAAATTCATAACAGTACAGTATATCATTATTTCGCAGTACACCATTAGCAATGTGCGTGTTCCTTCGAGGCTGCTTCGGGAGGGCTTCCAGCAAGAGCAAACACAATAGTGATCCCGAAAAGATTCATTTGCTACGTCCTCCTACGCCGCAGCCGTCTCCCAAGCATGCTGCCGACCAAATTATGGATCTTCTTCTTCGCGCTCGGCTTTCTGAAAAGGGCAGTCTTAATTCGACAACGGCTTCACTAGCTTCGCCCTCGCCAGCCGGGACGATACCGGATCCCGTTCCTGCCCAGAATTGGTACTCCACCATTGCCGAATATATTCTTCATGCTATGGAAGTTGCCATTGACAAGGGGTATACTTTCGGGGACGCAATGGCGTCGGCTGTTGCGCAAGCACGCGAAGAAGCTGAAAAGTTTGTACGCGAGCATCCGATATGGGCAGGCGTCATCACCACTGTCATTGCATTGGGTGTCTTGTACTTATTGGTGCCTTGGGTAATTGAGGCTCTTGGGTTCACGGAGTTGGGTCCCTTGGCAGGTACGTCCTCCCAGACATCCACGATAGATAAGCTTCACACACTGACCGTTTTCAGGATCTTGGGCTGCGAGATGGCAAAGCTCTATTGGCAATGTTGAGGCAGGCAGCTTCTTTGCCTTCCTACAAAGGCTTGGTATGGTGGGGCGGCTTGGAGGGCGAAGGTTTTGAGCTTGCGGCGCACTCTCCACTGCAATTGCTCCCATATTTGCCACATCGTGAAGGTTTGCCATTGGAGGCAGCAGGAATATAGGATTGGCTAGTGGGACCTGACGGTAACCGATTGGCAAGGGAGTTAGTCCAATAGCGCAATACGTGGGACGGTTGGATGAAACGGGCTGGGAACAATATCTAATCTGAACAATTCCATTCATTAAAAACCTACAGTACCGTGCAGCGATCACCTTCAAATTCCATCACAGGTCGGCACCATTTAGAAATGGTTCATCGGTAGTACGGGATGCGATCTTTCATTGATCTTATAATTCAGTACAAGGGTATCTTTATTGCTTTCTGAGAGTTTTCCCGTGTATATTATTCCTTCTGCCTCAACTACATCGTACATGATTCCCCCTTTAATCCGCCTAAGGGATGTTCTCGCCCCGAAGTCTGCAAAGGGGCCTTCCCCTCTCCTGGATATTCTGGTTGCAAGTCAACCTGCTGTCCTCAATGCAAGTCAACCGGCCGCCACCTAGGAACACGCATTAGCATTAGTCATTCCAGTTTGCATAATCAGCCGCCAGTATTCGACTTACATCCTCGGGAGCCGGACGGCACACAGCGACCCCTCTGGCCATTTACGGAGCAGACATCCTGCTTCAGAGATGTATTGGCAACGCAGCAGTTGCCTGTGGGTACCGGGCGGTTGGCGTTCTGAGGGCTCGGGGCGGCGAGAGCCAACGTGGCGAGGGAGAGGAGGGCGAGAGTGAAACGCATGTTGATGATTTGTTGTTCTTTCTTTTCGGGTTGGTGGTTCAAAAGGAGAGATGCGCGCAAACGATTGGAATTGCAGGTAAAATTGGTATCAGAGAAGAACCGGCCTGCGGTAGAACGAAGTGAAGATTGCTTGATGAAAAGAAGCGACTGGTGATGATCGAACAGAGGCGGTTGACTCCAGTGCCTTTATATAGAGAGGACTCACGATAGTAAACGGAAAGGTCGGCGCCTATACGGCATGATCAACCACCCTGGGGCAATAAGTGTGTATCATACTCCTCCACGCCACCAGGGTCATCTGACCCTGCGCGACTTTTTTTACCAGCATTTTGTATGAACAGTGGCTGTGCGGGGAGGTTAGGGCCGCGGGAGAATGTTCTGAATTTGTTCGAAGTTCATGCTTCAAAACTCACGATGCGCAGATCATACGCTCTTCTAGACGAGGGTCAGTGCAGGGCGACTCCTTAGCGGAATGCACTCCACATTGTTTCATGATTGCGCACTGTTTGGTGACTGGCGAGGAGAGGATCGTCAACAATTGATCATACAATTGCAAATGGCAAAGATACACTTGTAATTCTGGACGAACAATGAAGCCCATAGCCGCTTCTGGCGCATTCACGCCCTTGACTATCTGTTCTCATGCACCTTTCTCCTGGCGGTGCGACTGTACCAACATGTACGGAAATGCGGCATGATGAAACTGGTGAATAACTCGAAATAGCTGGTGCGAAACGCTAGTCAACAAAATACACAGTATGTACCTACATGTACAAGTGGGAGCTCGAAGCGAGGGGCATCCCCTTTTAGATTGGAGAGTGGAAGTCAAAACTCGAAACACCAATGATAATAGGGGATATTTAGGTACTACTCATGGCCGAGGACTCAGGAGTTGCACGATGGTTCATGGTCCTGTCGACCTCGGTAGGGGTTGGGTTGAGTTGGGTTGGGTCCACGCCCAAAGCAGACTAGAGCAGCACTATCTTTTCCAACACTCCTTTACTGAGGACGCGAACTTCGACACATATGACTATTCACTGATCAATCATTACTATTAGATTCCTGTTTCTCTGCCGCTCTATGCTCTATTTATTCAACAAGTCTTGAAGTCATGCTTGGGGTGATTGCTCCTGTGCCGTTTCCAAAACCTTGCGCTTATCACCACGAACCACGAAGAACCAGCTGGTTACTACGGCACCTAAGAAGCATCAGCCATTGCGCAAGTCGTTATCGCAAACGAAAGTTACTGACCTAATGTCGTAGAGAGGAGACATATGGAGCAGATGAAGCTGACACGGTACGTGGGGCCGAACTTGGGCTGGTAGATTTGGGGTCCAACAATACCCATCAGTTGACAACTGTTGTGTCCGAGTCAGAGAAGCGCTCTCAATTCCGTATTCCGTTTCGCGAACTCATACCTTGCGTTGGTAATTCCAATAGCGAGACCTGCTGTTGTCGTTCCTTTTGCCGCTCGGATACGCTCTGTCACCCGTGTTAGAATAACTCGGAAATGGACGCGGAATTCGCCTACCTGGCCAGATAATCGGGAAGAACGATTGCGACGCCGCAGTAGCGATCATGACGAAGATATACTTGGCCACGGGCTGTTTGACTGTTACCAGAAGGATATAGCAGATGATCTGAGTGAATTCCACAGCAAGGCCCGCAACCCATGGGCTCAAAACGCGCTTGTGAATAAGGGCCGCCAAAGTGAGGAGAATTACAAAGACCAAAGTAAAGGGAGGCTACACTTCAAATTAGCCGATGCATCTAACGGTCACGGATGGGCACCGTACCATGGTCATGACCTGTGAGATGGCAGTGTTGGAGATGCCCAGTTCATAAATAACCGTCGGCAGTACGAAGGAAATACCCCAGCCTCCGATGCCGTGGGTGATCCAAATCATGAGGAAGGGAATGAACGTTGGGTCCTTGAAGAGACTCTTTGTCTGCTCCAGACTGAATGTCTTCGCAGTCATTGTTGGAGCCTGTTTGGGTAGATCCGCGATGATTACCTCCCTCTCCGACTCAGAAAGAAATTTGGCCGTCTCAGGGAAGTTCGGCAGGTAGAAGAAGGTGTAAACTGCGCAAAGTATCGCAGGAATTCCCTCGAGTATGAAGAGCTGGTGACGTTAACGTTAACGCTAAGCGTCTTCTCGGATGAGCACAAGATCTTACCCAACGCCAACCGGCGAGACCCCCAGCACCATTCATGAAGGAGATAGCATATGCCAGTAAGCCGCTCACGGTCCCACTGAACATACCGCATGCATAGAAAAATGCAATTCTGAAGGGGAGGCGATGGGTCGGGTACCAGAATGAGAGATGGTAGAGCACACCCGGGTAGAAACCGGCTTCAGCTGCACCCAGGAAGAAGCGGCAAGCCAAAATTCCAGCATAGTTTTGCGTCGCACCCTGGCACATGGATATGATGCCCCAAGTAATCATAATCCTGCTCATCCATACAGAAGGGCTGAAGTGTTTCAAGGCCAGCGTTGCCAGAGGCTCGAGAAACATGTAGGGGTAGTAGAATATGCTCAGGGTCCACGCCCATTGCGAAGAAGATAGGTGACCCAGCTGTTTCCTGATTCCGGTACCCTGCTCCAGGTTAATGATTGCGGCATTCGAAATGTTGGAGACGTGGATTCGCATGATCTTGGAGGCTGGTTACTGCATATCCGTGACGGTCTTGAATGTTGGCACGTACCAGGTATACGAAGGCATACCAGATCAACAAGCGCTTGTCCACCTTACGATGCGCGGACTTGAGCGATGCTTCTGAAGCCTCGGAGCTGGTCTCTGATTCTGGAACATAGTTTTCTTTCGTGGGGATCTCCTTGGTTTGCTCTACGGACTCCATTGTACCAGGTGCCAGCTGGCTGTCACTGATGCTCAACAGGAGACTGGACAGGAGAGATTGACGTTCGATATTCACGGTGCGAAGGGACCCGAATATAGCTAAGTATCATTTTCATGGCGCACGACTCATTCTTCCCGTTGTTTCTCACTCTGGAAAAATATCTGCGAGCACGTCATGACGGAGCTCTACTCCAGAAGGTTAAAGGTGGCGCCGTATAGGATTTTCCCAATCCAATTCAAGATTACCATGGGCTCCCTAATAGGTCAAACCAAGATATACAAGATTCTTCGGGTATAAGTATCCGTCTAAACCTGGGGTTGACGGTATGCTAGACTACCCTAGGGTATTGTCAATCTTGGCGGGGAATTGCGTGCTCGACACTCCACTATAGCCAGGCGATCCGCCGCATATCGGAGGCTTACAACTATGCCCTGACGGGTTATTATATACATCGCTATCTTCAGTAATAGGATAAAAAGCATAGAGCTACTTCAGAGCTACTTGGATCAGTTTCTTACAGGTTGGAGCTTAAAAAAAATGCCTGCAGCTGCATCCCCCGAGCCACTTCCACTTCCGAGATGGGATCGTCCAGCAAAAACCACGGAGGAGCTTGATTGGGCCGGTATCAAAGTCATTGATCTCTCCACCTTTGACGAACCCGGCGGTAAGCAGAAGTTGGCCGAGGACTTGAGGGAGGCAGTAAGTAATCACAAATCCGACCGATGGTCCCTTCGCGATGCCCGTGTAGTTTGACAGAACATCAGGTACATAAAACGGGATTCTTCAGCGTGACCGGTACGGGGTTCACGCAGGAAGAGGTCGATCGGCAGTACGACATCGGCCAGGCATATTTCAACCGTCCCCTGGAAGTGAGAGCAGACCCCAAGTATCGATGCGACTTCACTCAGGGGAACTACTTCGGCTATCGTGCGGTGAGTTCCCAATTTCACATTATCATGAATGCCATCAATTTCCTCTCGGTTGTGAGAGAACATCATTATCACATTCTTACTTGCTCTAACTAGCGCATCATCGCAGGCCAACGAGAAGAAGATTATGGGGACAGATGTCTTAGACAACGTGGAATCCGTGAATGTTCCCAAGTTTATCCCTGCATATGAAAACGAAGCCTTCCATCCGTTCCTGCGCCAGTTCCGGACAGAGATTGAAGACTTCTCGGGGCGATCACTGGTTCTCGCTTCGAAGATCTTCACACTGTTCTCTATCATCCTAGAGCTGCCCGAGGATTACTTCTCAAAGCGACATCTGTATGAGGACAAGAGCGAAGACCACCTGCGCTACATGATCTATAGGCCCAGGTCCGCAGAGGATGATGCAAAGGTGCAGAACACATGGTCGCGCGCTCACACTGATTTCGGCAGCCTTACTTTGCTGTGGAGCCAGAACGTGGCTGGCCTCCAGCTCAAGACACCAGCGGGAGAATGGAAGTACGTTCCACCAGTAGACAACGGCATCATCTGCAATGTCGGCGACACCCTTCAGTTCTGGTCAGCCGGTTACTTGAAGAGCACCATTCACCGCGTCATTCGACCTCCAAAAGATCAGGCACACATTCACCGCCTGGGACTTTTCTACTTCGTCAGGCCTGGCGATGAAGTTGATATCAAGCCGGCCAACAGCCCTCTTCTCCAACGTCTGGGGCTCATTGGCGAACACCAGGACGATGAGGCCCCAGTGCGAGGTCTCGAATATGTGCGAGAGCGAGTGAAGAATTACCACAACCATAATGACTACGCAGATATGAGGGGGAAGAAATTCAAGGTGGGGAACTTGGAGATCGAAGACGAGGCAGCATGATTCGAGTTTCATTTAGCAATAGCGTTAGGATACGGACCGTAATCTTTTCTCTCTATAGGTCACAAACCCATTTGAAATATCCCGAAACCAACGTACGAAATTTGATTCTTATACTAGTACTAGAAAACACCCAAAATTATCATTGCAAACACTCCCTCACAAGTCCACGATTGGCTTCTTGTCTGGATCACATATTTTCCCAGCCTCTGGGAGAGATGCGTCCTTAATGTACGCAGCCAGAACCCCTTGCGTGCATTTACCGAACGCGGAGGTCAAACCGTGGCCAGTTCCGTTGATGGCCAAAACGACCGAGCCGGGGAAGTACTTCGACATCTCCCGTGCTGATCTGATAGGGGTGATGGGATCCCGGAGGTTGTTGACGAAGAGGATGGGATTCGCCGTCTTAGTCTCCTTGAAACCTATGGGGCACCGTTAGGATGCATCTATGAATGTGAGATGATGGCACAGTAGACAAACCTTCAAACTGTTGGCTTTCTGGAGGTGAGATATCCATTCCCGCGCACCAGACACCGTTCGAAGCGGCGAAAATCTCACCCGCATAAACGCTGGTCGCTTCCTGATCGGAAATCGACTGCATGTACTGCTCTTGACTCTGTGGACCCCCTCGCTTATGTGCGTCGACACAAGTAATGATTGGGGTTGCGTCACCAATCTGCTCCGCTTGGAGCTCCTGGCCAGCGACGGTTAGCATGTACGTAGTGGAGTTGCCGTAATCCACCTCCTGCAATATCTTCGCAAGGCCTGGGAATCCCTGCATAGGACCATATGATAATTGGAACGCCAAGGCAAGAAGGCGGGCGCTTGTGAGAACCGAGGGGACAGAAATGGCAAGAGATGGTATCCCAAGGGGCTCCTTGTCGAGCTTGTAGAGTATGTGGCGGAAACGAGCAAGTAGTTGATCACTCGTTAGAGCATCCTTCCCTTGAGTGTCCTTCCCCGCGAATACGCACTTCTCCGGCCCGGCCTCGGCGCAGTAATCGAAAAAGCTAAGAATAGCTTCGTCCGCATCGACCAGGTCCGTGGAACTGTCTCTCTGATAGTACCTGTCACCGGCAACGTTCGCGTCAAGGACCATCCTTTCGACCTCATCCGGATACATGGCCGCGAACGTTTGACCGATCACAGTGCCATAACTAACTCCATAGTACCAGAGCTTGGCCTCTTCGGGTTTCTTGCGGTTCGCCTTGGCCTGGAGTTCAATGAAGTGCTTCATGTCCTGCACGACCGCGGAGGTGCCGATGTATTTCGCGCCGCTTTCAGCATTGACGGCAGTGCATCTTTCTCCCCACGCTTTTACCAGCCTGTATCGCTCTATGTTGGGTATTTGCTGTGTTGAAATGGCTTGATATTTTGCGGCAGCCGCCTTATCGTCACCGAAACAAGAGACAGCCGGCCCGCTGTTGTTCACGCCGCGTGGATCGAAGCTGACAAGGTTGAATTCTGGGCCAAAGAATGCTCGAAATTGTTGGATCAACTGCCGAAGCGTTCCAGTTCCCGTGACGCCAGGGCCACCTGATATCAAATATGTGAGTTACTGTACGGAATTTGGGAGACCATAGGTGCTCGGAAAGGACATACCAAAATTAAACAAGACATCAGGTCCGGACCCGTCGCCACCCACACTCTTTACCCATGCCACGTTTGTAGTGCCGGCGCCCTCGTCCTTGTAGTCCAACGGCACCTCTAGGTTTGCGCAGGTGAAATCCCCAAAGCAAGGTACCCACTTAAGGTCCTTGGATGCAGGGATATCTTTGTAGTCCCATACGTTCGCAGACGCGTCGGGAGGCGGCGTGACGTTGTCGCCATTTGCTGCCGCTGCAGCATCATTTTTACTTGACCGGACTGTGTCCCACGGAGTCCATGGCCGTGCGGAAGCGGAAGCAAGCAGGCCCCCGAGTAAAGCAAAAGTACTGCAGCGACCCATGATGAGCTAATATAGTGGAAAGTAGAAGAAGAAAAGAGAAAGGAAAGAGATAGGCAATTCAGCAGTGAAAGACGCTGTGCAGGAAAGTCAAAGGGAACGGATCCTCACCTCTTATATAATCTACTCTGTTGGCACGCTGAAAGTGGGAACTTACGGTTTCTAGGGCCATGCCATCGTATTATCCAAATCGGGTAAAAGCCAACAGTCCCAAGGGTGAGCATCACCATGTACCCTAGTCGAACCTCACACCAGCATAGTCGGTTACCGTGCACGTGGGACTGTGCAACGAGAGCCTCATTTCTCCCTAATCTGCTGCTCGGACAATTTTCCATGCAATTCCATGTATTATAAGCTTCGTGCGCTGGCTCCTTGTCCTCCCGCATAAAACATCCGAAAGGTCTGAAAGGCGTTCGAGCAAGAACTGCTCACAATCCCCATGTTGAATACCGGGCCATGTAACCCAAAGTACCTGTAGTCAGAACCAATGGAATAAGGCTCACATGGACGGGCCTCTCAGAAGGCCAACTTGTCATCCACTTGGGAGGTTCTTTCTGGTGGCGCAACAACGACCGTCCTTCATGAAGTGAGCGTTCGACAGTGGACCCTCGCGCTCCTTGGCGAGGCCAAAAACACTGACTTTATTATCTCCCAATGGACTGCTGTTAACAGAATGGTATAAGTGTGGAACTCAGGTTTCAGGACGATTATGCCCAGATGTGGCCTCTGTTGTGGCCGGTGGGTACCTTCGGGCTTGAGGTGAGATTTTTGGGGCCAGTTTTATAATGCGACGGCCAATCAGTGAGTCCATGGGCGAATGACGGTATGATGTAGGGCCGAAAAGATTGTCTTCGATTGGAGATTCATAGCCGTCAGGTTTGCTGCTGCAGACATTACCTTTGTTCGAACAGGGGATAAAGACCTGAATAAAGGTGGTGTTTTACGAGTCACTATGGATCTATTCTGTCGCGATATGACACGCCGTCCTTCACAAATGAAAGGGAAGCGAATGGACCAGGAACAAATAATTTGCCAGACCACTTGAGCATGTGCATGCTTTCTTACGCTGAGGCAACGTCGTTGTAAAGCTTTATGTCAGTATTGCGCATTCCAAATCTCCTTACCCGATGCCCCTGCGTGAAAATCAACTCCCATCCCCTTCACAACTTCGCACAATAAGTTTGCTCCGGCACTTCACCCCCTGAATAAGTCGGCGGTTCCCTATAACTCACTTCCCTCGTACGACTCAGGCTCTCCAGCTCATCGAGTCGATTCAGTGTCGCTTTGAGATGCTCCTCAAAGCCGGGCTCGCTGCAAATTTCCCTGAAGGCATTCTGCATGGCTACGGAGTCCGCTCGCACCATGCCCTGGGGATCGATGTGGATGACGTTGATGTGATCGAGACCTTGTGTGTAGTCCGCTCTGGTGATGATCTGGCGGGCCTCGTGTAAAGGGATTTCCGGGAGCTCGAAGGGACCATCACAGCTCTCTCGTCTAACCAGGGCTCGGGCGAGAATCATGGCGGCCGCCTGTCATCCATCCATGTTAGCAATCATCAAGAGCTTATTTTGTCGAGACTGCGGTACGTACGCAAAATTTCTGATGCTCCTCCACATCGTCGTCCATGCTATCCCCCAGTATCCAACACTGTGCCAAAAGCCACGCCTTCTCCTTCCTATTTATATGCTTGCATGCTCCAATCATATCGGTAGCCTTCGCGACTTGATTGAGGAAGATCAAACGACCACCTACCTTTGCATACACCTCATCCAGAATGCTCGTGGGGACGTCTTCATTATGGAATCGAGCGCGGTATTGGCGTAGAGCGGGCACGACAACCTCTTTCGGAACGTCACGTACCGTCACCGTGTACATGTTGGTCGCCTGAGGCGTCAGACGCTCGAAAGTCCAGTGTTCGTCACTCGTGAAAATTGTGGTAACGAGTTCGTTGGCACTCCAGATCTCCGCCCTTTGCTGCAATATCTCGAGCAGACTTTGTCCATCGGCGTCATCTTTGATGTGGTGGATGTTGTTGATGAGGAGCACAAGAGGTCTTCCCCGAGACTTGCGCATATTGAGAGCCACCTTCTCCATCTTGTTCAACGCGCGTTCGATATCAAGCAACGGTGTCGTGTCGCGGGGGCCCCTGATGCTAAACAAGCTCCCGATATAGTCCTCGTGGAATTCGAAATCAATGGCTTTGCCCAATCGAACCCGGAAGACCTCCAAGTCGTTGTGAGCCTCCAACATCGCGATACCGTCGCCACCCACCCTCCTCATCGCCTCCAGCAGCAAAGATCTTTTCCCTGTCCCCCGCTCCCCTATGATGAGATAGTATCTCCCGCGCATCTTCCCATTGATGATATCATCAATCAATGGCTGCTCCTTCCGAGGTACCCAGTTTTCCTTGGCCAAAACCTCTTGTATCATACTGGGATGGGTGCCATATGCCACCCTGCCAAGAGCAACAAGCTCGTTCGACGAGTATCCAGCGGAAAAGGCATTCTCAATCTTCCTCAGCACCATGGCTTTATAGAACTGGTTGTATGCATATCCGCCCAACGCCAAGCCCAGTAGGGACAAGAGAGCAACTGTGCTGCCTTCCAAGATGCTTTGGCCGAATCTTGTGCCCTCGCTCTTGTTACCGTTTGACCGGCCATCATGGGAATTGTCATTGGGTCTCAGAGAAGTTGTGAGAGAGAGGGGAAGAGGTCGTAAGCGCGGGTTACGTCTGTCGATGGGAAGCAAGAGCCATGCTATTCCGGTCAGCTTTCGTTCCAAACTTTGCTTTTCTGGGCCCTCAGGTTTTCTTGCCTCGTCTAGGCTTTTGGTAAGAGCGTGGCATCCGGCCCTATGTTCAGGAGCCTCGAGGTGAGGAGATCTTGTGAGTTACGCGTCACCCACTGGCTCCAAGGCTTGGAATTGACTAAGCATATGGATAGGGTTGTGGAGGTGGGTCTTACCCCGGTCTTGCCATGAAGCTGGGGAGTTCCAAATCTAAGGATAACAGGAACACCGTAGGAGATCCATGATAGGACGAGGAAACTTCTATCGTATTGAGGTTATGCTGGAACAACCTTCACCGTGAAGGGCCGATGTTGGTGACACGCGCCGGGGCTATTCGGGCTTGGCCAATTTCCGTTTGCGATACGTCGATTCCATCCATCCCCGATCTGGATTGCAGCAGCTCGTTTGTCTCGAGGGAAGACAGCGCAGTATTGATAGAAGTGACCATCAACGATGTTGGCCAGAATTTCCATGTCCGATGTCTAAACAAGGTTGTTCCGCTAAACCTAAAACAAGGCTAGCGCGGACCCTTAGAAACGCACGCTTACTTTGTTTCCAACGTACACTCTTCCACGCTTTCATAGGTGCGTGATAAGGCCAGTTTGGGCATCGCCACTTCCAATCTTTTGCTGGTTAGGTCTAGAAGATATCGGTACAGTCAATCAATCTTTCAGTGCATGCCGGCTTGAAAGGCTGGACGCTACAACGCATAAGAAACAGATTAGGATTGATATTCCACTTGATCCGACATAGCTACGAGCTATCAGTCTCATAAGAAACTTTGTCAAACAATCATTCACCCGAGGGACACTTGTCTATACAACATCCTGTGAAAACTAAAGACGTGAATCCGAGCTGAGGTACCCCAGTCACCAAGATGAACCCCCACAAAAACGACAATGAAGAAAGAAGTAATCATATATTCGCAGCCAAAAGTGAGCGTTGGGGTATATCGCACGTAAAAGAAGAAAGCCGAGCCCAAGCATGGAAACGCAACCAAAGCCATATTTGCCCACCCCAAATCCGAATTGAGAGATCCGAATATTCAATACTCAACCGACGGAAATCGAAACCAAATCATATTAAGCGTTGATAATCATATTCCGCTGGCCATTGTCTTCAGGAAACGCGCCAAACACAAATCGATACAAGTCGCGGAACCAGACGAACTGCTTCGAACGTCCCATTAACTGCACAGCCCGACTAATTTCACTGGCGGTCCACCGGCGCAAGGGTTGTGTGTGAACTGTCCGGAGGGTAGGGTCTGAAAGAACGAGGCTTCTATACTGTTCGAAGAGCGAAACCTGCCAAGATATGGTGCCGAAGCTGTTAGACGAGAGACTCCGGATGTAGTCTGGCAGAGGCGTTTGTCGCGTATAGCCTGTGTTCATGGCGGCTTTGAGAATGAGGCTTTTGAGGCGGATTAGATGGGGGTCTTCGCGGCCGGCGGTGGCGGTGGAGGAGGTGTGGATGGAGGTGTCGGAGTAGGTGGACAGGCTCGATGCGGCGGAAGACCAGCGGTCATGGGTGCGGGTTTGGCCGGCTTCGGGGCCGAGGACAAGGATGTTGGGAACGTTTTGTTCTTCAGTCACCGGAGAGAAGTCTTCCCGGTCGTCGAAGATGGTCGTAGGAGTTTCGGGGGGTTGCTGTCTCATGGATATAGCGGAGTGATAGGATGCACTGAGGTTAGAGGAAATCCCTGACCTCTCAGAGAAAGAAACTTGAGAATGTGTGACGGAAGCAGGTGGGGCGAATGAGTACTGTGCTGGCCTTGGAGTGCCACGCTCTGGCCGCACTTGCGTCCATCCATCGCGGAACATATCACAGAGCTCCCAGCACGCTTGTATGGCAGAGCCGAGCAGTTCCTCATCGGCAGGCTTCCCGTCGCGGCTATTCTGGCGGATGCTGAACAGCATCTCAGCCAGTGACCAGCAGGCATGCAACAATGCATCAGTTTCCTCGGGCAGAGAGGTGTTTTGCTTCATCAATCGGTGGCACAAAGTAACGTAGAAGTCCAGGGTCCGCTCTCGGAACGCCTCTGGCAAGGTTCGATCATGAGCATTGTAAAGGTGATTGTTCAACTCGAAACTAACTCGCAAGACCGAATCGGCTGCTTCGTCCCCACGGTGGCGCACTTCAAACAAGGCCTGGCAGAAGTCGCGGCATAGCTCCAGGATCGGTAATATCTGCGTCATGTGATCGTCGTCGCGGGTTTCGTAAAGTTTCTGGCATAGGCGCCAGCATGTTCTCCATGCCTGCTCCTGGATGTCGCCTTGGCGGCCAGAGTAGTGAAACATCTTTTGCCGGTGAGACTGGCTCAGTTTTGCCAGAGTGTTGCACAAGGTCCAGCACTCGTTCAATGCGCTTCTCAGTGCAGCGATTTCTTTCTCAGTCTCGTGTATGCCGTGCAAAGCCTCGCCCATCGTCTGCGAGGCGGTGGGAATGGTTTCGGCGGCAGTGGATTGGCCTGGCGATTGCGATTGGGGTGGAGATGACTGGCCGCCATCCTTCGCGCTTGCAGAGGTGGACGCTGTGTCATGTAGAGCGTTATCGTCCGTTTCAGCGATATCTGCTAAAATTAGATGTCTGATGTAGATAAGTTATGGATGACATGCCTGCGAGGCTAAGGCTGACTCTGCTTCGCCTCTTGCCATCCTGCTCGTAGTCCTCCCGCGTCTGCGCGCGGGGTGTAGTACGGTCTGGAGCGCCGGAAGGCGGGATTGTAGTGTCAATGGGGTGTGTGTAGGTCGAGCTTTGCTGAGTATGTTCAGCCATCACAGCGTGCGTCAAAGCAACGTGAGCGAGACGAACCTTATCGTCTGGTATCATGTTCGCCTCGGGAGTCTGTGGAGACACCACTGCCGTCTGATCTGATGAGGTCTCATGGGAGCTTGCGGCTGAGACAGAAACTCGATTCTGCGCGACAGTCAGCGGCAATGTTGTGCAACATGGGCTGAGAAGGGCACTGACGAATGTTTTGAAGTTCGTAGGCGCGTGAATGACAGACTGAGGGGCATCGTCGGAGTCTGATCGGAAGCGCGCTGGGAGCGATGTGTGAAGCTTTGAAGGCTGAGAGCTTGTTAGAGGCACCCAATTGCAATTGTGGATCCATGAACTTCTCACCTTTTCCTGGCTGTCCTGGCTGGCGTAACTGGCAGGACTGATAATGTCGATACCAGGCGACCGCAGTGCACTGATATCGTCTTCATTCACCTCGTTTTCCTGCTCATCTTCCTCGATCTGCGAACACATTAGTCTCCGCGACTTTCCATCTGAACTTATGATGACTCGTACTTCTGTGCCATTGGTGCCATTGCTATCAACGGGTGACGGATCGACCGTGGCTGGATAAGGGCTGGGAGGGGGTGCGAGATGGTCGGAAGTGGTTCCGGAGGACCTAGAGTAGGTGTATCAGCGGGGCGGTGTCTCGTACATTGGGGCTGATTTGGACATCCTCACCTGTTGGAGAAGACCTTCCCGAAGGGAGCAGGCGAGCTGGGCGAGTCTGTATAAGGGCTAAAGGCGGACTTCAAGCCCGTCGTAGTTGGCGACGGCATCACCTGCGTGACCGTGGCCATGCTTCTTTACGAGCTTGTGAACATGCGCCTATGGCTTGCTGTCCACTCCAATAGAGCTGGCAGCTTGTATTCCAGCGTGCCGAGTGCGATGACGGCGCGTATTGTATGCGGATACTTCGGAGGATTGGTGTAAGGCTGAACGGTGAGATGGACGCACTGCGGGAGATATGATGGAGGTGGGTAGGTCGTACTGTGTAGATGAGATCAGGCACGAGAAAGGGGATAAGAGTTGCTTTTGAGGGAGCTGTCAAGCGGGGCACAGCTCTTGATTACGCCTTGCGCGTTGTTTCTGGTGCGGCGATGTTTCGAGTTCGCGTGGAAGCAGTTGCGCGATGGACGTCCCGGGCGGACAACAGAGGTGCTGGTGTAACTGAGGGAGAGGAGAGGGCTCAGGGCTGCTGGGTCGTTGCACACCCTTCTGCATGCACGAGCTGCCGGCGACCGCTTCAGCGAACTCCTTCGACACGGCCATTAATCATTCATCCAGGCCTCCCCACAGGCTGCGCCCGCTGCATGCCCCTGGCTGCCGTCCTCCTTGGCCGGTGACACGCCAATCGCCGCTGCAGAGCATCCAGCCACCATGCTTCTAAGCGCCGGACGCACTGGCCCTACGACGATTTGCCCATATAGTTAACATAGACAGTGGTACATACGATCCACGGCCCGTAGGAGGGCCAACGCCTTCTGCTGTTCTCTCTCGGATCCGCTCTGCAAGGATTGCGTCCCGTTGCGCTGGTTAGATGCCATGTTTTGGGACGGGGGAACACGCGGCACGATTCACGAAACGGCGCGGAGCGCTTTCAACCTTGGAAGTCCTAGGGGGGAAATAATTTTTACGCACTTGGGCTTGGGTCCACGAGTCCCAACAGTCTACAGAACACTCCAACAACATTCCACAGCTACGACAGTCAGCCTCGGATGCACACCAACACCACAGCTTCGCATATTGCGACCCCATCTCTGGACATATGCAGCATCTATCAATCACTTCAGAGCACTAATGCACGACGGTCAACGGCACTCCCCCAGGGTATGCTTCCATCTCATCAAACCAAGGCGGTTAGCCCGCCCGCAGCCCTGTGGCACAGTCAGATTCCCAAGCTTCCAAGGTTGTGAGACAACTTTCTCCCGTCTGACCGACTTCATGGTGAATGATGAATCGCGTCCAAGCAGCAGGAGCTCCACAGTCCACAGTCGACGTGGCCGACTCGCGTCGAATTGAGTCCTGAAGAGGTGTGATGGACGATTCTGCGCGTAGACTTCAGCACGTATATTACTTCTTTCGGCCTAGTGCTTTCATCGAGCTCGCATCCTCCCCACCTCCAACCACATCTCCCGCGACCTCGAGCTCTCCAGATCAATGCTTTGCTCTATCAGCAAATCACTTGATTGTTGCACATGAATCTATTCTTTTTATTATCCATGCTCTGACACAATTCGCGTATCCAGTCGCTTTGGGAACCGCCTGGGATAGGTCGCGCCGCCTTGTCCCCATTTCACATCCTTTCACTGTGCCGCCCCCGCGCATCCAGGACATTGACGCGCTTGAGGTTTAAATCGGGAAATCGAACGCCGGAGCGCCTCTGGGCCGCATGCCCAGCAGTGCAGGTGAATCCTGGGAGGAGCTGCGGGCCTTCTTTAAGGCCTACAAGGGCACGCCGATTTCTGTTCACCGCTTTCCTTGCGCTTTGCATCTCGAGACACCAAGTACTTAGTCTTCATGGTCCAACAGTTCGTCCAGCCCCGTGATTCGTCTTGTTTTTTCTCTTCGGCTCTTGCCTTGTTGGCTAACGCGTACTACTCAATCTCTACACCTCTTCTCGCCTCCCGTGTCGTAAAGCTATGCCTCAATAAACCGGAGCTATGCCGCCTACGACCCCTAGCGCACCTTCAAGCAATTCGGGCGCTTACCAAAGCCATGTCTTTGGTACAACCCTTCCCAACACCAACACTTCATGTTTTGGCGAACGGAAAGTCTAATCCTCTTTTGTCATCTGCTAGGACTGAGCCTGCCTTTCTTTCTTGTCCTCGCCGCGAGTCAGTTGTGTTGGGTCACTACTTCTTCATTATTGTCCGCTAAGACGAAGTATGCGCTTCTCTTATTATTCTTCTACATCCTCGCCACACGCCCAATAAAGTTGGATTCTAACCGGTGTGCTGGCGGCCCAGATCTCGGCCGGACAATGCCCCATTATTCCCTCTGTCCAGCTATCAATGATGGGGGAAGTAAGCCACCAACCGCTTGGTAGTTACCCGAGCGTAATCTTCATGACCCAAATTGCGGCATAGACAATGGGACAATCTCCACTACACGGAACGGCATTGTTTAGTTGACCCAGAACCGTCTACTGCTTACCTACAGTCGGCAATTGTTGACTTCGCCCACCGTTCATGGACAGAACATTCCATGCCCATGCCATCGAGTTGGGACACACAGATCCACCTTTTGGCGCGGGATGCGCCGGAGACGCGCATTGCCTAACGACAACACCATATATCCAGCTGCTCCCAACCTCACCTAACCCACGGCGAGGCTCCTCCGCTAGCCACGGACCGCGCCTCTTGTTGGGCTGTCCCCCAAAGCCCTCCCAACCATGCTTGGGAACTGATCTAGACAAGCTCGCTTCGCCACCAAATGTACGCCCTGTCTACAACCCCCTTCTCTTGTCAAATCGGACACTTGCATGTACCCTTATCGATTGCCCTACAGTGCGTTGGCTTCTCGACTGCTAGAGGCGTTCAACTCACTTCACTAGATACTAACCCCGCAGCTCCCTCAAGCTCAGCTGCCGGAATACGTCGCCAAATTCCCATAATCGTGTTAGTCAATAGCGACACCACGTCAACATGTCCACATTCCGTAGAGCGATGATAAAATGTAACAGAGCTCGTGCTCTCTGACCAAGCTTGCAACTTGGTGAACAGGCTAAGGGGGACAGCGTGTCTGGTCTCTGTACTTCGCATCCCACGACTTTCCTGATTCGTGGTGGTCCAAAAGTCGACGGACTTGGTAAGGGTGAGAGTGTGCGAGTGCACGTAGGTAGACATCTATGAATTTCCCTCGCCCGGCTACAGCAATCTGATATGGATCTGTTCCTTTTCCAAAGGCACATCTGCAAATGTATCCTCGACACCCCGCCTGTGTATCATATTGAGCCATCCAACACGCCTGGAGCACCGGATCGCTTCGCCACCCTCTGCTACAACCCCAGTTTCCTCAAGTAGAAAGAAAAAGTTGGAATATCAGGGCTCGGAGGCCATCTGGGCGCAATAGACCTCTTGCGGTACAGCGTACCCATGACACTATATCAAAAGTGGGTAGGTGTGCTGTGTCCCAAAACAACACAGCCTGCCGACCTCGCCGAATAGATATTCACCGATAGCGATCAGCCCAAGTGTAGCCTGGGCCTTCGTCACCGCAACTTGCAGGTCGACAGATGTGCATGGTAAGTAAGACATACCCAAACGGGGACTGAGGAGACACGGGTTGGCAACTGTAGCTGAGCAGCTTAGCAAGGATTTCGCTGGGGGCATTGGATAGGAACTTGACATGTTTGCTGCCCATCGCGGGCCATCGGGTTCGAGAGCCACGATCATGACGGTGCAATTGCTTCCGTAGGCATGTCCCTGTTCCTACGCCCGCCATCCGTATCAGGGAATGCCAAAGTAGGTGTTGAGGAGAGAATCGCTCCACATAACTGCGATGTACGTGATGCCTGCTGAAGGAAGTTTGCTTGAAGCGTACGACAGTGACAGGACCGACCTCGCGTAACGGGCTGATGAGTCAAAAGCATCCAGTTCGGAATTCCGGGAAACCCTGGGTCCAGCGGTGAGTAAGACATGCATACCTTGCTGTTTCCGAAGTCTACGGTTCGTAGCGTCTGATCCCATTTTGAAGGTCAAGGACTCGTGTTGGGAGAGCGCTTTTCTCGCGACCATTCCTGGTGGCTGCCGCTTCGCCCTCGACTGTTGGCTTTGGGCACATTGATGCTAACACAGTGCCAGTGAAGGGTGAAGCCTAGCAGAGACCGCTCTCCCCGTAATGCAGCTAGCCAGTCTTTGGGAGTCAATCCAGCAACCTCTGATGTGTGGATCCGTATCATCGGTCCCTCTTTCTCGACCGTGCAATCCAATACTCTTTCAATGCCTCGCCGCAAAACTTGACATACTGCACATCCCATACGGGCCCCTCCCAGCATATGTTCGATCAGGATTGTAGAGTATCCAGTACCGTACCCGCTCGGGCCTGAACCAGGGCCTGGACAAATTTCATGGCAGATGTCTTGACAGCGTCTATCGAACATACGAAACTGTGCTGTTAACTCCCGAGACTTCTGGGCCTCATCCCGTCGACTTTGCCGAACTATCATATATATTGAAGAAGAACCTGTATGTGTTCATCACAGGAGGAGAGAGACGACAACGCAAGGCAACTCATCATTGCCGCCGTGGTGATGTTTCGCACCTGACTCCAACACGGGGTGCTGTCCAATGGAAACATGGTGGTTACCTACTCCAATCTCACAGGCAATGGGATATATTCAGTCTGGATGATGGGATGCTGGAAGGATGCCAGTGACAACGGACAGGGGAGCGGCGGATGTCATCGGACCGTCGTCATCGTATCTATAGATCGGATATCTGGAGCCCTGAGGTTGAGCACGGACCATGCGTTCGTTCGCTCAACACCAAAGCTCCGCGTCTCCCCGCTCCCAACGCAAAGCCCCAAACACCATGTAGTTCTACCGCTTGAATACTACAGGTCTCACTTTACATTGAATCCTTTCCCAATGCCTACGCGTGCCATCAAGGCAATCTTTTTCGCCCGATTCCACCATGAGAAAGGTATATATCCCCATCGCAAACGCCTTTGCTGTAGCTCACACAGAAGAACCTCAGGCTCTCGCGTCCTCCACCAGGTTCCCGAGGGAAGCGTAACCCCCTCCAGCGATCCCTCGGCGCTTTCCACCCCGCTCTTCGACTTCGACGCCGTATCGGCCTACCTCATTCCTACCCAGCAATTCTGCGACCGCTTGATTACACTTTGCACAAGCCACCACCGCATACTCGGCTACCCGGTTTGCGTTCGGGAAGGTAAATACAGCAGAAATGAATACATCTTCAATTTCGCGCTTGTGATTGACGAGGCGATCAAGGACTGGGCGGCCTATGGGGAGGTAGCGCGGAAGATGGGGAGGTTGTTGAGGGGATTGGAAGAGCAGGCGGGTTTCTTGAGTAGGGAAGAGGAGAATATCTGGCAGGACGGGCGGAGGACGTCGATTGCGGGCCTAGGCATCGACACGGGTGCGCCGAGCAAGATCTACGCCCTGTGCGAGGTTGTTCTGGAAGACTTGAACAACTATGCCGAGTGCATGATCCCCATCGGTAGGTCGCAACTCCAACTCCATGTCGTTGTACATGAAAACTAACCAACACCAGACGACTCCAACACCATCAACCTCAAACTCTTCCCCTCGCACCCTCCACCCCCACCCATCCATTCGTACCAGGTCCCCATCCTGACCATCTCCCTCTCCTCCCTCACCTCGCCCATCTCCTCCGACCTCACCCTCAACCGCATAACCCCGTACATCAACGGCATCAACTCGGTCAGTCAGATCGCCCACCTTGCCGACACCGACCTGTCCCTCACGAAGAAGGCCTTGCAGCATTTGGCCTACTACGGGTGCCTTGTTCTGCTGGACGTGTTCCATTTCGGCGCCATCTACGCCCCAACGGCGGACATTGGCGCATTCATCGTGGAGAAGAGCGTCCAGGAGGAATGCGCGAGGTACGTGCGAGTCCCACGGGCGCGGCCCAGCGCGAAGGGTACCACGCTTCGAAACGACGCCGAATCGTCGGCTTCGACGCGGGACTCGGTCGCCTCGAACGTATCGTCGGAACCCACGCGCTCGGACTCGAACGCCAGCTCGCACCTCGCGAAGTCCGAATTCGACGTCCCGCCCTCTTCGTCCCGGGCGGACGACGAGGACGACACGCTCGTCCCCGGCAGCAGCGGCGAGGACAGCGACAAGCTCGACCCGCTGGACTTGATCACGCTCTACACGTCCCTCCGGCAAGGCCTCCCGCTCCGCAACTGGGTGCTCGAGAACGTGGACCTGCTGCGCGACATCGATGTCCGGCGCTTCATCACCTTCGGCATCATCAAGGGGTTCCTCTACCGCGTCCAGCGCTACGCGATCATCACAGGGTCCGTAGGCAGCACGCCGGGCGTGCCGGGGAGCCTGGTCGCAGACGACGGCAAGCAGCAGCAGCAGCCCAGCGACGCCAAAAGCGCACGAAAACCATCCACGATGCATGCCTCTGGGGCCGCGACCCCCACGACGGCGACCGCTTCCGCAGCACCGGGCCGCCACAAATCGTCGTCCGGGCGGCTGAGCGTGGGCAACGCGCTGCAGGTGCAATCCACGCAGGCGTCCTCGACCGCCGCCCTGACACCGTCGTCGCTCTCGCTCTCCCGCTCCTCGACCGCCCACCAGGACGACGCGCACTCGTCGTACGGCAAGGACACGTCCGGGTTCGGCACCACGGTGCCGCCGCCTCTACCTCCCCGGCCGCCGCCCACGACGACGAGTATCAGCGGGGGGGACGGGAACGGGAACGAGGGGCCCGGGCTGCCGCTGATGCGGTTCCTGGACGGGATGCATTGCTTCGATGAGATTTGCATGGAGGTCGGGGCGAGCGAGCGGGTGGTGGAGGAGAAGGTGAGGGGGGTGGGGGAGGTGGGGTTTTTCTGGAGGTGAGGATGGGAGGGGGGTGGATGTGGAGGGAGAGGGAGCGCTGGGGGTTCGGAAGGGGGTGTCTGGGCGAAGAGGAGATGGGGAGAGGGAGTGGGATGGGAGTGTCGCTCTCCTGAGAACTCGAAGGGCGGGGGACTGGATTCTTTGCTACGGATTGTATGAATGCAGGCCTGAGATGGAGACGGAGCTGCTGCTGATGAACATGAACATGAACACCGCCGGATGCCGGCCTAGCTATGAGCTATGCGTATATGCAATCAGATTCCCATGGACAATGATGATCGACGGGTCGAACAACCACGCCATGCCTCGCCATGCCACCTCCCTCCTATCATACACATCCACCCCCACCGCCTCCCCAGATAATCCACCATCTCTCTCCAACATTCTATTTCACATCCCCAACCACCTCCCTGGCGCCGCTCCCCGCGTCCATGCGCACGACCTTGTCGCAGTTCAGCAGGCACAGCGGGTCGAACGCGAGCTTCATCCTGCGCATGAGGTCGATGGTGCTCTGGCCCAGCTCGTCGGGGAGGTAGTCGCGCTTGACGAGGCCGACGCCGTGCTCGCCCGTGGCGGTGCCCTCCATCTCGATGGCCCGGTTGACCATGTGGTGCACGAGCGCGGAGGCCTTGGCGTGCTCCGTGTTCTTGTTGTAGAGAATGATGGCTGGGATGGGTGTCAGCTTTTTTGGTACGAATGAAAGGGGGCAGGATAGAATCCCCCCCATCACTTACAGTGGAAGTTCCCGTCGCCGACATGCCCGACGATGCTCGCCAGCAGGCCGCTCTTGCGGATCTCCTCCTTGGTCTCCTCGATGATGTCGGGCAACCTGCTGATGGGCACCGCGACGTCCGTGGTCCAGACGGCGACGTCGTCGCGGCCCTCGCCCTTGGCCAGGACGCTCCACAGCGCCTCCTTGCGCGCCTGCCACAGGTCCTCCTGCTCCTGCTCGGAGCGCGCGAAGTCGAAGGACACGGAGCCCGTCTTGGACGCGAGCCTCTGGACCTGGCTGATCTGCTCCTTGACGGCGGACGGGGTGCCCGCGAACTTGAAGAACAGGGTCGGCGCGTTCTTCCACGTGCGGCGCGTCGTGCCCGCGTCGTTGATGCACTGCATCTGGACGTCGTCGAGGATCTCGATGGCTGCGATGGGGACGCCCGCGCCGACGACCTTGAAGACGCACTCGGCCGCCTTGCGCACCGTCGGGAACGCGCAGACGGCGACGCTCGTGTGCTGCGGCTTGACGGTGAGCTTGAGGGTGGCTTCGGTCACGAGGCCCAGGGTGCCCTCGCTGCCGACGAAGAGCCGCGTGAGGTCGTAGCCCGCGGAGGATTTGCGCGGGCGCTGGCGCGTCTTGACGATGGTGCCGTCCGCGAGCACGACCGTCAGGGACAGGACCCAGTCCTTCATGGTGCCGTAGCGGTAGGCGTTGGTGCCGGAGCACCCGGTGCCGATCATGCCTCCGATCATGGCCCCCGGGCCCGGGTCGGGCGGGAAGAAGAGGTTCGATTTGGCGAGCTCCTCGTTGAGGAATTCCCAGCCGACGGCCGGCTGGACGACCACGTCGAGGTCCTGCTCGTTGAGCTTGAGGATCTTGTCCATGTTCGAGAAGTCGATGCAGACGCCGCCGCGGGTGGCGGCGAAGTGGCCCTCGAGGCTGGTGCCGCCGGAGTAGGCGGTGACGGGGATCCGGCGGTCGTGGCAGATCTTCATGATGGCGCTGACCTCCTCTGTGGATCGCGGTTTAATGACGCAGAAGGGCACGTCGGACGGTTCGGCCGGGTGAGACGACCACGAAGATCCCGCGTGGGATTCCAGGTCCGCCCTCTCGAGTGAGAGGTTTTCTCTCCCGACGATGGTCTGGAAGTCTATGAAGGCAGGCTCCATGTTGGACTCCTGGATGTTATGTTTCGGGGGTCTCATGCCCGCGAGGGGGGTCGTGGATTTGAGGTCCGGCTCGGGCCAGCCGTACTGGCCGTACCAGTAGGCGAAGCAGCCGACGACGGCAGCAACTATCCAAAGATGTCAGCGTTCCGTCCTGTAGATTCGAATTCCCTCCAGGGACCTCGTACTGAATAGCTTCTGGATGTTGCGGTAGAAGGCGCCTTCGACGTTATGCCTGGACAATTCCTTGATCATCTCCTTCTCCTTTTCAATACGTTGGCCCATACTCGAGAACAGGTCGACGTGGAACTTTGTCATGGGCGGGGGCTTCTTCTTCTTCTTCCCATCTCCGGAGCCCTCGCTGGCCCAGCGACGCTGTGTTTGGGAGAGACATCGGGGAAGGGTGCGCGGGGCGCCGGCGCCGGCACGGCTCCGGAGAGCGATTGGAACCCGCGGTATACTTCGAGGAGGCATGGCGACTATGAGGGAGTGGTGGGCATGGCGGGAGTCCACATGGGACGTGGTGCGGGGAGCTTTGAAGTATGATGCGGAAGTTGTGGAAATGCTCGGTAGAACTCCGGATGGAAGGAAAGGTGCACGGATCGTGCAAGCTGTGGGGGGAGCTTTCGGAGACCGTGCTCGGAGGAGAGCTCCAGTTCGAGCTGCCTATTCTGGTAAGACGGTCTGGGGCGCCCCAACATCACGTTGCATGGGAATACGAGAAATCTTGCTAAGAATGGTGGCCTGCATTCCTCCTAACCAAAAAGTGCTCGCATACCAGAGAGCCCGTAAACACCGCACATCCAAGGCCTCCCAAGGGTTAGGATCGCAAGTCCCAAAAAGCGATGTCCCAGATATATACAAGCGCCAAATCCCCGCATAGGATGTCCCATCCTAGCGTCCCAGTTGTAGAGATGAACCGATAAGCCGTGACTGAAAAGATGCGAATGTCCTATAACCCTATAGTCCATCTACAGTTGCATTGCATGCAGAGATAAACGAAAGTAGGAAGAAAAGGGAAGAGATCGACATGAACCGTCGTTACTTCCGGTTGTGGTCATGAACCGAGCGCCATGCTGGAAAGCGAGAAGACTCCGAATCCAAGGTCCGGGAGGGGGAGTGGATGGGCAGAGTAGTGATGCATGTCATTTGAGTCGTTGATGACATCGATATATAAAGCGGCCGTAGGATATGCAGACGGAGAGTCGTTGTTTGCTGCATGGGCAAACGTATATGATTCGGTCCAGGGGGCTCTTCAAGAACGAATATGCACGCGATTGGACATTCTGAGGATCCTTGTCTTGAACCAGGCAATGAAACGAATCCAGCGACTTTTGGCGGCGCGGGTCGTCGTCACCTTTGGACGGCGGGTTGGACGCTTCTCGTTGTCCCTGACGGTGGGGACGAAGACGGGAAGGGTGGTCTCGGAGTGGGGTTGGTAGGCGTCGGAATACTGCCTACCGCCAATGGAGGGTCTCGGGGTGGACTTCTCGTTGTTCGAGTCCGCGGTGCTGGCGGAATGGTGTGGCCTATCCATGTGCTCGGATTTCCGCCTCTGGCGCTCCTCCTTCTTGTAGAGCTTCTGGTTCTGCCGTTCGGCGAGCCTGGAGGCTTCCTTGTCGTGTTTCCGCTCCTTGGCCTCCTCCTTTTGCTGGAACGCTATGCGAGCAGCTCGAATCGAGGCGGCGCGAGAAGCAGGATCGACGGGGGAGTCGCGGCCACCGCGAATGAAGGTGAAGGCCTTGTCGAAGGAGGTGCGTGAGTTGGGGGAGGTGGCGGTGTCCAGCGACTTGAGGGTCTCGCCGCGCGAGCGGGCCTGGGCAATGGGGGAGACCAAGGAGGCGGAGGAGTGAGAGAAGCTGTCGGGCAGTCGAGCCGAGGAGCCCGGGGAGTGGATCTTGAGGGGCGGGGGGACGCCGGGCGTGGAGGAGGAAATGGAGCCCGACCTGCGGGAGGGGTCGTATGTGGATTGCCAGAGGCGGAACTCGTCCTCGGGCATGATTGTATCCAGGTCGGGATCGCGGCCCAGGACGGAGGGAGGAGTCGACCTGGCGGCGGGGGGAGTGTAGGAGGACGGGGTCTGGAGGATGGGTGGCATGTATGGGGCGGGGGGGCGGAGGGAGGACGAGGTTGAGAACTGCGAGTTTGTGGAGGTGGAGCGGGTGTGACGAGCACGGGTGGTCACCGAGGAGGAATAGTCGGTGATACCGAGACCGGCGAGGCCCTCATTCTCGGCGGCGGGCCTGGAGAGGTCGAGTGAAGTGGCGTCTCTTCCGGAAGAGAGTTTGCGCAGGTAGAGTTTTGTCTTGTTGGCGTGGTTGGAGGGGAGGGCGGGTTGGGGACGGGCAGGCGCATTCCAGGGGTCTTGGTCGGTGAATGTTGGGGCGGTGGAACGCTTGAAGAGGAAGGCCTCTGCGTCTGGCAGCGGACTGAGGGCGGTAGGACTCGCGATGGTCGAGGCGGAGGTTCCGCGCTTGTGCAGACGGGCCTGTGGTAGTGAAGGGGCCATGTAGACCGTGGACCGTATGGGCGGTATTTGTTGACGGACGGCCTGGGGGACTAGGGGCGGGCCCGCGGCGGGAGGGTAAACAGAAGGGAAGGCCGCAGAGGTGGTGGGACGGAGGCTGTGGTACACGGCATCACCAAGCCAACATGGGGGATAGATGGGTGGATGAGTGCGAAGAGGGAGGAGGGAGGAGGTGCGGGAATATGGGATATGGATGGGGTGAGGGAAATATCCGAGAACCTGGGTGATGTGATGAAGGCGCGGGAAAAGGCTTGGTAGGAGGGTCCTGAGGGTCCTGAGGGTCCCTGGGGAGCACTGAGCAGTGGGTGGCTAGTGAAAAGTAGGCAGCGTTGAGCAGTTGAGGAGGAGGAGGAGGAGGAGGAGGAGGAGGGAGTGTCGGTGAGGGTCGGTGAGGGTCGGTGTGTGGGTGTGCAGAGCTCCGTGTGGGGTGACGACAAGCGGGCTTCACAATGATGCGAACATGTGCATATCATATGCTCCGGATCCAGATTCCCAGGTTGGGTGGGGTTGGGGGTTGAAGAATGGCGGAATGGCGGAATGGCGGAATTGATGGATCATGGGCCCGTGAGAGGTGGAGGGGGAACCTGGGAAAAGGCGGAGTCGTCTGCTGGGCCGGGCTGGGCCTTGGATGGATGGATGGGATGGGATGGATTGGATGGGGTTTTATCTGGAACGCGCCGAAAAGGAAAAGGAACATGGGGCTTGTGCCATCTATGCGATTCATCAATCATCAGCGAGTGATGCGATTGCGGCTGGACGGGCGGCGCAGGCCGAGCCCTATATCTATCTTCGTCCTCTATCTACTCAGTACCACCAGATACGGTATATCTATACAGTACAGGCTGCACTGCTGCAACAGTGAACAGACAGAGATGCAACGCCCTGGCCGAGCGCAGCATCTGGCTGCTTGACTATGAACTCAGCGCCATGGATCCGTCTCCACTCGGGGCTTGGACCTGCAAACAGCAGCCGGCGATGCTTCTTGTGCCGCCTCGGGTCCACGCAATCCAAAGTGGCACAGTACATACACAGTATCCCAGCATTCCTCCCCTCCAGCTGCCTTGTCGCCACTGCGCAGTCGTGCTCTTAAGCCGTGGTCTCGTGGTTGGTATTCGCTGCAAGCGGTCGCCTCCTCCTCCCTCTTCTTCTTCTTCTTCTTCTTCTTCTTCTCCTCCGGGCACAAAGCACGAGTAAGAATAGTACTGTGTAGTGCTGATAGTGCTGTGAAGAGGGGCTTGGGGCTGCTTGTCGGCTTCAGCTCCACTCGCTGCTGACTCTCGTCGTCTCTCCTGCCCATGTGCATATCGGCGTATCATCCACCCCAAACCTGGGACCTGAAATCCCGTTGCCCCCGTGACCCCTCATGGTCGATGTCCTTCCCCCGCACTGCGCAGAAACAACTTCAAAACATCTAAACTTCACACACGTACAAGAACCGGGTTTTGCCTGGCTCTGGAGTGACGAGTCTGCTTTCTGCGTTCTGGTTTCTGCTTTCGCCGAATCCCCCTCGCCAATCGTCTGGGCAGGAACAACCGTCAACGCTCAACCCTCGCCCATCGCCAAGTCTTGCCGTTTTGGGAAGGAGCCCCACCCCGCAAAAAACATTGGAAACAACCTTGGAACCTCCCGCCTCCCCGCTGCTTTTAAAAGTTTTCGGACTTCAGTCTCTTCAGTCTCCTTCACCGCCTGTGTCGATTTGGCTTGGCAACCCAGTATCGCAATTGTATAGACCAGTCGTCTGTGGAAATGGATTTTCCGCAGAGTTGGTGTGGGTGGGGCGTTCATGGCATGACAACCACTCGTCTTCTGCTCGGAATTCTCATGGGAAGTGTTAGAAGAGAAAGTAGTCGTCCTCCCAGAGCCGGCCTTTCTCCTGATCGTTACCGTATACAGAATGCATATCACTCCGTCAGGACATCTCACAGAAGTGACTGGGTACCAAATGGCTTCTCCCGCGCATCCTACTATAACTTTGGGATATTCAAGTGCAGGCCGCACTTTGTTCTAGAGTAAATTGGAAGGACGCCCGTATTGCTTGCCCTTTGAAGGTAGCCTATATCTACACTTCCATCTCATCCTACCTGAGAGACATCCACGCGCTGGCGGTGCTCGCGATTCTGTGGCGTTGCTAGGCAGACATGACTAAGCCCCTCGCGCTTGGCATACAACAACAATTGTGCATCGCGACCTCAAAATGCGTGCAACTTTTCTGTCAACAACTCCCCGCCACTCCACAACAAACCTTCATCGGCGTCGTCGAGCACTCTCGCTTCCACCGCCGCAATGAAGAAGCGATCCGGCATCTTCGCCCAGGGAAGGCGAGAGGAGGAGTACGCTGATCCAGATGAGAGAGACCCCAGGCGCGAAGAGTCTCCAGATCCCGTAAGGCGAGCCACCGCCGCCCAGTTGGCAAACCGCAAGTATGTCTCTTATTCCCCCCATCGCGCCCATATTTCAGCTCTCACAATCTGCCCGCAGAATCAAGGCTCCCAAGTCTCGCCTCGCCCATGCCTCCGCTTCAGGCCTGAGCTCCAGCGCGCCTGCGCCTTCCGCGAATCCCTTCAACTTTGGCGGCCCTGCTGCAGGCGCTTCCACCCCCGCGAACCCCTTCAACTTTGGCTCCCAGCAGTCCACTTCTGCCCCGTCGAGCTTCTCCGCCAGCACCAATCCACCCTCATTCAACTTCTCAGGTGCCCAACAGCCCACGTCAGGCCAAGGCGCATTCAACTTTGGAGGCAATACACAACCACAGGCTTCGGCGACGTTCAACTTTGGCGGCCAGCAGTCGGCTCCAAACGGTACTCCTGCCACCTTCTTTGGAGCGTCGCAGCCCGCGCAAGGTGCAGGAGGCTTTGGAAGCGGTACCACATCGGGCGGGTTCAATTTCCAGGCTTCGCAGCCTGCCCCAAGCGCGCCGACTGTCGATGCCAATAAACCCACCTTTGGAAACAACAGTCCCAGGGCATCTCCTGCGCCATCGCCCGCGCCCACCAACATCTTCACCACCTCTTCATTCCCCCAATTCGGTAGCCCCAACGCCGCCTCGAGCTCCTCCGCACCCGCCAGCTTCTTCAGCACCGCACCCGCGAGTACCTCGGCGCCGAGCGGTTCTCTCTTCACCACCGCGTCTTTCCCTCCATTTGGAAGCAGCACCGCCGCCTTCAACCCTAGCACCACTACCGCCACCCCGGCTCCTGCATTTGGCGGGTTCTCCACCACCACGACTTCCGCTCCTACAGCCGCTACCCCTACAACCACCGCCCCGGCACCATCGCTCTTCAGGTTCGGCAGTACCGGCACACCCGCTACCTCCGCTACGACGAATGAGGCCCCGAAAGCTGCTTCCTTCAATTTCGGCGCCACAACCACAGCCTCCGCAAATGACACCGCAAACCCTCCCTCCTTCAACTTTGGTGCCGGTGGCACGGCCCCGAGCCCAGCCCCCGCGACAGACACCACGAAAGCTCCCTCTTTCAATTTCGGTGCCAGCAAGACTGCGGCTCCGGCGGACGAATCCTCCAAGACTACCGCTCCCTTCCCATTCGGCGCAACAAGCACTGACACTGCCACTCCCTCGGCTCCGGCGAGCAATCTGTTCTCTCAATCCTCCTTTCCGGCCTTTGGGGGACAGACCAGCACACCGGCAACCTCTGGGCCAGCGAGCAGCACCTTGTCGCAGTCCACTTTCCCGGCTTTTGGAGCTAGCAAGACTGCCACAACGTCTGCTCCTGCCGACAACATCTTTTCCAAGTCATCTATGCCTGCCTTCGGGGGTGCAGAGACTCCGAAGAGCTCCTCCCTATTCGACATTGGCCAATCTCAGCCGCAGGGGATCGGCACCACACCCGGTGGTCCAAAGAGCACCACTACCCCACAACCACCGCCCCCCAACTTTGGATTCGCCTCGTCCCAGCCTCAGCCTACTGCCGCCTCGAAAACTGATGGAACTGGCAAAACCCTGGAGCCCAAGGAAAACAATGCGAAGACGGCAACTTCCATCTTTTCCGGAACTGCGGCTGCGTCACCCATATCATTTGGGCAAAACCGTCTGTCCCAACCCTCTCCAAGCACGACGGCGCCCAAACCGTCGTTCCCAACTTTTCCGCCTTCATCGACATCGACTGCGTCTCTGCCAGCTCAAGAGGGTGCGCCTGCGGTTAGGGCGGTACCGGATATCCCGAGAGCGCGTATTCCGGAAGGATGGAATCAAGCGAAGCCTTCCGCTCCCGAAACCTCTCACGCTCCCAATTCCGGCGCTCTGGACACCAAACTCGTAGACTTGGTGGCCGAACTCGAAACGTTGAATCTGAAGTTCCGAAAGAAGCTGGACCACGTTGCTGCCCTGGCGGATTGGTCCCCTCTAACTCGTTGGCACCTCAAAGAGACGAAGAAGGTCATCACCCAGATTGCGAATCTCAAGAAGGAGCGTGCAAGGCTGAATGGCGTCACCGGATACGAGTCCGCTCTTTCAAAGCGAAAGGCTACCGCAGGCATTGGTCACGATGTACAACCCAGTACCCCCTCCAAGAAGGCACGCGTCCCTTCGCCTCCATCGCAAAGCGGTGTAAGCTTCACGCCCCAGGCCGCTCCTCCTGCCAGAAATCCCTTGGAGGCGCCTTCGGCCTCTGCTTTTACTCCCAAACCGACTGCCACAGAGCCCAAGTCTGCGTCCACTCAATCGCAAACCTCAAATCTGTTCAGCAGCGTCTTCAGCAAAACCCCGGCGACTCAGACCAGTGAGAGTCCCAACCCTCCCGCAACCAGTGGACTCTTCACCCCTTCGACGAAACCGAATACATCTACTAGCGGCATGCCAGCGTTCGGCACCTCTCTGAAGAAGGCTGCCTCACCCCCTAGGTTCAGTCCCTCTGCCGCAGCTGACATGCATGAAAAGCAGCCTGCAACAGGTTTCAAGCCGTCCACAACGTTGAGCTCTACCGGCAATGGCGCCGCCCCCTCGTTTGGATTCAAACCATCGGTCTCCTCCGATGCAGGGAAAGAGGCCGCCCCCTCCTTGGGATTCAAGCCATCAACTGGCCCGTCCACCCAAGAGACCAGCTCTTCAGGCACGAATATGTTCAGTCTCTTCGCGAAGAATGCCAAGACTGCTGAACAGCTTACCGCAGAACGCAAGGCCAAGGCTATGGAGGAAGATTATGATTCGGATGAGGAGACCGAGGAACAATGGTCCGCTCGTTGGGATAGAGAGGAGGCAGCCCGTAAAGAGGAAGAGGCTAAGAAGGCGCAATCTGCACAGGGCTTCTCCGTCCCAGCATCGAGCGCATCCACCACCTCCACTCCGCCGGCGACGGGATTCACCGTGTCAAAGGCCGCCAGTGGAACCACGTCGGTGTTTTCTTCAGGGGCTGCGAGCCCGGCTGCTTCGGCATCCGCCCCAGGCTCCGTCTTTGGCACATCGAGTGCGGCGCCATCCCCAGGTGCTAACATCTTTGGTCATCTATCCTCCGCGGCTTCATCGTCCCACCAAGATGAGACGGATGAGGAAGAAGAAGAAGAAGAAGAAGAAGAAGACGAGCATGAGAAAGAAGAGCGGGAGGAGGCTGGACAAGACGAGCAAGAGGGTGGGGACGAAACCGAGGAGGAAGGTGAAAGCACTCCTAGGGCATTCTCTCCCAAGCGCAAGCCTGCGGAGTCAGACTCCGGGGCCGACGCCGAAGAAGACAGTGGAGAGTCAGTGAAAAAGGGAACGGACACGGGATCATCGAAACCAAGCCTCATGTCCCGCATCACATTTGGCGACTCATCGAAGACTTCAGCCGCCACAGAAGGTTCATCGCTGGGTGTAAATGGATCTGTCGCCACGCCTCCCGCTAAGAAACCCTTCTTCTTCGATTTTGCCAACGCTGCCCCGAAGACGGCTCCGTCCAAGCCTTCGTTGTTTGCGGGAGATCAGACCTTCAAGCCCGGCACACCCATCAAATTCGCCCCGAGTACGGAGGCCAGCACTACCAAGCCAGTGTTCAATTTCCAACCTGCGACGCCCTCGTCTGGCGACACCGCTCCGAAGCCCGCGCCATTCGCGTTCCTTAGCCAGTCCGCGGGTTCAGGGAATAAGCCATCCTTCTTGACCCCGGGTGCAGGTCCGTCCGCCGCAGGTTCGGTAACCTCTTCCGTCTTTTCGTCCCGCGCGCCAACCCCCCTCTCTGACGCTGGGGCCGGCAGTGAGAAGGAATCCGGCGCCGATGCAGGGGATGAGGAAGACGAAGGTAGCAAAGGCCCGCAGCTCGACCTCTCCGCCCTCACCGACGAAGAGAAGGCCACTCACGACATCCTCTTCCACGCGGAGACCGCTCTTGCCAAGCATCAAACTGGTACGGGGCAAGACAAGGCGTGGAAGAACTTCGCGCGTGCACCCATCTGGATCCTCAAGAACAAGGAATCGGGCAAGGCGCTCGTTCGCATGCGCATCCCTAGCGGCGCCACCCCAGTCAACTACAACATCCTCCCGAAGATCCCCTCGCAGACGGCGGGAAACAGCAAGACGATGGTGTTGGCGACGAGGCCCGGCGCGGACGGGAAGTTGTCCAGCATCTACTTTGTGTTTAAGACGAAGGAGTTGGCGGAGGAATTCTCGAAAACGTTTAATGCTAATATGCCGGAGGTGTAAGAAGTGTCCAGGGATCCATGGGCCTGGCGACTCGTTGCTCGTCGAAAGACTCGGTCCTGGCCGGGCTTTGGCGGACTCCTCTGATGATTACCTTGGTATGGGGCAGTAAGCCCGGTTTGCCGTGGATATGGCGTCTTCGGCGTGGGATAGGTGGAGCAAATGGCTCGGTGCATGGGATCTGGCGTTTGTGTGTTGATACGATGGACGGTAAACGTGTATTATTACGACACGCACGTTGCGATCTTCTGATTTCTGTGAACGGACCTAAGGGGGTATATGTACCAGCAAATGGCATTTCGACTTCTTTTTTCCCTGCTTATGAGACATATCCTCCTGCATTGCAGACGCCCTCCTGTCGTAGACCACACGGATTGAACGCTGCTGGAGTGATAGGCGATTAGATTATGGTGTAGGCTGTCTAAGAAATATGCCGTATGGCCAGGGGTATCTCCTCCTCATCCATCCATCCGTGAACCATCTCTGTATAAGCTAAATGAATGCGCAAACCTGGCTGCCCCACAGCGTCCCATATCAACGCCCATATATGCAAATGCGAATGTCGTCGTTGGGTACTCGAGGAACCAACTCCCATGCGATCCGTATCTAGCAGGGCTGATGAACAAAAAGGAAAACCAGAGGGAAGGAAGTAATTACGGAAAGGAAAGGAAAGGAACGCAAGAGGCCGGCAAGCGAACGTCGCACACGAATCTCAACGCGTAAACAGGAAAACGGTAAAGTGAAAGACGGCAAGGCGGCGACGGCGACCACGTACGCGCGGACGCAGATAGATAGACAGACAGACAGGCAGACAGGCAGACAGGCAGACGCATCGACGATCAATCAACCCTCCCGCAACGCCTCGTCCAACGCCTCGCCCAACGCCTCGGCATCCAGGTCCGTGACGACGACCTTCGCGGGGGTGGGCGGGATGGCGTCGAAGAAGCCCAGCAGCGGGCCCGTCTGGTTGATCCCGGTGGGTCGCAGCCGCACTGGCATCGAGGTACCGGTGCCCTTGGCTGGGACCGGACGCTTCGTCGTCGCCGTCGATGATTTAGAACTGCCAGCCGGCGGTCTTTCCGCGACAGCCGCCGACTTCGCGGCGTCCACCGCGTCGTCGGTCGAGGACGTGGGCGCCGCGCCCCATTTGCCGAATACCCAGCCGCCGACCTTCCTGCCCATGCCCAGCCTGGAGGACGACGCCGTCTTGTGCAGGGTCTGCGTCTGCGTCTGGTCCTGGCCCTGCCCCTGGCCCGGTCGGCGCTTGTGGTGGATGAGCGAGCCGTACAGCGTGCTGCTGTCGATGTTCCGGCGGGACATGCTGCTCGCGGTGGCGGTTGCGGTCCAGGGGGTGAGGACGGGTTGGGGCGAGGTACCTGGCGAGGGGGAGGCGAGGCGGGGGGAGGTGGAGAAGAGGAGCTGGGACGGGCGGGATTGGAGGGTGTGGATGTCCATGCCGGAGATGGAGATGAGGGATTCGTGGGAGGCGGCGCGGCGTAAGGGGGGGAAGGCGGGGGACAGGGGGGAGAGGGCGGATTCGAGCGCGGAGTGGGATTCGGAGGGTGCTGCGTTTAGAGAGTGTATGTCGTTGGTGGATCCGTCTTCGTTCTCTTCTGGGATGGTGGAGTGCAAGGAGGGTGAGAGCACGAACATGTCGTTGGAGAGCGAATCGGGTGGACTGGCTGCGGAGATGATGGCAGAGGCGGGGCTGGACTTAGTGGTCAAGGAGATGGGGGAGGAAGCGCTGCGAATGGTGGCGAGGCTAGGGGGCTTCAATCGCTGCGACGTGCGTTTCGGTCGGATCAGTTCGCGGTTATCGGGCAGCTCCTCGTCGCAGTCATGGTTTGCGGAGAAGGGCGAAGAGAGGTGGATGCTATCTGACGGGCTGGTGGGTCGGGAGGAGTCGTAGGCTACGTCGCTGAAGACTCTTTCGTAGATGGATCCACGGTGAGACGGTGATAGGGGCGACCCAGGGGCCGAGGAGGCTGCTAGTGTCGTCGCATTCGACCATCGATGGATGTTCGGAGGCACGGTAACGGCCGTTTGGGACAGAATGGTGGCAGTGGAGGACGCGTCGGAGCGTCTAGAGGGTAGACCTTTGCCCGGCGTCAGACTGAGACGCTTCTTACGAGTGCGGCGCTGAACCGGAACTTTCGTTGCCTCTTTTTTTGGTGTTGCCCCATGGTAATGATGGTGGATATGTAGTGCTTGGTTGAATACCGGCTCAGCTCCCAATTCTTTGTTCAGTGCGGTTGGCGTAGGCACACGTTCCGTGGTTGGGGAGACTGGCTGATGGACCTGTAGCTGTTCTCTCAGGCGCTCCACCTCTTCGTTCGAATTCTGCAGCAGCTCGCGCAGTTCCAGGATCCCATGCTGGAGGTTTGCGTTATCCAGTAGGATATCTTTTACGAAATGCGACACGACATTGGTTTCGCCCCCATCCTGGCCCGCCTTCGCCTTCAGCCGACCGGACGCGGCAGCCAACTCTCCACCTACAGCTATCTGCCTCTCCATGCGCCCAACAATCTCCACATGTCGCTCCCGCTCTTCCCTTGCCTCCGCCTCGATCCGGTCAATCTGGTCCTGTAGGTCTCCGATCATTTTCTCCGCTCTTCGCCATCGTTGCACAGCCGTGCGCTCGTCGCCAATCTTGGCCTCCAAGGTCCCTTGCAGTGATGCCTGCTCTCGCTCCAGGTCTATCAGTTGCCGTTCCAGATCTTGCGTGCGAGCAGCGAGCGATGAGAGACGTTGGATTTCCTCCTCCGCAGATTGCAGAGTGTTCGTGAGAGCCTGTACGTGCGCATCCGAGGTAGCAACAGCGGCGTTCAGCTGCTCCAGCTGGTTCAGAAGGTCGCGGTTCGCCTTGATTGTCTCCACGTTGCGCTCCTCCAGCTCCAGCTTCTCTTTCTCTAGCGCCTCGATGGTGGCAGCCATCTGTCGACGTTCGCGCTCCGAATCCGCGACGTAGGTCTCATGTCGAACTAAGAGCGCCTGCAGAGCAAAGGTCAGCGGCATGGCACAGGCAGGTATAGGGGATCACAGCCTATGCGGACACTGGCTCTGTCCGGCCTTCGGTGACTACGGAGGGAGTCATACCTGGCCCAGCTGAGCGGCCTTTGCGACATCGCGTTCCACACCTTCTAGAAGTGTGCTGTTGTGAGCCAGGAATGCACAATCTTGGGAGCCGCAGCAACAGCGAAGCGCATCCATGCTATCTTGGCGGAGAGGGGGATGTTGCAGCGAGGGATGTCGAGGTGAATGGACGCGGCGGAGCCTCGGTCATGCTCAAAATGGGCTGGCAGAATGGAAATGAAGCGGGCGACGTGACGGAGGGGTGAAGGAGGGTGACGGGTACCCAGATCCGCTGGGGAATCGGTCTCGTTCACTGGAGTTGTCTCCAGGCGCGTGTGATGGCTGGGCGGAATACGTGCCTGACGGAGGCGGCGTTCTGTCCGAAACAGGGCAGCCTTGTGGAACCCCGCTTGGACCAGCCTCCTCGATTCGTTTTCTCTCACTTGTGAAGGCCAGAAACGTGGATGCATTGCTCTATTGCGTCGAAAACGTATATGTCACAGAACTATATGCACAACGTGGAGGCTTGATACATGTTTGAATACAGTTGGCAACATGGCCTGGAAGGGAGGTAGCTAGGTACAGCTTGTCGCATACTGTAAAGGAACAAGCCAATCAATAAACAAAATTGACTGCTGAATATATTGACATCCATGTCCCTTCTCCTCTCCCAATTGGCTCCAACGCAAGGCACAGAGTTTGCCGCGTATACTCACGCCTTTCTCTTCAAGTTGACCTCTCGAAGGGTGCAATGAGGTACATATGAAATGCTCCAATCCATATCGGGTTAGGCGTACATGGAGCACTAGGATGTCGTCAGCAGCTCCCCGCCCAATGTCCGAGGACTCCGAGCTGCGTTCTATCAAGTACACTAGACTAGTACTACTACACTTCACAAAGTCTATCCTTGACAGCACAACTTGGCGGACGCCTCTTATTCACTGACACCGTTCTTTACCATCATTATCACCCCTTATGCAATCATAATATCGCTCCAACCATCATGGAGAAGCTCCCTGTGGAGGTCCTGCTCCTTATCGGCCGCTGTAAGTTAATGACCGTCCCCCACGCACCAGCACTCCATAGCTTACACTACTCGAAAGTTTTGGAACCTCAAGAACTTGCGAATATCCAGCTCGTCTCGAAGGCTTGGTACCACATCTTCCGTGATAACGAAATCTGGAAACAGCTATGCTTCGACAAACGCCCACAGCGACCAATGGACGTTGATCTGAATCCTCGATTGGTACTGCTTGCGCGTGCGGCGGAGACTGTGATTCGAGAGACATCTTCTTTCCTACAAGACGTCGGCAATACCAGTGCGGCGACTGGAACGCGGTGGAATGGGACGAGGTTGCGAAGAACATTGTTGGCAAACTGGGACCCGACATATCCCACAGAAGACGTGAGCTTCTACCACGAGTACATACAGAGGCATGCGCCACACTCGATTAGCTGGTTCCAGGAGTCGCGACATGGCCATGAAGATGACCGCCTGCATCACGAACCCACTGGTGCTGGCATCTTCTATGACAAGGGTCTGGCGGACAAGCTCATTGCGCCGATGGAGGATGGCAGTGTCGCCATCTGGGAAGCATGTGCGAACCACGCGCGGCAAGGCAGTATCATCGCCAAGAGCGCGATTGGCTTGTTGCCAAATAGAGGGTCAGATCTTGACTATGCCACGCGCCTTCGGCAAAGTCGGGCTATAATGACTGAGACGGGGGCAATAGAATGCGTCTCCATTGACAGTGTGCAGAGGCGCGGGTTCTTCGCCGTGCAAAACGTGCTCAATGAGGTGGACTTAGCGACACTGCAGGTTGTTGCGAGGACCCCTTACCCCTTTCCCATTACAGCGCTTTCTGAAGCGCACCATTCGACTCCGCTGACGGTGGGTACGAACTGGACTATACATCTGCACGATACACGGCCGCCTCCCGTGCAAAATTGCGCTGTCCGAACGGAATTGATCGGAGGCATTGCGTCAAGCTCCCTCTCTCATTCCCGTACAGGTGACTTCGGCGACCATGTGTCCTTGTCGCAACCTGGTGCCCTGTCGATCCTTCATCTACCTACAACAAGAGAGTGGGGTGGTAATGGCGACATATGGATTGGAGGACGCTTCACCAGTATGCTGAACTTTGATCGACGCTTCTTTCCTCGTCTGCGTGGAACGGTACATTCTGGGGCCCGATTATCATGTCTCGCTTCCATGCCGTTCCCGATGCTCACGTATGATGTGCGCTCCAGCCGTCCATTTGCATCGCTGTCCATGATCAACAAGACGAAGGAACTCTCGGGTCTTACCCTCATCGCAGCTGGCGAGTACAAAGGCAAGGGATCTCTCGAACTGTACAACGTCTCCGCCGATCCAACTCGCTCGATCAGTTCTTCGGACAGCAGAACCACCCAGAACAGAGACGCCTGTTACCAGAATCGGCAGACTGCATCAAGATCAAAACTCCTCTCCGTGGCCCCCCACGGCACGCGACTTGTATTCTCCGACGGCGACGGAAATCTGAAGTGGGTTGAACGCGACGGTTCCACGAGAGTACGGCACCTCAACATCAATGAGCAGGAGGGTTCCAGTCACGCTGGTGCTGTAGAGCAAGAATCAGGTGACATTGTGCAGAAGATTCTCCCTACTGTATCTCCAGGACAAAAGCGTGATAATAACAACATCCCGCTTGGAGAGGACAATCTCGTCATCTGGACTGGTGACGGCAGGTTGGGCGTGGTTGGATTCGGACAGCGTGGCTTCGATGCAAGCGAAATGGAAGATCAAGCCAGGGAAGCCGAGGCGGAAGAGTTACGCAAGAAAGAGAGGGAGTATGGGAGCGAGATGAGGAAGGCTTTGGAGCATCAGGCCAGGGAGCTGAGGTGGATGAGGGGTTATGGGCTCTGATTCCCAGAGCTGAGAGTCTTACATAGAGATACAAGATTATCAATCAACTCTGGGGGATATTACACATCGCTCGTGGACTATGTCCTTTAAACGGCATTCTGGCTCTTTTTCTATTTTTGCTGTTGCATTAGCTGCCAACCTCTTTTCCAAGGGCAGCCATCTTGATGGCACAATAAACACCTTCCAACCCCCCGCCCCTCCGAATTCATTCTCATAATCACCACATAATAGTATACCTCGCAGGTTTAAGGGTTCAAGCTGTAAAATCTGATATCCGCTCCAGTAATGAAGAAATTGCCTCCTTCAGAAGAGGAAGATCAAGCCTCTTCACCCACGTCGAAGGCTCTAGAGGTTCAAGTCCCAATGAGGGTGATGGAAGATCGAGCAGAGTAGATCTAGAAAGAGCAATTCCAGACATAGAAATTCAAGAAAGAGTAATCCGAAAACGAGATATTCGAGAAATCGCAATTCGACTGGAAGAATTTAGAGACGGAGATCGAGAGAGAAATTGTTGCATTATTTATAGAAATTATACTGCTTTTATACGTAAGTCCCTCGGTGTCCTGGCACATGTGAATGACCTTGACTTCTTGGGCGTGCTCGTGTTGTTAGTCCCCGGAGAGCCCTGGAGCACTGGACGGCTAGGGGCACCCAGGTGCATATAGATGCTTCCCTCACTCCATTATCTCATCTTCTAGCTCTTCTTCTAAAAACCGGCTTAATCTTCGCAAGCTTAATAAGATTCGGGTCCAAGGCAGGTTGTATCAATCGCAACTGTGCCCTGAGTTCGCAGAACATCGATTGTTAGAAAAGGTTCACGGGCAACATGGACCTGATGAAAGACTGGCGTACGAAGGTCCATTTGATAATCGCGAACTGTAGCCAGGAAACTTGGATGAACAGTCACTTCACCTGCTAGTGGGATATCAAGCGTGCCAAGCCAAATCCCAGCCGGCTGCCAAACATCACACGCCTCGTCCCTGCTCGACCAACGCGCTCCGACACCCAAGCATCCATCACCGTCATCCCCATCTCCAACACCACGCCGCTGCCTCTTTAATTTTCGAATACACAGACCACTAGGATACCTTGGTTTTAGAAAAAGGGTCTGAACATATCGCAAACATGCCGCAATCAGGTAAGTTGCGCGCCTGCTATCAAACGCTGCCCGCCGGTCGCTCTCTCCAGCTACGGCACCTCTTTGAAGAGACACTGGTGCTGCACTCTTCGCCCGCCTGGACTGGAGACCTACCATACAGACCCTCGGAACCATACTGGACAACATTGATCCCCTTTCTATACCGCCGGAATGATATCTTGCGCAGTGGACGGATCTCCAAGTGCTCTGCTATCCAGACGCTTGCTCGGAGCTTGGGAAGGCGCGGCAGCGATTCGATCGCAGTCTCTGGGAAGCTTTGGATGCACCACCAGCGATCCTTCTTGCCCATACACCCACATCATTTATGCAAGAAGTCGCCTTTCGAGTCGTGGCGGCCCTGGTACTGTCTCAGCAACCAGAAGATCGCCTTCACCAGGTCGCATCTCATGCTGGTCAGACTGGGAAGAATAACTACTCTGCCCGCCCACCGCTTGCAAGAAAGCCTTTGCTCTCCCTTGACCCAGCGTCCCTGCCAGGAAGTCTTCCCTCCCCAACTCGACCGATCCGATGCGATGGACCTGAGCAGAATCTGCAACAGTTCACCGAAGGACACTGCGGACCCGCCGAAGGACAATGAGGACCCACCTCAGGAGACTGGCCAGCAGCGTTGCGCAATCCTCTGTTTCTGCACGCAACTCGAGCACATGGCTAACTGTTCAATAGCGGGCAGAGCATATTCTCATAAAGACCTCCCCCCATCCGTGGAGACGGCCTACTACCGGAAATGCATCGAGCTCCGCCGCCGCATTCACGACATCGAAGAGAACAATGACGCGACTCGCCTGCGGATCAGCCGTCTCAACCGTTCGATCATGAAGATGCGCCTCGAGCGCGCATTCCTCCTCGAACAACTCCACAAGGGCATGGAATACAACATCGATGACTCGGATCGCAGTACCAGCCCTCCACCCACACCGACCGACAAACCGTTGCGTAGCAAGCGCGCCCATCGGCAGAAGACGCCTCCACCAGGGACCCAAGCTAGTAGCGTGGCAGGAGGCGCACAGCAGCAAAGTCCTGGAAGTCTGCACCAGCCCGCGATGCACCCTCTCAACCCCATGTCCTCCGCGCAAAGCACTCCCGATCCGAGCCGCTCCGCCCCGTTCTTCACCAGCGCTCCACCTGCAAGCTCGCCACACGCTGTTAATGGCAATAGTGTGCATGCCCATCCCGGGCCGCAATCGTCTATGCAGTCCCAGCGCCCAGCCGAGTCGTCCCGTGGTGCCTTCTACGACCCCACTCAAGATGACCAGCCTTCCGCAGATAACAGTGCAGAATACGGCGAGCGCCCGCGCACCCTTTCCGGCTCTCACGCCCCACCGAGTGAGTCGCAAAATGGCGAGCGTCGCGACCAGGACACGGAGATGGGGGAGGCACCCACAAGTACTGCTGGGGCGAGTAGCTAGGAGTCTATGGACCCTCTTGCGCGGTTCTTCATGATGGATGCGGCGACTTTTGGTTCGCTTTTTCTCGGTTGAGGTTGGGGACATTGTTGCTCTCCTGGGCACCCGGGATTCATATAAGGACGGGGGCGAGGCGTTATGGGCGAAGGTTCTTCATTCATCAAGGAGGCGCGGTAGCTGGGACCTGCTACTGGGATCTGCTCTTCAACATGTACTATTAGTCAGGGTATAAAGGGATTATGATCAAGGCATTATTCGCCGTCTATTTGGCTTGTGCGGTACCACTCGTTGTTATGACCCAAAATCAGAATTCCAGCGGAGAGGTACAAATGTATCTCCCTTGATAATAAGCTGTGTGAATGGCATCGTTTGTTCAACTGTATGAGTATATCTATCGACCGCAACAAAAGATGAAAGGAAGGAAGCTAGGGACCTTACAATAAAGTATCGATACCTAGTCAATGTCGATGTCGATAAATAGACGACGTACACCTCCTGTCACACTGTCTTTGTTTTCAACGGCACCATACTTGTTATCTACTCTTCCATCACCTTTCCGCTGAATATACTCAAGATGCGAACGAAGGACATATGACAAATAAAACGTGTCGAAACAAAAAAAAAGGCAAAAGAAAAAGCCCGATGCGGGGGTCGAACCCGCAACCTTGAGATTACGATCCAATCGTTCTAGGGGAACGTGAAGCTAAGAGTCTCACGCTCTACCGATTGAGCTAACCGGGCTGGTTATTTAATTGATGTTTGTTTGAAGAATTTCATCATTATGTAGTAAGTCTAAGGGGAGGCGCAATATACACTGTCGGGCGGAGCAGTGAGGGTGGAGGGAAGGACCGAGAAGTGGGGCTATTGCGGGCGAAGCGATCCGCCAGAAGGGTGCATGGTTCCTAGGGGAAGAAGATTGGACCTAATAAAGGGACTATGGGATATTGTGAGGGTTCGTTTCGGTGGACTAGAACCAGATATATTACCCGTGACGGTAAGGAATGCGCGATTCAAAGACCTGTGGGGGTCAAATAAATGGTTCTGTTCGTTTTTATCTACGAATGCGGACGAAAAGACATATAGCGGTAAGAGCGAAGGTGGGAAACGGGGTCCGATGGAGATGTGGCTTCGCTACCTTTGGTATACATATTCATAAATACACCTAACGCGAGCATTGTTGGCCAAACCAACATGCCCTTCTCCCACCCATTGCCTAATCTTCAAGCCTTCCCCCCTTGCTGACATCAGGATAAACATCAAACCTCCTCTGCGTATAAAGCGGTATCCCCTTTCTGACCTCCTCGATCCGCCCCGCCTGCAGCTCCCGTACTAGAATATCCTCCTTCTCTTCAAGACTACCCAGTACCTCCGCATTCGGATCCACCACCAGACTGTGCCCCCAAGCATAATAGTCCGCCTCCATATCCCGCGCCGGACTACACAATCCCACGTACACCTGGTTATCCATGGCCCTCGCGCGTGCTTGCAGCTCCCAATGCAATGCTCCAGTCGTGAGGTTGAATGCTCCAGGGTATAACAGCAAGAAAGCGCCCTTGCGAGCAGCAATGGTGGCGAGTTCGGGGAAGCGGATGTCGTAGCAGATGGCTACTGCGATCTTCCCGTACTCTGGAAGATCGATCAGGGTGATCTTGTTCCCCGGCGATAGGACCTCGGACTCCTTGAAGCGGATTTTGCCGGGGATGTCGATGTCGAAAAGGTGTACTTTTCTGTGGGTGGCCAGCAACTCTCCCTTGGGAGAGAATGTCAAGCTCGTGTTGTACAGCTTCTTGTCCTTCTCTGCTCCCTCCCCACCCTCGCGCTCTGGTATTGAACCCCCGATCAAATAGCATCCCGCCTCCTTTGCCAATTCACTCAGAGCATGGAATGTCGGACTCTGCTCTTTCGACGGCGGACTCGGCAGGAGGGTCTCAGCATACTGTGGAAAGTATTTCGTTCCGTAGGGCGAATTGAAGCATTCGGGCAGGACGACGATTTTGGCGCCTTGTCGGGTTGCTTCCAGGACTTTGGTGCGGGCGTGGGAGAGGTTATACGCTTTGTCGGCCGTGGTGGCAAGTTGAACGAGGGCGAGCTTGACGGATTGCTTGAGAAGCTGGGCCATGGTTTGAGAAGGGAGGAAGGAAGTTTTGGAGGGCTGGGGAACGGTGGTGTGGAGTGTTTTGGTGGAGTTGTGATTGTCCTGTACAGATTCCCCGGGAAGCTATGACGCGCCGATATCGTGGGTCGCTCCTAAGTCCGACCAGGATGCCCCTCACCTAAGTCACATAAAAACAACGCCGCCCGCCACTCACAGAGCTTGAGCTACATTCACTATTCAGTATAGCAGGGTGTAGGTAAGACCCTCCAAGAGACTTGTATGCTAGAACTATATACAGCCCGCTAGCTTTAGGAGAGGCCGTTCTAAGTTCGAGAGGGGTAACCCTCGCCCCAGTGACAGAAAATCGTCACTCTCCCCTTAACACAAACTGCAAGCGTAATCCCCCATGCCAAAGCACAGTGCACGTCTGAAACACTCTGAGCGACTTGGAAACTACAACTACGTACAATACAATGTGAATACCCATGTTCGCTAGGGCCGACCTCTCCCGAAGGATGGCGAAAGTGCTGCTCCGTCCTATAACATGTTCGAAGCCTAGTTCCCAACATGCGTGGATAAAGTATAGCTAAGATGCTGCAGTATACTTATATACTGCAACTACGTACAACACAATACCTTTAGAAGCATACGTTTACAACGCTCTTTGCTACTAACGGTATCGGTAGAATCCTTTCACAAGTCGGAGCGAGGCTATTTCCCTCCCCTGCAGAGACCCCTCAACACCATGCCAAGCATCACCAAGTCAACATCACTTCCATATTTTGGGAACAGATTGGAATTTCCATATTTTATTCTATATAAAGCAGGGAATGGTCCGAATTAAAGATCCCGAACTAACCCCACCATCATTGCCGATTATGAGACCATTCAAGCCCTTTTCCCCAGGGCCATAAGGCTCCTCCTAATCATGTAGTCATAGCAAAACCCCTTCCTAGACCCCGCAGTGAAAGAACCCTCCTTAGAAGGCCTAAGCCTCGGCGACGCTGACGATGATAGGAATCATAATAGCCACGATAATGAGGAGGTTCAAAGGAACCCCAACATACACGGCGGTGCGCTTTGAGGCGGTAGTGGCGGCATTGAACCGCCCGCCAGAGACCCAGGCGACTAGGGCATCCCCACGCCAACGAAACAAGATGAGTAGGGGAGGAAGAAGACAGAATAGCGCAAAAATTGTCCACGAGATCCGTGAACGGTCAGCACGATCCTCTGCTGTGGGGTCGCGACCGACGACCAGCAGATGCGGGGAGCCTTGCCGGTGACCAGGTATATTGGACGGTCTAGTCAAAGGAGCGTTCGTGTTCACGGAGGATGGTGCCCTCAGGCTTGGCGCATCGAGCCTCATGATATCGGTAAATCGTGTAACCCGACTCTGGTCTGAACGGGCGGATTGTACTGAACGAACAGAGCGAGCAGAGGATCCGGTCCCTGGCGCAAGCATCATTTGACGCAGTTTCGTTTGGCCCGTGACCGCGGAACGTCGGTGTCCATGACTGCTTTGTTGAGATGTTTGACTGCCCGATGGGGTCATAACTTTGGCTCGGGAACCTCGGGGATCGCGTGGAAGCAGGGGACGAGATGCCGGGGAAGATAGCAAATATTCGGACTCACTCCTCTCTGCGGGTCCTGGTGCTGGATAGGGGTCTCCTTGAACAACTGCTTTGGACGACGTCTGCTTGGGATCTGTGTAGAATTCTGGGCTCGCGAAGCCGACTGGCCTTGATCTCTTTACCGCCGTGGAGCTAGATTCCTCACCTGCATGGCTGTTGTCCATGGCGCCACTTCCCGTGTCATACGTAACCGTTCCCCCCAGAGTGGCCGTCAGATTGTCTTCCGGCTCCAAACCGGTGAGCTTTCGGTAGGAGTCTTTCCTGTGACGTGCTACAGCACTGTTATAGCTCTCATGTAGAGGGCTATAGTGTAGCAATTCGGTGCCTGCAGAATATGCTGATGGTTCTCTGCCTTCCCTTTGGTCCTGTTGCTCTGGAGTAGTTTCTGTCGACGCCTGGTGCGAGTCGGCAGTTTCAGGGGTCAACAATTGGCTTGGGCCTTCATCATTGTAGATAACCTCGTCACTCGGTCCAGACAACAGAAGCTCTCTTGTCGCCTCGAAACCGAGGGCCCAAGGATCACTATCTTGTCCAACGGCAGGTTGTGAAGCAATTGTGGGTGTGGGAACATCTCGCAGAAGACTACCACGCGAAACCCCAAGATTGTGCGTAGTTTCCCGTGGTGGAAGCCCGCCGATCCGGCGACCTGAAGGGGCTGCGATTCCTTTGCTCTTGAACATGCCATCTTCGTCTCTTTCGTCGCCGGAATCGCTGCTGAAATCTGCGATGCTATCTTCGTAGAATGCGGATGCTCGGGACTTATTCCCAACAGTCTCCCAGTCATTTTCATTGCCCTCTGCGGCTGTTGAGTGCTTCTTCATAAGCCGACCACCTGACGACTGTCTCCACATGGCCGGAATGGCATTGCTTGACTCGGCCTCGCTGAAAATACGCTCGGCTTCTTCCAGTGCCGCCCTCGGCGTTGGCGTTCTGTGACTCTCCAATGGCGAATATGGAGAAGACGGCTCCAGATGTTGGCTTGGGACAGCAGATCCAGGATCAATCCGAGAGTGCGAAGAAGACGGCTCATGCTCTTGCATCGGTGCGGCAGGCTGGGACGCCGATGATTGGTTCAGACTATTAATGAAATCGTCGTATTCGAAAGGCGACTCCAAGGACGCTACCCTCGGAGTTGGCGGATCAGGGGTGTGACTGACAGTAGGCTTCCGTCCACGCCCTTGACGCACTTGGCCTGGAAGATTAGACGAACTGAGGCTGCTATCACTGCTAACATCTTGAGCCTGCGATGCCAAGTGATGGAATGTAGAGGGACCGCCCATCGTCAAGTTTTGCGAGGCGGTGGGTGACATGGCGGAATGAGTGCCCTCGTATTGATCAACGATATTAGTGAGAGTATCCGGATGTTCGGTGTGTGAAAGATCCGCGGAAGGAAATCCTGTCTCTTCCCCTCCCGCCAGATACTCTGCACCTGGGATAGGATTCGCCACTGAGTACGTGCTTGGACGGTGGAAAGGATTCATGCTGCCTTCGTCCTCGAGTGCAAACGGGTTGGTCGTTCTACGACTGTAGTATCCATACATGGGTCCCTCGTTAGAGTACAAAGACGAGGCCGGGTACAGTGATTCAGCCGCTGAAGTCCGTGTGTTGCCTCCGCTAACACAGGACGGATCGTCCGGGACCATGGACCTCATCGTCTGTGTGGACCTTGGTGTGGGCTCAAACCCAGCATACGTAAACGATGCAATCGGCTCATACGTGGACGTATGTTCTTCCTGCGCACTTCCAGGTCGGGTTGGAGGAAGCTCCTGCAACTCTTCTTGTTCACCCTGCTCATCCGTTGGCTCTGGGGCTGTCCCCGGCTTCCTAGCAAATGTTCGCGACAATTGCTTGATAGGAGCGAAGTCTCGGAAAGAGAACCGCGACTCTCTCCGCATCTCCGGGCCTCCTGAAGAAGGCAACGCAGCATTGGCTGCGTCCATTACAGTCGACAATTGCAGCTCTGGAGAGCTTGGGCTAATAAGAGCTGGCGGCGGGGGTGGTAGTTCAGTGTAGGGATTTCGAGGTTCGTTCGGCTCTGGCCGTCGTCGAATGGAGTTCCAAGCTGCTCCAAAGTCCGTGTACACCCTTTTTTTGGGTGGCATCTGTATATGTATTAACAATGTACTCAAACAGAAGAATCGGAGCCTTACGTCTAGGCCAGCAACGGAATCTCCTATTGCCTGGACAGGGGAACCTTCAACAGAGTCGAGATCCTTAGAGGGAGTCTCAATATCGTGTAGCAGGAGCGAATCGTGCGGATTGACCAGATCGAAGGATGTTCCCCGATAATGGATCACAGCTGGAGTTGCCGGTGGCGTCACGAGAGCTGTCGTAAAGCTTGTGTCTAAGCGTGGAAGTGCAATCCCCTCGGAGGCGGACGAAGATGGCGATTCGAAGCGAGTCAAATGCGGCGGCTGAGGAAATCGAGACAAGGACACGGTCGAAGTTGTCGTCGGTGGACCGCTCAAGCGCGCGTTTTCTGTGTTCGGGGTCGAAATGGAATAAGAGGGCGACAAGGGAGTCACGAATGCACAAGGGGGAAGTTGGGTCGGTGGCAGAGGTGACCGCGGGTGGCGAGGCCGCGGTCGTGGCAGTTTTTTGATAGTCTTCCACTGACCTACCTTCTGAGTCTCTTTGTGAAACCCTCCAACGGAATTCCCAGCAAAAGGTGCTGCTTCTCCCCCAGAGTCAGTGGGCTCGACGATCCGCGATTCGTAAGGCTTGTCCACAATTTCGAAATACTCGGAGCAGTGAGGAGGGGAGGGCGGTAGCGGCTGGTAGCCTGCGAGTTGTTGTAAAGAAAGGGAGAAGTGGAGAGGTCGAGAGAGAAGAGAAGCTGCAGAGGTTGACTTCGCTGCTGCGTCGCCTGCTATCCACCCGTCCTCCTTAAGGTGGGAAGCTGCAGGTTTTCTTCGCAGAAGCTTCCCTGGAGGCGTTTGGGATAATGGCGTAGGTGTTCTTTGCAGTTTGCGATACTCGTGCAGAGATAGTGTGTGGAGTGGGGTGCGAGAAGAGGTGGAGCTGCGCAACGAGTGAAGCGAATTTTGCGTCGAGTGGACGGGCGTCGCGTGAGTGAGCGCGCTCGCGTATCCATTGTTTTGAAAAAGTCGACGTGAAGGTGAGTCGGTGAAGGGTTCCGCCATCTTGCAAACGGACGGGCGTCCGGCCGTCTTTCACCAGACTTTTCACGTTTTGCCAGATATGCGTCAATCCCAAGGCCCACTTGGCCCCTTTCCCATAGAAAATTCGAACGCTATGGGGAAATCGAGGCCAATTCGACAATGGGAAGTGAGAGTAGAGGGTGCATTGCGCCCACAGGTCCCCAAACCGCCGCGGGAGCACCCACTACAGGTTAAGATTGCCTACCGATGGTTAGTCATGCGTTGATTGGGTGATACTTTGTAGTGGCAACGGAGATAGAATCAATGGAAACCTACTTCGTGAAAGGTGTCTGCGTTCCTAACGTGATGCCCCCAAAGTCTTGGCCTATGTGATACGTGCGGAGAATGGGTGAAGCAGTCTGCAGGGCTGCAGGCGAAGCCACCAAGTGTGGTGTATTATCCTCGTGGAATTGAGAGATTCTTGAAAGATGAGGATTCCAAGTAAGACAGTACCAATGAGAGCTCAAGGCAGGCAGACAGTAGCGAAAGGAATTGAAGAGTATTAGGATTAAAGTTGTATCGGAGGTGTGAAAAAGACCCAGATGCCAGATGGAAATACGAAAATACCACCGTCGTGACTTCCACAACCTTTTATAACATCAAATAGGGCTAGGAAACGACGTTGACGCCCCTAGGGAGGGGAAAAGAAGACTGAGGTGGATATGACATAGGAAAGACACATGAAGAAGAATTTCTACCCCTCGAAGGCGCCACTCCTGGGCCACGGCCATCTCATTTCGTCAGCCCACCCATTTCCCTCGCCTGCCACCCTTCTATGGCCATACCGTTCTCGCGTTTCCCGGCGCCGGCCCATCTTTGTGCGAGGCTCGTCGAGAGAAGGAGGGACGGAGTGTCGTGTGTGGTTGACCAGGGCCAACAACACCCCTGCTAGGGTTTCGGGCATGCAGCCAACCAGCACTCAGAAGTGAGGAAGAACAAGGACGACGCTGGGACGACGCTGATGCGACGAACTCTCTCTCATCACCACTCATTTCGTTTCGTCTGCCTTGTTGCTATGCTTGTCATCTCTTTCTCGGGATCTGGGTGTGCGCGCGGGCACTACTAGGCGGGGCTTTAGGGGGGTGCTAGGGGTCGGCATCAGCTCCTTGCAGAAGCGTTACATGGTCACTCTGGCATGGGAAGAGCGCAATTGGCAAAGACGATGGACAATGGACGAAGAGGACGATATGTACGCGTGATTTGATATTCCTCCAAGCCAAGTGCTTGGTCTCAGTGAGCTGACTTGGTCGCGGCACCAGCAGCGCGAATCCCTGAGTGGTCACCGCTCTGAGACTCGAATTAGCCACTGGTAACTCAATTTGAAGCTCAGGTACTTCATATACAACAGAACCTATTTCGAGCAGTGGAACGCGTCGTAAAAGTCAAAGGTTGGTATTCTGTCATCGCATTATGCTTACCGGTCGCGACCCCATAGATAAATGATGAGAGCCAAAACCACCCGCAGAATGCGTATACCATGGTTCACGTACAGTTCAGGTTTCTTGTCATGTGGTTTTGATGCAAGTACTACCGAGACTATTATATTATCCTCCTTCCTACAACTTCCTGCTTAGGCCGCGTTCCAAAACCACTTGACTACCTACCTACACGTTGGAAAATGCTCTTAGTGTTGGTATATAATCCGACTAGGTCAGCTAATGTTATAAGATCATCGCTCAATCACTCCTATCAATGCTGCTTTAGCGTAGAGGGAAAAGGTCAAGGGAAGAAAACCACGTACATACCTAGAAACGAAACTACGGGAATTCTAACACATAAACCGCCAACCTCAGGCAACGCACACGATGAGAAATATACAAGGAGACATAATGGAGCTGGAATCCCCTACCACTAGGACACTCAGGCTGCTAGGAGCAAATGCATTCCCAGGAAACGACCAACGAAGCTGGGCTGTAGTGCGAGCCACATGAAGAGCAGAAGACGGCATTTGCGGTATTGCATCATCGCATTCGGACTATGTATGTTCTCGCTCCTCCCCGGCCAATTCCCCTACTTGCCTCAAACCTATTCACAAAGTTCTTCTCCAACCGTCGACGAAGACGCCACCGTTTCATTCACACAAGCAACGACCAATTTCTCACGGACCCTGTACCGTGATCGATGCACTGCCGGAAGAATGGTATCCCTCGGTCGCCAGGATCATATAGTTATGATTTCCCAACTTCTGTCCAACCTTCTCCCAAGCGTCGAAATGGTTCTTAGCAGTGATTGTCCCACCAACGCGCTTCTGCGTCCTCACACTCCAGTACTGCTGGAACGTTGACGTGCCGTCAATGCTCGGCTGGTTGACACGGGTAGTCTGATAGATATCGTAGGTTCCGCCATCGCTCTGAATGGAGCCCTTCTTCTGCGCACCAGAAGACGGGTTGTAGCTGCCATAGCTCTCAACAATGTAGTACTCGACGAGTGGGTTGCGCGTCCAGCCGTACAAGCTGACATACGAGTTGACATTGGCAGCGTTCCAGGTGCCGGTGTAGTTAACGACCTTGGGGCCTCCCGGGTTCCAACCTAGAAGTTCCCATAGTCAATATCACAACACCTCTCTCTGTTTAACAGTACCAACCTTTGCCGGCCACGAAGTTGCCCACATTGTTCCAGCTGACGCTGTATTTGCCGCCGGCTTCGTTGTTGTAGGTGACCTGTCCTTGGTTGTCGGACCAGAAGGAGTAGAAGAAGCCGTTGTGCGTGCCAGTGCCTTGGGGCGTGGCGCGGGTGATGAGATCCAAGGGGGAGGAGAGGACGGTGGCGGCGCCACTAAGGGCGAGCACGATGGAGGAGAAGGCGACCATGGTGGTGAATATTGGGTTGAATGGACAGTGGTGAAGAGCACCGTTGGAAAGAAGGGTGGCCTTTATATACTTTTGAGGACTGGGAAGGGGTGTTTGGTATTGATTCCGCCATATCACTCATATGTGGCGAGCAGATCGAAGCGCCATACAACTAACCGGGTCATAGTAGATGGTTTACTCCGACCCTCGCATCCGACAGGTCAGATGCCATTCTTTTACCCATCATGGCGGGGTGCATGCATTCTGGAGCCGTGCTTCCAGATGAATCATGAAGGGGTCCATGTACCCCAGAATTCGCTTTGCCGCCGGGTATTGATGCCCAAGTACGCCATTCACAGAGCCTCTTGTTTGTCGAGTGCTGCAAATCGCAAGTGATATCAGTCTTGGAGACGGATTCCCTTCGCCCTTTGTAAAAAAGCCACAAGATGATGATGGCAATGTTATCCCAGACAGACTTCTTGAAGTTTCTTTGTGCTGAAGGTCTCATCACTTGTCGGCGTCGAGTCCACAGGCTGTTTCGTTTGAAACTGAGGTGCGATGGTGCTAGCGATCACTGTGGTTGCGCAGGGGCTGTTCCTTCTAAGCGTGCCAATCGTCGATCAAGCCCTACCAAGATGAGCGCCAAACATCCAAGCTTTGACTGGATCAGATTGAAAAGCCTGGGCAATAATCTGTGTATCCAAAAGCCAAGAATTCTCGATGAGGAGTGATCGAATCAACACTGAGCCGCAATCAGGTATCGGGAAACCATCCGCATCAGTCTCAAGATTTTAGCCGGACAATTAAGCACTTGAAGCTTTTCATGGCCGAGCTTGCAGGTGATCTGTGTCAGAACTTATCAATAAGACTTGGCTTGTCGTGGCAATGGGGTATGACAGTGACATTGCAAAACACTGGTGGCGAGACAATATACTCCGGTGTGGAGAGGAGAACCAATCGCATCGTGCAACTGGCTTATGGAGATTGTTATGCGCATAGAGTCATGATGCATTCGAAGTGGAAGGTGGAAAAAAGGAAGAATGAAATGGTAAAATAAGTATGAGAGGAAGAGTTCTAATGTATTGGGTATCTCAGAAAAAGAAATCGCTTGGCTGTACAAAAGACAACCTTAACCAGGTAACCTGACCAAGTGGCCCGATTTTAACCGTGCTCCCAATGCCTACAGCAGACAGCACTGAGCGGATGGATGCGATGGAAAAAAGTCGCCACACCTGAATGGCTGCATCTATCGCAGACGTGGTTTCTCGTTCCAGAGTTTATCAACGACTTGGAAAACGGTGGTAACGGACCTCATAGTATCCGAGTCGATGTGCTGCCCAAAACGTTGTTGCATCTTGTCTGGGTGCCATCTCACACGCTCAATTTTGAGCATCGCCGTCGCATCCTCCCTCCAAGCGGGTGAGTTCTCGAAGAAGTGTTCGATCTCGCCCTTTGAGACATGCCGCCGCTTCCCTGAAACGACCGGCCAGGGTATGAGATCCTTAGCTGCCGTACTCTCCTGAGCGAGATCTTTCTGCTGCTTCAGCTCCTCCCATTTCTGTAGATATAGTGTCCATGCAGCCTCCACATCCTTTGCCTTCTTGCGCATCTCTCCCCTCCTTAGGCTTTCTTGCATCCTGCGCCGTATATCTTCCCTCTCCTCTTCCTCTTTTGCGATACCTTCGTCCATTTGGCGTTTCTTGTCCTTGGCCTTCTGACGTGCCCGCTCCCTTGCTTCGCGCTCCTCTAAGATATGCTGATGGCTCTTCTCCCACATCTTTGTACGCACGTACTCGGCGTATTCTTCATCCGTCATTCTTTCCAGTTTTCCATCCGGCCCCTGTTTGGTGTTGGGATAGATATGTACGGGCTGGCCGTATACACTCTCCCAATACTCAGCTCCTTCATCATCCGCTAAGGCGTCGAATAAAGACTCTCGGAAGGCGGTGTCTGGGTCGAGGCCACTTGTATGCGGTGACTCCAGTTTATCTTCTTGTAATCCATCGTAGAGTGACTCCCGATATCGGTGTTCTGCCTCGTCATAGCCCCCGTGTCTTGGGAATGTAGTCTCGTAAACTGTTCTCCTCGGACTATGCTTGGAACGTCGCTTCGAGGAGCGGTGTGATTCGTCTCGGCGGCCATCGATAGCCCTGTGTCGCTTTCTGGATCGTCCGTCATGTAGATCATGCTCGGTTTCCTCAGTACCGTGTCGCTTGGAACGACTTGACTTTGATTTCAATCGGAATTTGGAGGCTTTAGCGCCCTCATACGGTTCTCGATCGCCATCCGCTCCCCCCATGGTGAAGGTAAGGGACTTTAAGTATTCGATAGCCCATGTAATAGTCCGTGTCGAGGTTGCCCTTAGAATCCGGCCGGTGTGGAGGTGGAGGGCACATGCGGGCGGCGGGCGTGATGAAGTCAGTGTCTGTGCACCTGCACTACAATGTCTTGGCGGTGGCTCTATCCCAACTTCATGTGTAACAACGATGCACCAGTTTGCAACAACACGACATCATGTCCTTCAAATTCGGTCTGAACCTCAAGAATAAGCCTCTCAACGGTTCCGGAAAATCAGCGCCGGCTAAACGGAAACCTCTCCTCGACGATGAAGAAGAAGAAGAGGACGTGAAGGGGAAGGCGCGGGCGGCAGATGGTGCAGAAGTAATTGGGGAACTGAACTTTGATGAAGATAATGCCCACAAAGCGATACCTCCGGCAACCAAACTTTCGTCGCGGCCAAAAGGTCAAACAGCTGGCCCACCGAAACGCCCTGTACAAGCGAAGAAAGACGACCCATCCAAGCTAGTCAATGCCTCAAGTCAGCTCGAAGCGGAGAGGCGAGCGCAAGAGGCTGCAGAGGTTGATCCCTCTATATACGACTACGATGCAGCGTATGATGCGCTACAGGCACGAGCAGCAGCCAAAAAAGCGACAGACCAAGAAGACGCGGCGCAGGGACGTGCGAAATACATCGACAATCTACTCGAGTCAGCCGAGTTGAGGAAGAAAGATCGGCTGAGAGCGCGCGATAAAGTTTTACAGAGGGAGCGAGAGGCTGAAGGTGACGAGTTTGCGGACAAGGCAAAGTTCGTCACGGCGGCATACAAGGCACAGCAGGAGGAGGCACGTAAGGCGGAGGAGGAAGAGAAGAAGAGGCAAGAAGTTGAGGAAGAGAAGAGACGCAAAGAAGGCATGGCCGGTTTCCACAGAAGGATGTTGCTCGAGGACGAGAAGAGACATCGGGAAGCACAAGCAGCAATGGAAGAAGCCGCAGAGCTGGCGAAAAAAGGGATTCGTCCAGCCACGGTCCAAGGCCCTAAGGAGAAATCTGAAGTGGAAATAGCGGAAGAGCTGAAGGCTCGAGGGGCGAACGTGATCATCAACGATGAAGGACAGGTAGCTGATAAAAGACAGTTGCTGTCTGCCGGTTTGAATGTTGTAGCGAAGCCCAAGAGTGCGAATGCGCCCGGAGCGTCGTCATCGCGGTCTAGCACGTTGCAGAGCGGCTTGCAAGGTCGACATGCGGGCAGAGGCGCCCAGAGGCAAAGGCAGACAGCTATGATCGTGGAACAGCTTGAGCAAGCCGCGAAACGGAAAGCAGATGAAGAGGCTGAAGAGCGGAGAAAGCTGGAACATGCAAGCAAGAGTCGGAAGACCGAAGGCGAGATTCTTAGCGCGAAGGAGCGGTACCTACAAAGGAGAAGGGAAAAGGAAGAAGCAGCGAAAGCAGCCGCGGGGAAATGAGTAAAACACGTATGGGGAGCTGTACCATCACGGACGTGCCAAGTCAGTGACTACGATCCGGCGATGAGGTCGACTGTGCGGTCCCGCAAGATGAGCTCAGGCTTCCGTTCTATGCAGGACCTGTACTGGCGAACTGATGGGTAGGAACAGTGATCAGACTCCTTGCTGCCACGCCCTCTGGACGTCCGCTGCTGTACAGCAAATGCCGCTTCTGTCCATCTCTGCACTCGTCCCTAATACCTGGAGCTAAGCTAGCGCTCGACCGATCGAGGTAATTCACAGGCTATGTAAGGTCGCCCATGGAGGCATCTTCGAAGATCGGATATGATCAAATCGAATACGCCAATCTTGACTTTGCAATCTACCCCATCTCTTCCCCTCATCGACCGGATTGTAGCCGTATCTCATCAATCACATGCCCCATTTCAAATCATGACCGTAAGTGTAAGCTGGGCTCGCATAATGTTGGCAATGCTGCATAGGCCGAAACAGAGCTTTGCATGTCGTCTGGCTAGTGACGGTAGGATAACCAATGATCAGTCCATACATGGTCCATCGCTGTGTCTCGAGAGGGTTCAGGCAGTGTTTCTGCCAAACGCATACCACAACACGCATTCTTAAAACACAGGACCGTCCACAGTCTCTTAGTTGCTTGTTTCATCTGGTATTTTGCGTCTATTCATCCAGTCTATTTTTGACTTGTTATTGATCACTATATCATATGGATATGGTTTTCAAAGCCCTCCTTGATGGAGAGAAACCGAACGCTCAATGTCAAGTAGCAGGCGATGAAGGGCACTAGGTGTTTACATTCCCGACCAAGTTTTGTGCCAGTCCTTGACCTGCCTTCAGCACAGTGATTCATTCAGCATTGCTTAGGCGAGAAACGGCGGTCTGGGGATAACGAGGTCCACAACACTTCGTTACAGCATTTAGGGAGTACACTAAATATATTGCGATGGAGCATCTACTTGACGTTACATGCCCGAGTAAGCCCACACTGGAACTTGAGGAAATCGTTAGGAGTGGCCTAAACTTCGGCGTGTCTCTATACAGCAGCGTTGCTGAAACAGCTGCCCCGAGGCGCCGTTCGACGGAAAGACATCAGCCACGCCTTCTTTAGCCAACCACATGAGCATCATCGTATCATCGTACACCCAGCATCCTCTCCTTGAATATCTCCGGGGTGATACCCGAACCGCTAGCAATTCCAGCCCAAATCGCCTCAACGAGTGGAGGATGAATGGAGGAGGATTGTGGTCATTCCTGGGACACGGTTAATAATGAAATCAACAGTTGCCCTGAACTGATCTTCCAGACGTGCCTGCTCTTCCTTCTCGCGGGCTTTTCTTCGCTCGTCCTGTTCGAGTTGCTCCGATCTGGCCCAAACTTCCGCGTCCTCCACATCCCTCTTTAGTTGTATGTACGTGTCGTTGTCGTCGCCCATGCACCTTTCCGCGTCCGCCAGCGCCTTCCTCCCTTGCGCTATTACCGCATACCACAACTCCAGCTTAGGATAAACAATCTCTTTCAGAATACTACGCAATTCCACCCATTGGACGTCCGCGCAACCCAACTGCTGCAGCCAACGGAGCATTTCCAGGGTACACTTCTCCACCAATTGGTACGTGCCAAGGTTGAGTTGGTGTTGGACCCAAACACCGTTTCTGAAGTCGCGATAGCGACCCTCGTCGTCGCAGGCTTGCGCAGCTTTTACAAATCCGTCTACATACTGGCGCTGCTGATTCAAAGCGCCCCTTATCTTCTCCTGCCGTTCGAAATCGGGGTGCGATGGGTCGCACGCTGGACAAGAGCACACGATGCCCAGACTTTCAGCCAGTTCCTTCGCGCGTACGGCGGCAGTTTGGTACCAGTGGTTGCTTCCCAACGCAGAAACTCGCAACTCCTCGCCGGGAGCAATATCGCGTGTAGCGTGCACCGTCATCCTGCCTGTGCTCTGATTGCAATGCGCCCAGCAGTTGGGTACGCATGAGTGTTTAAGCCGGGCAATATTGGCGAACACCCTCCGGCCAATTATCTTGATGGGTATTCCGTCGGCCTGGTAGCCAATAGTCACAGGGAAAGCGTAAGAGTTGCGGTAAAAGCGGGCTCCGACGCGCCATTCCCTAGTAAGTACAGACACTTGCGACCCCAGGCTATCGTAGTTGGCGTTTTCCTCTTCACTTCTCTGGTCTCCCTTGGCCTGCAGAAACCTGTAACATTTGATGAGATAGTCAATTTCGCGAGAAAAGCCGGCCAAAATCAGCGCAGAACCCGGGCTTAACTCCATGTACGTCTTTTGGTCGGCGGGTGAAAGAGCGTCGAACGTCTCCACTACTTCGTGCAGGCGTGTATCGATGGGCCTCCCTTCGTCCGACGGTGGCTGCACAAGAAGAGGCCGCTCACTAAGTATCCGCGTGCCCGCAGCTATGTGCGCAGTGGCGAAGACACCCTCGACCTCGACGCCGTGGTCGATATAGGTGCGAAGTTCTACGTTATCGGGCAGCCGACCGCGGTCTTCCGTTGTAAGTCTCCTATTGAGAGCACCTAAGGAGAATGGATTTTCTGGCTCACCATCGATAGTATCCCAGTAGGTGACCTCTTGCGTTGCCGCATAATTCCAGGGCGGCCCGCGGGAGGGACGGTAATGTCCATTGTCATCGACGCTGTGGTTAGCCTCTGTAGCAACGCCTTGAGCAGGTTTCGTGTTCTTCTTGTCTTTCTTCTTCTGTTTCCGGTTGTTGTGCTTATTCCTCCCCTTCTTCTTCGTCGGTGCCTCTGCTGCAGCCGTCTCGTCAATGATGTGCGTATGGACTCCAGTGGCTTCGTCTTCTTGATCGTGAGAGGCTGCTTTGGTTTCTGCCTCCCGAATTTTGGCTGTTTTGCGCTTTCTGTCGCGCTTCGTTCGCACTCCATTCTTCTTGGTCACGTTTTCGGCCCGATCCGCACCATTGTGACCTGCTGCGGAGAGCTCGGACTCGTCGATACAGGTGTCGAGCTCTATTTGTTGCGTCGAGCGGCCCTCACGAGGTAGGCCGTGAGTCGGTGGATGCGGAGCTGGCATGGTGCTAGGTGGTGGGCGCGCCACTGGTCACTGTTCAGGAGGACCTAGGTGTATGCTCGCGTCGAAGCGGTTGTAACGATACCTCAAAAAGTAACTGTCACCAATAGAATATGGGTATGTTTCCGGTTGTGGGTGTCAAAGTCGTCGGAGGCGGCGGGTTGGCAACGTGAAATTTGTTTATGTTTACGCGATTTACATGGACTGAGCAGTGAACGCGACTTCAGTGGGGCGGACAGAGCAAACGGGCAAAGGGCGCCAACCCCATTTCGGATATCGAACAGCCATGGAAGCCTATGGACAGTATCAGTAAAACAAGGCGCAGGGAAATTAAGTGCTGCTCGAGGTGCAGTCTGCAGCACTGTGGATATGGTGGACGAGGTGAGAGGAGCAAAACCCATTCTCGGCAAGGAGAAATAGACTTACTACACTGACAAACATCCCTCCCAACGCCGTCACACTCGATTTCTGCTCTTACCAGAACTGCCCTGTGCGTTAGAGAATGCGGTTTGGCGGAAACGCTCTTCAGAAATGGTGCAACGACATTCCTACAAATGGAAAATACAAGAAAAGGCGCGCACGCTAGCACCTCACAGTCCTCACTGGAATCAAATATGTGAAAGATTTCTGAATGAGATAGATGTTTGTAGTCTTGAAAGCCATAGTCCTGGGTTACCATCCATATTTATTACCCGCCTCCTTTTTGTTCCTCCGACCAGCAGCAAAGTGATCCTCCAGTGCATCCTTCTGCGTTGTAGCCATGTTAAGGAGACTCTTGAGGCTGTTCTTGCCAGTGCCTGAAATCGACTTGAGTGCGTTATGCTGTACAGTCTCGCCCTGCTGGCGCAGCATCTCGTTGTGCGCATACTCCTGGTCAGTGTTGAATTCAATGATGTTGGCTGAGGTTAAATCGGGCCCTTGCCCTTTGCGGCCGAACAGTTGTCGACGCTGAGCCTCGGTGAGATTAAGCTCCGATGCTATGTTAGTGAGATTCTGCGCTCCGGACGCAGATATTGTAGTGGAAGTGTGGGATTGAGTCATTGAGTGGTAATGGCTGGACACGCTAGAAATTTCGGTCTGTGCCTGCTCATCTCCCGCCACTCCGGCACCATAGAGGAGGGGTTGATAATCGCCACTTGACGATGGTTCGGATGTCACAATATCTTCGTCGGCCGTCATGGAGAATAACGATACCTTTGGCTTTGAGGGTGGTTTGGGCTCCACTGCTACAGTTCCGCCCGTGGGAACTCTTGCTGCTGCCGGTGATCCACTGGGGCCCTCGGAGTTTGAGCCTGGAGGTGCGGGTCGTGCTGGAAGCGGCTTCTTCTTCTTTCCTCGTGCCACGGATAACGGAAGGAAGCGTGGCTTCGCAGCGGGTTTGACATCTGATGCAGCAGCAGGAGCCGTCTGGGAGTTCTCAGATTTAGTTTCGGGTTTCGCCTGCGTCTTTGGAGGAGGTAAATTCAGAAGTGCTCTAAAGTCTTCCTTTTGTAATGGTGACCCCGATCCCTTCTGAACAGGATTGCCATTCTCATCATAGTCTTCCACCCTTGGCTCTCTCTTGAATGCAGGCTCGGCGCCAGTCTTCAGATTGACCCCTACACCAAGGCTTTTGCCTATTCCTTTACTTCCTGATGTCTCTCCCTTCGCCGCGGATATAGCGTTCGCGTTCGGCCGTTTAGGCGCCGGCAGCATGGCATTGAAGCCGCTGAAAGCTCCGCCGCCGGTGCGGGCTCTCTTAGCTGGCGGAGCTTCGGATTCTATGTCATCTGTCTCTTCGGATTGCTGAGCCGGCGTAGGTAGGTGTAGTTTGATCTTTCCGGGCTGTGAGCGATCAACAACTTTCTGAAATGCGGGCTTTGAGGTGGACTTTGCAACGGGTTTCGGTGGCGCCTGTGGTGTTTCGTTATCTGACTCTTCCGAATCGGAATATGCAATGAGATTCATGGCGGTGGTGGTGGATTGTTTCGTGGATGGCGATGCTGTTTGGATGGAGTGGCAAGGCTGGGGTAAGCTTGACGACGGCTGCCAAGCCAGGGACCGCACCTCGATGCGACGACATCCGCTACCCCACATTCACTTCTATGCTTACACGCCTCTTTCAGCTGGTCTGAATTGCCTTATTATGCTGCTATGACTATCGAAACTCCGGTAGTGCATAGTCATGTCTGTCCTTCAGGATGAAGAGTGAGTTCTCACACAACTCTCATTCCGCTCGCCTGTTCCCTGCTAACGTTCACAAGCTTCGTGGTCTACCAACTCCGCTCGTCCTATCTTTCCCTGATCAAAGATGGTGTCGGCGAGCGCCTTATCAACGTCAACACTTCCGTCCTGAATAATCCGGCCTTCCGCGCCGCCGGATGGATCCCCAATGCCGCGGACATCAAGCGGACGTACTCCCCACCTATCCCTACCGCGATCACTTCGGAATACTTCCAGGCGCCTCGGTCCGCCGCGTTAAAAGCGCCAGAAGGGTTCGGCGATGAGGAGGAAGAAGGGGGCATGGTGACAGGGGGAGGGAGCAATGACACGGTGGGGCCGACGCTGAACGCCCGGCGACGGCGGAGAAAGGAACAACTTGAGGAGGAAGACAGCAGTGATCTGAGCGACGAGAGCGAAGAGGAGGGCGAGCTTTCGCAGAGAGCCGCAACGCAGATCAAATTCACCAAGATGCCTCTACGCACTCGTGCCGGCTCGTCTCCCATTCGAGGTTCGACTTTACGGACCGAAATTACAGGTGCAGAAGGCCCAGCAGTGCTGGTTACATCTCCTTCTCGGCCTCCGGATGGTCGTCTCCGCAGGGGTTCATTAGGGACTATAGAGACCATCAAGGAGCGTGCTAGACGAGACACGGTCACCAGCAGCGAGATGTCCTCGGAGAACGAGCTTGACAACGCCATGTTCCAGAAGAAGAAGATCAACCCCCGCAGAGCTGCGCAGAATAGCCATCTCCTCGCCCAACGGATCTCGGAAGATGAGAGAGAAAAACTGGAAGCGCTCGATGAAGGCAACGAATCTGATAGCTCTCTATCCTCCGCATTCTCTGGCTCCCCGGAGTCCCTGCTCGCAGAAGGCAATGCCCTCGAATCTTCCCCTCCAACTTCTCAAATGCCGCCGTTCTCCCAGACTTCCCCAAGGAAACAGTCCAAACAGCCTGGGCCGACTCTACAAGCCCTTCCTCCGCCCCGCCCGATCAGCTTCATTCCTCCGGTCAGCGCTCTAACGCAGGCCCTAAAAGCCAAGGAGCAAACGCCTACAAACCCTCTCCAACGCTTCGCCGCCTTATCCGCCACCTCTGAAGTCCAAGTCAACCCCATCTACATCCGGATCTACTGTCCCTTCTCAACCAAACCGTCTAAACCCCTCGAACTCCTCCTTGTCAAATTCGACGACCAAGGTGACGCCGTCACCGTCTCCGAAGCCATCGGGTTTGCGCTTTGGAGGTACCAGGAAGAGAAACTGGAACCCCTGTTATCGCAGGCGAAATGCAACGTCAATCATTGGGTCCTGCGAATGTATGACGACGGCGAGGTAGACGATGAGTTCCCGCCTCTTACGAGGAACAAGCCGATCATCGATTTTGCCTCCAACAACAAGCGGGGTATGCGCCCGCGCGCCAGGGAAAAACCATGGGACGATTTCGCCCTGGTAGAAGCCACCGAGCGCGAGATGGCCGAGAACGAGAAACTCACGCCCAGGTATAGCCGCGAAGCCGTCGCCGCCCTGGCAAGCAGCCAGCAGCAGCAACAGCAGCAGTCCGGACAAAATGGACCGTCAAGCCCGACCGCGGAGCGCAAGCAACCCCCCAGAGCTATGCGCGCCAAATCCTTCCGCAACCCCATCACGGGACCCAGCTTTGCCCCGACCGCCACGAAGAAGGACACCAGCACCCTCGCGGACGCGCCGTCCGTCCCTTCCACACATGCAGCCACCCGCACGGGCGCCCCAAGGACAATCATCGTGCACTTCACCGACGAGAATTTCCACACCCGCCATGCCCCCATCAACTGCACGACCGACACGTACATTGCCGAGCTCTTCGACAAGGCGTGCCGGGACTTCGGATTGGACAAGGCGCTGTATGTCCTCAAAGTCAGCAACTCCACCACCGTCGCGCCCATCGACCGGACCGTCGAGGCCCTAGGCACGCGCACCGACCTTGACCTCATCCGCCGCCGCTTCGTCGGCGACGGCGTCTTCGGCCTCGCCGGCAGCCCGGGCTCCTCGTCGCCCAACGCGCCCCTGATCATCTCCACGGGCGGCGCGACCAAGAAGACGAAGAAGGGCGAGAGGGCCCACGCCGCAGCGAGCGGCCACGCCCTGCTGAACGTGCACACGCACCCGCTGGCGACGGTGAATTCGTCCGTCAGCGGCAGCGGGGGGCACCTGGTGCCGAACCAGACGGGGTACTACCGGCGGTACAACGTGCTGCGCAAGCAGCCCATGTCGTTTGCCAGCTCGACGAGCCGCATCCTCGCCCTGGACAGCGAGTACATGCACATCATGCCCGGCGAGTCCGTCACGACGCACACGCTGATGAACCTGCCGGGCGCGCACAACCACCCGCACCCCCAGCACCAGCAGCACGCGTCCAAGACGACCACGGTGCACTTCTCGAGCATCGTCGGGTCCAAGGTGAGCAAGAAGCATCCGCGCATGTTCCGCGTGGTGGTGTTCAAGGAGCGCGAGACGAAGAGGTACGATTTCGAGGCGCAGACGAGGGAGGAGGCGGCGGAGATTGTGGCGGAGATCAAGAGGGGCGTCGAGAGGTTCCAGGAAGGCGGTGTCTAGTCCGCTCCAGCCCTCAGTCGGAGGAAGAGGAAATCGAAGAGGGAGAGGTTAGGTTGAGGAGGAGAGTGGGAGTTGAGGGGGAATGTAGTGTGTAAGCTCAAGATGTTTTTTTATGGACTTGTCTGGGTGGATCGGAGTATTTTTACATTGGTCTAGGCGGCGTTTTGCGCATGTTTTCTCCTTCTTTGCAAGGCGTCCAGGGCGCCATGATCAATCAGGCCAGGCCGGGCTATGTATGCAGGAGAGAGGCAGGACCGCGTAGCGGCTACTCAAGTCCTCCTTCCTTTACGAATGTCACTATCGTATAACATATTCCAACGAGCTTCAGCGCAGGGCAGAGTTTCGGAATCCATATCCAGCTCTCAGTGTCACAAAAGCATAGAACATCCTCGCTACAAAGAAAAAAGGCGTCAATGACGTACGTTCTACCCATCCCAATCAATGAATGATAAAACGCCTTCTCAACACCTAGTAATGCCTTCAAGAACTGTCTATGATGACCTTGTGAGCCCTGTGGCTTCCTCCTTCACCCCCCACCACCGAAACATGACAGGAGAATGATGATATGACGTTCATGAATTCTTGATGATGCTTTTCCTTGCGAATGATAAAGAAGAAAGAAGAAAGAAGAAGGCGGCGGTACCAATGGCGATACCAATAACGAGGCCTCCATAGCCCACGCGGGGGCGGTCGAATATCCATCTTGCGCCTCCAGCATCCATTCCACATCCTACTCATATCCAGATCTCTGGCACCTTCAAACGCCCAGCTCACAGGGCGTCGCAATCGCACTTGAGCCTTTTCTTTCTCCTCCTCCCATCCTCTTGCCGATCCTCGCCCGGCTCCTAGTCCAGCCTCCCACTTCCCCTCCCAGTCACGCCCGCTCCAACCCCATCCTCCTCCTCGGGTCCCAAAACGACATTGGCGACCTCCCCGTCCTCATCCCCTTCGGCCAAGAACGGCGGAGGAACCTGTTCTTCCAACGGCGTGCTCATTCCCGGCTGGATACCGATATCCATATCCAGCTCGTCTCCAAAATCCTCCAGCATGCGGGAATCGCCCTCGTCTTCCTCGCCCAGGTTCACCATGTCCGAGCGATTGTCGTCGTCGACGTCGTCGTTGGAGGTATTGGTTGGGACGTTTCGGAAATCCCACTCGGCACGGGGATAGTATCCCCCAACCATGGGTGCGTATCCGCTGTCCATGGAAACACCTTGGAAGTTATTGTCGTCATCGTCGTCCTCGCCCCCACCATACCCTTCGTCATACGGAGGCGGCGCCTCTGGGCCCTCCAGCATCTCTTCGTCATCATCAGCGGCCGCTGTCCCGACTCCTGCTCCTTTCAGCAGACGGCTCCCTGCTGAAGCTGAACCAGCTCCGTGCAGGACTCCCGCTCCGGCTCCTGAAGCGCTCGACGACCCACTGCGGGACGAGTCGCCGAGGCGCGAGCCGTTTCCCGCCACCGTCGAGCTTGAGGGGTTGCGTTCGTCCGCATCGTCGGACTCCCCGTCAACGGAGTCATCAGAGTCGGGGTTTCTGAATTGGTCGACGATCTTCTGGAGGTAGGGAGGGCCTAAAGGGCGGTCTGAACGGCGGCGGTAGAAGAGGAGGTAGGCGGCGGACGTGACGACGTTGTTAGGGCTCTTGACCGTAACGGCAGAGTCTATGCCAGTCAGCAGGGTTTCCAGTCTAGTGAAGGGGAAATTCCGTACCATTATAGTCATACCACTTTCCGTCGAAGAAGTTGCGTGCACAGGCGGTATAGTGACCACCTCCTAGGCCGCCGTAATGGTTGTCGACAGCGAAGAGATCGTAAATGAGGCTCTTGTCTTCCGGCAGGCCGACCTTACCAGTCAAATCAAGACCTTGAAGTGGACAATCTACAAAAGCTTCAATCTTGTCTCGGAAGTTACGGACAGCGCTGAATCGCTTGAGATGGACCACCAGGATGTCCGGAGCGGTCCAGATTTCGAGGGTCTTGGAGGCACGACGCCTTTCTTTGCAGCGATTGCAGTACCAGGCATTATCCTCGGACAGGATCTCGCTTTTAGAAGTCTCCGCGAAGCACTCCTCAAGCGTGATGCCGTTCTTGCGGCGCAGAGCCCGTCTGTTTCGCTTCTCATCCAGCTCTGGATCGTTTAGCGTCTCAAGAACTCTGGTCGTTTCCACTCCGCGTGGGTCTTCCTCGCTGATATTGCCTTCGAAAAGCGCCTCATACCCCTCATGTCTCCAGTCCAAGATGATGGCTTCTCCAAGTCTGATGATAGCATCGTCCTCGTCTGACTCCACATCAGAGAAGGATTGTGAGGGCTGCTCCCTATATCGATTTTTCCCTTTATTAGAGTACTTGTGCTGGTGCTGCTGCTGCTTCTTTTGGAATTTCATATTCTTCCGCTTGTTCTTCCTGCTATTCTGCCGACCACCACGTGCAAAATGCTCTGGAGGCTCGATCGACGGTATTTCATCCTCGCTGCTCGGAGTCTCTTGTTCAATCACATTTGAGAATTGTGGAATGTCATCGACCTCGTCGCCCGAGCTGGTATTGCTGTTGCCATTCCCATCCGAGGTATCGGAAGGCTGCGGAGATTCTGGAAGGGGAACACGGCTCGTCAACAGTTCATAGTTTCTTCTCTGCAAATCGTCGCCCCAGCCCGTAGGCACCATTCCACCGCCCGGTTTGCCATACTTCATTTCGAAGAGCGCTCTGAACGCTGGTGGGATGAGAGTACCAGGCCGCAGGACTTCGGGCACGCCATCGGACGACGGTACGGCTGGCGGGGTGTTCTTTGCATCTGTCATCGTCACCTCTACCATATTCTCCTCACCTTCAACAGACCCGTCCTGGACTCGCGGGTCGGCGTTAGGCGAAGCATCTTCCGCGGTAGTCAACACAATGTCGGAGCCAGATGGCGATTGGTCACCGGAGGCGCTCGAGAACTCTGTGAGGATAGGCCGTGTCGTCATTTGTGCAACTTTGGCAATGACCTTCTTCAATATCGCGTCATAGTCCTTAGCTTCCTCGCGCGCCACGACGATAAAGGAGGGCCAGAGCGCCGTTTGCCAATTGTGGGTTCGATAGGTGGACGTCGACTTGTTGGGAGTCCTATGGAAAATCGGCACAACCATGCTGTCCGAAAGGGGTGAGGGGGACCGGGGGATGTCTTCCTCTGATGAGCTATGGTTCAGGAGGGACGATCGGTAAGCCTGTTTCTTCTTCTTCCGTGGGGGCCAGTTGGTCGGCACAGCGTCCAGCTCGTAGAAATAGAGAATATCACGTGCTCCAAAATTGCACTCTGATATGGCCTTGTCGTCCTCGAGAATCCGGAAAAACTTGTGGCTGTAGACTTCGGTACCCATCAGCCGGTTCGGATGAACCCCTTCGAAACGCCTAGCAATGTACTCCTTGAGACTCTTGATGGTCGCATTCTTATCGATATCGACGTCAACGTTGACCATCGATCCCCGCCTGGGGACAAACGTGATCGTGTGCTGCCACGTCTGCTCGATGGGGAGCTGCAGAGTCAAGAGACTGTATGGGTCGAAAGTGATGCTGACTTTCTCACACTCGGGACAGACCATCGTGTTCTTGTAAAACCCGTTGAAGAGATCCATAGCCACTGAGTCGTTCCGAGCATGGTGTATCTCGCGGAACCTCTGCCCCAAAGCCTCAATTGCGGCCGGATCCTGCACAGTCTGGTCATCGGATTCGGGATACTCAATATACGGTTTCTTCTTGATGCGGTTGAGATCTTCGTGTAAGCCGTCGACCAGGAAACTGAGAAACTCCTGGGAGTCCTGCTGGCCATATCCGGAGAATAGAGGCTGTGCTCTCCCTAGAGCGTTCTTGAAGGCTTTCGGGCTGAAAGAAGAAGTACCATCAATGCTATAGACAGACTCAAGTAGGTTGGCGTATGATGTGGCAATAGAGCCACCATGGCCGAGCGGATTATCAGGATTCAGGTCCGCCTTGTATTTTTGCACTGTCCATTATGAGTAAGAAGTTGGGCAACTGGGACGCTTCACTTACCGAGAAAGTAGAAGGACAGCTCCTCAACACTTCGAATGCATTGCAGGGCGGAGTTCATGTAACACGTGTTACCCAGATTAGTGAGACCAACCGTTCCGCGGGTACGACCGTTGCGTGTGCGACCGCGCGTCAGTGGGCCCGATGTGGCGGGCGAGTTTCTTCCACTATTAGCGGCGCTTTGCGTGCTCTTGGAAGCCTTGCCACTGGTGTTGGTGGGAAGTTGGTTGTTGGATTTCGCAACGGCCTTTCTAGAACTCTCTGTGACATAACGACCTTTGTCGTCTTCTTCCTCGAGGATAAGGACCTGATCCTCAGCAAGGCCGACAATCTGCAGGGAAGAGTGCCCGTTGTACTTCTCATTCGCCGTCTCGTCTTTTCCCGTCACCTCTTCCCGCTCAGTGCCGTCTGCCAAATTCAGAAAATCAGCGCGTTTGATGATCAAAGGCACGGACGCATTGCGTGTGGCAGAAACCGGAGAACCTGGGCGTGGCGACGCCTCCGGGGTCAGTATTCCAGGGGGTTGCGTGAAGGATTGATCGGTCGGCGCAGAGACCAGCACTCGCCATACGCGGACTTTCGTGTTCATGTCGATACCAGCGGCCTGCTTGGCAGCCTTAAGGAATTGCATATAAGGATCACTCCGACTTGCGACGAGTTTCGGGCTCAGCTTAGCCGAGTCTGACCCGTCCTCTTTCTTTTGGACTTTGCGGATGGTAAAGATAGGGGGGTAGAGCTCATATTGTAGGTTCTGCGCCACCTCGTCGTCTGTGGTGTTGTGCACCCAGCGGCGAATGACCGGAGACCCTTCCTTCAAGCCGTACCAGCTTATAATCAGCTCCCAGGCCTCGTTGGGTAAGACTTCGAAGTCTTGGGAGAGGCTGAGACCGGGCCGCAAGGGGACGAAGGGATCGCCATTTGGAGTCAACAATGAGCCGGACGCAATGCTGGTGTCTACCAAATCGGAGTTATCCACTGGTCCTATTTCGCCCTCGGCGGCCCCCTTGTCAAATTCTCCAGGCCTGCCCTTGTTCTCCGTCGTCCTCGAGAAGACGCGGGCCAACCACTTTTCCGACACCACGAAGCCTTCCTGTCCATCCGACAATGGCCGCTGGTGGATGGCTAGCACCTTAGCCACCTGCTCGTCCAGACTGGGCACAACGGGTGACAGGCTCTGTGAAGCGGAGGCGAGGTTGCTCTCGGGTATGTCTGGCGTAGGAGCATCGACCATTTCCACCGAATTGGCACGGGCGCTGCGTTGCGAGGCGGTAGGCAAGGGCTTCGTAGCTCGTGGGCTTGATTGACTCGTGGAGAGGCGTGCAGTTTGGGTGTCCGTGTCGTCCTTTCCAGCATCGTCCAGGTCCGAGTGCAGCCGCTTCGCTGGGGAGGATGACCGCGGCGGGGGCTTTGGGGCAGGCTGGTCCGACTGGGCGGAACTGCCGGCAGAGTTGTCCGAATCGGCAGCCATAGGGTTGCTTGGTTCGCGGCTCTCGAGGGTGAGATTTGCGTAGGCGTCACTGGGAGAGCTGGCGGCGCTGTTGGCGAGATCTCTGGCGGACGCGGCCGTGTCGTCTGCAGCGGAGGAGTCGAAGACCTCGTCGTGCATGTGTCGCGGGATGTATCGGGGTGGGGAGGGTGAGGTGCGCAGAGCGGCGGATGGTAGCGGGGAGGAGTGAGGGGACTTTAGCGGCGTGGTGGAGCGATCATTCAGGGAATGTGCGGCGATGGGGGTGGGCGGTTGAGGGTCGGGTGAAGGTGAAGGGCGAGAGCCAGCAATCTTTCGCTTCTTTGTGGAGGCCGTGGTGACGCTGTGGGCCTACCCTGGAGCTGGAGTAGCTCCAAGTGCAGGCAGATTTCTCCCAGGTTCCAAAGGTTCCAAGGTTGCAAGGTTGCAAATGCTCGGGTGTCCAGGCGAAACGACAGGGAACGGTGTGCTTCACGAAAAGGCGGAAGGAGGGAGGCCGGGGGGGGGGGGGGGGGGGGGGGAAGCCGCAGCTTCAATGGGAGAAGAGGGAGCTGCAGCGTTCCAGGCGAAGGAGAAAGGCCGTCTTTGGGGAGATTTCAGCGTGTGACGACGATGGACATGGGCAACCCGCGGAGGCGGAGAGGCGTACCAAAAGAGGTTTGCGGTCTGGTGCAAGCCCCCGGGAGGACAAGCGAGACGGCGACGGCGCGACTGCTCTTGGCCGCGCACACGTCGTCGCTTGAATGGCAATGTGATGGTGCACCAGCCGTTGTATATATGGAAGAGGGAGTGGTGGACAACAAGGAGAGATATGAGTGAGAGAGGGAGGGAGAGGGAGGGAGAGAGAGGGGGAGAGAGAGGGGAGTGTTTGGGAGAGCGTCTCTGCTGCGTCAGCCCTGCGCCTGTGGCCTGCGTGCCTGAGTGAAGTGAGTGAACAGGGGCGCACGGACCACCATCAAGCGAGACATGCTCACATGTACTCCGTATGTTCAAATGTTGTGAACGTCCACTTGACATCTGGACGTCCAACATTGAGGGTTTGCACCAGATATACCGTGTACTCTGTAATAAAAGAAATACAATCAATCGACTTCACTTTGGTTGTTGACCTAGCTTGGAAGGTAGAAGGGGCCGCGTCACGTGCGCCAGATCCTCAACCTCCTTCCACGGTTTTCCAATGCATCACGTTACAGCAGATAGGAAACATGGGACTGGCTGCTGTGAATATCGTTCATATTGCTGCAGGGGCTTGTCCCCCTCGAGAGGGCCCTCTCAACGTTTACTTCGTTCCGGCATTATGATTCATCCAGGAGAACGCAGACGCTCCTCCCACGGGGTTCGTAGACCGAGTCCTCGTCAATGTCGGCGTCTGCCCCTTCTCCTTCTCCCTGTCCTTCTCCCTCTCCCTCTCCTTCTCCCTTTCCCTCTCCCTCTCCCTCTCCCTCTCCTTGTCCTTCTCCCCACTGACGCTCACCCGACGTTTGCCGTCGTCAAAGAACCGCGAGCTACTCTGCCCCGTGCTAGGCGAAGAAGACGTCCCCGGACCGCTCGACATGGTCCGGGAGACAAGCCTTGTGGGTTTCAGCACCTTGATTCCGGCGTCCCTTCGCTGGTATGTCGTACTGCCATCCTTGCCCACATTCCCCCATTCCGGGGTACTGGGCTTCTCTGCGTCACGTCGCCAATTACTCCAGATGGCCGGCGAGGCCCCAGATCGCGGTGTCGCACTCACGGGACTGGTCTCTGTGGCTCTGTCTCCAGTCTCAACCCGAGTCGACAGGCCTAGTAGGGGCCGTTGCCTCGGACTCCGTCCACCTGCCGATTCTTCCTTTCGAAAAGCTCCCGTGGTTCCTCCATTCGCCTTCGACTCGGCGGTCGCAGAGTCATCGTCCATGGGATGCCTTCCGGAATCTTGCCGAGCTGCACTCGCCTCATGCGTCGGGACCATCACGTCCTTGCCCGAGGTTTGGTCTCGGATAGGGAACCGGTTGCTACTGGCAGTCATCAGGAATTTGAACGTGCCATCATCTTCTGGACGGACAAGAGGAATCTTGAGTTTGTTGCCATCCTCATCATACAGCGTCAACTGATTCGCGGAAAAGAGTATATCGGCATTGTGTGCCCGGAGCACGTCGCTACCAAGAAAGATTTGTATAGCTTTCGTCTCCGCTTCCTGCTCGGAAACGTTGGAAACCCTGAATTCCACATTGATGAATGGAAGCTGCGGCGCCGGGCTGTTCGAGCCAGAAGACGCATTCAGGGAGATGGCCTCGGGAAGGTATACGGGGAGTTGTAGGGTACGACCCCCGTGCTCCCCCTCTGTGATGCGATCCCGGAAACCGAGACGATCAACCAGGCGAATGTCCAGAAACGACGCGTAGGATCCACTACACACAGCCGCATAAAGCAATGTCTCATGCTTGAAGTTTGTGCTGAGCCAGCAGCGCATTATCGCAGGGACGGGTCCGAGAATGAACAGGCCTGGCGCAATCCCGGGAGGGTCTGCAGAGTAACTCGTCAGACTGTTCGCCCGACCGGACGTGGCCGAGTGCACCGAGTGACCTGCCGAGCTCTGTCGCCCGTCCGATTTGTGCGAATAGCTTCGCTCACTCATCGAGTGGCCACCCAGACCGCTTCCTGTGCGAGGGATGAGGTCTAGTGATGACCGAGAGGCATGCGCCCAGTGACCGTGGTCGGCCGTCTCATCAAAGCGCACGCTATTCGCCCGAGACGTCGTTCCAATGCGGCGAGGCAACTCGTCATCAGCATCTAACTGCAGGTTACCAATGAGGCTGCTGGACTGGTCGTCAAAGCTGGAGAAATGTTCGGCAGAGGGCTGCTGCAAAGGAACTGCGACGATAAGTAAAAGGGGCGCAGCGGTGGCGGCGGCGAGAGCGTACCTTGCTGTGGTGTACCGCCCAAAACGGATGGAAAGGGCGAAGATGTTCCCCAGACGTTTTTCAGCCGTGAATCATCATCATGCCTTCGTTCCAACCGCGAAACACGGTCGGCGAGTTCCGCTTGGCCTTGTTGGACGCGGAGCATTTCGCCTTGCAAGCGCCAGAAATCGTCACCAGGTTGAAATATTGCGCTTTCCGGATCCATCACCAAAAAGCTAACATTCCTCATCTGTATGTTCTTTCCTCGCGGCAGATTCAATGGTCGTCCGGCACATGAAGACTCAAGGCGGACGGCTCTCCCCCACCCCGAGACCCAGCCTCGTACCAGCACCGTCTACCAGCCGCCGACGTGTATCCAATTCCAGTACAATGTGTGGTTCGCTTTGTGGTTTGGGATAAGCGGCCAGTCTAGCCTGAACTGTTGGCTCTGCGGATGCGGGTTGTGGACAGCGGATGGACAGGGCAGCCTGCGGCGTGGGAATGGCTCAATCGGGTTTGGGGCCAACACTGGGAAGTGGCAGTAGGATCCGAATACTGAAGAGGAGGGTTTGGGGAGCTGTTGTAGCGGCGGCGAGCGGGAGCGGTTCAAGCAAAGGGTACTCCGTAGTTAAGCGATGGACATGGGAGCTTGACCAAAGGGTCGGGCGGGCGGAGTTCGTTCAACGGGTGCAGAGCAGGAGCAAGGGTTGCTGTTACTCTCTATGTAGCGCAGGGGGGCGGACGATTCGCAGGCAGGTGTGTGGTGTTGTTCGTTACGGTGCGGCGTTTCCGGGGAGTGCGGTGGTGGACTTCGGAAAGATTGGGGTTTGGAGTTGGGGGTGGGAGGGTACGCCACCACAAGCTTCCTGGCAGCTGCGATCGCGATCTATGGATAGTATGTAAGCACCCAGGCACGGACTTACGACATGTGACCCAACCTTTGAATACTATTGTTTCCACCTATCACTGTGCCTTTTCCTACGTGGTATCTCCAAATATTCAAAGAAAAGGCTGGTGAATGAATCACGACGTCAGATTTGTGGGTTGCCCGTTTGGTGTACGGATCCATCTCAGGAGGCGCCAACAATTGCACAATTGCACAATTGCCATTCTCTATCTACCCAGTACCATTTCGAAGGTCAATTGAAGACCCATGGAATTGAGATCAGTTTTAACTATCAGGCCTCCCAAGCGGCGCTATCCGTCCATGCAGAGAGCACCATTGCCAAATTCTCGGGCAGCTGATCCGGCCAGTTCTGAGCAATGGCCTTGATGGTTTCCTCGTATAGAATTTCATACCCAGCACGGTTGAAGTGGAGGCCTACGCCTGTCAGCCAGAGTTCCAACAAGCGGAATGGAAAACTAACCGTCAAACATCAAGTCCTTCAGGGTTTCGTTCTCTGGCACGTCCAAAGACCCGGGAAGTGGGTCGCCCGACTTCCACTGGTCTATATCAAGCCCAGCCTTGGACATGAAGGCATTCCACAGGTGGATGACAGGCACTCCGAGGCGGTTGCCAACTTCGAACGCTGCATCCGCATAGCTCTTTGTGACGGCAGCCACTCTTGATAGAGATTCTCGCCCGTTTAGCTTGTCACAAGGCCAGAAGCGATGCTCGTTAATCGGAGGAGGGGTCACTAAGAGGATACGTGCATCATGGGCCTCGATGAGCGGATGGGTTATGATCCTCTCGAGGTTCTGCTTGTATTCGTCCAGGGGGACATGCTGGTTTGCCACGGGTTGCGGCAAGGCTGCATCGTTGGCACCGAAGAAGACAACCTCGATTGGTCAGCACGACGAGATATGGGCTAGACAGGAGGTACTGTGTGTGCAGGAGAGACTGGGAAGCATACCAAGAAACGGATGCGGGCAGTTTCGGGCGGGGGGATAATTCTGGGCAGCACCTTTAGTGCTTGTTGGGTGTTGTAGCCACTGATATCCAGTCAACGTTGGAAGCTTGGAACGTCAGGCCATTCCACGAACCTAAGACCTCGATTGACGACATCGAGTCGTCGGATGTATGCTGTTTGGATCTTAGATCTGTGATCATCGGAGGTCTACATACAGCACGAGATGGAACGCACCGTGCTGCAGCGCCGTTGACCAGCCAAAGCCGCGTTCTGGGTTGAACGAGTCTTGGGTTATACTGTCCCCGAACAGGAAAAACTGGCTATACAATGCAACCTGGCGTCGTGTGTTGGTATCGTGGTCTTTGAGGTAGATCATAGATGGATAACGGAGACCCCACGTTACATACCATGATGCTCAAGGGCCGGTCCGGCTTTGCTGGGGGAAATGAAAGGAACAGCTTGAGTAGAGCTAGACACCGAGAATCCACATGCAAGGCAAGGTTATCCTGATGTGAGAGCGAGTGTTCTTAAATGTGGTACCTGGAGCATTCGCCGGATTCTCACCGGATATAACGGTACCTACACAGTAATGGATGCAGGTGTAGTACCCACTACAAGCCCTCCTGCCGCCATTCTCACCCAAATGCGCCCTACTCCAAAAGAGGCCTAGCGTCTCGCGTCCGGTTCAGGGGTGTCCCAAGGCCAAGGATCCAGGGTTGCGCGTGAACCGCGGGTGACGGATGGCGGATGACGTTTCGAGCGGGAAGACCGCTAAGCTCCGCAACCCCAAACACCAAGACCAAGGTCACGCTCTTCCTGTCTCTCCCTAGTCTCCACGAAGCGGTGCTGGATCCAGCGGGAACGTGTCGGAAAACTGGGTCGCGCGCGGGGGATTTCCATCCACTTCGGCCGTTTGGGGACGAGCTGTACATACATCGTACGCTGCCATGCTTCTCTGAAGGTACGTCCCCCCCGAAACGAGGCCCGCTGTGAGAGGTGCTGAGCCCCATTTCGCGGATGACACCTTCATCACTCGCCCTTTGACAGATGACCTACTAGCCAGCCAGGCCAGCTGCTCCCCATCCCCAGCTCTCATTCCCCGACCCATTTGCTGATATTCCAAAACAACATAGCCTCCGGCATCCGACCCGACCCTCACACTCTCTTCCCCCTCCCCCAACCATGGGGCCACGATCCGTCGCTTCATTCCGCAGCGAGGACGGCGACAACTACCGCGATGTACGACCCTGGGAACCGCAGGAGCAGGACGACACGTACAGCAGTACAACTCCTACTTCGCCGACCCTCAACTTCCGCAGGCTGCGACCTATCCGCACCGCCTCGAGCGCTCAACTCTCTCTGCAGGACCCTACCGAGCGCTCCAGCCTCCTCGGAAACATCCATGGCTCTCGCTCCTACACAAGTATGGCCGCCTCCATACCCGGCACCCCTCGACCACATGCTGCGCGAATAAACAGTCAAAACACAGCGAGGAACGAGCGACGTCGCACGAGTCGTGCCCCCTCGTTCAGCGGCCGCACCTTCAGCCAACGCCTCGTGCAAGCCCTGGGCTCGGAGCGGCGTGCAGCAAATGGTAATGCAATCGAACCATAGTCCATCGCACCCTGGCCCCGCAACTGACCTTCTGCACGTAGAAAATAGCCTGGCAAACTCAAAGTCTTCCCTCTGGCGCGACGATCGCGTGTGGTACGATCAGTTCACCTCCACCGACTGGGTTCACGATAGCATCGCGGACGCATACCGTGTCAAGGCTCTTCGTAGTCGCAAGGATATTCGAGGGCGAATTGCTGCCTGGTTCGATGGTGCCCAAGGCTGGATTCTGGTTGCCATCATTGGCATCCTCACCGCCATAGTCGCATACCTGGTCAACGTCACCGAAAATACTCTCTTCGACTGGAAGCAAGGCTACTGCACAAGAGCGTGGTACATGAGTAAAAAACGGTGCTGTGCCGGGGCATCCATCTGCGACGAATGGCTTCACTGGTCCAAGGTGATTCGAACAGACCGGCTCGACAGCACGGGCACGCAATTCGCCGCGTTCGTCGTCGGCGTCATTACGCTCAGCATGGCGTCTTGCGTCCTGACCTTGGCCACCAAGACTGTCATTCCCTCCGCCGTCTCGATAGCTACGCTCGATGAAAACTTGGGGGCGGATGTGCTCAACACCGAAAGGAATGATGAGGATGGGACGAAGAGAACACTCAGCCCCAATGCCGCCTATGGCGAGTCCCTGCGACGTCCGCCCATGGTATACTACTCTGCCGCGGGCAGCGGCGTCGCCGAGGTCAAAGTCATCCTGAGCGGCTTCGTTCTTCACGGGTATCTTGGTGTCCGTACCCTGGTCATCAAAACGGCAGGCTTGATTCTTAGCGTCGCATCGGGTCTGAGTCTCGGTAAGGAGGGTCCTTACGTGCACATTGCTGCCTGTATCGGCAACATTGCGTGTCGCTTGTTCTCCAAGTACAATCACAACGACGGCAAACGGAGAGAAGTGCTCAGTGCGAGCGCTGCCAGCGGCGTTGCGGTGGCTTTTGGTGCACCCATCGGCGGCGTCCTCTTTAGTCTGGAGGAGGTCAGCTATTACTTCCCCCCAAAGACTTTGTTTCGAACCTTCTTCTGTTGCATTGTAAGTGTTTGAGCAATCGATTCCCTCGCATGGGCTCATCCTACATCAGGCCGCGGCACTGTCGTTGAAGTTCCTCAACCCCTATGGGACCAACAAAATCGTTTTGTTTGAAGTCAGATATCTCGTCGACTGGAAGTTCTTTGAAATCATCGCATTCATCATCACAGGTGCATTGGGCGGCGTCCTTGGAGCCCTGTTCATCAAAGCATCCCGCATTTGGGCTCGCACGTTCCGCCGCATTCCCATCATCAAGAAATACCCCCTCCTCGAAGTTTTCCTCGTTGCATTGGTTACTGGAATCATCAGTTTCTGGAACAGGTACACAAAACTACCTGTCGCCGAGCTTTTGTTCGAGTTGGCGAGTCCCTGCGATACCTTCACGGACAATGGAACTGGGCTGTGCCCAACACGAGAGCATATTCCGAACGTCATTCGGACGCTACTGATCGCATTCGTCATTAAGGCTGGGCTTACAGTTGTCACCTTTGGAATCAAAGTGCCGGCCGGAATTTACGTACCGTCCATGGTCGTCGGTGGTTTGGCGGGCCGCATCGTGGGCCATGCAGTCCAAATGCTGGCCCTCCGGTTCGGTGGCAATGGCCTTTTCGGAAGTTGTGATCCCACGGGACCGCCCGGCTCCTGTGTCGTTCCTGGCGTCTACGCTATGGTGGCCGCTGGAGCAACAATGACTGGAGTCACACGTTTAACGGTCACGCTAGCTGTCATTCTGTTCGAACTTACAGGTAGTCTCGACCATGTATTGCCGTTCTCCCTAGGCATATTGGTGTCGAAATGGACTGCAGACGCCATTGAGCCGCTGAGCATCTACGATCTGCTGACAGATATGAATTCCTATCCTTTCTTGGATAATAAAATGCGGCCCATCTTCACCAACGAGCTAGGAGATATTACCCCACGAGTACGAGAGGAACGAATCATTGACATCTCGGATTCGCCTCTTGTGCCCGCCAGCGAGCTTCGTCAGAAGCAACAATATCTACATATGACTGGTGAACTGGACGGCGGACTGCCGATCCTGAAGAACGGCATTCTAGTTGGGCTAATCCCTGCCCCCGATCTTGAGTTCGCTCTTGATAAGCTTGATGATGAAGACAACACTCTCTGCTTGATGTCTACGCATGTGGACTGGGCCGCTGGTCGTGAGACTGGCGGTGAACACAGCGAGGAGACTGAGGACCCAACCGACTTTACCCCCTTTATCGATCCAGCCCCTGTCTCATTGGACGTCCATTCTCCGATGGACTTGGTATATGAGTGTTTTGTCAAGCTGGGCCTGCGATATATCTGCGTCCTGCGCGATGGCCGGTATGCCGGCATGGTAAGTTCCCTTTACACTTTAGAGACGGCCACTTCATCTAACTGGTCCAGGTCCACAAGAAAGCTTTCGTGAAATACATCAAAGAGCTAGAGAAGAGTCAGCATTAGAACCACCGCCAGGGCATTTTGGTTCTCCTTGGACTTATCGTGTAGCCGCCACGATTCCAGATCTTCCTTCCGGGTTGGCTAAGTTAGCACCTGGGTTTGACGTTCTCATTCGAGCATGCATGCTTGGCGTTTTTGGTTACCTGCATTTTGTTGGAGTTGGTTCTTCCACACACCATCTAGATTGAGGGGGGAGAGATGTACACGGGTTTAGAACACACGCGACAGCGGCTCCGTATTAAGCAATATCCCTGGTGCATTTGAGCGACCGAGAGCGGTTCTACTTTGGTAGGAAATTCGAGCTCGTAGATTCTTCCCCGCTTGCTGCCTATGTACTCGTGGTACAGAAACAACAACATCTTTACATACTTCCTGTAGCAAGGTCCGCCACCCTCATTGACATGGCTCGCACGTATCAGAGGCGCCACATCCGGCCCTCGATCACCGGCAAACGGCCCCCATTTCCACATTGCTCTGCCGTCGACCTGGGCTCCATCATCGCTACAATGCTGGACGAGGAGTCGATGATCTTGATACCGTCAAATTATCACAGTGACGAAGAGTGAGGTCATCCACATGATCCCTCCTCTGGGTGATGGTACCTTAATAACGCCGACGTGAATCGTTGTCACCACGCCACTGCCGCCTACGAGCGCATTGCAGGGGAATATCCCAACTTTTCAAGGTGGCTGGGATGTGGAAATCCTCAAGAAACCGGAGATTGGGCTGTGAGCAAGTGGACAATACCAGCTCTGTTGGCATCCAGTATTGATAAATCCAATGTCCCAGGTCCGCAATCAAGCAACGTGTCAGAGAGATAACTGACAGTACTATCCCCTGACAGGAGTGATAAATAGATTTCTGCCACGAGACCTGTGGACCGCCTGCCTGCCCATCTGCAAGCCGCCCGGCGAACCTCCAGTCCATTTCATCCGCGACCGCAAATTCTCATTCTACTCCACTCCCTTGGACACACCATCTACCCGCGTTCTCTCCGCCTACCGGCCCCTAATCCACGAATGGGCCTGGAACCCCATCTCCACCCTTTGCTTCATCCACTCGCAGAACATCGCCTTCGGCCTCCTCACCCAGGAGAACTGCTGGGTTCCCACGGAGCGTTAAACTTTACGGTCCCGGCTTGGACTCACCGCACCCGCAGCTCCCGATTTTCGGCTTCGCGGACGCTAGGTTCAACAACAAGCCGTCTGATATACGACCCTACCAATGCTACCATTACCCGGTGACTGGACGGACTCTGCTTACCATGTTGAGGACTTCAACGAGGCGCCCACAGTTTCGCTTCTGCGCTTTTATCCGAAGCGCAAGGAATATCGTACTAAGCAGACGGATCTGTATCTCCACGGCTGTATCCTGTTTGAGTTGATGGTGGGGGTGGAGGGGCACACGCCCTTTCGGTGGGAGGGAGCGACTGTGGCCGGATTTAGAGACGGTGTGTCTATGGGGAATATCGTAAGGAAGTTCTGGAAGGCGGATTTTGCGAATACAGAGGAGATTAAGGGGGAGGTGGAGGCGTTTGTGGGTATGTATGGGAGATAAGACCGGAGGATACATAGATAGTGTACGGAGTAATAGAACGGGATATATGCATATAACGCCTAAATGATATTTAAATATACAATTAGCTGAACTTTTGTAGGTGATGACGGAAGATACTCTCCTGAACCGTGCTTCCTAGGGTCAACATGTAGAATGACATCACGTGATTCACACCTCGTGTCTTGGCGCTCGGGGGACACTGACCTACAGAGAGGCCACAACTATCTCTGACAGGCCCAAAAGCAAAAGAGGAGAACTTTCCTATAAGCATTATAGACTTGGACGGACTCTCCTTGTGATCTATAGTGAGTGATCCTTGAGCTTGATGCTGAGGGGTGGTGAAGACCCATCTTGACCTATCTAGACCTATCTAGACCCATCTAGAGTTGGGTACGGTAGTCGGAATACAGGTGCAAGAATTTACCTGGGCGTGCTTATGATGACTTGGGGGATTTCTGCTCGAAAGGGTCCATTTATCATAGCACTTCACTATGTGGAGACGTCCCAATCACTGCTGGTGTAACTGTCGGCCAGTAGAACGGATAGCTCGCAGGTCGCTTAATTCAATTCTTTAACATGTCTAGTCGGTCTTCATTACATTTGATCCGGATTATAACCTCTATACATGTTGAGTTTCAATCCCCTTGTAAAGGCTTTTGGGATACGTTTAGGACGCATTATAATGCAATAGTATTGCAATATTATTGCAATAGGACGACATTACGACGGTGTTTCTCAAACGGGAGAAGAACTCTTGAGATCTTTCACATACGTGGGGTCTCCGTGGATTCGATATGTGGCATGATGCTAGGTATATCCTATCCATCTCCCGTCGTGATCCCAAACATGATCCAAACATGATCCAAACATAATCCAAACATAATCCAAACATGATGCAATCATAATTGGGATTCTCCTAGTCTAGTCCACGTCAATTGAAGTCCAAGCCTCGGCTACAGGGTTTCTAACCCAGTTTGATCATATGAAGTGTATAGTCGAAGCAGCTTTGGGGATATACGCTGTGTTTGATGCGGTCGTCCAAGTCTTGTCCAAGTTGCGACACAGTCGCGACCCAGTCGCGACCCAGTAGCGACCTAGTCGCTACCCAATGTCAACCCAGTCTCGACCAAGCCATCAACCTCTGCCCAGGTGCTGGCTGTCTCTCACATGATCGAATGGAATCCCGGGTGCCCATTTTCACACCCTGTCTGGCCCAGCGCGCCCTACCGCTGCATGTCCACCGCCCGCTCAGTTAATGTTCCCGACGGTTCGCTTAACCATCCACATGTATAAATACCCCCTTTTCTTGGTGTTTTCACTCTGCTGTCCTTCACCCCGCACCACGCCTATCAGCCTTCATCAAGTCTCAAAGTTCCAGCCCACTTTTTCATCAACCACCTCGCCCCGATCATCAAAAATGTCAACCTCCAGCTCCTCCACTCCTATCACTGACCGCGCTTGCGGCCACTGCGGTGCCTCCGCCACCTCTCGCGGCCCAGGGTCCACGCTCGCGACCTGCTCCCGCTGCAAGTCGGCCTTCTACTGCAACCGCGACTGTCAGGCGGCGGCCTGGGCAGCCCACAAACCGTCTTGCAAACGCGCCAACTTCCTCCTTCAGTTCCATCTCTGCCCCGACGGCATCACCAATCCCCCGGTCATCCGCACCCTCTCCGTGCCCCCCGGCACCACCTTTGCGACGCTACACCAAGCGATACAAATCGCCTTTGGCTGGGCGGAGGCGCACGCCTACGACTTCGCCGTCAGAGATCCGACATATAGAGCTCCGGACTTGATGGAATATATCGAGGAAAGGGCTATGATGGACAACCCGGCCAGGACGGGGATGCAGGGAAGGGTGGGTCGGCGGGAGTTCTTGTTGAGGATTGCCGAGAGAGAAGGTTGCGAGCCCGGCTGTACGTGCAAGAAGGATAGGATGTTTGAGGGCGATAGGAGGCATCCCCAGACGGAGGAGAAGTGGAGTGATCAGGTAAAGGTAGAGGAGTTCTGGGGCCAGGCGGAGTTTCAGAGAGAGTTTCTTCTTTCTTATATTGTGAATCGATTTCTTTCCCCATGAAGGTACTAAGTGGATTCTGTTCTTTCATGATGGTTGTTCCCCAACTCTTTCGTTCAAACAAAAGGACTGCTGGTAACAACACAATCACACTGACCACACTGTTAATAGACCTCAAAATGGACTACACCTACGACTTCGGTGACAACTGGGTGCACACTGTCACCCTTGTAGGGCGTGCCCCTTTTGCTCCCAACATCACCTGTGTCAGTGGTACTGGTCACGGTGTCGCTGAAGACATTGGCTCGGTCCAAGGGTGGGAAAATCTCAAGGAAGCGTATCGGACGACGAGTCCCGATGACGAGCAGAAGTTTGCGAGAGAGATGTACGAGACATTTTGCTTGAACGGGGATAATAGGGGTTTGGGGGGCGGGAGAGAGCATGAGTTCAAGGTGGAGGACGTTAATGCTGAGTTAGGCCGTGTGAGGCTCTAGACATATAGTCGTCGGTACGAGATGTGAAGAAGACGGTGGTCATAAGAGATGGGCGGATGGATGAGCTGACGTTTCAACAATCTGTTCGTACTTCGTCAATGCTTTCGACCTCTTCTCGTGCCTCACATACTTATGTGGAAGTGTACTACGAAACGGTGACCAGCCCAAGTTTCGGGGCCTTTCCTTGCTCAGCGTCGTTAAAGCCTGCCCCATCCACATTTCTTCCTTAGCAGCTGACTGACCACTTCGCTCTTACTTGCCCCCACCCGTCCTCAAAAACAAGTTCGGCGGCATCCACCTATCCTTGAATTCTTCATCGACTTCATACACTACATCTTCCCCCTTCCCCTCCTCCTTGAACCCCTCCTTCTTGTAAACTCCCCTGCCCATACTACTAGCTTCAGTCGTACACTCCAGCCCCCCTCTCCTCTCCGCCTCTTCCAACCCCCATCTAACCAACGCCTTCGCAATTCCCCGTCTCTGATACGCCGGATCCACAGCACACATATCCAGCACGAAAATCGCCGGCGGATTCGCGCCCGAGTCGGCCTTCTCCTTGGCGACCTCCACCCGCCGCTTCCACATCGAGCCGAACATTTGCTGCGCAAATCGCTGCTCCTTCGGATCCAGGTCCTCGAGATCGGATTCCGGTACTGCGTTGGTGGGCACGTCGCCATAACCGTCCACAAAAGAAGCTTGCTGCCAAATCGCCATGCCGGCGATCTTTCTCCCTTCGGAGTCTAAGCCCCCGGGGCCATTCTCATCGCCCTCCTCTGCAGGGAGCGTGGCTTTCACGAATACGGTGTTGAGGTCTCCGTCCTTGTTGCGCGTCACGTGATCATAACGATGTCGCAGGTGCTCGATGCCGCGCCGGCGGCCTTCGGGGGTTTCGTAAGTTGGATTGATGGCTAACCAGAGGGTATCACGGATTTGACCGCCAAAAGAGGAGGCAATGCAGTTGAAGAAGCCCGGGAGATCGGTGTCGGGGTTGGCGAGGGGGGTGATGCGGACGTCGTTGGATGAGGACATTTCCAAAGGGAGGATTGGTTTGTTAGCTAATTGATCGTTTGTTGTTGAATTTTCGAGGGAGATGTTTTTTCCGCTTCTCCCGGAGGTCTGATTCAGACTTATGGTTAACCGCCATTTATTTATGCCAGCTGTCAATGCCCACGCCGCTCGAGGTTGCTAAATCGCCCCTTCTAATTACGTAAGCATATACATGGGACTTTTGTCAGCGCGACCTCGTATTCTCCACCTGGAAGCAATTGTGTTGCGAGAATGAAACATCCCCGGAAGCTCTCGGATGCCGGTCCCGAAAGAGTTCAGAATGGATAGCGAAACACACAGTGGTACAGATACTTCGCTCCAACCAGGTAAAATCTGAAGAGGCGGATGTCTGTCCGGGGGCGGGGTTCATTAAGGTCGTATTGGCTCAAGCGCTTCGTCTAAAATGCTATGTATACAAATAAGGTTGGAATGTCAACGCAAGAAATGATTGCCTCCAGCTTCTTCCCATAGCCTTCGTTTCCGCCGATGCCAATCTCGTCTAGATGATATCGTTATCGCGCTTTCTCGTGCACGCAAGCGCTGTGTACTCGGAAAGGAATCCAGTGTCAGAGCATCACGAGGCGGGGCAACTGGTGCAGGGGGAGGAGGGCTGCTCCCCTTGCGGCTCAGCTTTAGAGATAGCAGTATGAAGACACCTGCGATTAGAATCGCAAGTAGGAGCATGGTTTTCCTCTTAATACTCCGTCGTTGGTAGCCCGAAGCTACTTTGAGTTCCTTGTCCGCCTCTTTGACGTCGGTTGCCATGCGCTCCACGTTGTAGTCGATCCGGTCGAGCATGCTCCCCTGATCGATAACCATGGTCTGTAGTTCCTGAAAGATGTTTGCCAATTCGATGATGCCCTGGGCGATGTCTTCGATTTCGCGTTCACGCTGTGCAATCAGGGCTTCGTTGGGGTCGTGGCGAAGACGCTGTTGTCTGGTTTGGAGGAGCGTGGACTGCGAGAAGGATCTGTCGGCGTCTGACTCCTGTAGCGCAGGATCATTGTAAGGGTTCTGGACTGGTGTCGCAGAACGAAAGGGTGAGGCGAAACCTCCGAGATCGCGGAGTTCTATGTTCCGTTAGCCAACGGCACAGCGAGATTTTCTATGAATCACATGCTCTTCAGATATGCAGCCTGTTTCTTACGGAACATGGCGCTGACGTCGCCCACGCGTGTGGCTAGGGAAATCTTGAGATTCCGAGCCATTATTTCCTCGCCTTGATTGATGGTGCCCTGCTGTTTCGCCTCCCGCACCATTATCTCTATTCTCTTTATGGCCTTTTGGCATTTCTGGAACCCGCGGGTAATGGTCTGGGTCAATTGTTCAATCTCCCTTTCCTCACGCTTCTTGACATCTTCGTCGTCGAAACCTGGGAGGACATGCTTTTGGTGGAGCTGGTCGAGTTTCCGTGTCTGTTTGGCGATTTCGGCAAGGTACTCTGTGACTTCGTCCTGGATGTCGAGCCAGCGCGGCGGTAAGAGGTCCATCTCTATGACTGCATCACCGTCATCCTCGAATGCTCCGCCAGACATGAGCCCGAGCCGCTCCTCGGACACACGCCCGGTGTCGCCAAAGCCATTGGACGCGGGGCCTCCATATCGCGTTCTCTTCGCAGGGTGGTGTGAATAGGACTGGCGATAGGAAATGTAGCTAGTTGAGCTACGTCAGCATCTGTGCAGCTCTAGGGGGGAGTCCAGCGGCTGTGGGCAGGGCATACAGGTTCGTTCGGTCGCGCCACATGGCGCAGGAGTAAAGAAGGACAGTGCAGCAACTACAACATGGCCGGGCAAGCTGCTGCAGCGGTTTTAGCGGAGGAGCGAAGGGTGAAGGGTGGTGGTAGAAGTGGCTGAGCTCTGGGTTCTGGTGCGGCTCTGCTGTTCCCAAGCCGAGAAATGCGCGCTAATTAGCGGTCTTTAGCCACTCCGAATCAGGAAATTTAGCGGCCCTTTTCAGGGAAAGCGCGGGCCCCAAACACGGGAAAGCGGGACACATCAGCCCTTCTGTGGCTCTTAGTGGGCCAGCCCTCGTTCCGCCATTCATTTCACTCCAAACTCGCTCCCCGCCTAACCAGCCGCATCTACACCTGAGCCTTGAGCTTCTCCACTTCCCACCCACCGCGCCTCCCATTCATAGCGACCGCATACACACGTCTCAGACGATAATCTCGCCCTCCCCATTTTCATTGCGCCGCCGCGACATATAACAGCCATGGTGCGTGCTCTCCCCGCGAAATGCTCGTCCATACCCCGCCCTCGAGGAAAACACCACAGCCCACCCACCCCTTTCCCACCGCACGAGCTGACCGACCTGAACAGGCCGATTCTCTTACCGAGGAGCAAGTCTCCGAGTTCAAGGAGGCCTTCTCTCTGTTTGTAAGTGCTCCTTGCCCTCCTGGCGACCAGCAATCAACTGCTGCCTGGCCGCGTCATGCATCTTCAGCCCTCTTAGATCTTTTGCTGACTTGGTCGGTTAGGACAAAGATGGCGATGGTATGTCCCTTCCCTCTTTGATGTCCTCGCCCGCTTTCCCACAAGTCCCTCATGGTCGTATACTCTGGGGCGGTTGAACCGGAGAGTTGGACCCCTTTTTCGACTTCCAATATACTTTACAAACGTGTAGCCTCGCAGCGCGTTACTGACGGGGATGGTTTGCAGGTCAGATCACCACCAAGGAGCTGGGCACCGTCATGCGCTCCCTCGGACAGAACCCCAGCGAGTCCGAGCTCCAGGACATGATCAACGAGGTGGATGCTGACAATAACGGCACCATTGACTTCCCTGGTATGATGTCCGTGTAGCATTTCGCACAAGCGCCTGCTGACTGTATGCCAGAATTCCTCACAATGATGGCTCGCAAGATGAAGGACACCGACTCCGAGGAGGAGATCCGGGAAGCATTCAAGGTCTTCGATCGCGACAACAACGGTTTTATCTCTGCCGCCGAGCTCCGCCACGTCATGACTTCCATTGGCGAGAAGCTGACCGACGATGAAGTTGACGAGATGATCCGGGAGGCGGATCAGGATGGTGATGGACGTATTGACTGTAAGCGGAACCCCCAAACCAACGCGACAAGTGACCAGTAGCTAACCCTGGAAAAACAGACAACGAGTTCGTCCAGCTGATGATGCAGAAATGAGCAATAGTCAATTTGTTCATGTACGGGTATATGCGTTCAGCCACGGGGTCGTGGTTGTAGTCCTTGCAATAAGTAATGGACCAGTCTAGTTTTTGAGGCACTGGCTGCTAAGACGACTTCATTGGTGTCTCATTGTCAACGGTTCAGTCTTGGGAGACTGCGAGCTCGATATCCTCAATTGATTTATTCACTGCCTGGTCCCTGGAAGACATATGTGCCCTGTTCGTCCCCGCTAGCACTAGAACTCGGAACGTGAAACACGCAAAAATCACCCAGCATTCCTGGGCTCGGCTATACGACCCGACGTGGAATACAAGAAGCAACTACATCTGCATCCAAGCATCAAGCACCTTGGCGCTACCTGGGTACATGGAGTCCTCTCCTCCAGCCCTGGAGGGCTGGCATACACACGCTGCACGTGATTCGCTCTACAAAATACCTCTCGCTGGATAGATCTTCCACAATAGACTTTAAGAACTTTGCACTCCATATGCGCTGAAGATATATATGTCCTGGCCTTTGACTCTCTTATATGCCAACAAGTCCCAAAGAATTCGTAGTTCTTCCGGAGGTAGCCCGACCGGGAATTGTCAGGGCTGGAATGCTTGTGTCCAAGGGCGACATCTGCACCACTGCCACACGCCATCTACATTATGGAGCTTGTCACCTACCATGGTGGCTGGAGCCACCAAGGCCATGATCACAAAGAGCAATCCCATAGTTCGCGTGGCTCATCTTTGGTTCTTTGTGTTTGTTCCCGGATGAAGGTGAATCCACCTGTTTGGCACCGCCCTGTGAACAACAAAGAAAGATGGTGAAGGCGAACTTCAGGTCTGGATTTGGTTCACCTTCTGAGTTATTGCCTTGTTCCACAATTATTCTTCCTCCCCCGTACCTGCCATTGCCAATTTTCTTGCCTTGTCTGAACATTCTCTTACTTTCGCGTCTATTCATTTCTTGTTTTTCCTGTCGATTGCTCTTCAACATGGCAGCTGCAAAGCAACATGCATCCTTCGCAGATCTGGATGAGAAGGTCAAAGATCGCATCTTCAGATATGCTGGAAGAGAAGCCACCTTCGCCTACGACATCGCCACTGGCGGTCGGGAAAGGCAGAAGCCCTACGTCAAGAATAACGCCTTCTACGAACCCTTCACTTACTGGGACTGGAACGGAACCGACTCCACCTATCAAGACGACAACAAGAGAAAGCGACGACTATTCTGGGACCGCGAGAGAGGGTACCGAGTCAATGGTGGGCAATGGTCGAGCTACCCAAGTCCTTTAAAGAGGTGGAAGATGTTTCAAGCAAGCATAAATGACGATACAAGAGATTGTGTGAAGAGGATTGCTCTGGCGAGGTGGATGACAATGGAGGACTTGAAGTGGGTTTGCCAAGAGCTACCTGCGCTGGAAGAACTCGATCTCAGTGCGATACAGACGTTCGAGGGCAAGTCGCCTTTGACCGATGAGTTGGGTGAGATTGATTGGCATCTTATTGCCCATACTTTTCAGACTACGGATACAAGGTACCCAACGTCCGATGGGCAGCCGAATATTCTTGCAAGGCTGAAGTGGTTGGGTCTGGGGAACGTAGTCAGAAGACTGAGGCATACCCCTTCATACCTCAGCCTCCAGGTGCTCAAAGACCAAGGCAATGACCCATTCAGCACCATTCTACCGCTCTGTTCGAAGCTTGCAACGCTTTCTATCCGTGCTCCCTATGGGGCGGACGGTCACTACTGGGGCATCCAGCCGCTGGTCGGCTCGTACGCCCACCAAGAAATCTGCAAGCCGATCTTGCGAATTGCCCAGAATGCGCCCGACACCCTCAGTACGCTGGAGCTAAGGCAGTATTTCGACTACCTGCCACTCTTTCTGGAGAAGTTGCATGAACTCAAACCGTCGATCAAGCGGGTGGGGATCGATTTGGGAGCTTGGATACACACGTTTCCGATTAGGCCGCCGCTCATTGCTGAGAAAGTGGCTTTCGTCACTGACGCCGAGATCGAGGAGAACGTCGGGAGATCAGTGGACTGGGCTGCGTACTTGGCCCAGTTAGAGAAGAAACAGCCACTCACGGAGCCACCCCAAGAAATCGTCTACAACAAACCCGCAAACCGTTACCTCGCCCTCGAAGCCAAACAAGAAAAAGCCACCCAGGACAACCTGTATATTGATGCTCTGTACAAACAAAAGAGCAACACGTTTTACTACCCCACCGGGGGAACAAACTATCCGGCCGAATTCGAGGACGTTCCGCCCCACACCACCGCACAAGAGTACTATTGTCCCCTAGCAACAGAGTCACGCCTCGCCTACATGGCCGTGGACGCCCAGGGCTGTCCCCTGCATGTCCACGGCTCTGAGGAAGTTCTTCGCATCCCCGAGGCCCCTTACATACGCATCCCTGAAGAAACCGATGTCGCGGATCGCAACCGCACGAACACGCTGCCGCAAATGTTGAAGAAATTGTATGATTTGCGGGACTGTGAACCCTTCCTTTTTGCCCTTCAGCCGGAGCCGCAGAATAGGAGTAACGATCCTGTGGATCCGTTGGCGCTGGTGCAGTTAAAGGAGGAGGGGACTCAATGGGGATATGAGGAAGGTTCGGGGACCCGATATAGGGACTTCACTGCTAATGAAGATTTCACGGAGATGTATACGTTCCTAAAGGAGAGGTTCAATTGGCGGCCAGTGTTTGATTGGGACGCATTGATGGTTCCTGAAGAGGTGGGCGAAAGGGTGGATAGAGCATTCGAGAAGATGATTGTGGACGATGTCGGCAAGGATTATCTCGCCCGAATTTCCAAACACTTCACTTATCTGCGCAATGCAGACATCCCGGTACATGTGCTCATCGGACGCCGGAAGACCGGGACGTCGAGCTGTTACTGGGGGTATCCCTTCGACGACCAAAAATGGCAAAACTGGTTAAAGAGGGATTTTGACGCCAATCTCGATCTCGTTGTCAACAACATTGATACACTGAGCATATACTACGATCTTCGAACCCCGCTGGACGAGAAACGCTTGCAGGAGATTGAGTCCATGCAGCCGCTAAGACGACCGCATGCTACTTGCCCGCAAGTTCCCTGCCCTTGGGGCTCAAGTTCAGAACCACAAAATAATGGGCACCTTGTTTCGCCTCCCACAAAAGGAGGAGACTGTCCTTTTCTCACTCAGCGACAACCCCTATCCCGAAAATCTGTAAGGAGCGGATCTAGCCCAAACACAAAGCAGAAAATGGCCAACAAATCCGCCCTATCCTCCAAATCCAACAGAACCCAGACCGAATATGCAAATCTCGCTCCACATTCCACCATCGCGTGCGCTCCTCCCACAGGCGAGAATGCACACGCCCTAGACTCCGATTCTGACATTGAGGATGGCGAGACCGGCATTCGTCCCCTCCACTACCTCGCTCGCAAAGCAGCGTACACCCGCGAATCCCTCGCATGGCAGCGATTCTGGACAAAGTACGCCCTGCTTTTCTCCCGCCTCACAACGCTCAACGTGCGGATGCCTGCCGCCCTGGACGATTTATCCATCGGCGGGTCCGTCCGTCTAGCCAAACTCCTCGACTTCAAATTTGGATGGGAGATGGTCGAGTTCACGGATGAGCGTCAGCACGTGCAGACGAAAGTGGATCTGGAAGACAGTCTGGATGCCGTTGGAGGGAGAAGGGAGGTCTTTGAACACGTACCTGAGGCACCGGTTTGGACCGGTGGAAGATTTCTAAGAAGGTCGTGGGTTTGGCCAGAGCGGAGGAAAAAGTGGGTGAGGGTGGAAGAGGGCCCAAAGAGAGCTGCGAGGTCTGCGCTGGTGGAGAATTCCAACTGGGCGAAGAGGAAATTCACGAACGAGGATTTTATGAACAGCGAAAACCGCGAGAAAGTGGAGTTTGATAAGGCAAAGGTGGCCGTTGTGGTGGCTGTGCAGCGAGAAAGAGAAGCCGAACAGAGGCTAGCATCGAAGCTGGGTCCTGCCGTGATGGAAAAGCAGAGGAGGAGGAAGCTATATCTTGATGGTGTGATTGTCACTGCGCAGGAGAAGTGGGAGTTGCTGCCTCAGCGGAAGATTGAAGACCTGCAGGAGGATATTTCAAGGGTGAAGATGATTGTTACGGACGAAGTGGAGGCAAAGAGCGACCTTTTAAACGAAATTCAGCTCGTGATTGACTGGCTCCGCCTACGGCAGAAGGAAAAGGCTCCCATCATAAATCCCTCTCCCGGCCAGGCAGGCAATGAGGAAGACGTCAAAACTCCTCTCAGATGGGAAGAGGCGAAATATATGAAACACACCTGGATCCCTCGGCATTGGTTCACAGACATCATACAAGAGGGTTATGGATACGGCTTCTGGAGGGGCTTCGATGTGGAGCGTGATATTGTGGAGCTCAGAGAGCAGTTTCTGAGAGAAATTCACGATTTGGAGAGATCCGTGAAGGGTGTACAGTACGAAGCCCCTCAGGGACAAGCGGCGGACGTCGGTACAAGAAACGAAGCTGCCACGGTGTCCCCGCCACCGACCGCTCAAATTCCCCAGAGAAAGCCTTCCAGCGTTGAAGAGGAAACATCCCCCAGTGACACATCACGGGTTGAGCAAAGCAACGATATTGCTCAGCCAATGTCACTCCCAGCTACACCTCCAAACCCGACTGGCGACGACCTCGAAAAAGTGAATCAACATGGCGTATCGCCGACCTCACAGTCCAACATCTTGAAGAGTGTCACCATCGTTGCCGACGAGAGCTCGCGTTCGAGCTCCCCAAGTCCCCCCTCTCAACCTGAGCACCCTGAAATATTCCGGCTTCCGGGACTTGGGACCGCGTTTGGGGTTCACACACCTCAAAAATATGTCACGGATGATGCTCGAGGAAGTGAGTCTATTTCCACGTTCCAGGACGCTCAACCTCCCAACGGAAAGAAGCGGAAGAGTGACTTTGAAGTTGAGGAAGCTCCGGCGAAAAGGAAGCAGAGGGAAAGGAGTAACTCGGACTCGAAATCGACGTCTTCTGAATCCTCCGCTCACGATGTCATCCAGGAGCAACTGGAACAGGAGCATATTGAGGAAGAGAGGGCGGTGCAGAAGATTGTGCAAGAGGAGGCCATTATCGAGATCCAAGAGACGAGGTGGCACGAAGAAGCTCCAGCGTCTCAGGCATCAGCCACCGACACTAATCCACCTGAACTCTCCATAGATCAACAAGACCTACCCGCTGTATTCTCCTTTCCCGCCTCTGAAAATGAAAAGAAGAGAAAACAGTCGGACGCTGTGGAGGAAGAAGCGGCCCCTAGGAAGAACGATCGAACGACCGAGTCTGCACTTACTCCGGAGCCCAAAAAAGATATTGAAGAGTCGAACGAGCTGTTTGGCGGTGCGTCCATTCTTGCGCAAGAGGTAGAACCCTTTGTCAAGCTGGAATCGGAGCCAGAGTCAAAAGCCAAGGTGCCAGAATCGGTGTCAATGCAGGAAGCAGCTGCTGAGCTTGATTCTGAGGTAGAGGTCTCCGTGAAAGAAGAAGTACAATCCAGACAAGCCAGGAGTAAGACACCTCGTCGCCGTGGTGGGGGAACAGCATATACGAAGGATCCATCGTATAAATATAATCCTGAAGAAGCCTTGGACGATGAGGACGACGATGTCGAGGACTTCGGAGATGTCAGTGACGAAGATCTAGGAGAGACATATCAGGGGAAAGGTAGAGGTAGAAAGAGTATTGGGGTTAAGAGGCGGAGGAGTGAGCTTGATTACATCCCCTCCGGCGAGGAAGACCATGACGACGATGGCGATCCACATCGCAAGGGCTCAAAGGGGAAAGGGAAGCGGAAGCGAAACGGAAGTACAGGCTCTGGATCGAGATCCTCCAAGAAAAGGAAGACGACAAGCGTGCCTCTGGTTCTTGAAGGAGGTGATGATGTTGAAGATGCAGACGCTGGAACTAAGGGTGAGGGTGCTGCACCTGCAACTCCACCACCTGTACAGGCAACGAAGGCGGCAAAGGGAGGCAGGAAGAAGAAAGTGGTGCCCCCTCCAGAGTTGAGTCCGATTGCAAAGCGGACGAGGAGTAAAGTCAAGGCTAGAGCATCGGGAATTTAGGTAGCGATTATGGGGCCGGGATTGTCGAACAGATTGTGGTTGCGGTTCATTTGCTATCGGTATGATCACTTCGTTCATTCAGATTTCTCAAATAGGACTGCATTTCTTTCCTCATAAGGACTTTGGTTTCTGCTAAGTGGCGAGAACGAATCCACTGGGGATAGATATCAAGCATCTAAATGTCTAGATTTCCTTTTACTGTCGTCATCGAAGATATCTGATTGATAATACACGATATTATGCAGCCCTTCCACGACTCACAGTCCTTTCCTCCCTAATGAGCGCGTCGTCCTCTTCTGCAGCATCGACCTCCTCCCTCGGTAACAAGATGGCTTTGTCAATCGCCACCGGCAGCCCTCTATGTCTCCCTCTAAGCATAACTGCACATAAGATAAGCTTACTCCATGTGCGCCACGCCCCTGAGAAACTATATAACTCATTCGGCAAGCCGACCGATATACCAACGCAGCCATACGCGCTCACGGTCTCAAAAATGATGTTGAAAACGCTAAAAACAGTGGGTTCGCGCTCAAAGCTGCCAGCCTCAAAACACACAATGAGGAAGATCGCGAGAACGATTCCCCATATGTCGTGGGAGAGTTGGGCGCGCAGCTGATGGCGCACAAAGTACTGAGTAGTTGCGTCGAATGGCGATCGTCCTCTAAAAACACGGTTGAGAAATCGTTTCTCGGAGGCTTCTTGCTTGTCGCGGTAGGCTGGGTCATCAGAGTAGATACCAAGGCTGCGTTCCTCGTAGACGTTGGTGTTGCGCATGGTGATGACAACAGGATAGACGGAGATATACCTTTGCGACATTAGACAACGAACATATCCCAGCACCGAGGCTGATACTTACATCATGATAACGTACAGAACCTGCAGACTGATGCGGGTGCTGGAGATGGGTACGACGTAAAAGCCGCCATTGCGCACTGCGAAGGCTTGGAAGAGGCCATCCAGCACGCGGATGTTTGCAGGAATGGAATCTATTGCCTGCTGTCCGAGATTGAGCAGCTCGAATGCTATCCAGTCAATCGAATTGAGTGTGAAAACGGCAAATAGCAGCCACCAAGTATGTCGAGACGGGAAGAGCGTCGTATAGCACCGCCTGGGATGGTTTAGGAGGAACTGTAGAGTCATACGGTGGTCGTGCCACTTCTCTCCTTTTGGGGTGAGTTTGAACAAGGTCCAGACGATGAGGCGAAGGAAGATGGGGTAACATGTATTGCCGGCGAGAATGAGCAGACTCATTGTCAAGAGCATATAGATAGAGGTTTGAAATGCAACCATGTTCGCATCCAACAGGGACATGCCGGAATTGTTGAAAGCTGAGACGGCGAAGAAGCTGCCCACCCACCATGGATTGAGACCATTTTGCAGTGCAGTATCGGGTCGATTGTTAGCAACATACGCACCCAGGCCCAAGCATCCGAGGAGCTGGAACAGGATGAAGTATACGGGTACCAGCCAGGAAAGAAGCCGGACGGCTCTATACTCATATCCGCCTAGTCGCTCACGTTCCTTTTCGGTGAGGTGGTAGAATTGCGAGTTACGAGAGAGTGGTGGCAACAAGAACTTCTTGCCGATATGGGGCGCCGTCGAATCCGCAAGGTCGTCAACTTGGGAGGGTCTCCTGGTAGTGGACAGACTACCCGATCTGCTCCTTATATCCCCACCGGAATGAGCGCCAACACCATGGCTTGGGATCAGGTGAAGTTCCCTAGGCAGATCGAATGGTGGCTTGAATCGTATTTGAGTTTTCAAACCATGTGAGACATTGTTCTCGTCGATTTGAACGGCGGTTTGAGTGGATAAAGTGGCGTTCTCATCCGAACACTGGCGTTCCTGATCCATTGTCGCGTCATGGGCATCGGAGTTGGCTTGAGGAGTGGAATCGTTTTCCCGGTTGGAGCTTTTCCCCTGCTCATTGTTCGTGGAACTTTGTGAAGGACCACTGACATGTGATTTCCGTTCTGGTGGTGGTGGTAGGGGATCTTCTCCAGACGGGTCACGGTGGCTTGTTGATGTACGACGATGTCTCTGCTTCTGCCAGCGCAAAGCTTCAATGTGAACGAATCTACTCTCGAAGGCTCGTTTCCGTAAATGGACGACGAAAGCAGATACGAAAATACTCGACCCTATCAATATAAGAAGGAAAAGGATTATTTGCTGCACGGTATTGAGCGTCGACAGATTGATCGTGTTCAACCCGCTGGACTTGTCAGCACTGTCGTCTCTTCAAGTCCACAAAGGAAACGTGATTGGATCCCGAATCGCCGCAAGCTATATATGCAAGTTTGACGATTTCAAGAACCAACGGGACCAGCTTACGTTAACGTCATGGCACTAACTACCAAGAAGAGGGAGTTGATGTAGCTCACACTCCCACGAGGCGTCGAGATTCCGTAAAAGATGCCACTGAAAACCAGACAAGTTCCAATGAAGTACGCGTGATGTAGTGTAATGAAGCTGCAAGAAGAGACGGTACGTCTGATGAGCCTTGCCGCGCGAACAGGAAGATAGATGAAAAACCGAAGCCGCCGGAAAGGAAGAAGACGCATCTCCGCTGTTCGCCCCCCAGAACGGTTGGGAACTAGTCGAATCGAACTGCGCGGCCAAGTGTTGGATTGAGCTATATGTCCATTTTCACCGCCAAATGAGGCGACAAGATCTGGCAGCGGGTTTGTCTCATGATAGGATGGAAAGCTGTGACGAGAAGCTACGTCGATTTGGACTCCCCTTCCGAGTTTGTCTCGATTGCGTCCAAATCAGTCAACAACAATCGAAGAATTGGGCTTGGCGTAGAGAGCATTGCTTGGACAGAGGATAGGACGATGGGATTTGGAGTAGAGGTGGCAAAGGCCAGGAATCTGGGGAAATCTGTGGTCCCGCAGATTTGTGGCTGTGCGGCCGGTGTTGCGTGCACCGCCACTCCTGGGGTTACGACGACTGACGTAACGAGGTTAAGCGCGCTGGGAGTGATGGAACAACATCTTGGCTGGGCAGCATAACATTGCACTGAAAATAGACCTCACCCCTCATTGTTCCCCTTTCTTCCTCTTCCCCCCTTTGCATCACCGCAAACAAACTCACAGTCGGACCTTCCCGGTTATATCTTCTCGTTACTTCGATTGTCTATTGTAGGAGTCTAACGCAACTACTCCCTTATTCCATCGGGCGCCAACATGGCTAGTCACAGCGACCCCCGTCTTTTATACTCTATCAATGGCATTAAGGCGTATCATATCCAGCAGGGCGAGGAGACGTCCTTGACGCCTTCGGGGCCGCAAACCCTGTCGCTTCTGATGGTCCCAACGAACTCACCCTTCGCAGATCTCAGCAATACGCGCGGTCAGAACGAGGCACCAGAGGAAGACTTCTACCTACACCTGAATCTACCTCCGGAACTCGACCTTCCTCTCCCTGCGACCACCCAGATCTATCATCAACCTCCGCGCAGCTACCTCATCCCCCGATGGGATCTGGGACCCGATAGCGGTGCATTCACGCGGATCGAGTTCCCACCGCTAGGCACGGGCCCAGACAAAGTCACACAAGAGGATGTGGACACATTTGAGACGATCTTGGCTCAATGCACAGCATTTCTGGAGCGAGCACAAGCTCCAGCAGCGAATGAGAAGGGTGCATCGAAACCATATAACCCCGCCGACTATGCTCCAGGAGAGGGCTACGTTGGATCCAGCAAGCATGGTGAAATCGTGCTCGTAGACGAGGACAATGGGAGCGTAGTTGGGGAGTTGACAGAAGGTGCTCAGATTGTCGAGGACCCGAGAATCCAGCCCGGGTCGAAGAGTACGTTTGTCACTCGCGTTAGCCTGACACGGTTGCTAACCTAGACGACAGACCCCGTCGAAATCACCGTATCCGCCGACGGTAAGCGAATCGACGTCAAACCCATGGAAGAAGACTACCTCCGTTTGGCAAGACATCCCGCATATCAGAGCTCTGGCCTGGTGCAGAACGCAGCCGCTGCTTCTCGCCTCATCGTCACGGGGTCGAGTTTCCTGAGCAACATGCTGGTATCGGGAGCCAACAATTTCATGCAAAAGACAAAACCGAACGAGAAACCCATGGAGTTCAAACCTACCACTCACGAGCGCGTGCGCAAAATCAATACCTTCACCAGCGGCGTCGCGGGCTTCTCAGCTAAGACCGTCGGCTCTGTGTCCAGAGTCGCTCAGAACTTCGGCGCAAACATGGCGGGCAAGAAGGCGAAGCATGCGAAAAGCATGAACCCGGATGGTACTCCCAATACCGAGTATAAGCCAGGCTTGTTGAACAAGTCTATGATCGCCTTCTCCACTGTGGCAGATGGAATCGCCTACTCGGGCAAGACTTTGTTGTCAACTGGTAGTGCTGCGGCGACCACTGTGGTCGGTCACAAATATGGCCCTGAGGCTGGAAGCATTACCAATGACCTCACAAGCGGGGTTAAGAATGTCGGTCTCGTGTACATTGACGTGACTGGCGTCTCTAGACGCGCGGTGATTAAGTCGGTTGCGAAGGGAATGGTCGTGGGCAGGGTCAAGGGCGGCGGCGAGATCGTCGTAGGAGGGGGCGATGGAGGCGAAATTCCGCAAGAGTTGAAGCAAGGGAATGCGAAGAACGACGACCTCCCCGTGAATCAGACGGCGGGTCCCGTGAGCCAGATTGGCTTTGGTAATGCGGCACCTCCAAGCTACTCCAGCGGTGTGGGCGAATCCATACAGGGCCAACCGGCCTATTATGCACCGGAAAAGCGATGAGGAGGGCTTGGTCCGAATGGGTGAGAGCCACTCAAGACGAGGTCAGGGGCCGGGTTCAGATTCAGATCCGATTCCGTTGAGGATGCTCGGTAGTGTTCTGGTGGCTGGAGACGACAGAGCAGTCTATACATGTGCTTCCTGCTGGGCGGATTTCATTTGACGACTATTTGATGAACAGTTCTTCTTGATACCTTATATCATATGATGGTTTCCCAGTCCCTAGAGTATGATAGCGCCTACATTCTCACTTTGAACAAATCATTGACCGATCTGACCCAGCAGCGTTGATGGTGTTGCAACATATCCAATACATGCTCGTGAATTGAGTCGTTTCGTAGACCTCAACGAACCTTGTAGCAAGCGGTCTGGAGTACGCACACTGTTAATATCACAGTCACATATACCTCGCTCCATCCCGCCAACAAGCTACACCATACCCGTGACTTTACCCGTCGGTCGCTCCTACCATACTCCAGCAACCGTGATATTCTATATATTCTATATATTCCAAATCATAATCAACGTAAGCACGGTTCTCCAAACACATATGCATGACCGTTTCTGTACCACTCTGTGGGTAGGCCTAAGCTTTCGGACTCCGCAGTTCGATAGATACGGCCCCAGGATCGGTCAGACGGTAGACCCCCATCACGCAGCACTGACCTCAGGCTCGCGTCGTACAGCATTCGTCTCCGGGCTGGAGGGACTGGAGTTTGGGGTTTGTGCGACACGTTGACGCCACGGAGTGCTTTGCTTCCGCGGGAGTGATTTCTTCGATTCTTTCGTTCCTTGTTCGACAGCGCATCACCCGACTTACTGCAGATGCTTTACCTAGGTATCTGCCACTTTTCTTTTCACTGTGGGAGGTGCGACCACGTCATTTTTGCAAACTTAGGGGATTCAGATGTCCGAGTTTGCACATTATTGCTGTTGAAATACGTCGCCTTAGGCCTTCACGAGATACGCTTGCAACACTGGATGCAGCAGCACACCTCGTCCCGTACTTCGCAGCGTTGCCGTTCAGCGAAATGATAATGATCCTCCTTGAGGTCTGCGCACTGGTTCTCATAGCTGGACTGAAGCTCACAGCGCTGTCCCTCGCCATAAAGCTCGTCTCACAGTAACGATTCTGGATACCCCGGGATCCAGGGCCAACGCAACAACACATATACAGAACCCCATTCTGGAAAAATTTCCATCTTCCTCGGCTCCCCGCGACCGCCATACTGCTATCGCAGGCATTATCCTTTGAACTACAGTAACGCCACCATCACCCCGTCGTACCAACGCCATCGATGATCGAACGACCTGCCCCACCATGGCTCAAGGTCCTTGGAGAGGAGCTACATGACGCGATTGCCCCGCTCCCAGGCACCATACTGTGTACAGCACCACGTTCCGGGATCGGGCCGAGTATCAACGACGCCTCTCCCTCGGATACTAAACAATCACCACCAAATAATTCTTGGGAGCGCAACAGGATCGATTCTCAGGAGTCCAGAAGCAATAGGGAGAAGAGAGACAGCAGAGTCACCGTTCCTTCACTCCCCCGCACCCCAACACGTGCAACGCCTCCGCAATGTCCACCTCCCCACCCCCTCAAACCTTCACCGAAATCCCCATCCTGCCCCTCTCGCAGGCCCTGGACCCAGAGACGAAACCGCAATTCCTGGCCTCCCTGCGCCACGCCCTCCTCAACGTCGGATTCCTCTACCTCTCCGAGACGGGGATTCCCGAGTCTCTGACCCAGGATGTGATTCGGGAGTCAAAGGATTTCTTTGAGAAGCTGCCGCTGGGGGAGAAGGAGAGGATTGAGATGAAGAATGAGAAGAGCTTTTTGGGGTGGAGTAGGGTGAGTTCTTTTGATTTGTCTGCGTGTCGTATAGACATTATTTTCCACAGAAAAATATACTTGAGACGGAAAGCCATGGACCATAGTGGAACAGGAATCTCAATGGAAGTTACAACCCACTTTCATAGGAGGCAGAATATGGTACCCAGTCTGGCTATGGGAAGGACAAACTTGGAAATGATCTCCATCGTTCCTCTAGGTTTCCTTCTTCGCTGGTAGTCTCCTCAAGCCCCCAACTAACCCTCCTCCAGCTCGATAACGAAACCACAGCCCACAACCCCGATCACCGCGAACAACTTGACCTCTCCACACCCCATCCCATCCCGGGCCCCGACGCACCCCTCTACCACAACCTCCTCGCCCCGAACCAATGGCCCTCTGCATCGCACCTCCCCCAATTCCGCCCCGTCTTCGAAGACTACATGACCCGCATGTCCGCCATCTCGACGCTCTTCACCTCCCTCATCGCCGAAGCCATCGGCCTGCCCGCCACCGCCTTCGACAAGTTCTTCGACCGCGACCAGCAGCACAAGCTGAAGATCGTAAAGTACCCGGAAGTCGACGTGGCGGATCTCCCCGCGGGGGCGAGCGAGGACGAGCGGAAGCGGTGGGAGGTACGGAGGCAGGGCGTGGGCCCGCACAAGGATAGCATGCTGAGCAGCTACCTGCTCCAGGCGAGCGATCAACCGGGCCTCCAGGCGCAAAATGCCCGGGGCGAGTGGGTCGACTGTAAACCCATCCCGGGCACCTTGGTCGTGGCTATAGGCCAGGGCATGGAGGCACTCACCGACGGCGTGTGTGCGTCAACGACGCACCGCGTCTTGAGCCCAAGACGCGGCGAAGGCCCGAGATACTCGGTGCCCTTCTTCCAGGGGGTGAGCTACGATGCGAAGTTTGAGGCCATGGACGTGCCCGAGAGCGTGTTGAAGCTGAGGGACGAGGCGCGCAAGCAGAGGAGGGACGATGTCGAGTTTACGTTTGTGAAGGGGCGGTGGGGCCATCTCGGAGAGGCGACGTTGATGAATAGGGTCAAGAGTCACCCGGATGTTGGGGAGAGATGGGTAAGTAGCGCCGTTTCGATTGCTCTTGCGATTTTGCCTGCTTTGGGTATCGCTGGGGAGAAATCCGAATCTACCGCTGCGTGTACCCCTGGGAACGGTTGGGCATCGCGTCAGCGGTGCTGATTGCGTGTGCCCTCCGGCGTTTGCTGGGATGCTTTCGGCGCCGTCGTTCATGTGTTTCATGTTGCAACAGCAACAGAACGCTCGAGCGTTTCTCCAGCAAAGCACTGGCTTCCTCTTTTCGGCTTCTTGCATGCGCTCGGAACTGCAACTGTTCCTGTCTCCGCTCTTCTTTTTTTCCCCCTTCCTCGTCGTTCCCGTCTTTTCATTCCGAGATGTCGAGCCCTCCGAGGAGCGGTGTTGCTGACGTTTTCTCCCACAGTATCCGGAGCTTCTCGCACAGATCCGAGCCCAACAGGCGACTACTAAGGTCGCCTAACGTGAAGGAGCAAGATATGCGCTCAAATCGCGCTGCTGAGCAATAATGGCATGATAGCAATGTTTGTTGGCTGCAAATCGTATAGAAGTGCAGTTATAGGTTTGTTTCGTCGTGGCCAAGGGAGAAGAAAAAGGGGTATTCTGTAGAGTGAGGTCGATGGAAGATTCTGCTGCATCGATCAAGAGAGGTGGCGGTAAACCGAGTGCGGAGATGCGCAAAGGCAGCGACCCATAATCAACACCAGACTGCGTACTCCGTAACCACAATAGTACTCTGGTGAGCGGAGCAATGTGATTCTCCATTCCATCAGAATCTCATAATTGATCTTGCCCTCCACACACGGTACTCACCATGCCATTCGCTCCTCACCGCCTTTTCTCCCCCCGAAAGCAAAAGATCCCCACCATCAATCATCAACAAGCCTCTCTTTCGATTCCACCCTTTCCAGAAAGCATCCAGAAGGGGACCGAAGGCCTCCCTACCGTCTACGGTAGCATCCCATGGAATGCCACGATGCTTCCGAGTTCCGCTGTAACCCGTCCCCGCTCCAAAAGTTTAAAGCAGTCGCCTCCGAGACTCCGTCCCCGTCCCAATAATCGATAATCGCCCGCGCATGACGCACCCTCAACTTCAGGTCGACCGGTCCTCTGTGAAATTGCGTTGTGGTGTCCCCCTGGGCCCACGTCTCTCGCCCATTGGCTCCCCACCTTCGCACCGGCTCTCCGGTTCGCTCGCCTCGTGCGTCGCGTGGCATGGCACCCACGGTCGGTGCGTGGGCGACCGTGCGTGGCTGTGGCGCTGCGTGGCGTCAGGGGTCAGAAAGGTTGCTTGGCGGGCTTTGGCAGAGGTGGTCGAGCCGACTGGTGGTGGTGGTTCAAAGTAGTGTCGGGCGTGCTCTCCGATGCCATGGAAAGCCAGACCGGTGCTGGGGCGTTCATCGTCGGCGGTGACTCGGCGTTATGGGTAGGTACCATGGTAGCGTGGTTTTGAAGGAGCGAGGCATATCGCCGTTACGTCCTGAGGTGGTGGGGGTGGAGTCGATAGTTCAGGGCGGTTTCTAGATCCCTCAACGGTGAGCTTGGTGAGGTGATGCGTTATGTGACGAGATATCTGTGAGCGGGACCGAGAAATGAAAGGCATGTGATGCAATGCTGTGATAGGATTCGACTACTCGGTAAGAATGCAAGAATGATGGGTGGTATCTGATTGCAATGCAACGCTCCAAACTCCAGAAAATAATATGCGCTGTGCCGTACAAATACATCCCAAAATGCGACAAAGGAAGGATACATGTACAAAGTGGGAAATTGGTATAAGAGAATTAAAAATGCAAAGGTAGAAGAATGTCACATCTGACAGCATGCTGTACGAGACAGGCGTCGACGTCTCATCTGTGCCGCAACGCGTCCAACTTTCCGTATGGGGAGAGCTCTGCTGATAGCTTGCGCAATCGGTTATCCCGACGTCGGTAGCGGCAGTACTCCGGCAACCTTGGAAAATAATGCAGACGTGCAACGTCCGAGTGAGTTGATAGGGTTTGTTATCTCTTTTGCCCGGTGGCTCTCCTGGAAACGTTGTCATCCTGGCGTTGCTCCTGTTGCGGTGTTCCGCGGCTGTCAACGTTGCGCCGCTAAAGATGGAGCGATAGCCTAGGCTCGGAGGGCCATTCGTCTCCCCGAAAATCATCACGTCGCCCTCCTCATTAGCAACCGAAAATGAAGAACTGTAGACTTCGGTCATGTCATATCCTCAGAATTGCTCTTCATCGCAATAACCAGGTCTTTCCAGTTACCGTGGGCTGAGGCCCACGCAGCGAGCCGTCCCGCGGCCGAACCCGCGTTGCTCACCGCTACTCTGTGCACCTGCGGGGCGTCGCTGCAGGGCTTCAAAGGCAACCAAACAGAACAAGCCCAGGAAATCAGTGATGTTCAAGCTTCATGTTCGCCTGGTAGTGCTGCGGTTGTTCCACTTTGATATTGGGCGGATACGGTTGGTACATCATGTGGCTCGGCTCACCCATCGGCTGCGACGGTGGCTGCGGCGCCATCAATGGCTGCATATCTCCGGGGTGGCTGGCTTGAGGAACGAAACTCTGATGTGCTCCCGGAGGGAATGGTGAGTATGGCGTTTGGGGGCCCTGCTGTTGAGGGTGCTGACTTCCCGGGTGCGGTCCCGGTGGATATGCACCGAGTGACAGAGAATGCCGTTGGAAATCCGACGGGTGAGGCGATCGGGCAGACGTAGGTGTATTGTAACCCGTGGTCTGCATCGGTTGCGACGTGACAAGCTGGGGATTCTCGAGGGGGTAGGACATGGAGCGCCCACTAGTTTCCATGCCGTACGGATTCGAATATGACATCGCTGTTGAGTCCATTGCGTGAAGACTCTGGTCTTGCATCGACATAGTGCCCGGTTGATGGAACGATTGGGAGCGTTGCTGTGGCCAGTGGACCGCATCGGACGCCACTGGCACGTCAACCGTGGTTGGCGTCCCGTGCAGATGAGAAGACGATACGGTGCCTGGAAAGGCATGAGAAGGCGCCCAATGTGCGGCTTGGGATACGGGGGTTGCCATTTCTGGGACTGAGTGCATGCTTCGAGGTGTTCCAGTCGACGGTCTCGGTTGGCTTAGCATGTGGATGCGGTCGCTAGGCGACGGTGCTCCGCCTGTCGCAGAAAGGAGTCCACTGCCGTCTGTATACTTTGTCAGCTTCTTCCTTGATGTCTCGCAGAGTAGAATGCGCCCAAGTGGCGGAAGACAATCGATGCAGTTTGCTCTGTGGGGGAAGAGCGCTCGAGGCGAATTCGAAGTGGACCAGGTGGAAAGGTTGCCAACACTCCTTCTCCAATGAAGCGGGAAACGGGATAACGTACCTGGACCTTGCTCTGGGACTCCCAAGGCGGCCACTGCGTGGGACAATCTGGATCGCAGCACCGCGTTCTCCTGTTCCAGCTCTTGATTGCGCCGTATCAACTCATCCATCTTGGGAGAGATACCAGTATCCCGCTGGGCGGTGAGTTCCTGGATCTGGCGTTCGAGGTCGGCAATGTGGTCCTTTGTCCGCTGGCGGATGGCCCGCTGTGCTTCGCGATCGTTTGCGCGTTTGCGCTCCAGTTGGGCGGCGCTGAGGGTGCTCACACTGCGAGTGCCTGCTCTTGACGGGCGCCGTTTGGCACCGGGGGTCTCGCCCTTCCTGGAATTGCTGTCGGAGGAGAAGCCACCATCAGCAGGTGGAGTCTTTTTGAAACTGGACATGGGCGGGGGAACCAAGCTGGTCGAATGCACGAGGTCGTGACTTCGATAGCTGATGGGGTCGCGATACTGGAGTACTGAAGTCATGGGTGGGAGCTCCAAGGAGGTGGGCGGTCTCCAGATACAAATGGGTGAGGACGATCTGTCAGCGTCCAGAGAGGCCCGTGTTGAGGTTGATGAAAGTGGAAGGCTAAATCGGCAGTCAATTGGAGCGGAGCTGGGAGGGGGACGGAGTCAAATAATAACAATAATAGAGACCAGCAGGATGAGACTGGCAGACTGGCGAGGGCGGAACAGAGGGGTCTGAATCTGGCCCACACGGCGAGACTATAGCGTACTATCATGGCATCCCTCCAGAAATGCCTGTCCAAGCTGTCCGCTAGCGGCGTTCCTTGGCCTTCACCCCCGCCGGATGGCTGCACGTTGTTCCCAACTCGGCGGTACCCAGCACGCAGCGGTCTGCGGGGGATAAGTTTCAGCATCAAACCTTGACGAGGCCCACGAGGCGAAGCTTGTTAGACGATGTGCACACTCTGCAATTGTGCCTCGCTCAAGCTGCCCTTGCAGGCGCAGGTGAGGCTTCGTGTAACGCTGATGCAAGTTGGTATGTATGGTGACCCTTTTGTGTGAGGGATTCCGCATATGCTGCAGACGTGGGGAAGCGGTGATCTGACTGCATAGGTACGGTGTCCACGCTTGTCTCCCTTCCTCGGGCTCCCTGGCTGCTGGCAGGCTGGAAGATGCGACCGACACCCACTACTACTAGCCACAGGGTTACGGCAGAGCAACGCTGATGATGAGAAAGGGCGACTGCGACGCTGCGTAAAGCTGTGGCTCGGCCCACTTCCCGTTTCGAACGCGATGATGCCCGGCCAGAGTGGACCCAGGCCGGTTCCAGGGTGGGCCACGAGGGAAGACAGGATCGAAAAAGCCACTGCTGGCGACGCTTATCACGTCCATTTCGCTTGCCTGACTGCTGGAGCGTATTGGGACTTGGCAGGCTGGTGGCGGAGGGCGTCTGGTCACCTCTGCTGAACATTCAACGGCTTGTCACTACTGATAGTTACGGAGGTGGTAACTGGGTGAAGTTAGTGCTCAGGTTGGGAAGAGGCAATTCATCCAGCTCCCAGCTCTGAGCTCCCAGCTCCCAGTGCTGACCTCTGCGGCGCGTCCCGAGGTCCACAAGACTGGCAGCAAGGGCCACCGGAGGCATGCTGGTTTGGTTGTTGGGACTCACTTGGGAGCAGAGAGAGCCATGGCGCTGGAGGGCCACAGGGCGCAGAGGGTCGCGAGCAGAGAGCACGGTGGTTTTGGCGGTGGGTGAGGCGAAGGGTCAGCGAGGGCCAGTCGTACCTAGGCTCCTAGAGCAGTAAGCAATCCTGTAGTCCATGGAGGGTGGAGGCCGGCCTGCCTGGGAGCAGTCGAAGACGGGTGTGCGAATCCAGCCGGTGCCGGAGGAGCCCTGGAGCAGAACTTAGAAGCAGCAACCACGTGGGTGGGCAGGGGTCAGGGGCTGACTGGGAAACTTTATTTTTTCTGTCTAATGTGGGGCCGCCAGACCTTTCCCAGGCGTCCCAGGCGTCCCAGGCCCATCCGTCCCTCACAGTTCACTGTCAGCACCCATTCCCATCCCCATTGCGCCCTCCTCGCCTTCACCATGGTCCATCCCTCTTGCGGTGCTCCACCGCATCGTCCCATCTGGCATCGTTGGCCCAGCAGTAATAATTGCCATTTCCAGCCTCGCCTCGCCTCGCCTCGCCTCGCCTCAACACCGCACTGACATGTGCTCCTGTACCAGAACTCCCAGCGGCACCGTGACGCCGCCGTGACCACTGACGCCGCCGCCAGAAGTCGGTTTCTGGGTCCCGCAAGCCGTTGGCCTGAGCAACATTGAACACTGTCGCAGTTCCCTCAGTATTCACCCCTGAACCAGGCTCACCACGACGATCACTGCAGTGCGCCCAAACGAGCAGCCTGCGCCGAGCCTCCCAGGCCCGAAACACCTCGTCCAGAGCAACAACTTGCTCCTCCTGGATGCTGCGGACAGCATGCTCAACCGTTGTTGGGTGCCGGCAGCTTCCAGGGGCAGGAGCTCTGCAACCCGTTCCATTGAAACATATTCACGACGAGGATCGCCCAAAATACTCCTGCCCACGTGTCTCTGCGTCCAATGGTCCTTCGTGTTCCTGTGCGAATGACGGTCGTCTTGCAGATTCGCTTTCCACTATGAAAGCTCCGATTTGTTCTGCAGGGCGCGCCCCTGGATTCTCCCAGAACTGGAGCCAGGGGAGCCACGAGACAACCGGTCACCCTCAAGTAGTACCAGCTACAACTAGGACCGTTATAATTGCGTGCTGATATACCCGAACCCTGCAGGTGATTTCACTTCTTTTTCGTAAACGACTGGGCCCCCGGACGAACCACTATAGAACTGGCTAGCCGTCTCTTGAGTCTTTTGAAATCGGCCGACGGCCGACCACGTGCTCTTCGGTCCATCTTAACTGCTTTTTTATAAGCGAACATTGGTTGATATCCAAGATACATCTTTTCCAGAGGAATACCTGACTGGATTAAGACCCATTTCCCCAATCAGACTCCCCTTTTTCTCTCGCCATTAGGGACAGTAGAGCCATGGTTATGAGGCGTTCAATCATTGACCTCCGCTTACCTCGCCTACTCGAAGGCTGGGGGCGATCATGCGGCTACTGAGGCACAACGCCAATTGAGGGACAGCCACAACTTGGCACATAGCCATCTTGGGATGCACCCTCGATCCTATCATCTTCTTTTCCTTTTCGTCCACCGTGGCATCGCCGATCCTGTCGTTTTGCATAAGGATCGCTAGGGAACGCCAGAAGGCAGGCGGGCCAACTCGAGTGCACGAGAATCCGAATACTTGAAGCCCTCCCCGTCAGCATGTCAACAAAATTTGGGAAGGGTCAGATTACGGCCTTCGGGTAGCAGAATGACCCAATCCACGATTCCACTTTCTGATGGCGCAATTGGCGGTGGGGATAGCCAGCTTTGCGCAACACATTTTCCGTAACTTGGAAAGGCGACTTTGCGATGGATGCAGGGTTGAAACGGCTAGATGCTGTCTAGTCGTCGATCGCAAAAGTATAATCGGTGAGAACCCAGGTCTGGGGACTTGTCTAGCGTGCGCTTCCGCACAAAAGCCGTGCCCCCAGTAGTAATGGTCTCGAGTTATTTCTGGCGCCACATGGAGCCACTGTTTACGAGATCGCGAGCAGGCACCTCGCGGACTCATCATGCCGACTTTATCGATTGGATACATGGGGCTCGCTCGCGCCGGAGGCTTGAGGACATCAAAATGACCTTCGCGAAGAACTGGAAAACCTTCTGCCAGCATTTCTCCGCCAATTTCAACATTATTTGCAAAGCACGTCCGCAAGGCGATCTTGACCGTCGCATTCCGTTCCAGCATATCCAGCCGAATTTGTATCACCCGCCTCTACCATTCGCTTCACCATGCTCCGAATTGATGTTAGGTTAGAGCTGACCACGCCTCGCACTGTATCGATCTGGCATTCGATTGAAGATCCAGATCCTCCTACCTCCACCTGCAGCTTGCCTACTTCGCTTGGGCATTATTGCAATTTGGCGGCATCCTTCCCCTTAAATGGACTCCTAGTCTACTACTGTGTAGAGTGCAGTAGGCTGTCTCACACTCGCTCCGTGACTGATTCTGGATAAGAAGATCAGCGGCATCTTCCGTCTTTTCCAGACACTTAACGCCGCCACATCATCCTCTGCTGCATGCATCCTGTCGGTAGTTAAGCTAGGTAGTTTTGTGTGATGAGGCTAATGCAGTGGAAGGAGACAAGCGATCTCCCGAAGAAGATATATCCCCCGATAGAGTGGAGTAGCCCTACGGGATTCGAATCAGATTACGGAGTAAGGTATCTCTTCTATGTTTAGGCTCTAGTCTACTATGTACTGTGTAAGAGCGCTTCGGCATCTTCGGAGATGCCGATGAAGCACGCCTATCCGAAGATGCCGATAGAAACACACCATGGTAGGTCCAAAATCCCTCAGAGGCAGACCTCTCCATATGGATGCAGAAGGGTCGCTTCAGCATGCATGCCTCTTGCTGATTCCATCGGAAAATCACAACAAGGTAATTCCCAAACACCCTATCCTCAATCTCGGTCTATCAACCGGCTTCGTTTTTGACCACCCCCACGCACGGCGAGGAAATACAGGCCGAGCCAAGCACCACCCACTGCGCAACCATTACCCCAGATCTTCAAAGCTCGCAGGCCTGCAAGTTGCTGCAACTGTCAACCTCAGAGGCTCCAACCTCTGCCCATAACACGTCGCAGCTCCACGGAAGCCAGCCGTGAACCCGTGACCCCCCATCATCGTGAAACTCCTCCGTCCAAACCTTATACACGCTTCTAGCGGGGCATGGCAGGGGAAGCGAACACTAGTCCAGCAACCTCCCAAAGATTGACCCGCCAAGCTCGCGTGTTGGGCAAGCGTCACCTCAACACGTGCGGGCGGCAGCTTGCGCTGGTGTCCCTCATGGCGGCGCATCTCATGGTGCTGCGTGCATCACGAACCTTGGGCTCGAGGACGTTGGCGAGGGGTTCTAGCTTCGTGCTAGCGAATTGCTAGGGGCGGGGGAGCAATGAAAGGGGGATCCTGGCGGCTTCAATCTTCAAAGTTCGATGGATCAAGGCTTTTGTTGAGGGGATCGCGAGGTGTGCATCTGGTCTTGGAGGCGTTAATGCACCTGGTTGGAGGATAGGCCAATTCCGGGGATCGGGAATCGTTGTGCCAGAAACATGTTCGAGTGTGGGTGACGAGTGTAGGGGAACAGTACCTGCATGATGGCGCACGCTGGCGGAACTCCATACACGTTCCGACTCCCGCCTGGGACGATAATGACGGAAAAAGCGGATTGATTTCATGAGCCTCCCACATCAGGTGTCAGCAAGAGGCTGTGCTCAAACTTCCGTATTGCTGACCCAAGCCCAACTTCCCCAGACCCAGTGGTGCCCTTCAGGGCCCCATGGGCCCATGAGACCTATGGTTACTTTTACTAACACTGATCGACAACCTAATGGGCACACTAGACTTCGGTTCGCACCAGCAAAACGAGGGCGGCTAGGAATAAAGTTCATCGTTGCGAATGCGATACTAGTAACTATGGAACAATTTTCCTGCCTCCATGGAGATGGAAGCTAGAAGCGCGTGAGAAGGTCCATCGAAAGGGAGACTATCGAACTTTCTACAGCGGACGCTAGAAACACGGCTCGGAAATTCCCCTTTGCATGGACCGTTGATTGGAAGCTCTGCCGCTCTTCCAAGTTCTTTCCCTCCTTGATGCCATCGCTGATCGTAACAGTATACGCCACATCCAGGCTTCATACCAAAGATCCACATCAGGGACGGGGGCCTACTCCTTTTTGGTGTACTTCTCAAAGATCTTGCCAATCTCCTTCGCGCTCTTCTTGGGGTACCGTTTCTGGCCGCCCTCGTAGTCGACGTAGGTGACGCCGAAACGGGTTTCGTAGCCTTCGGCCCATTCGAAGTTACTGCATGAGTGCGTTAGTGTGGCATGCCGAAGGGTTACTGAAATGGGAACTGCATATTGCCACTTGGTGGGAGCGAGAGAGGCTGGAAAACGACAAGGGAACAAGGGAAAAGAAAGGTAAAAGGGCCACCGGTAAAAAGGGAAGGGAAGGTAAGTTTGGCGAACAACCATGAGGTGGCGATGAGGTTTCAGCTCCGTTCGTGCATAGCACCTGGAGCATCCCCCAAGAGCACCGTTAGTGGCGACAGGTTTCAGCTCCGGGCATGCATAACCTGTCGCGACTGATTGCACGGAAAACAACATCGGTGGCGACGATGCTTCGGCTCCGAGTGTTCAGACACCGGGAGACCGAAAACTCCAACTCCAACATTACTGCAACCGGTAGCCATGCCTGGTCTTCGGGCATGCTCAATCCGCTTCTCCGGACTGACAGGTGAGAAATAGAAAAGGGGCAATAGAGAAGGAGAAAAGGACTCACTCAAGCAAACTCCAAGCCGAATAACCCCTAACATCCACACCGTCCTGTGCATGCGCCGCCGCCAGCGCCCCAATATACCCCCTGAAATACTCGCACCTGAACTCATCATCCAGAAGCTTCTCGAGCGGCAATTGGCTTTCGCCCTTCAAACTGGTGCCGTTCTCCGTGACGTAGAACGTCGGGCCCCCATACCTATCACTGAGCCACTTGATCAGTTTCCTGAAACCCAGAGGGTAGGGACGTAGCCAGGTCGATTGCGTCTCGGGCCCAATCCATTCACCGGCTTTGTTCTGCTGGAGGATCTCGAGGTTGCCGGCGTGGTCGTCGATATCGGGCTCGCCCTCCTTGTGCTTGATGTAGTGCGCGCAGTAGTGGTTCATGCCATAGAAGTCGTTGCTACCCTTCACGAGGGCGACTTCCTCGGGCGTGAACTCTGGTAGGCGGGAGCCGAGCTGTTTGCGCATGGAGTCGGGGTATTTGCCCAAGTAGATGGGGTCGGCGAACCAGGAGATGGCGAATTCGATTTTACGCGTGCAGGCTTCGATGTCTTTGGGGTCTTCGGGGTCCCATGGTTCAGTCCAGTCTCCTGTGAGGCTGTTAGCTTGGGTACAGCGGGTGGACGAGGTACAGATGTGTCCATGGAAAGGGACGATATCCATATCCCACAATCCCAATCCGTTGCTGGCTAACCACGAACTCACCGTTCAGAGTAATGCCAATCTGACCACCATCCTTCGCCTTAAAATCCTCCCTATATGCCTTCACAGCAGCACCATGCGCGATTATGAACGAATGGCCAACAATCCATGGCTCAGTGCTGCTGTCACCCTCAGCGCTGATACTCCTGTCGCTAGTCCGTCCGGGAGCAAACAAGCCCGTACCGTAGCCGAGAACGGAACTGCACCACGGCTCATTGAAGGTAATCCAGAATTTGACCTTGGAGCCGAAAGCCTTGAAGCAGACTCTTGCGTAGTTCTCAAAGTCCTTTACAAACTCGTCCTTGTTCAACATGCCGCCGTACCGCTTGTGTAGGTTATCCGGCAAATCCCAGTGGAACAGTGTGATCAGCGGCTCAATGCCTGCAGCACGTAGGTCGTCGACAAACTTGACATAGTGCTGCAATCCCTTCTCGTTGACAGGATCGTTACGTCCACCAAGGGGAATGATACGGGACCAGGAGAGCGAGAAACGGTACGACTTCGCTCCCGTCTCTTTCAACAGGGCAATGTCCTCAGCCGTTCTGTGGTAGGAATCGCAGGCTACATCGCCGGAGCCGGCACCTGCAATCTTACCGGGGATGCGGCAGAAGGTGTCCCAGATGGAGTCTGCGCGGCCATCCTCGTGGGGTGCACCTTCAATCTGATAACTATATGCTCGTTCTTAGCAACCGCTTTGGGTTTGTCGCGGGGGAACGGTGCTCTTGGGCGGGGATCCGGATGGGTGGGGGCACCTGTGCGACGTACCTTGCGGTCGCGAAACCCCACAGGAAGTCCTTCGGGAAGTACGCTTCAGTCATTGTGAGTGAATTCGAAAGGAGTGGGACAGAGAGGATGGAGAAAGGGGAGAATTAACACAGAAAGCCCAAATGCGGGCCCATCAACTTCATATATCTCCCCAACCGTCTCACATTGCAACCGGAGCGCGTCCCGCCGCGGCCGTCTTAACGCGTCGACAAGAAGGTTAATTGACGCCTAGTAAGGCTCTGCGACACATGCGATATGCTTTTGTTGCTCTCAGGTCCGGCTACCCGCACGCCAAAGGCACCCAAGAAGCATCACCAGACTGCAATACCCCACCTGTTCGCATGAAGCGGAGAAGATATTCGCAGCATCACACGTTGAGGAGGAGGAATTGGCGCATTCTGCCGGTCGCCTCTGGAGGACGCTGGAAAGCGGTGAATGGCAAAACGGCCCGTCGATTCTGCCTGCCCTTTATCCCAAGGCTCAAGGTCGTGGCATCCTGATGTTGGGCTTCACAGGTACCCTAGGGTACACAAGAAGCGGGGTGGTGGCTGGTGGGCTGGGAGAGGCAACTTCAGACGGGTCCTTCGTCATTCCGACCACGAAAGAGTCGCTCTGAAGACGTTCCTCGACCTTTCATTCGAGCGTCGGAATGGATCTGCGCGGTCGTCGGAATTGTTTCTGAAGACTGAATGTCCAGTCTGCGCCACAGTTCACCAGCCATGTGGCGGGGAAGGGAGCTATACCGATTAGGGAGCTTCCCGCAACCCTCTACCCCAGATTTCCTTTGACCTCGTCGGAATCCTGGAAGCCGCAGATCTGCGTTACTAGGAATTGAAGCAGTTCCTTCGGGGAGGAAGATCTATATAATGGCAGATTTCAATTGTTCATTAAGAGACACAACTGCTCCAGACTTGACGATTGGGATCTTGAGAAGCATTCGTTCACTATGCTATCCTCTTCTTTTCGGTGCCTTCGGAATCCTGCTTCGACACGAAGCTTGACACAGCTCCGCACGGCAACCACACAAGCTCAGAAGCGTGCGGGGGATATATCCGATGCCTTTGTATCTTTGTCGGGGCAAGGTTTCAAGCCTTTGGGTCCCGAATATGCCGACTTGAAACGGCGTCTCATCCGTGGACATGAGGACGAAGTTCAAGAGTCGTGGAACAGACTGTTGCGAGACTTGCGCGAAGAAGTCCCCGCCATAGTTGAACTGGGATCGAGGGTCATTCCGGAGATAGACTTCAAAGATCTCGACAATCCTTCAGAGGAATTCAGCTCGCAATTGAGGAGCAGAGGCGTGGCGGTTGTGAGAGGTGTTGTTTCAGAGGAGGAAGCTTTGAGGTGGAAGGAAGATCTGAGGAAATACATACGGCAGAATCCCCAGACCAAGGGTAAGCATGTATTCCTCAAGGAGCTCTCATTCGCCTGTGCTAAGCCTATCAGCTTTCCCCCCAGACAACCCCCAAGTCTTCGAGCTTTACTGGTCCCGGAGCCAAACCCTCGCTCGCGGCCACCCGAACATGCTTAAAACCCAACGCTTCCTTATGACTTACTGGCATAGCTCACCTTCCGCCCCTATCTCAACCCAACACCCCACCAGCTACGCCGATCGCCTGCGCATGCGCCTTCCGGGTGACGCCAAATTCGCCCTAGGTCCGCATGTTGATGGTGGAAGCGTAGAGCGGTGGGACGAGCGCGGCTACGGTCTTGGAGACGTGTATAAGGACGTCTGGAAAGGCCAATGGGAGAAGTTCGACCCTTGGGAGGCGGGTTGTAGATTACCCGTGGTGTCGGACCTGCACCAGGGAGTAGGAGCTTGCTCTATGTTCCGCATGTATCAAGGTTGGCTTTCCATGTCCACGACTGGACCATTTGAAGGGACCCTTCTGGTAAATCCTCTCCTGGCAAAAGCGACGGCGTACTACCTCCTCCGTCCCTTCTTCGCCCCGAAGAAAGGCCCCCTGGACGCAGCCACCCAGTCAACGTCCGAAGCCCTCTCACAGGCAGACGCCTTCCTCGCACCAGAAAACTGGCAGCTAGAATCTCCAATCACATCAACTCTCCACGGCGCTACACCCGGGCACGGCCAGGAACTCTCCCCTATTCTCCATCCGCACCTGCATCTTCAGAACACAATGATTCATGTCCCACGCGTCCGTCCAGGGGACTATGTAGCGTGGCATTGCGACACCATTCACGCGGTCGATCAAAAGCACGCAGGTACATCGGATTCGAGTGTTTTATACATTCCGGCTTGTCCGCTTACGGAGGGGAACGCTCGGGGTTTATTGAAACAGAGAGAAACTCTCATCAAGGGCACGCCCAGTCCGGATTTTGGCGGCGGTGTAGGCGAAAGCGAGCACAAAGGCCGGGTGACCGTGGAGGATATGGACGGCTTGGTAGGGGTGGAAGCTTGTATGGCGATGGGTTTGAAGGAGTGGGATTCTATGGTTGCAGGGCTGGAGACGGGTCAGAGGGAGGTGTTGGATAGGGCGAACAAGATATCGGGGTTCTATGGTTGAGTGAACTTTACAGGCCTGGAGAGGATGGGCCTTAGTGGAAGCATTACATGAGCTGAGATTGCATGTGCTGAAGCAGTGTTGCCCAGTGTAATGTCCAAGAAGACGGAGGCAAGAAGACTTACCTATGATGTGCTACTAGAAAGCATATGAAATAACTCTCAATTGAAACCTCAAGCTTAAGCTTAAGGGAGCTGTGTCATTATGCTACTAAATACATAGGTAGTATGTGCGCAACAGCAAAAGCCCACGTTCTACGATAGAGATACCTTTTACCTACCACTAAATATCAAGGATATAAATCCTCAAAGAATGTTCAAGCTCAATTTAGTTCTAGCCGAGTCGCGCCGAAAGCCCCATCTCGTGTCAGCCCTGGAGCCCAAGCGTAGTATATCACTAGTGGAAAAATCTTCGTTTATTGCCTATATGAAGATTAAAATACAACACAACTTCAAGAAGAAGAAGAAGTCGCTTTAGCTCACTTGGGAGAGCGCCAGACTGAAGCAATCAGCGTTTCGCTGCAAACTTCGGTTCTAAACGAATGCCATCTGGAGGTACTGTGTTCGATCCACAGAAGCGACAATTTCTTTTTTGATTTTTTTGGAGGCACCTTTTCTTCCAGTTGTCAACAGGCGTAGGTTTAGGTCGCCCGGGACATCGAGACTGACTAGGGCTCAAACTGATTGATGTTCCTTTTTGCTAAGTAAAAGGGAGGAATCCCACAGCGCCAACTTTCATACTCCATGTTCGTCTTAAGCTTCGTGACGGTATGTGGTCCGTGCACCGCAGGACCATAATTATTTCCACACCGAACTTCCGACACCACTCCCAAGCACGGCGCTCCTTACACCGACCACCATGGCACGTTCTACCCGAGGCCCTTACTATTGCATTCAAATCTAATATGTATTCAGGCTCCCACCAAAAAGCGCAGTTCCCTCCGCGCCAAAGCCGCCGCGGTGCGCCCCAAACTCCCCCTCCCGCTCAGCGCGCCGGTTTCCTCTAGTACCACGCACAATATTGACAACGATGGGGATGACGATGGCGGCGCATTCCAGTTTCCCACGAGCAAGCGGGATAAGAAGGCAATCAAGCACTCATCGTTTGTGAGCAAGATCGAGAAGTCTGGGAGCAAGATCAAGAAGCGGAGACGGCCGAATAAGAAACTCGTCGCAAATCTCGAATCGCTTGCGGATGCATTGCCCGAGCTCGAAGATGCTGAATCCAAAGGGGCCGAGGGCGGGGATGGAGAAATAGTGGTCGGACAGGCAAAAGTTCGAGTAAGAGGAGGCGGCATGAAGAGCATGAAGAGTAGACCCGGGGCAATGAAGCGGAAAGAAAAGCTGGAGAGGATGGAGAGGGAGAGGTTTAATGCGAACTTGGTGCAGCTGAGTGCAGGTGGGGGGACCGAAGATAGGTGGGCGGCGTTGCGGAGGCATGTTGAGGGTAATGTGTAGAGAAGGGGGGAATTTGTGGGGAAATGAGGGAAGAGAGGGGAACTCAAAATGCTATGCACGAAGGCAGTCGCCAAGATGACCAAAACGACCGGACTCTGTGTGCTCCCTGCGCACTGGTAGCAACGAGGCTGATTCCAGGCACTGTCAGCGCCGGATCTGGACCGTGAACCGCGTTGGGGAAATTACGTCCTTTCTCCCTACCTCGGAGGACATTTGGATGAAGCCAAAAGAAGATACTCCAAGTTTTGGTACTTGAGAAGAGGAACTGGAGCAATCCATGATGTGCGGCGATACATGCGTTTTACCTGCTTCAGATCTGGGCAGAAGACGAATTCATGGTTCCGAGATCATTGAGGGGAACAAAGTTTTGCTTTTCTAGTTGAAAGGCATGTTGGGAAATGATAAAGAAATACCCATGGACATGCTGAAGTCCAGTGGAATCACCCTTCAGGGTCCTGAGATGTAGAAGTGACTCAAATGGATTGTTGCAAATTCTCGTGTTCTACCTGTATATCTAAATGGTGGGACGCGTTATATGCGAAGCGATTATCCCGTACATCAGGTGCTTGTCATCATTTTAAGACCTAATCAATGTGCAAGAAATTCTTTGAACTACAGTAGGATACTCATTGTTATAGTACGTGCTGCCAGAAAAGATCGCATTTACATCCCCGGCAGGAACGTATATATAACTTCAAAGTGACTAACGTTGAGGAATCAGCTTCACACATTCGTTATCAGCGATTATATGTGGGTTACCAATGATTAATATATAAAAGGGTGGTTGTTGAACCGAAATGGTTAGTCATGCTTGGCGCAATTCCCAGTCGATGAAACTCCCACCCGCGAGTCACCTTCCACTTCGCCCACTCTCCTTTTCCACAGAATCAACATGGCACCTGTATCAGTTGTAGAACTATTGCGCCAGCAGATATCCGCATGCGAGGCCCAACTGGCGTCGCTCCGCCAGCAACTTGTTGAGGCGGAGCATCTTCATATGCATCAGCAAGGACAGCAATTAAAGCGGATGCAAGAACAACAGGCACGCCAGAATATGCAATCGACATCATTAGTCCATGATATGAGTTTTGGAATTCATGACGATTTTCGCTCTGAGATATTCGCCGCCCTGACGCACGGCATCGAGGAGGAGGCACCTCCGAGAAAGTGGCCGCTCGACAAGTCTGAGTACAAGCGATATGGCCGGCAGTTGATCATGCCTGAGATAGGCTTACAAGGTACTGTTATTACAATCCAATATTCTCATTTGTTTGTCTTCTCGTCTCGTCTATCGAACCGACTAACTCTTAGCTCGCAATGCAGGCCAACTTCGTCTTAAAGAAGCCTCCGTACTCATCGTAGGAGTAGGAGGCCTAGGATGCCCGGCCGCAGCTTATCTAGTCGGCGCAGGAGTTGGAACTATTGGATTGATAGATGGCGATGTTGTCGAGGAGTCAAATTTGCACCGCCAAATTCTGCATTCGACTGCAAGAGTAGGAATGACAAAGGTTGACAGTGCGATGGTGTCTTTGAACTCGTAAGAACAAGCCCCATATATTGTCAAGCCTATGCGGTTAACCCACTGGTGCAGATTAAACCCGAACATAAAACTTGTGGCTCATCCGTCCAGACTAACCCCTGAATCTTCCCTTAGTATTATGCAGGACTACGACCTTGTTCTCGACTGCACCGATAACCCGGCCTCACGCTACCTGATCTCCGACACTTGTGTGCTACTCGGGAAACCACTAGTCTCCGCATCTGCTCTGCGCACTGAAGGTCAGTTGATGGTACTGAACAATCCCCCTCTTCCTCCTGGAGATTCGAACGGTGGGCCTTGTTATCGATGTATCTTCCCCAAGCCACCTGCTCCTGAGACCGTGGTCTCGTGCGGTGATGGTGGCATCTTGGGCCCGGTTGTAGGAACAATGGGCGCACTTCAAGCACTTGAGGCCATCAAAGTTCTGAGCCGGGGAGTCAACGCGAACACGACGCTAGAACCACCCACACTTACCATGTTCTCCGGATACGGTAGTCCAATGTTCCGCACAATACGTCTCCGAGGTAGGCGGCAGACGTGTGCTGCCTGTGGCGCAAAAGCAACCGTAACTCCCGAGGCATTGAAGTCAGGAAGTCTCGACTATGTCCTGTTTTGCGGATCGGTCGCGCCCGTAGACGCTCTCACGGCAAACGAGCGGATCTCCGTGGATAACTATGCGAAGATTAGAACCGAGGCGAATCCCTTCACTGGGTCTCAACCAAGCAAAGATAGCCACATCCTCATTGACGTCCGGGAGAAGGTGCAGTTTGATCTTTGCAGTCTTGAAGGTAGTCTCAATATTCCGTTCTCGGAGGTTTCGAGGACTCCTGTTACAGGCAATCAGGACGCCACATTTGAGGATGGTTGGGTTTCCGCTCTGAGGTCACATCCGGAGAAGCCTATATTTGTGGTTTGTAGATTGGGCAATGATTCACAGCTTACCGTCAAGAAGATGAAGGCACTGGGTTTGGATAATGGAGGACGGAGGTGGATTGGAGATATCAAGGGTGGGTTACGAGCTTGGAGAGAAAACGTGGATTCGGAGTTTCCGGACTACTAGAAGAGAGCCTCTTCGCGAGAGAGTATACAAATAACTCTTCTGGATTACCTCAGGAACCCGAAGTAGGTGGCTGTTAGGATCAAGTCATCGCCAGGCCCGGCAAACGCTGAGCAGCTCTGATGTGGAGACAAGCAAACGGAAAGGTCTTCTTTCACTTGCTCGCTTACCATGAGAAGACTCTCTGCTTTACGCTCAAATTTTCGCCATATTCTTCCTCCTGCCATAGCTTAAACCTCCGGGGCAGTCAAATGCCACGTCTGGGCACCGCAATGGGGGGAAAAGAGTCCCAGGACAGCATCAAGGACCATGTGAACAGGACGGTTGATGCAAACGAAGACAAGCGAAAAGGCCTCAACGTTGGAGGACGTTGCAAAGGCGGCCGTCGCGGACCAAGAAATGGCAAAAAAGTCGGACAGGCTAGACGGGGCATTGGCACCGAGGGTACTACCGGACGAGAGACGGCCGTGATGGCATCAACAACGGAAATGACAAGAGAGAACGCCTGGACGGGCGAGCAGCAAAACCAAGGAATTATAAGTGGAAATCCCAGGAGACTTTGCCCGACCTGAGCCCGAACCCGTTGGGAAAGCTTTTGTCCGTTGCCGGCATCGCCGACATCACTAATGCCGTCGATGATAGTCGCATCGCCAAGATCTATGACTGCAGATATGTCGCCTCGTACAGTTGGATTAGTGAGACTAGTCCGACTATTCTGGTTCCAGGTCAGTCGAAAATGGGTGGTGACGTGTAAGGGACTGTAAGAAGACTAAAATTGCCAGGGAAACCGCCAACATGGACGCCATTGCGAGGTCCCCAGCGGCTGAAGGAGGACGAAGGCGACTTTTTGCGCGACCCAAACACCGCCAGATTCCCGAGCTATCCAATGGAACCTGCAGTCCAAGCGATCTTGAAACAGACTCCCGAGTTCCCGACATCTGATGTCAATATCTTTGCATGTGCAACTACACTTGGCCACCTCCTGCGTTTTGTGCGGGGCATAAGAAAACCGTTCCGCTTGGGCATCGAAATGATTGGTAATACCGTCTTCTTCATCCGCAAGGAAAACTCGCCAATGGATGTGATTGAAAGGGTTGTTGGCTATGGTCACACGTTTCCAGATGCCTACACCACGTGGGATTCCGATGTGAAGGGCTCGGAAACGCATCATCGCCTTATCCAATATTCATTGGGCGGCCTCAGAGTTATGATGCGGTTCGAATGTGACGGATACCTACGTGGTTCCAAGATTGACGAAACCAGAGAAGACCCCGCGTTGCTTCATAAGGCATACCCGTCCGACCATGGTCTAGTTGAGGCTTTAGCAGCCACATCTATATCTCGCCAAGTCCAGCGGACGAGCAAAGAGGATCTCCACATCAAGGATGGCGGAGCCCGAATCCCCCAATCTTCCATCTTCGACCTGAAGACCCGATCCCAAAGGTACGGGTCCGAGATAGATATGAGCAACTATCTCCCAGTGCTGTACCTCAAGCAGATTCCAAACTTTATTGTCGCCTACCACAACGGCCAGGGTTTGTTCCAGCCGGAAACCATCCACGTCCAAAATCTGGAAAGACCTCTTCAAGTTTGGGAAGCAGACAAAACAAGACGGCGTTGAAGAAGCTAACCGTTCTCCTTGAAAAAATCATCGAAGTTGCTAATGCAAATGGAAACGGACTTCTGGATATCTATTATGCCGGTGGTGATTACCTTCAGATCCATCAACAGTCTGGTGGTGAATCTCATGCTTTGCCATTGGCGTTGAGGCAGAGATGGGCGAGAACGCCGCCGATGGCGCAACCGCCGCAGTTATCGCCTCTCCCGAAAGAATTCGCCCAAGTTACTACCATGATTATTGCCGAAGAGGTGTCCCGGGATGGAACACGGGAAAACCAGCCATGATAGTCTCAGAAGACTCAGTAGCAAGAGGATATGTGTCTTGTTCACTTGGGGTTTTAGGGGGCACAGGAGACAACACATGGCTACGTAGAGGGGAAGGCGCTCCGAGTGTAGGAAAGCCGGATTCCGCGAAGGGCTCCGGATAGAAAGAGCAGGTATGATTTGCTGAAAGCGGAAGACCTGTATTACCGGTCTGTCTCTCAAAGAAGTAGGTGTGGATCCGGAGGGACGGGAGTATCAAAAATGTTGAAGTCACGATAGTGACTCAGATTCCTACCTTAAAGATAGCGCCCATAGCGCGTAGTGACGCGGTCAAGACGAAGATGTTTTCTGGCAGATTGCGTGCCCCCAAAAGTGGGAAGAGAATCCTTCGGAAATGGGATTCGATGAAACTCCGCCAGCGATATCAGAATGCGACTGCAAATATAAGGCTCGTAGTATAAACTCACGCAAAGAGATACCATTCATCCTTCACTTAAAGGTCCTCCCTACCGAGCTCCTCGAAGCAGTTCTGCAGATAACGTTGTCACCCCTACATCTGAGGACTGATACACAGCGTTGTTCCAGACGGGAACATGTTGTTCTTGACAATACGGAACAGTCTCCCACATTATTATATTTCTGGGGCGTCCATTGCAAGACCTGGTGAATACCTCAGACTGATAGATGCGTTCCATAGTGAAGAACTTCACAGCGTCCTTCGTAGTATCAATATTCTTGGTAATGCCAGTCATAACCATGCCAAAATCGTCTACCCAAACGCCATCTATATCAACAATGCGTAATCCTCGCAGTATCTCATGACACCAAAAGAGGCTGGGAAACGATGGAATCTCCTAATATATACTTCCATGAATGTAGATAAAAGGTGGGGACGAGGCCAACCATACGCCCCCCGGACTGTTATGTGAGCTTTTATCAGCCATAAATCTGTCTAGCATTTGAGGTTTCTAACGTCGCTCGAATGGACGTAGCCTATGCGAACGACAGCAGTACACAGGGTACTGTCTATAACAAGGCCAGGCCGACAAGTAAAGGTAAGCCGAGGAAGGACTGACATCGGCCACTTCACCGAAGCTCTCGTCCGATACGCCGGGTGTGATGATAGATCGAGCACCCAACCCTGCTTAGAGTATTGGCAGGTGTCTTTGGGCCTCCATGGCCCTGCCTGCCATTTGCTTTGTTTACTCAGTCCGTTATGGTAGTGATTGATATTCCCCTTCATCAGCTGCCAGATTTACTGGTCTGGATGGGAAAAGCTTGCAGGTGACCGGCACCCGACTGAAGTTGACTTTGGGTCCTGTTCTGACCCTGTGTCTGATTCTGATTCTGGGTCTGGTTTTGGTTTTCCCCCTGGGTCGGGCTCTGATTTTGGGTCTCATCCTCGAGCTTCTTCTTTTTTGTCTTCTTCGCCCAGCGTACTATTGAATATTAGCCAGGTCTGGTGATGTGATCAACCATGTACTTACATCCACATGCATTGCAAAGGGTCTTGGGTCCATTGGGCCCTTTCCTCCACTCAGGCGAATCCAAAGTTCCGCAATCCGTGCACACATATTCATCTGCTATCTTGATCTTCTTTTTCTTGTCTGAGGAACTTCTCGCATCACGATCTGGTGCGTATTGGATGCCAGCATCTCCGCGGATCAATAATGGACTGGCATCTCCAGTGCTGATTCCTTGAGATCTTTCCCCGTCGCGATATCGCAGCCCAGTCAACATCTCTATTGTCTCAATGTGTGAGGTACCCTCGTAGCGCGCCATCTTATCATTTATACTGTCGGGTTTGCTGGCCGCCAATGCCTCATCCAGGTTTTGCCTAGTCAGAGCCGTGCTCGAGATGGCAGGTTTTGCGGGCGGTGGCATCGCATTGTAAGCGGCCGTGTTGTGTGCGTCGGTATCGGCTGGACCATGGGTCTCCGAGGGAGCAACAGACGAGTACGTATCGGCCCGGCTTCTCCACTGACTGTCTTCCGCGTCGAGTTCGTCCTGCTCCTCCTTCTTAAGCTCCGCGATTCGCTTCGTCAGTCTTTCGTTTTCTATCTTGTGTTCGAGGAACGAGTCAAGTAGTGCGGCGTTCTTGGTCGGATAGGGCCTTGACATCATGAAAAAGGCATTGCACTGCAAAGCGGGCTGCTGAGTGAAGGGCGCTGTCACGTCGGTGGTCAAAAGCGGATGCCCATGCAATTCAAAGATGATCCAGGAGTCATCTGCCTTCTTGAAACGATAGAAAAAGCGAAGAGGGTTGCCTGACGTCTTGGCCTCTGTGAATTCCTGAACGAAAATTGCGGAATCGTCGGGATGTATCAAGTCATTGACGAAGCGTCCAACCAGTTGCGCGGGTTCCCATCCAGTCACATTCTTGCACGATGGCGATACGTACAGTATCCTCCCATCGGGCCTTAATACGTGGTAGAAATCCTGCACTTCCTCGATTACTGTGTGTGACCAGTTCCGTCGTTTCGTGAACTCCGTGAGAGTGCTTGCGATTGCATTGTTGCTCGGAGCGCCAAATGCGGTAGGCAGTGGTCCAGCCCCAATACCCATGAGACTGGTGTCCGGACCCAGCGTGAATGGTACCAGTGATGGTTTCCCAGTCGATGATGTCATGGCAGCCATGTCCGACGGTAAGGTCGACATTGGCGGGTTCGGCGCGTAAAGAGGAAAGGCAGCTTGGCCCCCCGAGACTCGTGTTGTGTGCTCGGATTCGATGCCCAGGTCCATCTCTACGTCGAGCGGCGGCACAAGGCCAGCAGGTGCAGGGTCGGCGATGGCACGTAGGTTGGGCGCGATATTCGGTGCCTGTGAGTACTTGTCAGCAAATTCATCACGAAGGAAATATGTATATGGTCGGCGGCATACGTCTGTAGGTAAGGAGGTGCCGTTCCGGAACATTTCGATGGCATATTCCACTTGTGGGAGGAGGGCATTGGACGACGCGGCAAGTTGCCTGCGGGGACGTCCACCTGGGCAAAGGCGCTGGGGGGATTGATGGTCGGGAAGCTTATCTAAGGCTTGGGGGTGTCACGTGATGACGCGCGCTCCTCTTCGGGCACACGCTGGTGCCTTGGCTTGGCGCGACATTCGTCGTGTCTCCTCCTTTGGCGTGGCAAGAGTCATCCATCGTTCAACATCGGATGACGAGCGAGCCGTAAGGGTCCCTTAATCCTTTGAGAGGACGAAAAGATTTCTATGGACCTTGTCCAAGGTGCCTTGAATCTTCAGAATGTATTTATCGCGTGACAGCACCCTTTCGAGCCTTCCGCTAATGCCCATGGAGGTGTATGCAGATATCCCGTTGCACGTCCCTATTGCAAGCCACCACTTTACTGACCCATATTGCTAGCGAAAATTGAGAAACTATCTATCCTTGGGTTAGTTTCTTTGTCTCGGTGAGATGTGAGTTCAAGGCTGACCCTTTCAGCGTCCGTTCCTTCGGACATCAGAAGGCCGAAACGATCCAGTTCCACGCCCCTCTCACGTTGATCGTTGGCTGGAATGGATCCGGAAAGACGGTAAGAGCGTTTTAGACTCGCAGTGTGACGTGTCTGACTTTCACTTCAGACCATCATAGAGTGCCTCAAATATGCGACCACTGGTGAGCTGCCTCCAAATAGCAAGACTGGAGGAGCTTTCATCCACGACCCCAAGGTAGACGGCCCCTTTGCGCTGCGGAATCACGTCCTTGGATGACCAGATTGCTGATCTCGCACAGCTTGCTGGGGAGAAAGAAGTGTTGGCATTAGTCAGAATATCGTTCAAGTCCACTTCGAATGCTCGTTTCGTGGCCACTCGACGGTTACAACTCACTGTTAAGAAGACTACGAGGACCCAGAAGACGTTGGACGGCACTCTTCTCTTGTTAAAGGATGGAGAGAAACAGTCCATATCCACTCGGGTGGCTGAACTGGATCAGCTCATACCCCAATATCTAGGTGTCTCCAAGGCTATTCTCGAATACGTCATTTTCTGTCACCAAGATGACAGCCTCTGGCCGATGAGCGAGCCATCGGTTTTGAAGAAGCGGTTCGATGAGATCTTCGAAGCTTTGAAATATACCAAGGCGATCGACAACATCAAGATTCTGCGGAAAAAGCAGAACGAAGAACTTGCGAAGTTGAAGATTATCGAGAGTCATGCCAAAGAGGATAAAGAAAGGGGAGACCGCAGTGAAAAACGGTCGACAGAGCTGTTCGACGAGATCGAGGTTCTACGCGCCGAGGTCGCGGAGATAGACGACAAGATCGACACAGCGGAGCAAAGTGCTAAAGAGGCGTTCGACCATGCCTCCAGATTCGAACAACTCGTCGCACAGCTCAATGGGAAGCGTATCACATTGCAAGCCAACCAAGAAAGCGCAGCTGAACTAGAGCACTCCCTCAAGCAGATGGCTGAGTCGGACGAGGAACTTCAGTCCATGCTGGATCAATATGAGGAGAGGGTCTCCTTGTACGCCGGCCAACAAGAGGAACTCCGCGGCCAGTATACGACCCTGAAACACGACCTCGATGATCAGCGTACCTCCCTCGGCGGTAAGCAGGGCGACATTGGCAAATTCCAGGCGGAGAAAGAGCAGTACGAACGGCAGCTGCGCAAGCGTGAGAACCTGATCAAAGAGGCAGCGAAGCGGCATGGTATTCGTGGCTTTGAATATGACGTCTCGGACAAGCAGATAAAAGATTTCCTTGAAATTGTCGGAAGGATGTCGCGCGACCAGGACAAGTCGGTCAATCGCGCGCGGCAGGAAGCTCAAGAGGAGCTGAGGAAGGCCCAGGGAAGTCTGAACCAGCTTAATGACCGTAAATCAGCTTTGACTCAGAGGAAAGACATGGCTCGGTCCCAAATTACCGCAAACGAGAGGCGAATAACAGATCTTCAGGGGAACATGGATCAAATTCATATCGATGAAGGCGGCGAAGCTACTTTATTGGAGAAGAAGAAAGACACGGAGCAGAGATTGGCATCTGCGAACTCTGAGGCTGCTAGTCAGCGTTATGACGAGCGTATTCAGGAGGCTGAAGCTGCAATGCGTTCGCTCGAAGAGAGGAAGGAGCATCTAGAAACCGAAATGGTGGATGCGACGAAACTCGCACGTGATACAGCGCAGATTGAGTTCGCACAAGATGAGCTGAAGGGAGCGAAACATGGCCTGCAAACGATGAGGAAAGTACATGGAGAGCGCATCTCGAAGCTTGTTGATTCTGATTGGGACCCTGCAACCCTGGAAACCACGTTTCAGAGAGTGGTGGCTCAGAAAGCTTCCGAAGTGAAGGAGGCCGAATCAAGACGTGACATTGCGCAAGCCAATCTAACAAAAGTCACTTTCAAGATCAACAACCTTGAGACCGAACGGAACAAGAAGCGAAAACAGCTAGAAGAGTACGAGTGCATGGTGCTGAAAGCCCTTCGCAAAGATGATATCTCTGAGTTCGAGGAGACGCTCCAAGAGCTCGAGGAACAATATGAAGTTGCCACAAGCGATTCGGCTATGTTCAAGGCCAACATCCAGTACATGGAGGGATGTTTGAAGGCCGCGAGAGAGGATGACCGGTGCCGTCTTTGCCGTAGGGCTCTGAAGGATGACAAAGCTGAAAACTTTTCAAAGTCGGGATTTTTATCCCATCTACAGAGGCTCATCGACACAGCGAAGAAGAATATGGCAGGAGTTGATGATGTTGATGCTCTAGAGGATGAGCTCACGATGGTTCGCAATGCGAAGCCGAAGTACGAGATTGCCACCAGCTTGCGGAATGTGGAGCTTCCAGCACTCCAAGTTGAACTTAACAAGTTGACTTCGGAGCGAGATGCCATTAATCATGAGTTGGAAGAGCACGACACGGCCATTGGGGATTTGAAGAACTCGAAAATGGAGGTGGATTCATTGTCGAAGGATGTGCAGGCTCTTGCGAACTACTACAACCAGACTCGTGAGCTGGAAAGGAGGATCCAAGACCTCGCTGAGAAGCAGAAGGCAGCAGGCTCGTCGCGGGGTATTGATGCAGTCCAGGATGATCTGAAGAAGATTGGTGAAGAAACCCGAACTGCGAAAACATCCCTCAACCGTCTCACCGCTGAGAGAGACAAGCTACGCAATACAATCAATACCCTGGAACTTCGAGTGCGCGATATCAATGCCGATCTGCATAGCGCTCAGTCGAAACTGAAGGAGAAGCGTGCCTTGAGCGAGCGTATCGATGAGTTCAAGTCACAAAACAATGATCAGCGAGAAGCGATCCGGGTTATTGAGAAAGACCTCCATGAGCTTGTACCAGAGATTGAACAAGCCCAAGCAAAGTATGACGACATCAATAGGCGAGGCAACGAACACGTACAGCGCCTGCAAGCCGAGGCCTCGAAGTTGTCAGATACAGTTCGCCAACTTTCTGACGTTGAACAAGACATCCATGCTTATATTGACAGAGGAGGCCCCAGCCAACTTGCAAGGGCTCAAAGGGAAATCGAGAACCTTGAAGGCGAAATATCGCGCATTGAACAAGAGATGGTACAAGTCACCAGGGATCTGAAAATAATCGAGGATACTGTGCGTGACACTGAAAATACGAAACGGTGTATTGGTGACAATATAAGATATCGGAGGGCCAAGCGATCTCTCCAAACCCTTCAGGCGGAAATCGAGGAGTTGGAAGCACACAATGCAGAACAGGACAAGGAACGCTATGAACGTGAAGGAAGGAAATGGCAAAACGAATGGTCGAAGCTCAGCACTCAGCGGGCTAGCTTGCACGGAGCTATCAAGACCAAAGATGACACTCTGAGAGACCTTCTTGAGGAGTGGCAGACTGAGTACAAGGATGCGGCGTACAAATACCGAGAAGCCCATATAAAGGTTGAGACGACAAAGGCAGCTGTAGACGACTTAGGCCGTTACGGTGGTGCATTGGATAAGGCCATCATGAAGTACCACGCTCTGAAGATGGAGGAAATCAACCGCATCATCGAGGACCTCTGGAAGCCGGCCTACCAGGGCACTGATGTGGATACCATTCGTATTCGCTCCGACAGCGAGGCGGCCAAGGGCAATCGAAACTACAATTATCGCGTAGTCATGGTCAAGCAGGGTGTCGAGATGGATATGCGTGGACGGTGCAGTGCTGGCCAAAAGGTCCTCGCCAGCATCGTCATTCGGCTTGCTCTCGCTGAATGCTTTGGTACCAATTGCGGCCTGATCGCGCTTGACGAGCCCACAACAAACCTTGACAAACAGAACATCGAAGGATTGGCCAAAGCTCTAGCCGAAATTATCAACATTCGAAGGAAGCAGGCCAACTTCCAGTTGATTGTCATCACCCACGACCCAGCGTTCTTGTCAGCGATGAGTTGCCAGGACTATGCGGACGTCTATTGGCGAGTAGGACGGAATGAGGAACAGAGGTCGATCATTGAAATGCAACACATTTCAGAGGTAGGATAGCCTAGTTGCGGAGCACGTCCACCCTCATTGACTTTCCACAGGTCGCATCATAAAGTGCCACTAGTCGTTTTCGCGGCGTTCGGGCGATGTTCCAAACTTCACAGCGAGGAATACCCTTTCGCGTGTCCAAATATATTAAGGAAGCATAGCAATACTAATCGTCTGGCCCATTCAGCATTCATTCCAGGCGTGATGGGGTTGGCGTCTAGACGGGAAATAGTATGATCCATCCATAAGGCTCTTAGTCAAAAATATCGGATTCATGAAGACTAGTCGTCAGCTCGATTTGTGTTGATGGTTTAGAGTACAAGGAATATGCCGTCCTGAGGTTCCAAGGTTTCCGCTGTTCCGATCTCCTCGTGGTGACCCCTGGAAGTAGACGCCACAACAGCCTCATCCGCGCCACAACCTTTTCCCAACCTCAACTCCCTCGCGAGTCCCCAGGCCTACTCCATCCTCCTGCAAACGTGGCTCCACAGCACCTCCGCCTCGCCCCTCAGCACCCGATCACATGTGCAGCCAACGCCCACCTCTTCGCGTTGCGCCTAGCAATTGCCAATCTGCTCGCTGTGCTTCATATATAGTAGCCTCGCCACACCGCTTGATATACCAAAGCCCTCCAACTATAACCGAAAACCCTGCCAAATCTGCGGTCGTTGACCAACCAGTGATTAGCGCCGGAGAATGGACCCTGGCATCTCTTCTGCAAGAGGGTTGCAGTTGGTTTTCGCCCCCTCCAAATTTCCAGCTGCTCATTTTCGTCGTACGTACGACTGACTTAGACACGAGGGTAGGTGCCAAGATTTGCCAGGTCGTGAGGTGTGCTGAAGTCACCAACTTGAAGAGCAGAGTTCTCGAATCTAACCCATCCTTCGACGAAAGTGCGGTGAGGTACATGTGCGGCGCGGGGGATCTCCGTAAAGATCGATACGGACGCCACAGAGCTGGTCATCCACATACAGATCGGGGGCGAGTTTCCAGAAAACGGATCCCGCATCACTTCATCCGACGTTACCCCTGCCCACCGTTGGACGCTTGGCTTGTTTCGACTCGTTCCCTGTGGGCTAGAATTGGAGCATGACACGGGCACATGGCTCTCCCACCATACTTTTCTAAGGACCTCCTGCATCGACCCTGCATCGCATCATTCGCATGTGGCATACAGCACCTGCTGTTCTATCCCAAGCAGCTGACCCCTCACGCTAGTCATGAACAATGCGCGCCGACAAACACGGGCATCAATCCAGCTGGACAAATAACCATGACAGAGCAACAGCTACGTTAACGTTGTGTACTCGGCGTACACACCGCGTCGTGTCAAGCACGCCGTTGACGCCGTGTCAGCCCAAAAAAACCAGGTTTTATCTCTCGAGCTGTGGAGTAGGAACTCATCCCCTAAGGCTACGTTATTCATTTATTAAACCTCTTGTTGGTCGAGTCTTCAATGATCACTCCCTTCAAGTCATATCTCGTCTCGTCGGGTTCCGTCTGCAAGTCCCACCCCTGACCCCTGACCCTTTTAATTCAAACAACAACAGCACAGCACCCGCCCTCCTACTCTCCTTCTCCATTCGTCGTTCCTTTCCGGCTTTACAGCCTTTTCAAGTTCCCAAGATTCGGTGACTTTTTGCTTGGGCCGACGCAAGGGATTTATTCCCTCAACAGTTTCCTCGGTCCGCATTCTAAGCATCGTAACTGTCTTAGTTGCACACGTGCTCTGTTTGGGGTTTCTTGTATATTTACATTCCGTTCAGCAGGCTGTTGTAACCGCGTTGCTGCGTCCCTCCTCCGGCTGCTACTCTTCCCGTCGCCATAGTCGCCGACTGTAACATAAAATGATACTCAAACGGCTGCTATCAAGCGTGCTGCTGCTGGGATCTGCACTTGCAGCGCCCTCATCGTAAGTGCAATTTCTGATTTGTGGAACGGCAACGCGTGTCGATCTCGAACGAAGCATTGGGGCTGTCCTTGTGCGTTGAGTTAATTCTATCTAGACAGGCACGAGGCGTCTCTTTCAGATGGGGTTCTGAAAAGCTGCGAGGTACGCAAATTATGACTTATTTCCTGCTAGCAAGGGTCCTAATCCTCCACCAAAGGCGTCAATATCGGCGGCTGGCTAGTCCTTGAACCGTAAGAACACCTACTCTCCCCTTACTTCCAACCCCCACTCACTTCCTGGTAGCTGGATTACCCCTTCCCTTTTCGACAAGCTCGGTCGGGGCGACATCGTCGATGAGTACACTCTCGGAGAGAAACTCGGCCACGACGCTGCGTTGCAGATCCTACGCAAACATTGGGACACGTGGACGACCTGGCAAGACTTCAACAAGATTGCTAAAGCAGGATTCAATGTGGTCCGTATCCCGATCGGATTTTGGGCATACGACACATTCGGTACGCCATATGTGCAGGGTGCAGCTCCATACCTGGATGCCGCAGTTGACTGGGCACGCTCAGTAGGATTGAAGATCATCATCGACCTCCATGGTGCGCCAGGCTCGCAGAACGGCTTTGACAACTCTGGCCAGAGGACGGGTAACCCGCAGTGGACAAGGGGCAATACAGTGAGGCAGACACTGCAGGTCCTCAAGAAAATCCAAGACAAATACGCCCAACGCTCCTACCAGGACGTTATCATCGGCATCCAGCTTCTCAACGAGCCCCTGATCGGTAGCGTGGACGAAGGGGCTACTAGACAATTTTACCGAGACGGGTACGGCCAGACTCGCGACGTGTCAGACACGCCCGTCGTCCTCCACGACGGCTTCAAGCAGCCGAGGGCTTGGAATGGATTTCTCACTCCCCAGGACGGAAACGCACAGAACGTCATAATCGACCATCATGAATACCAAGTATTCTCCGACGATCTGGTAGCCATGCAGCCTTGGCAGCACCGCCAACTCGTCTGCAACAACGCGGACTCCTGGAGCGGCGCCGATAAGTGGACCTTTATAGGCGAATGGACCGGCGCGATGACCGACTGTGCCAAATATCTCAACGGCTTTGGACGCGGCGCCCGCTACGATGGCACGTTGTCAGGGAGCAGGAAGGTCGGAGACTGTGGATGGCTGAGGGATCTGTCGCAGTGGTCGCAGGCGTATAAGGATGATATCAGGGGGTATATCGAGGCTCAGATGGATGCATTTGAGAAGAGGACCGAGGGCTGGGTTTGGTGGAACTTCAAGACTGAACAGGCGCCTGAATGGGATGCTTTCAAGCTGATCGACGCGGGTATCTTCCCCCAGCCACTGACAAATAGGAAGTTTAGCCCAGTTTGTTCGAATCTGTGATAGGAGCGAGGGGTGGTTGGTGTGTGTCGAAGGGAGAATTTGCTGGATATGAAGATAAATAGTATGGGAGATTGTTCATTCTTCTACTTACTTATGACCAAGACAAATTCTGGTCTTGCAATATGCATATCCACTAAAACCCACCTGAAATGTTTATACCTTCCTGTGGTTTTTATCTACATGGGCATTCGAAATGAACCTATTTTCTTCATGACACAAGCTTGATATTAGATTGAGTAGTACTCAACCTACAGTCAGCCGACAGTATGTACTAGTCTTCACAATCAGTAGTCTGGATTGAGCGAAGAAAGCTGTGTTATTAATACTTTTCGGACTTTCATAAATATTGAGGTCATTCTTAGTGGAGCCATTTCTTCCATTGACACGTGCTGAAATGTTTGTTAGTCAGCCTTTTGGTTTGCGCCCCGGATCTGGATTTTCGCTTTGCGACAATTCGACCCTTTTTATAGCCGTATAGAAATATCCAAAAGTTCGAGTCCTAAGTTTAAGGCCACCATACGAGAGCATTGTACATCAGCTTCAATTCCCCCCAACGCCGAATATAATCACTCGTGTAAACGATCTTCGTAGGAGGTTGTGTCACATTATCTGTCTGCAAATGAGTAAAGAACCAGTCGGAAGAAGCTATGGAACCTAGCCGCTGATCACAGAACAGACGTCACATTATTCTACTTGAACTGCTACCTGCATCAGCCATTAATTGCTACTTAACCCGTAGCGATCATCCTTCCCCAGGGAATCCCTAGCCTCTAAGCCCAGTATTATCTTCGCACTCTCCACTCTTCGACACAAGAATCATTCCACTCGTATTCACAGTGCGAGGATTTCAGTGGATAGTATCTTGCATTCGGGACGACGGTCAAACATCCATTTTTGTCTCCGCATATTCGTTTATGGTCGTGATCGTGATACACCACCTATCTCATAGAATTGGACCTGGGGGTGGGGGTTCCTGGGTCTGGGTTCCTCCCGGAGTTGACCTTATGACGAACTGGCGGCGGCGCAGCGTCCTCGTCCTCGTCCTCGTCGCCAAGGTTCAGACGTGCGAAAGAAGAAGTAGGCATGGTAGGAAAACCTCCTCCACGGTCATCTCGGTGAGTGCTAGGGGTTCCTGTTAGAATGTTTGTGCGGCTCTGGCCTGCGGAGATGTATCCTTGCAATTTGGTCACAGTGCTATCGCTGAGTTTCCATTTCGCCTCTTCTTCGTCCGTGCTCTTATGGATGAGCCAGAGTAAGGCAAGTCGCACGGTTATTGCTTTCAGGTCTCTATAATTGCTCTTGTTTATTTCCGCCGAATAGGCAACTGGGCTGGAGAAATGCACTTTATCGTCGTCAGTCTTCAGGAAGACTGTGTACTCGTAGGTGGACATGAATCCGTACTTCGTCCTGTAAGTAAGCATGTAGTTGACGACTTGGCCTGAAAGAATCATTAAATATACCCTGAAGTTGCAGACAGACTAGGAGGATACATACCCAAAATTTCACGCAAGTCGCCATTGTGCACATTGAATCTGGATCTTCTGACCATATCATGCAGCGCGTGTGTAACAGAGAACTTGAGTTCCCCCACCAATCGTGTAGTCTTGTTATCGCGGATGTGTTTTAACACCAGGTCGGGTTGGCTTTTCTCGTCTCTACCTTGCTTGGGGATAATTTTCATATCTCCACCCGCCCAGTCCGGATACCACAGCGGTGGGGGACTGGGGCGCCATCCGGTGCTGATAGCGGCACCATACTTCATGGTGAGACTTGCAGACAGAACAGGCTCAAAGATATGCTTGAGAAACCGACTGGACAATGTGATCTCAGAACCTGATTGTATAAGATTCTCATTGTCTCTGAAGAAAGGACTCGGCGATCCAGCCACTCCGACAGGCACTTCTTCGCAGTTTTTGAAGAGTTTCTGCGTATCCTCGGAGAGGAACCAATTCTTAACGGTTGATGCGAAGTTCCCCCAGTTGACCAGAGTTCCGCTATAGTGGCGCTTCGGGGTCGCTGCAGAGCTAGCGGTTTCGTTTAACAGCTCTCCATGGTAGAGGTCTGGGACCCTCCTGCAGACGGCTTCTTCAGCATTTTCTCCTTCAATGTGCATGATCCTCCCAGTCGCAGGTAAACTGTCAGGATGGTGTTGGCTGGGGTTGGCTGGGGTCGGTTGTGGTTGGTTGTGGTTGTGGGAATGGTTTGGTGCGTCAAATGTGCATTTCAAAGCTCAATAAAAATCCCCTCCTTATGGCATGCTTGTGGCGGATGTTTGAAGCAGACCGCCTTTTGGAAGCTTCCCTTACCGCCTTGTTACCCTGTGAAAGGAGCAGCATGCTCCGGAGGCATTCACTGACCGAACTGCTCCAAATTTCGGCGAGGGAACCACCAAATATGCATTTGTCTTTTAAGATTCAAGTTTATATCTGTCGAGTCAACCTTTGCTCGAAGACAGTGCAGCATGTATATAGAAGGAAAGCTAATTCAGTGACTTCGTGCTGCACGTGGGCTGTGGGCGGCGAATGTGTAGTTTTCTTTATAGGCGCACTGAACATATTGCCGCTATAGGCTGATATAAAAACATGTGGCACGATATTTAAGTATATCTCCAGCTTTTGTAGTTCCTCCCAATTTAGGACGTGGTGTGTTTTACAGTCTGGATTGTTAAGATGGACATAGTGTCAGAGAGAACAAATGAAAAACCACTGTTGAAATCAGAGCCGTTGTCAACTGTGCTTGCATGAATCATGATATCGATACAGAAACAATATTTAATGCCAGATTCCAAACGCAAGAATCAAAACCACCCACCGGAAGTGGGCGGAAACTTAAACAACCCTGCCCAGGTGGAGACAGATCGAGAGGATGTTCAACGAATACATTATACCAAATACGGTTAGCGTGTGTTTGGGTTTCGTACCTTCCCAGCCCAGCTGCAGAGCATGGGACTTTCACCTCATTCACCGTTGGATGATAAACAACATAGACCAATGAATCACAACAAACAGTGCCCGCCAATGACGCAAGTGCGACCACCCGCAGCTCTTGTCTCTCTTCCTTCGCTGCCACGAATTATCCCATAGGCACAACCACAACAACAACCACAACCCACTCACGAGGACAGCCGCCACCATGGACAGCTCGGATGAAAAAGCGAATACCGGAACAACAGACTACAGAGGCTTCAAGGGAACGTGCTTATATCTCGATGATGACTCGGTATGGCGGATCGGCGAGCCATTGTCCGACCTGAAGCATCAGCAAGAGAACGCGCCATTCGAAGCCCGACAGGTCTACACATGTGTTCTTCAGGAAGATCCAAACCGGAAGTACCATGGCATTGAGGAGGCTGTCGTGAAGGTAAAATATCAGTAAGTACATCTTATAGAATACAATCAGCGTTGTGCTGATGGGGTTCATAGGATCCAAGGGACCTACGAAAGCATCTGCGAGTACGAAGCCATTGTCAGACAGCTGGAGATCGCGGTAGAAAACAATCCAGAGAACGAAATGTTCGCCCGCAATCTGCGACAGTCGCAATACAGCTTGAAAGCAGCTACACAGCCGGTGAGCAGACCCAACTATGCCACTGTGCGCGAGGCGAAAGCTCTTCGGTATCTGGGCGCAAAGAGTTGTGCTTACACCCCCCACCTCCTCCGGCACTGCTCTGATATCTTGGACGAACGAATTGAGGAATTGGCAATGCTGGGTGGCTACATTTCCTATCTTCTTATGACGAAAGTACCGGGCCGCCCGATTATTCACGAGTATTGGGATCTCTCGCGCCATGAAAGAGACATGATCAGGGAGGCTTTCAAGGTAGCTCTGACGTGAGTATTCTGTGACCCGAACTTCGTGCTGAGCTGATGCTAATTGCCCACAGAGACGTCTGGGAACTCGGAATTTATCCTCGCGACAGCGCTTTGCGAAATATTATGTGGGACAAGGAAGACAACAAATGGTAAGAGTTCTGTACGCATCCTTTACCTTGAAAGAAGCTAACTTCAAAATAGCTTCATTATCGACTTTGAAGACTATGAAGCCATTGACAATGGGAGCGAGAAAATCATGTTCGATGACTGGGTGTACCGTCATTGGGGATTAGCGGAACTTGGGAATTGCTTCGGAAACATGAATGATGAGTCGTAGTGATGGAGACGGAGGACATGTCGGGAGCAGACATTCATCACTTTGGATCCCCCTTGTCATTGGCCCAAGCTTTACTGTAACTAGCGACGGGATGACGACAGCGCCATGCATGGTTCAAGGCGCCGGGTGAACAACCACCAAAACATACATTATCCACATCACCGTTCTATAACGTGAACATAGATCCTGCCGTGAATTCTGAACTGTCTGCAATGGCACTGGAACTCCTAGGTCTCGCCGCCATCCCGACGGCCATCGGCACGAGTGTGGGCGCCGCCGAAGCAGTGCGCCAGCAGGACGTCCTGGACGAGGAAGCCGAATCCGACGAACGGCAACATCCATTCCACTTGGACGTGTACTGCGATGCGCAATCTCGGAAACGCGACGAGGTCCACGGGAGCATAGTAGTATTGCGAGACGGCAAGGTACGTATCTGAGATCTCGTCACTCCCGTAGCCGCGCATATGCATACATGTATTGACTTTGAAGTGACAAGCTCCGGCTATGGCCCAAGGACCCGAAAACAAAGCTACCTACACCATATCCCGATGGCTCACCAGCGCCGCACCCGTTCACGGGCTTCTTCTATCCCTTCCCGGTAGACGATCTTCCGAATCGGCCTATTCCCGCGGTGCCCGTGCTTGGGCTGGTCACCACTGTTCCTCCAGACCACCCCGAACAAGCGTCGTCGTCCAGAGCGAAGTCCAAAAAGCCGAAGCTGAACTGGGTGTATGTGGACAAGCATACGAGAGAAGTGAAGTATGGACCGCGAAGTGAGGCACGGCAGCACATCATAGGGCCGTGGGACTGGACAGAAGAGGACGAGCAGGGGCTTACGCTCGGTGGTGAGGAGAGCCTGGTCGCTGTCGAGGAGGAGAAGGGGGGATATGGCTGGGCGGTTTACTATGATCAAGACGACGATCGATTGAAGAAGTACGAGGTGGGACAGACGAAGCGCGTTCTGCGATGCAGTTTCGAGAGAAGGATGATGGATGAGGGCAATGTGTATTAGAGTCTGGGGCCATACAGGTATGTCTGTTGCATGCTTTTTTCTCCGATGCTGCTTATCATCGCCTCCCCGAAGGATGCGACTTCGCCCACGCCTCCACTTCCTTCTGCTCCTCTGCATGCATCTTCTTCATCTCCTCCTCCTTGTGATAAAACGCCTTGCCTGGACATCCCCCTTCCCCACAACCCGTGACCTCATACAACCAACTGCTCTCCCTGCACTGCCTCGCGCTCCCGAACCCCTTCGTCACCCACCTCCCATCCTCGACCTCACCGACCTCCAGACTATCGTCCGCATTGCACAGAATAACTTGGCGCAGGTAATCCCAGCAATGCGGCCAGTACCCGTGATGCTCGCCCACGTCGACCTGCGCATGCGGCTTGCCGTCCTGCAACGCCTGCACGACGCTGCGCAACTTGGCCAGGCAATCCAGCTGGTGGAACATGGCCAACCCTGCCTTCCGCGTTCTGCCGTCGTGGCGACCCAGCGAGGTGTACACGACGCCGTGGCTCTTGCCCTGCAGCTCGGCCCAGAGGCGATCGTACGCGGCGAAGGTGTTTGAGAATTCGTAGTTGGGCTCCAGCACCGCGGTGTGCGTCTGGTAGCACGTGTAGTTGCGGCCGTGTTCCTGGAAGTGGAAGCCCTTGTGCGGGAGGGGGTGGGCCTTGGATCTGGGCATGTGGGGGATGCGGTTGGGGGGACCGTTGAAGAGGAGGAAGAAGTTGATGAGGAGGGAGAGGAGGAAGAGGAGGACCAGGACGCTGAACCAACGGTCGAAGGGTGTTTCTTCGTAGGTGCTCCAGGGCGAGGGTGTGCTGGAGGCTGCGGTGTTGGTGTCGTCGTCGGCTTCTTCTTCTTCTTTTGGGGGGTGAGAGGTGGACGCTTGTTCAGTGTCGGTTGAGGGGACTCGCAGGTATCGAGACCGCAAACTTTTGAACACCGTCACGAAGGGGTTCCTCTCTTCTTCTGTTGAACGCATGGAGTTTTGGTGGCCAGCACGCGGGGTGGGCGGCTCGGCGACATCATCGTGGTACGGCGAGGGCAGGTTCAGAATCTCCCGGTGCGCGGGATCCAGGTCCACGCTCACTACGCTGGCATTCGGATTCTGTCCCTGTGCCATCGAAGTTGGCACATCGGTGTTTAGAAGGAAGGGACGTAGGCCTTTGCGCCTGGAGCCCATGGTCGCGACAGTACCCAAGCTGGATGCCATCTCTATTCTGGCAACATTTTCGACGGGACGAGGCTCACCTTTCTACAATGCTCGAATGGCCGCATCTCAAACAAGGTGGATTTGCTATTCACGTCCCCTTCAGGATGTTTGCTAGCGGGGGGGGCACATTGTTACGCATCGACGGCTTTGTTTCACGCGACGCCATCTGCAGCAGCGGGAAGTCTCGACTCTTGCATTGTGCCAGGAACAAGGCTGAGCTCAGAGGTGATTTGCCACTTTGCTGCTATCCCTCGACTCGTCCCATGTGCGATCCATCGTGATGGGGAATCTTAATGACCAAGCTGCCGCCGGAGGGACCATGGAATACGATGAGCGCCCGAACGGGTCTAGCGTATCCGGTCTTTAAGGTTACCACAGGACGTACGGACGACCATCCATGTCGTGCAGCCGCCCTTTCCGAAGTTCAGCCTCGTCACGGGAGGCATTCCATTCATTTTCCTCCCTCTCGCTATGCTGTGACTTCCTCCTCGAACAGAGCAGTCTGCACCTCATACATGATGCACACACACTCGTCATCGCCGGTGCGGACCTGCTCAAGTGCACCCCACATCACCCATCACCCATCTCCCATTGCCCTCGGTCGTCCAATCACGCACCCTTGTCCGCCCACTCAAGGACAACCCACGAACCTCGGCGCGATCAGCAAGCCCAACCACGTGGGCCGGTCGGGGTTATCGCGGGACGGATGGGGCGGGGGGGCAAGGGGTGGAGGGGGTCGAGCATGAACAGTGGACTTGACGGGGGTTCGAACGGGCGAGCTGAGCCGGGACCCCGACCGCAAACCCCGACCCCAAACCCCGACCCGGAACGGGCGCCGTATCCTGATTCCGGAACGGGAAATGGGGATGCAGGCACGGCTGGATGGGAGGTTCCTGAATCTTCACGATGACGGATGACGGGTGGAGTCGGAGAGTAGACGGAGGGTTGATGGTGATGTTGGTATGGATTTTCAAGGTTGTTTGGGAAGGGGAAGGGGAAGGGGAAGGGGAAGGGGAAGGCATCGATCGATGGCGCCTTGGGAATCGACGGAACTGCAGCTGCTGCGCGCATTGCCATTGCTGGATTTTATGAGTAGTAGCAATTCGAACGAAAATCCCACGATTCACGATTATGATCCTATGATTCCCTATCATATACACATTACAGACTCCCGGAACGCAAAGCCACCCTTTTCCACCATACTTCTCGGAAACAAATGAATGAATGAGAACGGGGAAGATTCCAATCCACTCACATGTTATGTTCATATCCTCCTCATTTTTGGGGCCGCAAAGCCTTTGCCAAACCGCTACACACTGATTATTAGCGAATCCCACACAGTCTATACATATACATACCACTCAGCCCATGCCATGCATGTTCCGATCCGATTCGAAACAGGCACACGAAACAGAGAGAGCTCGGGACTCGGAATTGGAGCCTCAGAGGCTCAGCCAGGAACACGCACACAACCCCTGGACTCGAAACCCCCAAACATCAAACCTTTAACCCCCAAACCGCAAAAATGCGAAACCAGAAACAGAAGCAGAAACAGAAACAATCCGGACACCCGCATACCCGGCGCCCGTTTCAAGGATATCAGAGGGCATCTGAAACAGGGGCCCAGCATCTCTATGCGGGTTGCCGGCATCCGAGTCCCTCCTCACTCTTCACTCTTCACTCTCCCTCGAAGACGTGGGGTGCAAAACGGAGTAGACAGACTTCGGGAAATCGAAAGACAGGACGGAGGGAGTAGCTATGTATATCCATGGAGACGACTACTCCAGTCGGGGTGGAAAGGGACCGTCCCTCCATCACAGGTTCGCTGCAATATGTTCGTGCCCAATGCATGCATGCGCGCACGCCTGCATTGCATTCCTGTACCAGCATCCGAGATGACAGGGGCGGCCTAGAGAATGTCATCGGTAGATCATGTAGCACTGCAAAACGCTGCCATCACACACACGGGAACCCGAAAATGAACTTGGTGATTTTTCATTCATCCATCTGGCGCTGCTAGAGGCGCGCCCTACTCCATGGCCATGGCAGGCAAGCAATTGCTTGAGAAAGGGGGGTATATCTACCGTACTTTTTCGTCCCCTCCACACGGATTGCGCAAAACATTTCATTATGCATTCATTGATGGACTCGCATTGCATGTGCATGGTGTTCGTCGCCATTCTTCGTCGCGCCAGAAGCGCGAGCAACCGCAAACGAAAAGTGAGCAGGTTGCGTCGCAAATTGATAGGCAGCGCAGGACTGACAGGCAGAGAAAACAAAGAAGGAACAGGGAAAAAGAAAGAAAGAAAAAAAAGAAAAGAAAAAAGATAGACATTCGCACCAAACTCCGTATCCATTATGCACCCTTGATAGTCCGGAGAGCATGCAGTCGCAATCGGGGAAAAAACAGCTGGGAATAAAGACGCCCTTCCTCCGAGACTCCAAAGGATGATGCATCGTAAGCGTAGTGGTGGTATCAGGGACGCTCAAAGGCGTCCAACAAAACATTGTAGCAGTCGAGCAAGCAATCGGTCCTCCTGAATGCAAATTTGGGGCCATCGTATTCATCTTCGTGGACTGAAATCGCAGTCGTCATTCGGCCGTGAACGGTACATTTGTGCTGCACTAGCGGGTCGCGCCACAGCCGGCCTTGATCTCGCGCTTCATGGCCTCCAGGTTCTTGTGCATCTTCATGAGCTCGGAGCGCTGGGCCTCCGTCGGTGGCGTCGAGGACTCGGCGAGCGTCCAGTAGAGCTCTTCATACTTCTTGTAGCAGCGCTGGAACTTCTGGGAAAGCTCGACGGTCTGGCGGAAGCTCAGGGACACGGCGGGCGAGGTGGCAGAAGACGACGAGTCGGCGGGGGAGATTTGGTTGTTATTGTTGTTGGTGGGATACTGGGAAATGCGGCTGGTGTCGATGTTGCTGACCTTGCGCATCTTGTTGGTCGGGGTGCTGGTGGTGGAAGAGTCATCGGACTTGCGTTTGAGCGAGCTCAGCGAGGCGGTGGTGGAGGCCGTGCCGCGGCTGTTGGTGCTCGTAGGAGTATGCGTAGGGGTGGGACGGTCGACGCGGGCCTGCTTGACGGACGAGCTGCGCAGCTCACCATCCGGGTCATTCGCCTTGCGTTTGAGCGGGCGGTCGGAGGGGGTGGACGAGGTCTTGGGTGGAGAGGGGGTGCCCGACATGGCCTTGTGGACAGGGTGGTTCTTTTCAAAGTCGCTCGCGTTGATCGGGGGAGAGGCAGACAGCGGCGAGGGGTTCTTGGGCTTCGTGTTGGGGGGCCTCGCGGGCTTGGTCGGACGGGCCGCGGCGGTCTTGCGAGCACTCTGCTCCGGAGCCTTGTTTGGCTTGATCGGCTTGTTGAGCTTCTGTGGAGGCTGCTCCTTGGGCTTGGTGGTCTGCGGGGGCTGCTCCTTCGGCTTGGTGGTCTGCGGGGCCTGGCCCTTTGGCTTGGAGGTCGGCGCGCCCTGCTCCTTGGGCTTGTTGGTTTGCGCGTGCTGCTCCCTCGGTTTGGCTGCCTGCGCGGTCTGCTGCTTCTCCTTTGGTTTGGTGGCCTCGGCGGGCTGCCCCTTGGGTTTGGCGATCGTGACGACGGTGGTGGGGTAGGGGTTGCCAGGAGCGTCTTTCTTGACGGTGACGAGGACCTTCTTCTGACGAATGACGGGCGGCATCGTGTCGGCGGAAGGTGTGTGAGGCTGGACGTGTGCAGCGGAGTTGTTGATGGCAGGTGAGTTGGAAGCTGGGTTGGGAGTTGCTTTGGAGTGGGTTGCAGAGGAGGAGGAGGAGGAGGAGGAGGGGGAGGAGGAGGAGGAGGAAGCGTTTTGGTTTGGCCTCCCAGCCTCTCTTATTGTTCTTATTGACGGCTTATCTTTCACCACCCTCTTCACCTTCACCTCGGCGGGGTCCTTTGGTTCCTTGGATCTCTTCCCATCCCTTCCGGAGTCCTTGTCGTCGGCCTTCTTCTTGGAGGCGGCGGGCTTCTTGTCATTGAGTTTCGGCATCTTGTGGAGCGGTGTAGCGGGCTTCGGGTCGGGTGCCTTGATGTTGAGCTGCGAGAGACACTTGCCCTGTCCACGCTCCTCGATGGGGAGCAGGGTCTGCCAGAGCTTGTCGTCCTTTGCGAGCCGCAGACGGTCGAAAGACTTGATGGCATTGTTGACGGCGCGGGCCCTGTCGTCTGCGTGTTTGTATGGGAAGTTCCAGGGGTTGAGTTCGCGGAAGGCCTTGTCGGTCAGCTGCCACCTGTCGGAGGAGGGTTTGGCGAGCTTGCTGAGCAATTCACGCACGTTGGCGACGGAGGTTCGGCACGTCTCGGCCAGGTAGGTGTCGGTGGCAGGCTGTATGGCGAGGAGGTGGATCAGAGGGACGCGGAGGGCACGGAGCAGGAGGTCATGGCTGTCGGGGGGCTGGGAGGTGGGAGGCTTGATCATGGGCGAGGGGGGAGCACTGGGAAGGGGGGAGCCGAGGGAGCCCAGGGAGGACGGGGCGAGGTGTGAGGGCTTGAAGCTCTTGGAAGGGAAGCGGCGATGGGCGGGCGTGCGAATGGGGGTGGCATCACCGACAATGGTTCTGTGGAGGGTTGTCAGTCAGTCGGGTTCGGAGACGGGGACGCAGCAACAACGAAGGATGCGAGAGGCATACTTGTTGGCTTCCTTGAACTCTGAGATGGCGGCCATGCTGCTCTTGAGCTGCTCGAGAGCGACATCGACGCCGGCGGTTGTCTCCTCTGCCTTCTGGACTGCCAGGGTGTGGGTGATGAGGCCGGCGAACTCGAGGTGGTTGTCGGAGTTGGGGTCGGAGACAGAGGCGGAGACAGGGCGGGTGGAGCGGTAGACTTCATGGCAGTATCGCTCGGGGGAGGTGTGTAGGGGGTGGGAGCGGTCTCCGAATCGTAGGTGCTATGGAAGGGTGGATGTCAGCCAGCTCGCTCTTGCCCATGTTCATTCATTCCTCAGAATTGACACCCAACAACGACAGCAGAGCTCTACCAGCACCATGGGGAGTAGCACAGGAGCAGGGGAATTGGAGTTGGGATTGGAATTGGGATTGGGATTGGGATTGGGGCACGTACAGGTGTGCGGCCAAAGACTACGGTGATCTTGCCGTGGCTGGCAGCGTCGAGGAGGTCGTCGAGGACGTCCTGGGGGAGGTCGAGCTGCATGGCCTGGATGGAAGGGTGGAGGGCGGCATCTTTGGGGTGCAGGTCGCCGTCTGGAGCGCCGAGGAGGGCGATGGGGTGGTCAGAAGCGGCGGGGGCGGCCATGGTGTTGAAGGGTCTGGTGGGATTGTGCTGATCGAGGCGGGAGCCGGGATGATATCGCACCAGACAGACGTCAGGGAAACTGGCGATGCATGGAGACAGCACCTAGGCCCACGCAGCAAGCACAAGCAGCCAGCAAACGTGGGTGACGGGTGATGGATGGGTGATGGGTGATGGGGGAGCGGGTCGAGCCCCGTCACAGGTGCCTTTGTGAGCTGGCAGGGTGAGGGACTCCGGGGGGAGAAGGGGGGGAGCGTGAATGAATGAGTGAGTGGGTGGGTGAGTGAGTGAGTGAGTGAGTGAGTGAGTGAATGAATGAGTGAGGGAGAGTGGGTGGGTGAGGGAGGAGGAGGAGGAGGAGGAGCAGCAGCAGCAGCACCGAGCACTGACAGCAGCACGCACCAGCAGCAACACCAGCACCAGCACCAGCACCAGCAGGCGTCGAGGCGGGCTTTGCCTTCCTGGCCCTTCCAAGGCTGGGGGTGCTCGCAGCTCTCGGAGACCCGTCAGACCAGGTCAGGACGGTCAGGACGGTCAGGACTCAGACTGAGTCCGAGCGCCCAGTGCCGCGATGGCTAATGGGCCGAAGCCCCTCTGGTGCACGGCTAACCCTAACCCAACCCAACCTAACTGTCCAAGGTACGGCCCTGAAACGATTGGTTGTCACGGAGGAGTGGGAGCATTCTGGGACAAAGCAATTACCACTGTCGATGGATTGTGTCGGGCATTGGGGGAGGGGAGGGGTGGAGGGTGAGGTCAATTCACTTCTTCTCCCTCCTCTTCTTCCTCTTCCTTCTCCAATACTGTCTACAATTCGGCTCGAGGGCCACCAAGACGAGGAGAAAGAGGAGTGGGGGTGGAGAAGCGAGGGCTTACTGCTTTGAAGTTTGGCGTGCATCCAAAGGGCCCTGGGTGGGTGGAAGGGTGGATGGATGGGAAGGATGGGATGGACCGATGCAGGTGCCCATACCAGACCATATCAGACCAGAAAAACACCCTACTATTGAATACCCTACGATACCCTAAATGTCACCACCACTGCCGCGACTGGCACCACCACCACCACCACCACCACCACCACCTCCACCTCCACTACCTCACTACTGAGCTCACCAATTCCAGCGAGAACGCCGCCATGGCGCCCCGGTCTGCGAGGCTTACGACACCTGGGAGCCCTGGCAGCCCTGGGGAGGCGAAATCCAGCGGCGGGCCGCATCCATGGGACTCCATGGGACGACCGTCGACGGCCAACCTGCGCTATCGACCGCCGTGGTGCAGCGCCCACCTCGGTGCAACGACGCGGGAGCAATTGCTCCTCATTCCACCTCTACTGTGTAAAGTAACAGTACCAGCAGAGAGCCCTTTTGTTGAGAGAGAGCAGCCTAGCAACAGCGCCCTTCTTTGCTGCTCACCGTACGCAGCGCTGACGGACAAGGACGTGGCTCGACCAAGGTCCTCCTCCTCCCAAGACCAGGGCCACTAGTGCTGCGCTGTGTGATGACGAGAGAGAGAGAGGGAGGGAGGGAGACTCCGTTCCGTGTACGAGCTCGCCATTGACGGCTGGCTGTGCCTCTGTTGGGCGCCGGACAACCCCGCGATCGCTGGCACACTGCAACTGCAAGTAGCCGTCATGACTTTTCGGAAAAAAAAAAAAAAGAGGAGAGGGAAAAGAAAAAAACAAAGCAGGGCGGCGGCGTTGCTCATGTGCTGTTCCCCTCGTCTTCGGGGCTTCATCAGGCTTGCTCACGGGTCCCAACGATTCCCAGCGATTCCCTTCTCCAGACGCCTCGTCCGAATCCCGATGCTGGCGAGACGCCCGTCATGCGCCACACCATCCAGCACCTGGGCAATTCACCAGCCTCAGCCACCGCTATTCCCGATCGGGACACTCAACCCAGCCCTGGCGATTCCTGGCGATTCCGGGCTATTCCTGGCTATTCCTGGCTAGTATTCCTGGCCTTCCCTTGATTCATCATTCCTCATTCCCTTGTCCAGCTCATCCCCGCAGGCCGTGGGCGGAACCTCCATCCGCCAGACTCACGGGAGCCGCTGATCCATTCTATCTCGAAAGACAACATCATACGGTGTAGATGGTCCATATGGAGGAGAGGCACGCCTCCGCCTCTTCCTGCATTGCCAGCTGCCTCATCCGGGCACCGGGCAGTGGGCACCGCTGATGAGGAGGATTTGACATGATTCCTCACCTCATCTTCCTCATCTTCCCCCACTAATTAGTATATACTGCCGCTGCAAACTCCCAGTCACCCAGTCTCCCACGCGGCAAAACCGAGGCGCCGCGCCCGCCTTGCCCCATCCATCCATGGATTCCAGATTCCACGCATCCTCTCTTCCTCCCATCCTCCCATTGCTCCCAACCCCCACCCAAGCACACCCGTGTTGAGGCCAAGACTCCCTCTCACCCACCCGCCCCGACTCCATTGCGCCGCTAGAAAACAACGGAAAACAACTCATAACAATAATAATACACCATCTACCGCAGCCCGCTGCAATCACTCGAGAGACCCCGAGTTCGTCCATTACCCGGTCGTGAGGACCCCCCTCGTTACGCCGCGTTCCTAGTGTGTTCTTGTCTCTGTAGGCTGTAGGTGTATATGTGAGTGTGCATGAGTAACCAAGCCTGCATCCGCTGGTGCCGTCGGCTTCCAAGCCCTCTCCAATCTCCAATCTCCAAGCTCCATCCAGAACGAGCCACCTGCTCGTGCTTCCTTAGGGCCCCGGCTCCCGCTGCTGCACCCAGGCCGCACCAGATGCCAGAAGGACCAACGCTGACCTGCAGCCGCCTCCACCATCATGATCCATGCCGTGTCCGTGTTCCCCTCCCTCCTCGTGATGATGACAAGACAGACCACATTCCCCCAGGCCCTCTGCCTCCCGTCAGAACACCCAAGATCGCCGCCTCGCCGCCCTCGCCGCCAATCTCACCCTCCAATCTGCCCTCCCCGACTCCTGGAACGGTTGCCCTCCCATAAATCCATAAATCCCTAATCCGTTCACCCCCCGGACCCCCGTCCCTGGCCAAATCAAATAAAGCCGTTGACGTCGCCCTTGCTGCCCCCCCGTCAAGCCCGCGGGGTACATAGATGAAGTACCATCTCGCCTCTACGCCAACCCCCGAGAACGAACGGTGAACAAAGTCACCCGATCAATCATCAATCGGCCCTCTACATACTGAGTCTACTCTCGTCCTAGCACCAGTGCACACGCAGGCACGTCGGCGTACCGGTTCCCCCCTGGGGCCACGGGAAGCTGAGCACAGCGTAACACCGAGTACACTGTAGAACAGCCTAGCCCCGCCAAAGGTACGACCACTGCCCGGATGCGCACTCTGTTCTCAGACAGCTGGGGATACCAAAAGACTGCCCAGTCGCCACGGCCATGCCTGTCCGAGAAAGGACAAAACAAAAAAGAAAAAAAAAGGGCATTCTACGTGCTATGCAGAAACGGCCTTGCATCCCGCTTCTGGCGCTCCGGACTTCCACCGCTATACTACCCATCATCCTCGATAGATTGCCCTCGCATTCAACCTCACGCCTCCCCCGCAACCCAAACACACCACTTACTCTAGCTAGCTGTATACTCTGTACGTACTAACCTCTCTCGCGCGCGCTCTCCCTCGGCGAGGCTGCCATCCCCAGATTTTTTCCACCCCCAGCCCATTGTTATTAAATACACCCACTACTTCCGACGGCTTATCACCCGCCAATATTGCCCTCGCGTCCGACATCTGGGAAGCCGCCGCCCACCTCACCTGTTCCCCCGACCGTAGAATTCGAATTCATTTCGGCGCCAGGAAAAGGAACCCCTTCGTCGAGATGCAACGAGCGGCGTCCACCAGCCCACTTTGCGCCCAATTTCGTCGAGATGAAGCGTGTCGTCATCCTACGCTGACAACGCAGCACAGGGGCAGATCGGACCATGCGCATGCCCTCTCCGCCCATCAGAATCATCCGCGGACTTGGAAGATCCACCACGATTCCCTCGCCAGAGGAGCCTGAGAGAAATCCCCCCTTCGTCTCATCTCGTGGCCATGCACCGTAGATTTCCCCCGCACTCCGCACTCTACCATCCTCTCTTCTCCTCCCCACTGGTAAGACGGACCTAACTACTTCGTGACCCTCCACACAGGATTTCCCTTCCAACCAAAAGCCCCCCTCCGCAACACAAAGACCCTCAAAACCCATTCACCCTCAACAATTCCCCACCCACCAATGGAGAAATAAAAAAAATGTATCCATCGTCCCTCGCACCACCACCCTACCCGCAATAACATGCCCTCCCCCTCCCCGCTCTAGTACATACACACATAGACATACATGCCCACTCCCCACCTGGTCCGTACCTGCACATCCCTCCCCATCCGGGAAACCCCAGATTGCGCAGGGGCATCTGCAGCGTGCCTCGCCCGCTATTTTTGGGTTCACCGCCGGGCCTGGCGGAAACAAACCTTGGAACTCACGAGTCACTATGTAGATACTTTGCTGGACGGCGAGCGGAAGAAAGAGGATGGGGAGGGCAGGAAACGAGCGGTCGCACACACCGCCTGCGCAGCCCTCCTCCCATCCGCGCTCGGCACCTGCAGCTTGTGGCACCGAGGGGAGCTGCGGGCTTATTCATAACGGGTGTTGCTGACATACTGTGTAGGTATTCGGATTCGGCATGGAGATGGAGGGATGTGGGTAGCGAGGGCTGTGGATGTATAGTCTGTAGACCATCGCAATGGGAAGAAGGGGGGATTCGTTGTGGACGGAAATGAATGGAGGTATACGCATAGAACCCTTCGTCTCTAGATCCAAGTAGTTGAACCTTTCAATCGTACACCTTTTGGTCTTCCATCTTGTCCAGGTCTGCTGACGTCTCCTTCACTTCGCCTTCACGACCTGGTCGGATTGTTGGATTGGACCATGATGGAGCCACCCAATGTCTCGTAGCACTCCATGTACATAATGCCAGACGCATGCACACCTCCTTCGCGCAAACCCCACAAACGGAGAAGACCCAGAAGAAGAGGAATGAGTATATTGCCCACACCGCACACGCCATCCCGATGGAACCCACACAATGCAAACACCGCCCTCATGCCAAAGGAAACCCGCCCACGACTCCAGAATGCCCCGTGTCCGCAGCTCGGCCTACTCGCCAAACAAGAACACATGCCTGCCCACGCTCTTCTCCAGACAGACCCGTATGCAATGCACCGTCTCCATGCCTTTCCCATCCGCTTCAACCACCTTCCTCCTCAAGTCGAGCGGACCTATACGCCATCCGCGTCCAGCTCCTCGGGCGTCTTGTGCCTCGCCAGCACATGCCGCTGGAACTCCGCAGGGTCCTTGTCCCACAGCTCCGCCGCCTGCCCGTTGAGCGGAGACGAACTATTCGAAAGCAAAGCTTGATTAGCAACCCATTCCTCTCCCACAGATAAAAAGCATCCCGACGAAACGCAAATCCCAACTCACTTGTTCGGCTCCCCCAGCAGGCTCTGCAGACTCAGCAGGATGCTGCTGACGCTAATCACCGCGCTCCACTTCTCCTTGAGAATGTCCAGGCAGATGCGCCCCGAGAAGTCCACGTTCGGATGGTAGATGGGCGTCCGGAACAGCACCGTCGGCGCCTTGTACGGATACTCGGGCGAGAACTCCATGCTGAGCTTGAACACCAGGCCCGCGTACGGCGTGTCGGCCGGGCCCGTGATCGTCGCGGTCCAGAGCGAGAGGTCCGAGTCGGAGGGGAACGCGGAGATGCCCGGCGTCGGGTTCGTGAGGATGTCCATGAGCTCCTTTTGGAGGCTGGAAAGGGTGTTAGAGGGGGGCCAGCTTTCCAAGGTAGGGTCGGGGAGGGCTTACCGCTGGGCCACCGTGTTGCTCGCCATGTTGATCTGGAGGCGAGGAGGGTAGGATTGGACTTGGTGTACTGGGACTCGCGCGGGCGAAGCGTTCCTGTAACGTCGAGCTGCAACCGCTCAGACCCTCACTTGAGCACTGCCCAAGAAGAGAGGAAACTGTCAAGCGGATAGGGCTCGCAAGCTCGTCGTGTAACCTCAGAAGAAGAGCTGCAGCTGGAGCGTATGCAAGTCACCCCGCAAGTGTCGCGTTGTGGGAGAAAGGAAGAAAGAAGTGGGGAAGAAAGCTTCGAGAAGTCGCCGAACTGGAACCAAGTAGCGGATCCACCACCAGTAGCTTCGCAGGACTTGCACCGAGGGGTTCCTGAAACGCCGGTTTCGACTGCGAGGAGATGTTCACGCTGCAAATAAGAGGAGGCGCAGAAGAAGAAAAAAATGGAGAAAATGTCGTATGCTGGGCGTGCCGCGGCGTTGTGTTTATGTTTACACAGGGTGGGCCCGTGGAAACGGGTTACCAGTTGACGGGTAGCCGCTGGGAATGGCCCGTGCACGTGGCGGCGATCCGCGTCCGCTAGGAGAGGATCGACAGGGTTCAGGGAGTATGGATGTTAACGTTTTGATACAGGAACCGCGTCAATCGATCAGGAGTGTGTGGACAGGAGGTCTTGGAATTGGCGCCATAAAATTGCTTTTGAAATTTGAAGCGTGTATCAAGTGTCATGTTTTTGGAACGGTTGGTCGCATACTCCATCCATCACGTCAACAACACCAAATGGACGCGCCCGTCTGAAATGGATATGACCGGCGACGTACAGCCTGGGAGGAGGTCGAGACGATTCCACAGATGTGATGAATGCCTTAATATATGCCTATGATACAGTCAATGCCATTCGCCACCCCTCCAGAGACACGCATGCCTCATATAGAAAAGTATCCTTAACCACCCTCCGAAAACGCCACGCTATGCAAACACAGAAAGCCCTTGGTCCCACCAGGACCTCGATCCCATTACAGTCTCCACAAGCCGCCACCATGCATCCCCATTTGTCGTATACCGCTCACCTCCCCACAGCCCTTCCCAACGCCCTCACTCCTCCAACAACTCCTCTCGCAACCAGCAACCCCGGACCCGGGACCGCAACTGCCCCCACCCCGCCCCCGAGCACTTTGCCCCTCCCATGAAGAATGGCAAATCGGAGCAGCACCTCCAGACAAGTCACACACAAAGAAAAGATAATCAGGATAATGATGATCCATGTAATCCTCGTCATCTTCTTGTCGGCGATGGAATCGCTCAGGATCTCGCCCAGATCGAGGAACACTTTACATCGCTCGTTGAGGACCTGGATGCGCGGTTGGATTTCGAGGTACTCGCGAATGGCAGTGTAAAGCGGGTGGAGCGTGGGTTCTGCGTCCCAGAAGAAGTTGGGCGTGTCGAGCATGTTGGACGCTGCGGGAGGAATTAGCATCTCCTGTCTCAAGGTATACACATGGAGAACTCACAAAGATTAACATCCACCCGGCTCGTATACAACTGCCCCACCATCTTCACCACCTCGCTCCTCCCCATTCCCAACTTCCCCGTCAACGCCAACCTCGTCGGGATGTACTTCGCGCGGTCCATCGTGCGGTTCATCCTCTCCTCGAACAGGCTCAACTTCGTGCTCTGAGCAATCGCATGGCTCATCGCAAGCTTGATCATATGGTCCCCGCTCTTCAACGTAATCATGTCGTTGTACACCCTCGGCCGTGGAATATCCGCATTGTACTCAAAGTGAAATTCCTCAGTCTCGAAATCCGCCTCGTTGAGCGGCCTCGTCGCAAGACTGACCCCCGTCGCCGAAGTCGAGAAGGTCAAATCCGCAAGGATATCCTTTTCCTGCCTCTCCGTGAAGTTCCAGAACACAACCACTCCGTACGAGAACACGAACATCTCCCCAAAGCTCAGCGCATTGGGCGCGATCCGCGGCGTCGGATGCGCCAGCTCGGAAGAATTCGACCTTGGGCGCTGCCGTCTTTGCCGTCGGTCGTTGGGACTGCCAACCGGAGATTCTTCATCCTGCCCTCGGACGCCGTACTCCCCGTCATCTTCAAAATACCCCTCATGGTACTCAATCAGCTCATTCCTCTCAATCTCCTCATCCAGCATGGTCTTCCCTCCAGGACTCTTCAACGCCGGACTGCTCCTGACCCGATACCCATCCAGCCCCGGCAAAAGGGGTAGGTGGTACGCCGTATACAGGCAATCATCGTAGAGCTTCGTCCGCGCGCCATGTTGCGTCTTGACGAACTCGGCTGTACTCTTCATCTTGTACGCCTGCGCAGTGCAGTACGCCGTGACCCGGGACAGCTTCTCCGCTCGCTGCGGCTTGGGCAAACGCTCCGCATAGCTCTTGTCCTTCAATCCGCCTTTCGCGCTCCGGCGGGCGAGCTCCTCATCTCGTGGCGGCCGCTCGTGGTCTTCTTCGAATTCGTCCTTCTCGTCTTCCTCCACGCCGCCTTCGGTCTCTGGTAGAAGCACCAACTTTTCGCTTAGCTTGCTTGTCCGCGTGGGTATATACTGCGGTGCCAAACGACCTGACAGTTTCGGCTCGAGCGGATGCCGCCCGCTAGGCGTGCGCGTATGGTTTGACGGGCGGAGACCCGGGGGCCCTCGGCGCTGCTGGGAGGGGATGTCGGACGCATATTGGAGGATGTTGTCTACGGAGATCAGTTTGGCGTTTGGGCGCGCTGTAGCTGGGCGCGAGCCGGGTCGGGTGTCTCGACTATCTGTCATCTGTGGAGCTAATGAGTATACTTGTCGTGCAGGAACATAGCGGCCGACTCACCAACACTGTGGGGCCCCTCTTGCCCTTTATGCCCTTCCCTGAGGTCGACATGGCTGTTTCGATGAGGATACCTAGTGAGCGAAGCTCACGAATGGCGTTGCCGTGGTTGCGCTCAAAAGTGTTCGCAGTCGGAGGTTAGGAAGCTAGATCGACAACGTGCCGTTGGACGTCATTGCTTGGCAAAGATCTTCTGGCACATAGCAGCCACCACTATGGAGTAGCAAGGAGCGAATCAGCAAACAAACTTGAGAGACTTCGTGCATTGACAAATTCTGATTTGGCTAATCGAAGATACCAATGGGCACCGATATTGTAACCACCAGAAGAGAGTACCAGATACTAGCTAGCATACCCAGACTCCATGCTAAGAAAGAAGGACGAGTGTCCCGTCATGATCCATGAAGAGGACCCAATTGGCAAAAGCAAAGCAGGAGAATTCCATCATAGCCCCGTCCTCCCGCACAATCGCAATCACCTCACACCCTCTCGAATGCCACATCCTCCAATCCCCTTTTGACATCCATAACCTCCCATTACTGCAATCAAGTCATGAAACGGAGAAACGAGAAGAAAGTGGGTATTAAACACACAAAGGAAAAGCCGTGTAGAAGCCGTAAGACCCCGCTCAGAGCCTCTTGCCAGGCACAAAGATGAAGAGGCAGCATACAGCTGCATCAACCAGAAGAAAAGCCGCCAACATCATCAACGACCGCTTGTTCAGGGTCTTCTTGACGAACGGCTCCTGGATGAGGTTAAAATCCATGAGCGTGTACTCGCTGAAGCCGATGAGTGCCAGGATGGGGTCCAGCATGTATTGATGGGTGAAGATGAAGTAGAGGGCGATCGTGAATGGGAGGATAAGCTACGTTGTCTGTTCATTCAGTGCTCTTTGAAATTTTGGAGGTGAATACGTACCCAACATCTTGTGGACCTCGACTTATTGAGGAAGATAAGAATGAAGGAGGCCCAGACCGCTGCGAAGAAACTGATCAAGCCGATGATGAGACGGATCATCATGCTCTGCGGCACGAGATTGCCCAAGCCCTTGCTCTGCAGGAATCCGGGGAAGGCGTCACGCTCCATGGCCTGGAAGACGTAGTCTTTCGCCGCGTCGAAAAGCTCCGGATCGCTCCTCTGCTCAGGGCCTTCTATGGCATCCTGTACGTCATGGAGAATGCTTTGCGGTATGATGATTTCTCGCTCGGATCCCGGAAGAAGGTAGGTGTACAGAATCTTCTCCGCAGATGCCCTCAGATCCTCCCTCTTGGGAACATTGTCTCCAGGCGAACTCGAGTCCTCCCCAGGCGAGCTTGTATCCATGGTCATGAAGCTAGGGCGGGGTGGGCGTTCGCGACCGGGGGACGAGTGATGCGAGTAGTTATCCTGGCTATTCTGCGGGGAGTGCTGGCGACTCCCGTGATCCGACCTAAGGAAGGCGGAGAGTCTTTGGTCTGACACATTGCCCTTCTCTCCCGACGGTCCCTCACCCGCGCCCTCTGGGAAGAAGGAAGATCGCTTGCTGTTGCCCTTCTCCATTTCGGGGGTATCTTCGATGACGGAGCGATGCAGACGACGTACATAGAGGCGGCAAAGTTGGAGGTGCTGAGATACATCGAGCCTATACTGTAAGCCGTCGAAACCTGGGCAATGACTCCTCCCCGCATACTTACCAGAAGTCCAGGTAATCGACGGAGCGCTGCTGGTCGCGCATGTAGATGTAGAAGGAGAACAGATCAAGAGGAGCCAACGTCTGGCGGCTCAGCACTTCGAAGAGGTTAGGGAAGCGGGTCCTCTGCGAAGGGTCTCTTGGAGGCATCGAATCTCCCATGATGACGGTTGGTGCAGCGTCGAGCTGCAGTTTCTCCTGGAGTAGTGCCTCAATATGTGGAACTCCCGATACAGCTCCCTGTTATGCTGTTTTCCTTCAGAGTCTCTGCCGGTGGCGACGCGCTCTGCTCCTGCGGCCAGTGTTTTTCCCCTTCCCGATCTCCCGTTTGTAGCGTCGTACTCTCACTCCTTTCCGTGCCGTTTGTTCCGCAATCCTCCAGCAAATCGAGACCGTTATCCCCCCAGCGAGACAAGTTGAAGTTCTGAGCGAGCGACGAGAATGTAAACTGTATCGGAGCAGGTCCTGGAGACCCAAAATGGCGGGCACGGAGAGCAAACTCGCTGTGAAGCTGGGAAATGAAGTCCAGTGCACCCGGACGGTCTTGGCGCGACGAGTGGGCTCCCGAACGGGTGGCTGAGATTGGCGCGAAGCGGCTCAGGTACCAACGCGACGAGCGCGGGGCGGTAGCGAGCTGTTGCAGAGGCCCACAGCGAAAGGGAGCGCGCTCACGGCAGCGATAGTAATGAAGCGTAAGAACTCCTTTGGCGGATCCCGGGCTTATGTCGTCTTTGTCTGGTTGTCAGCGGGATGAGGTGGTCAGAGTCGCAAACTGGGAATCTCCCTTGCGATTGTCAGTGCAATCAGGCACCCCGGCCCTTTGATTGGTTGGAGCTCCTATGGCTGAAACAGGAAAGGTGTCGGTGGCACGTGACGCTAAGCTCGCTCAAGTGCCCAGGTGGCTAGGTGCCTCCAGGGTTGCACCAGGTCATTGAAACACAGCCACGGACGTCGCCCACTTGAGTGATCTACTTTTGGGCAAGTTTCGAATCGAGTTTCTATATGCAGCCGTGCGGCGTACTGCAGGGCGTAGATTCTCGCCCCAGGAAGCATGCAACAAAGGGAGTCATGAAAGAGCAGGCAACAACCAAAGCGAAGACGCCTTAGGCATCAACAATTCATAAATTAATCCACGAGCCTGTAGGCCTGGCAGTCGTAGCCGTCACTACAGGATCAGCCCCCAGTCCCCACCCCTCGCCACAACAACATGACCGACTCCAACCCCGTCACGATTGAACTCCCTGCGAAATTCCTCCGCGGTCGCAAGCCCAAAATCACCAAGAAAACCATCAACTTCAAAGCCGAAGGCCTCCTTGAATACGATGGGTACTACGCCGTCGTCCTGGACGGCGTCCTCTCAGAGGAAGAGTGCAAGACCCTCGTCGCCGCCGTCGAAGCCACCGTCGATGGAAAATGGGAACGCGCAATGATCAACATCGGATACGGACGCCAGAAGATGATGGAGAATGTTCGAAAGTGTGGGCGGATTATTGTGGACGACAGGGACCTGATGAGGCGGTTGTGGGATAGGGTGGAAGGCGAGGTGCCGGAGATTCTGCAGCTGGACAACTGGCCGGACGTTACGGGACTGCATGCTGCGATTGAGGAGGAATTGTGGGGTATGACCAGATTGAATGAGAGGGCGAGGTTCCTCAAGTATGTAGGTGGAGAGTATTTCAAACGTAAGTCCTACAAGGTCTCTCAACGAAAAACGGCCTTTGACAAGTATAGAGCACGGTGACGGGCAGTATATGACGGAAGACGGCTTCGAGAGATCCTATTTCACCCTCCACCTTTATCTGAACGACGGTACGGGTAAGGATGGGGAAGAGCCTCTAGAGGGTGGGGCGACCATTTTCCACAGCCACTGTGACAAAGATCTGAAGGTGGAACCGAAGGCTGGCAGGGTCCTTCTCTTCCAACAGCGTCACCTTATACATTCTGGGGAAGACGTCGTGAAGGGGACGAAGTTGACCATGCGGACGGACGTCATGTATGCGAGGGAACCGAATGACAAGGCCCGGGAGCCCAATACCAAGTCGAATACCCCCTTAGGCCGCCGGGCCGTCGAAAAAGGTAAGAAGTTGTTGCGCAATCCATTTCATTAGTAGTATCCTCGCACTTGTATGTACTCGGGTTGCACTCACCTGAGAGGGAAAAAGAGGTGAACGGCCCGCCTCACCAGAGTAATCGGAATCGAATGATACCCTTCCCTTTTCACTCCTCAAGAGGAGCTACTCAAGGTCAAGCACGCTGCGTATTGCACTATGATGTCGCCCCCCAAAGGGAAGCACACAATCTTCGCACCGACTCCCATAGGAACACATCCCACAGTTTGGACACAAGTGCCCTCGCTGGAGAGTGCCCTGGACTTTCTGATGCCGAATGCAGACGTGAGTCACGCCAGGCCCTTACAGGCAGTAATGCCAGAGCTCGCTCAGTCGAGCAAGATGGCAGAAAAGAAGTGAAGATTACTCCGAATTTCTCATTTGCATGTTGGGACAGCTGCACCAGAGGTACAGAGTCTGTTTGGAAGCAAAGAAACGCAGCATTGGTGAGGCAGGCCGTTGGAGGAGAAAAGAATAGCCGTGGGGAGCTTGAGGTTTTCTACTGGCATCGCAGGGAAGTAAATCCGCGCCGGCTTGGCACGTTTACAGGGGGTTTGTGGGGAGGGGTACGCATTTGAATACGATCACACAGTACATTGCTATATCGTTGTCATGTACGATCCCAGGATCTTAACACCTCGGCTTCCCTGAGCCTGGCAACATGGTGAAATCCTACGTTGAGGGCTCGCAGGTTTAGGCTCATTCACTTGTGACCCCCTCCCAGGACCCCCCGATGCGGGCGCGGAAGCGGGGAGCCCCGTGATGACCCAGATACCTCTGATCATGAGCTGAGGATGTCTTGCTCAGCATCTAGGCGGGAGAGAAAGGCTGTAGTCTTCGCAGACGAGGTCGTTTTCGGAATCAATCAACCTTTATAGCACTGAAATCATCGTCAGCCACACCCTCCATGCATCCATGCAATGGAAACCCTACCTGTAAATCTTGCGCACAAACACATACGCCGACAAGAATCCAACAGTCCCAGTAAGCAGCCCGTACACGGCGCAAGCCAAGAACCCATAGAAGAAGAACAGCAAACTCGGCAGAAAGCCATTGATGTGCAGTCGGGTGTAGTAGTACCAAACTTGGTAACCAAAGATCCAGAAGGCGCTACTTCCCCCAGCGAGAAAGGACTGCCACCACCAATGGTAATTCTGATGAGTATTGTCAGTTCTCAAGTACCCAGGGGAGCACCGGCCGGAACGACTTACCTCGTCGCAAAGTTGCAGGTAGGTTGCTATGAGGCTTACTTCTATGATGGTAACAGCCAGGATGGTAGCGACCAAGGACGCGAACCCAAAGAGATAGTAGTAACTGCTCGTCTCCTGCCAAAAGCTATCGAAGACGAACATCAACTCTACGAGAATGACCAAGAAGGGAACGGCTCCTGCCAGGATCACTGTCTGAGTGCTTCTCCTGAGCCAGGATGAGTTAGGTATTTGACGTGGTATCAAGTTGGCCTTGATGGGAGGAGTCCATGCATCCAATTTAGTGTATCCGTACCAACCGCCGATATAGACAAGTGGGAGTTGAAAGAAGAGCCACAAGGCGATCAAGGCGATGAGCGTACCGAAGGGGATGGCGTTACTTGAGGCCTGCATCCAGACGAATAGGTTGATGATGAAAATGGTGGAAAAGAGCAGTCCTGGGACCAGTGACGCTGTAACTAGTGAATTCTGCACCCACATCTTCCCGCCAAAAGACTTGTAGGCCCGAGAGGAGAAGTATCCCGAAAAGATCCCAGCAAGGAGGAATAGGCCAACACCAACGCTGATATATCCGCCCCGGAGGCTGGGGTTGAGTACGCCAATTAGGCCAAGAAGAAGGATAGCAACGGCCATGAATAGGAGTTGTACTCCAGAGCCAATCAGAGGGGCCAAAAGGTCACCATACGGTGGCGGACGAAAGACGTCGCCGTGCAGTAACTTCCAGCCTGCCGCGTCCTCGAAAGATTCATCGTCGGAAGATAAATCTCCATCGGCTTCCACATCTGCCATCGGCCCCACCAGATTGTAACCCTTTTCTTTCCGCCGTACTTTGATATCAGCATTTCGTCTGCGTCGTCGTCCTCTTCTATCCTCCGAAGAACCGGCTTTGATGTCCCCGTGGACAGTACGTGCGACGATCACGGCCACCAGGGCTGTAAGCATTCCGGTGATGACAATGGAGTTGACAAGAGCGAGCCAATGAACTCCAGTACTATCGTCCTGGGCAAAGTACATGTCCCACCGGCTGCGCCAGTCCAGCTGCTCATCTTCGACGAAATAGACACTATACGTGAAGGGGATGGTGACTGTGGCGTCTTCGGAATCATCGATCTCACCGGTACTGTTAGATCTCGGAATCAGCTCACAGCCATAGGCGAGATGCGAGGTGTCCGCTGGAAGCCCTTGACCAGTCCGGTTCCGCCCCGAGATACTCTTTGGGAAGATCTCAAATCCAACTACGACCTTCTCATTATGCTCTTCACTCCTGTCGGGCGGATGGTGGTATCGAATAACGATTGACACATGGTTGTTGAGGAAAAACCTTGGCTCTCCCCGAAAGGCCACCTCTTCACCAATCTTGAATCCCGGAACGTAGTATTTTCGCCTCTTATCCGTGGTCTGGAAGCTGGTCGCGCCAGGGAGATTATCCACTATCCACTCGGCCTTGTAGCCGTCGTGAATCAGCTCCTTCGTCCTCTCCAAGCCCGCTCGATCGACTGTCACATCGCACAGGTGACGGATCTCTTCATCCTTGCCCATAAAGAGCTCATAGTCTGAAAGCACTATACGGTCACCCCGTAGGACTTCCCCAAGATTTAAGGATAGGCTGGCACCGCTGGTGAAGCCTCTAGTGCGCACTCGGCCGCTCGAAGGACATACGAAGGGGAGATCGGCGTACTTGTACTGCAGGGGGCTTTTGTCCGAGTAGATCTTGTTCACGAAAAGAGGTATCACGTCACCGTCGCGGTAGGTCTTGTAGCTGTAGCCTGTGCGTGTCAGTTAGAATGGGGCCACACGAGCCTTTATGGGGGCTGTTACCGGGAATGTAGAAGGAGTGGGTTACTGGCAGGACCCAAAGGGCCAGGGTCAGAGAGCGCACCATGAAGCCAGTAGGCATATTTTCAGGTAGGGATCGGCGGATTCGGTTGGGTTCGAATACGTACGTGACCGAAGATACCACAAAAGAGCGTAACGATGGGATTATGAATTTGGGCGTCGTTATCCAGGACTTCAAACATCCGCCCGAAAGGGTATCGGCGTCAAGAGGGGAGCCTACCAGTGACCGCCTTTCATGTGGGAGATCAATATGGGAAAGAAGAGAGAAAAGGGCAAAGCAATGACAACAGGAAGAACGAGCAGTCGAAGAAGGTGACAGGTAGACCAAGAGGAATTGCGCCCAAGCGAAGGGAAGGGAGCATTGCTGCCGCGCCTTCCCGTCCCGTTCTGTCCAACATCGCGTACCATAATCTCGGATCCTTCCGAGGCCAGCCGGCGACCCATCATGGCCAACCAGCTCATCGCTGCAGTGGAATCAAGGCGAGGTGTGAAGCGGTGTCTGCTTTCACCGATCAACATGAACATGGTGAAGGTGATGAACTGGTGTTCGTGCTGGGGCCCTGGTCTGTAAACGTTCAAACAGTGGGTCCTCCTAGCCGATTACGAGTTGTGGCGTCTCTCACTACAGATGTGGTGACCAGCACCAGGATCCTTGTGACTTGTGTGTTACTCAGTAGACAGCACGCAACGAGAGTTGCAGCGAAGGGATGTTTGATTGAGAGCCTTCAGATCGAGAATTCAAATGTAGTATTGTAGATCGCGCATGTATCCACATCCACAATTCCAGCGAACCCGCCATGCTTTTATGACCGTACCTCCTGGCAAAGAAAAACACCAAGATCAAACCTGGATAAATGCTCAACCAAGAAGAAATGTATGAGTCAACGCCGGATTGACCTCACCTTGAAGTCATCGCCCGTATGCCAATGCCGGCTCGTAATGAGCCTTCCCCCAACAAAAAGAAAATTCAAAAAGAGCAAATCTCAAGAATCCCTCGGCGCCATGCTCTCTGCTGTGGTGCAACTAGAAAGGACAGGATTGAAGATGGATATTGCCAGCTTCAGAAGATTAGAAATAAATAATGCCTGCAAAGGCGACGCTCTAACGCAAATACCAAAACAAAACGGTGTCATCACCAAGGGTATCCTACGCATCATGACAAACATTTAGTGGCCGATTACTGCTCCGGCCGGGTGAGGGGGGAAATCGAAGGCGATCCTTGTGCCGGAGTGGATGAAGTTGCTACAACCACAGTGTTCGTGGGGAGCACAGTTGCTTGCGCAGGCTCAGCTGGCGGGGCGTGACTGCCCGCTGCCGAAGAAGAGGCCTCTGTTGGAGGCGCCGTGGTGAACTCTGCATCTTCCTCCGGTATAGGAGCGCAGTAAGTCTTAAGCACATGCTTCAACGCGGGGCGCCTGATTGGTTTGGCTAAGAAGAAATCCATTCCAGAGTCATAGCACTCGCGAATGTTGCTGTCTTCAGAGTAGGCGGTGAGCGCGACAATAGGAGCCGAGAACCCCGACTGTCGGATCAAACGCGTCGACTGGAGACCATCCAGGTTCGGCATTTGGACGTCCATGAAAATGAGGTTGTACGGATTCTGGCGCTCCATACTCTCCTTGACTTTGTCCAGCGCCTCCTGGCCGTCCTTGGCCACCGTGACATCGTACACGTCTTCAAGTTTCAGCATGCGTAAAACGACCTCTTGGTTCGTCTTGTTGTCTTCGGCGACCAACACCTTGATCTTATCGCCCCGCTTGGTCGCCTCTGCTTCCACCCTTTGCATGGCTGCCGACTGAGAGTTTGGCGACTCCAGGGGAGCGGTCGAGGCGAAGAAGGGCTGGCTCAGGCCAACCAACCGAGGCTTCGAATCGGTCTCGAATGCTACAGGCCCATTGCCTGTAGTTGCCGGGAGCGGATTGCTCATGGTGGAGTGGATAGACTGCCCTGAGAGCGCATCATCACTCATCCGTCGGTTTTTCGTCTCATCCAACGAGCTAGGGCGGCTGAGACGTGGATGGACCTCCCCGGCAAGATTGACGTTGCTTGAACTGGCGGTACTGTCGGCTCGGTTGGCGAGGTGCTTGAGTGGGATCGACATGGTGAAGACGCTTCCATGTCCGACCTCGCTCTTTAGGTGAATCGAGCCTTTCATCAGCCCGGCAAGCTGTGAGCAGATGCTCAGTCCCAAGCCTGTGCCGCCGTACTTCTTACTCAGGCCCAAGTCGCCTTGAACAAAAGGCTCAAAGATCTTGCCATGGAGATTCTCGGGAATTCCTGGACCTGTATCCTCGACCTCGAACTCAAAGGAAAGCCACCTGCCTGGTGGAGGCGTTGGAGCTCTTTCCTGGGCAAAAATGTGGGCGTAGGCGGCATGCTTATCGTAAGCGTTGATTACGTTGGCCGTGCCATAATGGTTGGGTGAGGTAACGGACACGGAGCCGACTTCTGAAGTTGAGTTCCTGATCCGGTTTTTAGAATTGCGGGTGGAGCTCTGTCTGGACTGCAGGGAGGCCTTGCGACTATCCGGCATGATAGCTTCACCAACGCAGCGGATGGTGACGGTCACCGAGCCGCCCGGTGGTGTGAATTTGAGGCTATTGGAGACCAGGTTGATGACGACTTGAAGAATTCGGTGTTGATCTCCGTAAAGCACCATGTCCTTCAACCGGCCAAGTCCGAAGGGACCCAGGTCTCCTTGTCCAACCGGCCTGCCGTTTTCATCCACGTTCGCCTCATAGGGCCCTTCGTATTTGATCCGGAGATCGATTTCGCCTTCCTTAGCCTGCCGGTCGAAGATGGCAGTGACCTGGGTGCTTATGTCCCTGAGTCGGAACTCCTTTTCATCGAGGCTCAACGATTGACCTGGTACTTGGTTTTTGCTGGAAGGGAATCAGAAGAACCCTTTTCTTAGAGCGTGCATGACTTACCTGAATGTCAGCAGATCGGTTAGTAGATTAAGCAGCAAGTCGCCACTTTTGTATATGATCCCAAGTGATCGCTTAATCTTCACAGGATCATCTTCAGACATGCAAACGGCGCACATGCCTAGAATGCCGTTGAGCGGCGTCTTGAGTTCATGGGAGATATTGGCGATGAATAGAGTCTTGCTTTCGTTGGCAGCCTCTGCGGCCTTCTTGCTCTGTTCTAACTCGGCGGTTCTTTGCTGGACCCTTTCCTCCAATCTTTCGTACTGCATCATCAGCTCGTCTGTCATCTCATTGAACGTTTTGGTGAGGTCCGTAAGTTCGTCGTGGATGAAATGCTTGCGGTCTTTGACTTTGCTTGGAATGCGGAACTGTCGTCGTCTCTCCTCCTCCCGCTTCTCGGCTTTGCTGGCTTTACGGTTTCGGCGATAATGTATGATGCTGTCGAAGAAACCTTCCTTCCGTGCCAAGTCAGCATCGTGATCGTCGCCCTCAGGTTCTGACCTGAGACTGTCCTCGTCAACGACCTGGGGAGTGACAGTTCTCCTGGTAGCATCGCGTAATCTTCTGATAGGCCTGCTCGAAAAGTGAGCCACGGGGAAGGTGAGCAAGAGCATTGCACCCAGGGTTCCGAAAACACAGGCAATGATGATTCTCCGGAGGCGATCGATTGGCGCCCACACCTCGCGGTGTTGTTGCTCGACGATAAGCATCCAGTCGACCATGCCCGAACGGATACTCGCATAGCCCACGGCAACGTCTTGACCCTCTTCATTATGGGTGCGGACGATACTTCCGGCGTTGTTCGTCTCGCCGGTCGCATGCGTGAAGCCTTTCTTCACAGCAGGAAACTGATTCCAGTCCAGGGGTCGTGCGTTTTGAGCCGATCCGTAAGAGTTGTGTCTCGCCGTTGAGTCGTTGCGGGGGGTTGGAGGAAGAACGAACCTGACGTCCGCTTTGTCCGGGGGGTCGGGCTTCGGGGAGGTATACAAGTATCCTGGGGGGAAGACGTTGATGGGGTTGTCCGGGCCGAAGAGGATGGTAAGGCCAGTGTTATCCAATCCTTCCCTGGAGTTCACGACGTCGACGATAAGATGGGCGTCCAGGACTGCGGTGACCCATCCCAAGGTCTCGATGCTGGAGGTATTGTTTATGATGGGCATGGTGATGGACAACAAACTGAAGGTCTCGTTGATAGAATAGGGTCCACAGAGAAGATAGCTATTTGCGTCAATCGTCCTTCCGTCCCAAGACCCGGTCGTGATATTGACGGTCGCATTGTAAGGTACGGAAGAGACGGTAAAGTTGGGATACAATTCAGGGATGAACCCGTAGTTTTCGTCACCCAGAGTTGCGACCTGGCCATCAGGGGTCTTGTAGGGCAGAGGGACAGATAGATGATCGATCGAAGTGCCACTGAGCACGGGACCTCCTGCTGGATCTCGTGGGAATATGCGGGTTTGAACGACGAGGTAGCCGGCTCCAGCGCTGACGAAGACGGTTTGCAAATCCTCCAGGGGCCTAGACCAGTTTTCCGCGGTATTGTTCCCGTCATAGTATCGTTTTAGAGCCGACTGGATGGCAAGGCGGGTGCTTAAGCCTTTGACGGTTGACTGCATGAGCAGCATATTCGAAGAGAGTTGGGCCGACTTGAGATTGGCCGTCAAGGAGAGGCGGGTGGAACGGATGCCTAGGACGAAGCTATGATTTGATATCTGGAGGAGGGTCAGCGGTGTTGCAGAGGATCAATGGCGGACTGGAGGGCGCACCCATGTTGCAACGGCCATGACGGCGAGACCGATCATGGAAGCTACAACGACGAGCAATCCCAATTGTTCCCTGATTGGGATGCGCATCTTGACCATAACGGAGCAGCGCTGTAGCGCGGCCACGAAAGGTTGAAGGGGTTGAAAACGAGCGAAATTCGACAGCCAGGTGCAGGTCGCTAATGGGGGTTGAGCCAGGAGCGGAAGAGGCTGAGAGAGGCGGCCTACGACAGGCAGTCGAAGAGAAGGTCGAATCGTTCACGTCCCATACCGCAGCGGCGCGCAGAGAAGGTTCCAAGCCTACGAACGAGAAGGGGCCGCGCAGGCCGTGTAAGGTCGAGTGAGAAGAGTCTGGCGAGATGTCGACTCAGGTATGCGGTGCCGAGGAGTGGTGCTTAGCAACAGTTGCAGGGTGATTATGGTAGGCGGGTGACAAAGCGGCGCAACGGGTGAGGGAGAACAAAACAGTGGCAAAGAGAGGACGAGCGTGAGCTCCTTTTTTGGGGTGAAGGGATTTGTTTGGCAGAGAGGGCCACGGAAAGGATGGTAGAGAGTGTACCCGAAACGGTTGAGCGATGGCAGAGACCAAAGATGAGGCGATCAGATCGCCCGGCGCGCATCGGTCGCAGAGTGGTGGTCGGTGGTCTTTCGCCGGTCGACTTTTGCCAAGCCTATTTTCAGGACAGGGGGGGTCAGGCGTCCAGAACGGGCTGGCGCGCCTCGCTTGGGGCACGGGCCCGTCTTGGCATCAGCCCCGGGACTCCTCCGCGGTGACACCGAACACGAAGCATCCCATCAGATTTCATCAGATCCATCAGACCCCATCAGATTCATCAGATTCCATCAGCACTACCAGCATTCCCACCATCATGCGTCCTACCCCTCAGCCTGCATATGCTCCCTCTCTCTCTCTTCTAATTGCTTCTCTTCTCTGAAATTCACCTAGATGATATGGCAATCGACGAATCGTTCAAATGCCTGTCGGCTTCTTCCACAGGTGTACTGTGTACTGTGGCGCCGCCAACCTCCTTTTACACAGTCCACACAATCCTTTATTCACTACCACAGTAACCACACCGTCGTCCCTGACGCCAAGACAGCCTGTCGCAAATCGCTTCCGACCATTCGGCTAACTTAACTTACCTCTCTGCCTACACAGTATTGAATCTAGTGTTCCCGTTTGCAAGATTACGCCTTGTAGCGCATGTCTTCTGCCGCAGACTCGCCGCACTTGTTTGCCCGGCCTGCCAACCGTCCGTCTCCTGCATTCCATGGTTTCCGTGCTCAGCACATGCTGCTTTCTGGTGAGACACCCATGGCAAACATGCAAAACGGAATTGCACTTGGACGCCGGACTAGGGCAGCGCAAACACTTACCCCACCTTTCGATGTTGGAAATAATATCTGGAAGCATAATAACCAGTCCGGGGAACGGTCTCATTGGGCCCCCCCCCCCCAAATAAACCCGGCTAATGCAAGCAGTCGGTTTCAATCATGTCCCTTCTTCGGATTTGTCTCACTACGGACTACCGCTTCAACCTCTCTCAACGACCAAAAAAGCGATGCCATTTCTACCTCGTCTCCTATACAATGTTCCTCCACTGACGATATACGTTCTGTCTCTTGCTGTTTCTTTTCGTCCGAACCTCCATTGTTTGAACGTGACTCATATCGTGGCCACTTAGGTCCAGACACCGAGTTAGTATCCGCACGGCTGTTACATCTGCTATCTTCGTTCGCCTCGGCTTATGCCGTTCAGCTTTGGATGAGGGCTTTTCCCGAGCTGGCTATGG